>CM033356.1:8398051-9023090 GCA_019395295.1 Osmanthus fragrans
CAGTGAAATATATCCGTCCCAGAGGCGCCTGAACAAAAAATCCATAAAGAAAACCCAGGTCAGACATTGTATAAATATGAAGGCTCCACCTCTAAATTGCATTATTCTGAACATCTTGTCGGTGCTTGAAATATTCCACTAATTTTTCTAAGTCGGTTCTATATTTTTTACCTTAACTTGGTAATTTTGTTAAAAGTAGGTGGATTCTAAAATACTGAATAAGTCCATTAGTCACTGTATGAGAACTAAGAAAGAAAAATCAGATTTCAGTTCTTACGAACCAAAAACCAGTTTTCTTAATTTGGTGCATCATCACTATTACAAGTTTTTGAAGAATGGAAGAAGATTCAAACCTTAATAGCATCTATGAGTTGATGATTAATGTAGACAGGATAATTGCTGTAGCTACCACGTTGGAAGCGATTGTTCCACCAACGAGGCACGAGTATGTCAATGGCATCTGGAATGTCAGATCCAAACATCTTCCTTAGTACTTCCATTGCTTCTTTCATGGTTTGTTGATCTGACTGAGCTTCAACACGCTTTGATTCTCCATTTGTCAATGTTACGACAAGGATATTAGACCCCGGATAAGCATTCTCCAAGTGCTGATAACATAGCAACAGATTAATTACCAATTCTGTTTTCAACTTAAATCATGAATGACTTGATAAGCTATACTCAAACATATTCGATAATATTGAATTATAAGTTGCTCTACAGTATTGTATGGCTGGAATTATTAACTTAGTTATTGTTAACGGCAATATAACAGATTCCCATGCAGACTGCAAAATTTGTAAGAATAAATATTGGTTTTAGTCAGCTAAAGAATTTATAATCTTAAACATGGGACTAGCATACTATGTCATTCTCTCAATACAGTAAAGAATCTAGCTTCCATGTGCCAATTGTATATTGCTGAGGGTGACAAAACATCGAAATACATCACATAAAGAAGAATAAGCATATTTGGCACATCTGAAAAGCTACTTAAAGGAAAGTCATATGGGGGCTGGGAAAGAAATAATTGCTGTACAATTAGTAAAATGTGTGAAGATTTTGTGATTGATGTGAGAGTGTCCCTTCACTATTGATTTAGTGCGGATTAAGGATGATTTCTTTTACGTCCTGCCATAACTCTACAAATCAACTACTCAAGGCAAATGATTCTGGATTCAGAATAAAGGGGCTTGATATTTGCAGATATTATTAGATAGTGACCATAAAATCAATGTAATTCATATTATCAGAACAAGAATGGACAATGAGTTTATATAATTGTCAAAAGTATCATTCAACAGTGTCTCAAGAGTTCAGCATAATAACAAAGGTTGTCCAGAAAATAACTTTTGTTTTATTAGAAAATTAGAATAGAACCGGTTTTATTGTATACTGTCTCATTATAAGTTTCATGAACACCAATAATAGAATACTGTGGGTTCGGAGTTCTTCTGGAAGGGGACTGCTTTCTACAAATTCATGTCAAATTTGAACACTGAATCTTATTCACGAATAAGCAATAGTTCAAAGAAGTAATTGCATCCTTTCAACAAGATCACGTATAATATCTGAAGGTACATTTCTTTTAAATGCAGTTAAAATACCAGAAAGCCAAATTCAGTATCAAAGAATCTCGTCCTAATAAAAAAAGATACTATTTAAAATAACTCGTTTCCATCAATTCATGAATATGTGTTCATGTTTAGCAAGAAAGATAAGAAACAACAAAAAGCTGTAGCACGATAACGAACAAACTTCATTATACGCACCTGCCAGAACGTATAGTACCCTCGCCTCTTGTTGGCATAGATGAAAAATTCTTTTTCAGGTCCACAAGGCCAGAACTTATGCGGAAACTTCAGAAAGACCTTTGTATACACCCTAATGTCACAATTGGTTATAGCCTCTGTTTTCCATTTCTGTTTCATTATTTTTTCATTGAATTAGAATTTAAAAATTAATATGAACATGACTGAAGAGGTTGAAATCATCTATCTTACATCAAAGGGGGACCCCAAATAAACAATCAGAAAATGCACGAAGTTAATCATTAAGATTCGGGAAACATGGGTATCGAAAATCTTAAAAACCCCCTTTATAAGCTAAAAGGTCAGCCCCAGTCAATGCATTCCAGATCTTTATGATTTCCGAGAATCCTAAACTAAGAAGGGATGCCGCCTACTACTAATATCCCAATTTTTGCAACAGTTGCCTTCTTCTATGCAAAAAGAAGATACAAAGAAGTTTGGATCCAGAAAACTAAGCCAAGCTGAGTCATACACAAGAAAAACTGCCCGAATGCATCATCCTTTACATTTATGTGGGCAGTCAAATATTTCTAACTCACGAGCTATATCCACAGTCGCGCCATAACTTTTAAAATACAAATGTTTCCGTTTCACAAGTTATACTCTCCATTGACCTACTTTTTGACGCATTTTGGAAAGTGGAAATTACACATTCCTTACCTTAAGAATCATGAGTTCTAAAATAAGGTGGGAAGTTTAATTTTTCAAAAATCAGATATTTTATTTAATATTTTAATTAAATTAGATATTAAAAATTATTTAATTCAACACAATATTAAACCAAACCTTACCCAAACCCTAATATTCCTTCCCCCCGTTTTATCTCCCCCCTCTCTCTCTCTCTCTCTCTCTCTCTCTCTCTCTCTCTCTCTCTCTCTCCCACCCCCCCCCCCCCGGATTTCTCTATCTTCTTCCTCTATGTCGGTGCAACATTTCTCCACTGTGCCGACGTGCGGCGACCATCACGTGCGGCGATAGTTGCATCACCGGTGATATGCTCAATCTGTCTGTTTGTCTCTCTCTCTCTCTCTCTCTCTCTGTGGATCGGCGCGATATGTGGTGGGTCTAGTCTTGGCTTTCTGGGTGGATCTGGTGACGGATTTGTGGGTACGGAGTTGGAGATGGTGCGACGGTGGTGGCACGACTGTGGATGGGTCTGGCTGCTTTCTGGTGGCAGATTTGTGTGTTCGATGTTGGAGTTGGTGCGATGGGTGGTGTACGACTGTGGTGGTGCGGCGGTGGTGAGCGATTTTGTGTGCGACGGTGGTGGTGTGTGTGCGGCTGTGTTGCAGTGGGTTCGATGGCTGCGACGGTGATGGTGTGTATGCGGCTGTGTGGTGTTGCTATTTTGACAGTGGCGGTGTGATTTGAGGAAATGGAGATAGAGGAGACGGTGGTGACGTGTTGTGAGTGGTGAAATGTGCAATGGTGGTGTGTCGTGGGCATCGTGGCGGTGGTGGTGTTGTGGGTACTGTGGTGAGGTGATGGTGGTTTGAGAGTTGGTGGTGGTTACAAGGGTTTGGTGGTGGTCACAAGTTCGGGCGGTGGTCACAGATTATTTGGTTAACTGTGATCACTAAATTAACTAATCTGTGATCAATAACAAATCTGTGACTTTGAAAATAATCTGTGACCTAATAAATATTTGATTTGCGACCTTAAAAATAAATTGTGACCTTTAAAATTTTTGAATTGTGATCGTAAAAAAATTTGTGACTTTTAAAATTTTTGATTTGTGACCGAAAAATAATATGTGACTAATTAAATTGTGAATCTGTGATCGATGAATAAATTGTGACCTATAAAATTTTTGAATTGTGACGTAAAATAATTTTTGACATTTAAAAATTCTAATTTGTGACCGAAAATAATATGTAACTAGCTAAATTGTGAATCTATGACAAAATTATATAGATCTGTGACCTTAATATATTTAATTAATTAAATTATAAATAAAAATTAACAAAAATATGATTTTTGAAAGTTGAAACTTATTTTTTTATATAATTTAATAAAAATTAAATTATATACTCTTACTTATGAAAATTTCCCTTTTAAAAACTTCAATATCTAGCAATAATAAGACAACTCACACAAGAGAACCAGCTGTCACCACACTAGAAAAACAAGTGTACTTATATTCCTACATGTGACAATTGTCGTCAAAAGTCTTTAACAGCTCATTTGTCCACCACATAACACTTCAGATTCATGAAATGCAATGCACATTATTTGAATCAGAAATGTACAAAGATCAACTTGTGTTAGATTTTATGACTCAAATTAAGATGGACTTTTTCAAAAATATTATTTTCTTATTTTCACATGATTTTATTGGAAAAATATTATTTCCTTTATTTTACATTATTTTTTATATTATTTTTATCTTTATGGTATTTTTAGAGTTTGGTATGCACCTATAAATATCTACCTCTTCTATTCAATTTAGGTGAAACATTATTCCTGAAATTGTATTGTTCTCCCCTATTGGTTGTCAATAAAACGTTCTCTGGCAATTTTTTTTTTTACTTTTAATCTTGTTCTTGTTTGTACAATCATATACTTCATATTGTATCAATAACCTCCTCGATTTTCCCGAAACTACATCTAGTATGGAAGCTCATGTCCATCGTCAATTCTAATAATTCTGAATTGTTTTTAATTAGTATCAGGGGCCAGGAACTGTTCATCAATACGGTGTAGGTGAACCAGTTATGTATTCCTACCGATAGGGGACCAATACCTTGGTCCATGATATCACAAGCCTTTTCACAATACAATGACCATATTATTAATATTGGATCATAAAAAATATGATGCATATTTGTATGGTCTACATCTTTCCAATCCAAGAAGATATGTTGAGAACCCCAGTGCACATCTCCAATAATGGCACATGAACTCCTGAAGGCTAATTGAAGGTCTAAGACTATCTCAATCAAAATATTTAACTTACTTCCATTTTGGAAAAATGCCATATACTGATCACTTCTACTCGGAGGTGAATGACACGTGCATTTTATACACTTATTCGAGCTTTAAAATATGGACATTTTGTGGTTCTTTGAACGAAATTACAGCCTAATTTATTATATAATGGGTTATTAGGTAAAACTCGATGAAGAAAATTGGAATTAAAAGAAAGAAGCGGAAAATTGGCGAAAATGGCAAGATCCAAAGTTTGGGGACTGAATTGTAAAAATTCAAAAGTTGTGTCGAACCTCGTGATGAAGATTCGAGAATGCTAGGGTTTAACTGAATGCAATTAGAAGTCAAAAAGAATGAAATATGACCAAAACATTTTCACAAAATCAATTTTCAAACACACCAGGACGCTCCGGATTTGCAGCTCAAGATTGAAACTCATTTTTGACACAGTAAACATTCGAATTGGAAAAAAGGCTATTTCAAGTGAAGTTGTATCACTTTGAGTTAACTTTACAACCCTATTTGAATCGTCTCAATCGGGTGTTGGGAGAGAAAGTTATGATAAAAATACTGAAAGGGGCGCAAGCTAAGTCTTTACTCGAAACAGAGCTGCAACACTGCCACATGGCGTCGAGGCGCTACCTGGGTGCGTCTAAGGCACGTTTTTGGCCCATTTTCAAGTCTATAAAACCCCTACTTTTGTTACAAACGTGGAGGCACCTATAAATAAATGTTTCCACACTTTTGAATGAACTTTTGACACTTTGAAAGAAAACACACACAACTTGAGAATTAAAGAGGTAATTCAAGAAGAGAAAAACAAGAATTCAAGGTGTTGAAATCAAGATTTGGATCAAGAAGAAGAACTTGGTGCAAGATTCATCATCTTCTCTATGTCTCAATTCAAAACCCGATGATGTATTCAATGCAATTATTTAGTTTTTCTTTCATTATGAGTAGCTAAATCTTTTGTTAGGGCGAATAATGTAACCCAATTGGGATCTTTTATGTCTTTAAATTAAGATTCTTGTTCTTTATTGTTCTATGTGTTGATTTTTACTATGGACTCAATGCATCAAATTACTTGATCACTAATTTAATGATTTTTTTTGTGAATCCTTTACGAATAGAGATATGAGTTTAGGATTTAGACCATTTAGTAAAAAATTCGATAAATTGGTATAACGAGTAGAGATACATATAATAATTGCTGCGGTCATAACTGAATTCTTAGGACTAAGAACTCGTTTAACTAAGCTAGATTCGCATAGAGATATATAATTGAACTAGTTAAATAAGCTCAATAAGAACTCGAGATGGGTAAATTGAATAATAGGAGAATTCGACTTAACATTACATTAGATATGAATTTTGATTTAAGATATAAAGGTGATCAATAGGTAAAATTATTATGCTCTAACTTCTATTCATATTTTAACTCTTAAACCAATCGTGTGTGCACTCATTTATTTTCTTGTGTTTAGATTATAACTCAATTATTTGCTTCCATCGAATAATGGTTAAGAAAAATTTAGATTAAGTGCTAAAGTCTAGTCCTCATAGGAACGATAATCCCGAATCTTAGGTCCACTTACTACTTGTTACGATCCGTACACTTGTGGAAATAAAATCGACAATGGTAAAAACCCCATGATGGATCCCACTCCCTTCATCAAAGGTCCAACTATGAATAATGGTGTTTGCCCGACATAATTTTTCTTAAGTATATGATGCGATAAATATCAACTGCATAGTTGCAGCGAAGCATTATATTGTACTAGATGATAATTTCCAATACTATTTTAATACTGCACAACCCATTATCCATCACTGCAGGGTGATGAGAAATAATGGAAAAGAAAACTTACAGGCAGGGGTGGTTTAAAGGAGATGAGGTCGCTTTGGAGAACACCAATGCTAACAGACAAAATAACGTAATTGGCTTCATAAATGCAGCCATCCTCGGTTTTCACGGAAACTCCATTTCTCGAGTGCTGTAATTCCTTAACAACCTGCCCAAAATTTATGAACAATAAAACAAATTATCAATGCGCATTTATCCCCAGATATACTGTGTGTACTATGTACAAAACAAATTCAGAAAATGCAAAGTTCTAAGCAACTACTATTAGTACATTACTGGGACTTGCAGAGATTTTAACAAGTCAAACCAAGAAAATCTGTGCAAAATATAACCCCATTTTTTTTTTTTTTTTTTTTGTTGTTGTTGTTGTTTTTGTCTTTTGTTCATATTTGCAAATCAATTGTATATTCACTTACATGATAGTTTCTTTGAGTCATGAATATTACACAATACACTATCCGTACCATAGTTAACAAGCCTATGTTTGACAATCCTTTTTTTTCTTTATATTCATTTGCAACTACACATTCACACAATAAAATATTCTACATGTAAATCAAATTTTTTTCTACTTTTTAATCATACATTCTCCTAAAATTAAATGACCATTAAAAATATTATTTTTCTCAAATAATGGCCATCAAACAGTAGCCAAATTACATTACTGTTGGGACTTTAAGACTTCCCCCAGCTTTGAAGTTAATACAAAGTTGCTGGAAGCACAAATAGCACCAGCAATGATTGAAGATGAAGAAGGAATCAGGTACAAAGAAGTAGCAGGAGCAGATATAAACCAGCAGAAAAACAGGGTATGAACCAGCAAGAATAAACGATGGAAGACAGAAGAACAGATGGAAACAGGAAGGGAAACTTCCTCAGTCTTTATTTATTCACTCAATCAGACTTTACATGATCTCTACAAACTTAGAGATCATCAGAAAGAATTTTCTACAGAATTTTACAAAAGATACACTCTTCCTCACTTTCTACTCTCTACAGAACTTATCTACTTTTTCTTCTATTTCGTGTGTCACTTCTTCACAGACTAGTGCAGGCTATTTATAGACAAAAAAGGAATTAAACTAAGCAACTAACATAGGCTCCATCAGTTGGAGATTCCAACAGATCATTACAGTTGAAGAAACCGGCAGTTAGAGGCTCCTTGCAACAGATTTATTCCACCAGAATTTTGTTTGTTTGTCTGAGGAATCTTCAAGAATCAGGTTCTTACAGTTACCCTGAACAAAATAAAAAGAGGCCCGTCTTTGGCACATGACCAATCATGTCCACATGCTTCTTATTTTAAAGGCCTATTTTTGAAAGTTACAAAAACTAAAAAGATAGCATGTCACGGCATGACATGGAACTGGCCAAACATGGTAGTCATGTTTGACACGTCACACTGAAACTTTCTTGTTTGTGGAATCCTCAAGTGAGTTAAATTAATCAAACAGCAAGATAACAAAAGAAAGAATGCATGCATGAATACAAACCGACTGTTTCACTTTCTTTTACAATTTGTGCTCTCTTTCTTGATCTTATTTTGCTTCCATTTCATTTTATGATTGGAAGTGTTGTATTATTTTCATTATGCGCAAGTGTTGTAAGAAATTATATATATACCTTGTTGAGGTTTAGACGACTGTCCAAGATTTTACCCTCCGAGGTAAAAAGAAAGTTTTCTGCCATTTTATATAGCAAGCACTCATACCCTCTTTCATCAGCTACCAAGAATTCTCTCTCTCCAAAATCGACGTACGTTGATATTGGTTCAACTTCTGTAAAATGTAAACCAAACCCAATTTTCAGATTTACAGGAAATTAAACAAATTTTATTTTAAATTTGAGTTGACCTGCCATTTCAAAGTCATGCAGAATGAAGTCTATTGCCAGTTCTATTGGTGTCTTCGGAACTCTGCAGAAGTCAGCTAATTCTATCAGTATGGATAAGAATCAATAATGCTACTTCACCACTTTGATTGACATTTTGGATGATCCGACCCCACCACTCTCCTCATATGGGGGTCTGATCCCATCCCATTAAATTTAATATTTTTGCCCCATGTGAGAAGAGTGATGAGGCCGAGGTCATCCAAAGTGTTAACCAAAGTGGTGAAATAGCATGGTCCGGATAAGAATATAGATAAGAATCATCAATGATATGATATGCTCAATTATGTAGCACAAAAATGGAAAATGAGACCACTTGCGGACCTACTCATGGTCCTTGACCCACCAACTTCAAGATTTTTTTAATTTTTAATTTTTTTTTAAGCCAAAAATAAGAATTGGGCAATCACAATAGTTGAGTTTTTTTTTTTATTAGAATAGAGTAACAACGATGATCGAACAATTGAGAGAGTGAAAGTTGAGATTATTTGGCCATTTGTGAGATTTAATTTGAGTATTCTTTGGAAATTGTTATTCAGCATATATGTGAAAATATTTGAAATTCTTTGAGATTTGTTATTTATCATATATATATATATGAGATTTTATCACTTGTATATGTTTTTGTAGAATACATAATTCTTTTAAAACTTTTTTATAAATTTGATTGTGTCCCAAAAACTTCAAATGTCTGTGTCTTATGAAATACGATAAAACATGCGGATACCAAACAAGAAAAAAATTATAGCGGGGTGGGCTGGGGTGGGGTCGGAGGAGTAAAGAAAGGGATAATACGATGGTGTGTCGGCAAGGACTGAAACATCAGCATCACGATTGGATTCTTCATTCCTCAGCTTCCAAATGGCCGACTTTACTGCCTTCTTGTATGAATCTGCCGCCATTCCACAAGGAAATATTTTCCCACTGCAGACAGAAGGAATCACGCAGAAATTAATTTCAATAAGTAATATATTAGTCGATTAATTAATAATGAAAATTCATCCTTAACTAATTGAGTGCCACTGTTAACACGGAGCATTTCCTTATCAGATTGATTAAGATCTTAGAAAATACAAACTAAAGAAATGTTACCTACGAGTAATCCGTGAAACTCAAAACTATTCCAACTAATTATTGACTCGAAAAGTAATAATGCTAACCTCAGTCCGTGTTAGGTGATAGGCTAAATGAAATATATAGAATTAAATGAAATCATTTAATGCCAAAATAGCATTATTTCATTAAGAATATTAGCTAATTAAAAGCAAATGGAAAGTAATGATGAAGTGTCCAAATGTAAGTGATGAAGTTATTTGATTGATGAGATCTTGATCCAATTAAGCCCCTGTTTGATAGTTATTTTTGGGTGGGGGGGGGAATGAATTTTTTTGATGTGATGAATGGTGAATATGTGGTTGAAAAAGAAGGAAAAGTTATTAATATGATGAAAAATATTATTTTATTGAAAAATGTGTGGTTGAAAATTAGTAGAAGAATGAGAATGAAAAAAAAAATGTATGTACCAAACAGGGGCTAAATCTTGTTACATCAGTTGTTGGTAAATCATTATATAAATTGTTATGTATACGTAGCACGACCACAAAATTACAACTCACAGCCAACCTGTCAATGTTAATAGAATTATTTGATTCGAATTAACTGTAAAATAGAAAAATAATGACCAAAACTTACTCTCAATCATAGATTAATTCCGACTCCAAAAAACACATACGTAATTGAGTGTGCAAATGCGTCAGTGTGAGAGAGGGATGAATTAATGAATTTGTGAAGGAAATTATAACCTGTCATCATAAATGTTGTAACGAGCGTTGCTGTAATCAGAGAAGCATGTACGGAGGTTCGATTGGCGGGCGAGTTCCCAAACTGGATTGGACTGTTTTCCTCCGACGCCGGCGATCCAACCGGCGCCAAGCTCCACAGTCACACCGCCGAACTCCTCCTTCCTTATTCTCCCTCCAATCCTATCCGCCGCCTCTAGTATCACCACGTCCTCCACCCCATTATCAGCCAGCAATTTCGCCGCCGAGATTCTTACAGATTTCGGCAAACGCAATTCAACACAATATATGCGAAATTATCCATATATATCCGTGTATACCTGAAATCCCAGCTCCGACTATGACAACGGAGCATCGAGTCGTAGTTTCCATGAAGATTTTATCAAATTAAAAGAGAGTCGAGAGAGAGAGAGAGATTTTAGTTGTTGAATTAGAGAGGAAGAAAAACAGGAGGAGTTGGTTAATATAGTTAGTTTCATGATGCACCGTCCCTCTTCGATTTTTTTTTTTTTTTTGGAATAGATTTTCGGATTTTGGCTTATAAGCAAAAATAGAAATAATTAAGTCTTTGTTTGCTTTTATTTTTCTTCAAACTAATTTTTAATAACACATTCTTTCAATAAAATAATTTTACAAGTGTACTCATAAATTTTTTCTACTTTTTATTCAAGGCGTTCTCTTAAAAATTATTTTTAGAAAATTTAGAGTAATGTTATTAATATTTTGGACTATCGATAGTCATGTCGATGTGTCATACATCTAATCCCTTAATCATTAATAGTGAGCACTATTGATTAAAAAAATTAAAGGACTAAATACATGTCACATAGGATGACTACCGGTAGTTCTCACTATGAATAGTATTATTCCAAAATTTATTCTCAAAAAATCTTTACCAAACATAGTTAGCCGTTGTTTTGTAGGAATGAAAATCAGATTTTTAGTAAATTTTGATAAAAATTGATAAAATGTGTGATTGAATAATTGGGAGTTTCATTAAATATATAGCTCCTGTCTGGTAAAGCTTTTCAGTGCAAAAAAAATTTGATTTTGGAGCCCTTTTTTTTCAAATGGTGGGACCCACATGTGAGAGAGGCAATCAAATGTTGCGGTTATGGCACTGTTGCAACGGCTAGAAAAACAAATTTTTTGGATTGAAAATTTTTACTAGACAGGGGCATAGTTAACTTTGATTTAAATTAAAATTTTAATCTTAATTTCTATAAATCATGAACTAAATATGTTTACAGTGTGAGTTGGTACAAATTTGAAAGTCAAACTTGAAGGCCTTTTTTACTTTGCTTCTCCAAACATTTTACGACAATTTGACAAATGATAGTCCTTGTCGGGTAACATTCATTTTCATTTTTTTTAAATGCTGTCTTTTAAATTGATAAATCCACATTAGCAATGGACATTATTTATATCCTCCATTATATTGATGTCGATAAATCCACAAGCATCAATTTGACGATTAGGAATTTGTGTGGTGTCTTGGACAAAGACTTGGTAAATACGTTTGCAAATTGAAGTTCCAATGGGACATGAGGCGCATAGGATAGTTTGATTGTGATTCAATTAATTCGCCTAATAGATTATACTTTTAGAACATCCTCAATTTCCTTAGAGATTGTATCTTTGTTCCGTTGGGATATGTGTATCCACTATAGAAAAGATTGCTTAAAGGGTCTTTGACGCTATGTGAAAATTCTTAATGATTTAAACCATATCTTAAATATAGATAAAAAGTTTTATATGAATAAAGATATTAGTTTTGTTACAGAGACAGAGTTTGATGATCAACGTCATGTAGCACTCCGACGCCCCCTCCAATAGAGGGGTGCCACATGACGTCGGTTACCAAAGCCCTGTTCGTTTAGCATTTTCATAAAGATATAAGATAAATCATTTTGCTTTAATAAATTCATCATCTACTTCAATTTAAATCACATTCTGGAACTTTGTTCGTACTTTTTAAATACAATCCGTCCCATTAACTATTCCGATATTGACTAAAGAAGAATCCATTTTTAAGTTTTCCAGAGGGCCAAGTGTCTACACGTCTCAATTGTGAAAAGAATTAAGTTTCAAGTACATTCTATTTTGACATGATTGTTGACACTTCTCTCACATGTGTGGGGTCCATGATTATTTTAATTGTGGGCTTCACCACTCCACATGTGAGTGAAGTGTCAAACTTCATGTCAACAAGAATGTATTTGGAGCATCATTGGAAAAGAATTAAAGGCATGTATGGTGAGAAGGGGAAGGTGTCGTGTCAAAATCAGCACGTGAAATGCGTTTAAGCCGCGGCACTATGGCAGGCGTTGTGAACATTTGTGTAGGTGCAATGTCAACATTTTTTTATGCGTGGGTGGCTGGGTGCGTGCCTAATTAGATTAGGGTTGCTTTGATTATCATTGTTCAACAATAATGATTGAATTACTATAATATAAACAGTGGTGGAACAAATATTTTTCATTGTGGATTCAAAAACTAAAATGCAATGTTTTTTAAAACAATATAATCTACATCTACATTTATCTATATCTACATCTAAATCTACATCTACATCTACAATATATTAAAAGTGTGGATTAAGGAGAAACTTTTGATTACCAATTTTACCCTTATGTATTTAGCTATATGTCAATTCTACCCTTATATATTTCATATAGTACCATCTAATATAATTTAACCTCATTTAATAACCATATAAATGTAATGCTCATTATTTTATATTGGAGTACTTAGAATTTTACATTAGTAAATGGAACCGTCGGGTCCAAATTTAATTATGGAACCGTTCGGGTTCAATTCCAATCGGTTCGGTTCCATTCGGTTCACAAGTTCTCTATTATAATTAATTTTTTAAACATTTACAAAAGTACATTAATTCAACTAATGACATGTACAATCTTAACTCTTACAAAATAATATAGTTCAATTTTATGTGTTATTTACGTCTCTTTTTGCTGAATTCTTCATAGATTTGATTGTGAAAATCACATGAACTGGACGATAGCGAGCTTACAATAATTAAGAAAGGCGTTGTCGAACTTCAATTCGATTTCTCCAGAAGAAACGACACTATAGTAGAATAATAGATTTGAATAAAACTTATGCCAATTTGATTACGTTTGGGCTTGGATTGAAAATTAGAAATAGGAAAATCATATTTTTGGATTAGCAAATTTATTTAAAAAATGATAAAATAATTTGGCTTATTTAAAATAAATAAATTTTAAAAATTAGGGAGATTCGATTTTTATTCGGTTCTTGATCTAGAACCAAGAATTGAATCAAACCCGTCGATTCTCGATTCAGATACCTATTCGAATATTTAATTTAACAAAAATCACTCGGTTCTGTTCGGTTCGGGTCCAGTTCAGTCCGATTCGATTCGGGAGTTTTGTCCAGCCTAATTATAATGGTAGATTAATTACAATATAAAATAATATTTGTTATAGTTTTAATATAATTATATTTTTTAATGAGCTCCGGTTTTAAGTGATTAAATTAAATTAAATTGATATAAAATTATGAGTACTTTAATATAAAAAATGAACTCTACACTTAAAAGGAACTACTTGAAGTTAAATTGTGATTTATCTATCATTAATGCCACATTTAATATATTATAATATTATCTCATACATACATGTATATATATATTATATTAATTATTATTATTTATATATACTTGAGCTTCAATTAAAATTAATATTCATTTATTTATATAATTACAATATATATAAAAATAAAATGTGAGGACAGATGAGAAGCGTTCAATTTATCATTTTGTCGTTGTATAACATTATCAACATTTTCATTCAAAGATTATATAAATTGCACGTTTAATAAATATAAAAGATAATAAAAATATTTAAATACAAATGACGATAAATTGAAAAGAAAAAAAAATGCTTAAATATGATCGACAATTCGAAGGAAAATAATCGAATATGAAAGAAATTATTCATCAATCTTAAAGACCTTATCAATTGTTCCTAATATATAATTTGGAGTTATTTACCCTTTCCAAATTCGTATCTATCCCCACTAAATATAAGCATCTCATTTGCACATTTTTTACTAAAACCAAAATTTTAATTATTAATTAAAATTAATAATAATGTGTTCTAAACATAATTAATGTAGTATTGAAAATTTTATTATTATTGCATGTTCATTTTTGTATAAGCATAAAAATTGATGATAATCAAATTATTTATTAGATATAAATATATAAAGAAAATAATTTTTTTTTTTTTTTTTTTTATCTCGATGCATTTAAAGAAAGAATTTTTATTCCTACATTCGTATTAATCTCATTCAAAAGAAAAGAAAAAAAAATACTTTTGTTTTAAGAATTTTCACTTCTATATATTTTTGTATAAGCATAAAAATTGATGAAAAAACTTATGTTACTGACAAAATGAGTAATTTTTTATTTTAAAAATCAATTATGTATCTTTAGTTTACTTATAAGTAAACATTTTAAACTGAATGAAATATACATATCTTAATTCGATTCTTCTTCATATCCGTTTGTACCACAAAGCTGGTTGATAAGTAAACAAAGCTTTACGTTTTAATTTATTCAACATTTTCATATTATGAACTTTTATTCGTATATATATTCTTTAACAATCTTAATTTTTTCATTTAGCATTATCAAATTTCTTACTTTAAAAATATTAAGCCCATGTTTGGTACACATTTTTTTTTCCATTCTCATTCTTCTACTCATTTTCAACCACACATTATTCAATGAAATAATACTTTTCATCACATTAATAATTTTTCCTTTTTTTTTCAACCACATATTCACCATCCATCACATCAAAAAAAATATTTTCCCCAAAAATGGCTACCAAATAGGGGCTAAGTATATTATTTATTACACACATAAGACATGCAACACACGTATTTACTGCTAGTATTAATAAAATAAAATAAATATATTTACTATAATTGTAGCCTATATGTTTTCATGTTTTGAAAAAATCATATAATTGCATTGTTATCAGTATTATCAAATACAACGTTCTCAATATACACTATCAAACTATCACTTAACTACTATTATCCCATTCGATTGTGTTTTCATTGCAGAAAATACTCTCTACCGTAGGTATAGCAACTGAAAGAATTAATTCCAATTTTCCAAGTCGGTAAATTAATGGATCCGCCTCATTTTTTCGACACAATCATCTTTTCTACGAGATCAATAACCCTTTAAAATCTTCATGAGTGTTCATATTAATAATATATGTTTGAAATTGATCATCAAGTATCGAGATCTCTAATGATTTAAAAATTTTGGAATAATACTCACACAATTGAATTAATTTGTCCTTGTTGAAAGTAAAAAATAAATTATCTAGATACAAACATGCAACACAAAGGAGTAAGTCCCTATTTACCTCAAAAAACAAAGAGTTGAAGTTGCATATCAATGAAGGCATAGAAGAAATCCACATAAAAATGATGCAAATTCGGCATTCCTTCAATGTTACACCGTAAATGACCTAGAGGAATAAATATATCATCCATGTTGGGGAAGTCAATTTTGTACCTTTCAGAAAAATAAGAAATTGTCCTCAATTTTGTACCTTTCTTTTGTATTGCTTTTGAAAATTAATCTGAAATACCCAACACATTTTTTTTGGCTTGGGTCAACCCGACTATGCATCTGAGGTACAATCTTATTATAAATAGGTTAATAAGATCGAAAAACATGCTGACCATGAAAAACGTATGATCTACAAAACACTAAATCTGGCGGATGATAGATGAAGTGAAACATCTCAAAAATGAGTGACCATTGAAAAACAGTTTAAAGATTTACGTGTAAACCGTGACCAACATATGGTTTGTTTGAGTTGTCATTTTTTAACACCCCTAACATGCCACGAGTTTTTTAGTTTGACATCTTAACAATGACGGAAATAAAACCTAGCGAATACTGGATGGAGTGTAACGTTTCAAAGATGAGTGATCACTAAGAAACACTTTGAAGTTTGATCTGTAAATCGTAACCAAGTATAAGTTGGATGAGTAATTTAACATTTTACTCCTAAATATTTCCCCTTATCTTAAAGTAATTTTTTAGAAGAAAATCATCATCTTCTAAAATATTTACTAATTAATAAAAAGTTGATGATAAGAATGCCATAAAAAATTGGAGACAAAAGTGTAGCCATAAAAAATTGGAGACAAAAGTGTAGCCATAAATAAAAGTTATAGATATTTAATGCAATTAAAATGTGGCATATTTGTAAAATTGTAGATGTTGAATATATTTGGTAAAATATAAATGTTTAAATAGTGAAAGAGGTATTTATGAAAATAAAAACTCAAATGCATTCTTTCATCTTGATGTTCAAAAAATCTACTCTACAGGTGATCTTCTTTTCTCGGAGAAGAAGCAATGATGATATTTGAGGAATAAGCATCGGCTAACTCTGTTATAACATAAGTTATTTTGGGTTCATATATTAATTGAACTTGAACCTTACACTGCGTTCCAATTTGGTACCTCAAATTTGTCACATTAGTCACAAATTTAATTTTTTGTTCCCCACCCCTACCTAATTATAATGCATTTAGTCAAAGTAACGATACTCACTTACGTGGCTCTAGGGGAAAACCTAACTATCTACTTAAAATTGGTTTGGGGAAAAAAAATTAAATTTAAGTACTTTTTGATATTATTTACCTTGATATATTTATAGACTAGATAAATATTCAAACTTTTATCTTAAGGCCTCGAATTTGATCAATTGAGTTATATTTTATATTTATAAGAAATATATATATATATATATATATATTTAAAGAATTATAGTTAATAAAAGTGCTGCTGCATATATTTAAAACTTTGAATAAAAAAAAAAGACTGTTGGGAGGAATATCACATGGGTATTTCAACTCATTATTTTTTTTTTTCCTATTATTCTTTATCTTTCTTTCGTTGCACTTCGTTTCATAACACGAGATAAAGAATTGATAGTGATCTATAAATCTGGTAGTTTTTTTTTTATGTGGCGCAAACTCGAAATTTATGCTGAAAGTGAAAAAATTGCTTAAACTACGCAAAACCCTTACAAAGTTTATGTGCAAAGTGCGGATAAATCCTTATGGATTGTTTATGAAGACATGGAAAGAGATGTTTTATATCAGCAACAGAAGCTCGAGCTTATGGAGTTCTTTTTATCTTGTAGCAATTGTACGAAAATAAGATGAAATTTTGTGCAATGTGATTTGAGATTTTTTCTACAAATTTGTTTAATATTCTATCAAATAGAAATAATTCATAACCATCAGATAAGGATCAATCTAAATCAACCCATTTTGTACATGATTTAACATGACAACTATAAAATAACTTATTAGAAATACAAGGCAGTCAATTTGATATGTCTAAAAATGCCCCGCTCTTCAAGGATGTCCTCAGTGTGGAAGAACGTGGACTATGGTGTATGTGCGACTCGTTTAGACCATAATCTGGCAAAAAAAAAAAAAATGAAAATCATTTTTTGATACAAAGGATCATTACCAGTGAATTGGGTAAAATGAAAGAAAGAACCTCATTCATTATCTAAAAATAAGCCAATAGGTCTTATATGCTACATAAAAAAAATAAATTATATTTCAAAAATTAAGAGTTTAACGTCATTGAACAGTATTATTTACAAGTTTAAAATGATAAAAAAAAAAATTTAATTTTATATTTCTATGTTCTATATGTCTCTGAAGTGCAAAACATATTGAGTTTCGTAGCAAAGTTTTCTCATCATTTCTGATAATGTACAGACAGACTAATATGTTCATCACATAATTAACTGAAGTTTTCTAAGTTAAGCAATAAGATATAAAACTACTTATCTACTTCGAAGTAATGTTATCCATACGTTTCATGGTCGCTGTGAAGCTCGAGTAAAAGATATGGATTATTGTAGGCAGTGGCAAATTTAGGATTGTAGGTGAGTTATGTCGGTCATTGACTGTTGACAAATGAACTTCAACAATCAATGACTGAAATAGCAAGGTCGTTTATTAATATTTAATTAAATAATATAAAAAATTCTTAAATCTGTATATAAATACACTAAAACGTAAAAATTATATATCATTTTCATTTATCACAAATCAAATTCATAGTCCACAGATATCAAATATTCTTAAATTGACAAAATTTCCAATTTTCATAAATAATAAACCTCAACAAATAGTAGCAAAATCCCCAATATTCGCAAATTCTCGAATTCACATATTTACAAAATCCCCATAGTCAACAGGCTCACAAATAGTCATAACTCAAAAAAGATAAATCATAACTCATAACTGATAAATGATAAATCAAAAAATGAACTAAACTCTAAAAGAACAAAAACCTAAAAAAAAAAAAAAAAGGATAAGCAACAGACTCACAACAACGATGCAGGCCAGTGGCGAATACTAGAGAGGCTAGGTGTTGGAGGCGACTCGTCGACAGCCGACAAGAAGCTACAACGTCACAGGGCAGGGGCTAAGTGCAAGGGAGGAATTGAGAAATGGTTTTCAATTTGCTGGTTTCAGTTTGGAATTGCGATTTTTGATTCAATACAAACCATTAAATTGTTATTAGATTGGGGTTATTTAAAAAATTTAAAAAAGAAGGAAAAATTCATATTCAAGAGCATAACTATACCATATTTCAATTATAAGATAATAAGTTTAAACTTTCTGAAATATATATATATATATATATATACACTAATATATTTTATAAAATCAGAATCTTAAAAAATAGCGTCACTTGCCAAAAACAGTCGGACTCCCCCTGCAATACAATTCATCTCCCAGCTGATGGTAAAAGCCACTGAGATCTGAAATTGGTTGTCTATGTTGCCGAAACTCTATCAATTGACGATAATCGCACAATCCTGGTCATGATTTTCAGACATACAGTAACATTATATAAAAATATTGGGACGAGTCATTCAAATAGGTACTAATACGTCGTTCGAAATTGAATTCAAAAGGTGTATTGATCGGGTATGTAATTATAAGTAATTGAATCCAATATGTCGTTTCTTCCTACTGTCTACTCAACGATCGATCAAATTACGGTTGTATTCAACAATCAGTCACTTTCTAAATCGAATTTGTTGTTTCTTCCTATCTATGACTTGTGTTTGTGAATATTATACAATGAACTGTGAAATGTATTGTAACCGTTATATATAATATGTGACTATTTAATTAGTGATTGTGACCTTTTTGATGTCATAACACGTAGGTGTTAGTGTGCCAGATGTAAAAACATGTTCGTGACTTTGCTGCGACTATTATTCAATGAACTGTGACATATGCGGTGACCATTATGCAAGAACCTCTGACTTCCTAATCAGAATCTGTGACTTAGGCAACTATGACATGCAGTGTTGCATGACACATGTGAAAACATATCTGTCACCTATGATGTGACCATTATACGTTAATTTATCATTATTTCAATTGATTCTATGACATTTGTTATAACCTGTTTTCAATTGACAACTAGTGACATGTGCTGCAATAACATTATAACTACAAAAAAAAAAACACTTATTAATGTAAAACCTGACGATTTTATTGTATTGCTTGAATCAAATTATATACAATCCACTCTTTATTACTGTGACGATATTCTTCATGTTTTGTAAGTTAGTATGAGCATGTGACCTGCATCCAATCAATATGTAACCATGATTGACGAACTATGATATGCGTTTGTTGTGACTAGAATTGGATTTGTAACTGGTATTATTTAAGTTTATTTTGTAGAAATGGATGCATTCATGTTTGTTTGTTGAATGGCTCACAACTATCGTTGGTGTTGATTGATCGTAATTGTGGGTATATGAAGCTTGTGAATACAGTTATGATAGAATTTAGTTTGGACCCCCCCCCCAAGGTGACAGTGACAATGAAGTATATATTGAATAGTGATTTGCCTTCGATAATAATCAAGAGTGACAATAATGTGTTGTCATAGATGGTGTTGAAGGATATGGATTGTGACCCTTCCAAATATCCAATACACATTGAGGTCACAGCTGTAGATAGCCAAAAAAGACTATTGCGGTATTGATTGGTGTTCAATCTCATGGACATGAATTTTCATTCATAGATATGTCATCAGATATATGTGGAGCAATAGTAGAACCGTCAAGTGACAAATTAGAACATGAGGTCAAAATTGTGTCGATTGCATATGCTAGGGATGTAGAGAAATAAATGGTTTTCTGTAACATAGACATTATGAACTTGAGCTTGTCATTTTATGCAATCTAACATATATTTGAATACGTGGTTGTTCGGTCAGATAAGAAAGACTATCTTGTTAAATGTTCAAGTGACGAGTGTAGTTAGATATGCTGAGCATCAAAGTTGGCAAAAACAGAGATGTTTAAAATTATACATATTGCAGAAGGTCACACATGTACTTCGAACATCGTACTAAGTTCTCATAGGTACTCCAACTGGCTTGGTAGCATAGAATCACTTAAGAAATCACATGGTAGATGAATTACTTACTTCGTTTGTAGGTTCAGAATTCCAACAATATTTCTCCCTGATTTCTCTCTAAATTTGTTTAGAATTTCATCCATCGAACTAGAAATCAAGATAGTAACAGATTTGGACATAAATTGCATGTTTGATTTGATATCCAACAAGTCTATACAGATTTCACCTTGCATGTGCAAAAGAAAGTTCATTTTCTTGTGCTGATCAGACTTGAGCGATAACATCTATGACTACATCGCATCGAGCTGCTTGTTCAACAACTGATTTTTAGACTGAAGTTCAAATATTTTTCTGTTGAACTATTTTCTCAATTCCTCAACCATTTGTACCATATGAATACCTATAATCAATTCAATTATGATCATGAAAACAACAATAATTCAATGAATTGTACCCATATTGAAATATCATATGACGTGTGACCTAGAAACTGTGACGTGAAATATAAATATGTGACCCTTGATGAATGCAAGTATCAATAACATTTGATCAACGTAAATGGACTTGTGACATGAGATATAAATCTGTGACATATGCTCACATTCAAACCTACGAGCTAACGTCAGAATTATGAAGTATTACTTTGCAACAAGTAAAATGTGATAGTATGTTATATACAATACTAACATTAATTTAACAACTTACATCATTCGACGGATGACCATCTGAATGAGGTGTGTGTGGATTAGTTGCGTCGGCTAACTGACCCTCTCCTCTCTGCGAATCTCCATGGAATGATGTCCTCTGCCATCTGGGCGGGGGTCAAAAAAATCGTCATCATCAACGTGCACATCAGAGTATCGAAGTCTACCATCAGTTATCATAAGCATGGAGCAGATGATTTTACACTCGAGGAACATGGCTTTCTACTTATCCCAACATGATGAACTGATCTGTCCATACTACACACATTTCTCTTCTCTCCACTTGAACGTTCAAGTTGGATATGTTTGATATACAACACCTCAGTCATGTACAACATTGCCATTTAAATGTCTGGCAGGTCCAAGTCACATATTTTCAATTTGTCATTCCGATTACATAGAAAATATAATGTTTAATCCCTTACGTCCAAACTGGGAAAGCATTTAGGTCCTTCCAGCTTATGGTTGATCGTCTACTATCCAATTCCTTATCTAGAGGTATACTTTCGAAATCCTTCTAGCTATATATCCATCGAGACTGGGAATTATCTCATAAATTCATACTTGAAACGCTATCAGAAGATCTCTTAGTCTATAAAGGGTTGTTCTTTACTCAACCCTTCCATCAATGAATTGATTAGGGTGTCGAAAAGTGACTTACCCCATGTGAACAAATTCATCGCATTAACATCTTCAACTAGTATGAACAAGAAGTGTTCAATAAACTTCTTGTAATCTCTCGGATATAGATATGAAGTAATGAAATACAATGCACCAAGTATAGAAACATCATCATCTGGAATGTCACTCGCACCAAGAAATGCTTTATTTACATCTTCATGTGTTACAACCTTCAACGTAGTGAAATATGCATTTTTCAAACATGACGGGGTCTTCTCCAACCTATTTATATCAACGTTACTAACGTATTTGAGCCCAGTCACTAAACAAAACTCGAAGAGTGAGAATCTTACAAATCTTCCTGCTATATTAAACCACAGTTTACTTTCATTAGGTTGTTGAACCTGCCTCAACAGGAAATAATATATCGGCTACGATTGGACAACAATTTCATCACATTCCAGGGAGTAGACAAAACATGTATTTTGCAGTATAAGGCGTTGGGCTTCATTTAGATTCATTTTGAAATTTGTCAGCACACCCTTCATGGGAGTAATTGTAATTTTACTAGGAAACTATCTCTTCTCTAGTATAATTAATCTCCAGGCCTGCAAATTGGTCACAAAAAAATCGTTGATCACAGATGTAATGCCAGGTCACGAACAATAGCAACAAGTATGTCACAAGTCCCCTCCCATAATTCATAACTCAACAACAAAATTACAAAACAACTCAATCCCCTTCCATAAGTCACAACTGAACAATAAAATTACAAAACAACAACAAAATGGTGATCTACAATCCAGCATTTTGATTATAATTACACAGTATAAATTGAATGTAAGATATCTCACAAATGGAAAAATTATACGTCCATAAATGTTACCCATTGATTTGAAGGTTCAAAAGTATCCTCGAAATGAAGAAAAAATTGAAAAAAAATTGAACTTATCTTTTTCGCGATCAGAGTTGTCACTGGCCTGTGGATTTGTATCTTTTAGAAGGAGAATCTTTGTTCATTTCACCTGCTTTCATTTTACCTCTTCTATCTGAAACATCGTTTTCCCCTTCTCCCCTGGCTTTCCACTCCTCAAATGAGTCGTTTCACTCGACGTTTACCGTGTGCCAATTTCACAGAAACGACGATAAATTGTCGATGTGTTTATAATGGAAGGGAAGACAATGGTCGTCAACAACTGCCGTGAGTTCGCCGGAGAGTTAATGGCAGTGGATGAAGATTATGGTTGGAATGTCGCGATCTATGGAGTCGGTGAAAATATGACTCAACGTGGGTGGAGGTTTTGGAAATATACAGTTTTCCTTTTCTAAAACATGTAAAATAAGGGATACAATTATTAATGCTTATTTAAATAACTAATATATTAAAAAAAAATCTGATTTTTGAATAGTGAAACATCCAACTTGATTTTAGAATGCTGAATTTTTAAAATAAGGTGTGGTGTATTTTTTTTTTTTTTTTTTAAATGGGGGAAGGGAGGGGGGCCAATTCCAAAATAAGGTCCAATCCATATGTCTTTCATCTTCAACTTCAAGCTTCAAACGTGCCTGCATGATTGCGTATTCAAGTTTTTTGCAGTGAGCCAATGGCTCTCGATCGACTGTGATGATTGTAAATTTCGACAAAGTCTGCACGAGAGACAGCTTCCCCTCCCCGAGTGCTGGCTCCACCATTGATTATAGGTTGAATGCTAGTGTAATCTCTCTTTTTTTATGAATCTTAGTACACATTTTAATGGATGTTGGTTGCTAAATATATAAGAATCTAGCTGTTTGAATATTTTAGTAGATATTGCAATTAATTGAACAAAATATGGACATAGCTTAATTTATTTAAATAAACTCGACTTTTTGTTAATGGCTTAAAATTTAAATAGGGAATATTGGATATAAAAATGTTTTTCCCCCTTATTTAGTCTGTAATAGTCCATTTTGGTTGCTATATTTTGGTTATTTAATTTGTGGTCCTTGTCTTTTGTATTTTTCTTTCTGCCCCTTTCTATTAATTATTTGTAATATTTTTTTAGACAATGATTCTAACATGCATCTAAAACTTCAATGTACTGCAAGGAAAAAGAAAGGACTTGCAACTAAACGATGCTAGCATTATTGTGGAATACATATCAAATACTTTGATAAATTTATTAAAGTTAAATCTCGATGTTGATACATAGAATCTATTAATATATGTTATCTAGAAACTCAGCACAATTTTGTGAAGAAAAACATATTTAGTATGACGTTAATAAAAAGACAAAAGTTGACCATCGAATGAGACAGATAAGGACTCGCAACCTCTAGTTTGATGACAATGATGAGATATATTTATAAATTTCACGTGTCTTGATTTTTTTTCACTTAAATACGAATCGTATCCAATTTTCTATTTTTATTCTTCGGTACCATTCTCGTAAATAACATGTTTGCCATTATTCATTAAAAGAAAAATAAATATGTACTCAAAATATGGACATTCAGCTCTATTTGGCCTCCATTTTTTAAGATTTATTTTTCAATCATATATTTCATGGGATCCATAATTTTTATCAACTTTTCGACCACGGATTTTATTGGCTTAATATATACACAAGTTTGATATACATAAAAAATAAAATTATGAACGGGTATGAGAAGCTCTTAATATGACAATATTTGTAGGGTTGGCTGATTTTAATTTTGGTGGAGCTAATCCTAATCTTTCTTCAGCAATCTATTTAAATTAATTAAGGTGGCAGCTCAATTGTCGATTTAATTTTTATTTTTAAACTATTATTTTAACTTGATTGCATACAAAAGCTTCTTTGTCGTTGAAAAGAACCTCAACAATGACATGTACAATCATTTATCAAAACGGTGGTCCTTTAGTTAATTAATATATAAGAAATATCATTGACGGATAATTTGAAACTCTAATTATATCAATTTAAAAATAGATCTTGGACTAGCACTAGATAGGACTGTAAGCAAAAATCATCAAACCGAAAAATCAAACCGAAACCGCATTCTAGAAATCGTTAGTTTGGTGCCACGTGAACCCGTCAACGAAGTAATTTTGAACCAAACCAAATCGATTTGGTTTAGGTTTGAGAATTTTAATTGCAGTTTAAAATCAAACCGAACCGACAAAATAATTAATTAATATATAAGAAATATTGACAGATAATTTGAAACTCTAATTATATCAATTTAAAAATAAATCTTGGACTAGCACTAGATACCATAAATAGAAGTATTAATTATGCTATACACTTGATGATATTTCATAACCAATTGATGAGCACCTCTTGGACCTCTAAAAAAATAGAACTTAGAAAGAGATAACCCCAACTTTAAATAATTTATTCAATACTTGTAGCTAGCAACAAGATAATATTTTATTGCTACCATCAAAACCTCCAATACTAATAAAATTTCTCAACTAATAAAATTGGATAATGTTACTCATCATTAATAGTGATCATGAATGAATACTCTAATGCCATCGGAACTGGCGATCATCATTAATCATGAATAGCATTGCTCAATAAAATTAATCATTTTTTAAAATTCCTCTACAAATTCACCAAATATTGAATGAATGAGTTGCTATTTGACCTTGCTGCATCAATAAAGAATATTAGACTCTGATTTCCTATCGAAAAATTGGAGGTGAATTACAACTAACACACGATGATGATATCATTATACTGAAATAAATTCAAATGTCGAGGACCAACACACCTACTCTAAAAATTCATCCAAACAAGATTCTATAATAGCATCGTATATACGTCGTCCAATGGTCGTATGCACATAGATTGATTAACTAATTTCGTCTCATTTATCCTAACAATCTAATATTCACTAATTAAACTTAGGTACGTAGATGATTGTTAGCATCTTTATTGGGCCACTTAGCTTGTGTTCACTCAACAATCTCATTATAATTTTTTATTGGACAAAATTTGGAGCTTTGCTATTTAACTATGTGGGAAAATGGCAAAATATCATGAGGGTGAGCGGGTTTGCTATTCTTATTTTTTTCATTATTTACTACAACAAGGTGTCCTTTAACATTTAATGGAATTTAGGGAATTAGATAGAGATGGCAAAAAACCACGTTAAATCCATACTTGTGGGACACTGCCCTATCCCGTGAGTATGAGACGGGTAATGTAGCGAAATTTTAAAATACAAATCTCATAACTTAAATTATATCGGCTTCCGTACAAGTTTTAGAATTCATTTTACGTCCGTCGAGTCGTCTAGCAAAAATAATTAATTTAAGAATTTCAAAACGATTTTATTAAAATTTCAATATTTACTTATCAATTTCTCGAACCTTTTTAAAAGTATTAAATTTTAAATCCAATTTTAATATTCGATATTCTATTTAATTTTGTTATTTTCATTTTTTCCAATTTTATACTCAAAGAATTACTTTCCAGCACGAACTCTAGAACCAATTTACCTTTTGCATGCCCTACATTCACTATTCTTCATGGACCTTTAGGGTAACTTGCTCTCAGATAATAAGCAACTGAAAACCTTGACACAATCATCACGTTCGAAACCCTCCAACCTCGATTCACTTGTGGGTCGAGCACCATGCAATCCAACCTCCAACCCAGTCCCCTTCACTTTAGCCGGACCGCCAACAAGCCGTATGAGGACGGTTTTGCCCAAAGAATCGACCTCCAAGGTGCAACCAAAAACCAAGAAAACACAACACCCAAACACTTATCGGCAAAAACCCAAGAAATTTCGATTTCCTAGACACCCTGTTCGACGCCCATCAACCCCCAATCGACCCCATCTCGGCGCCCTCGCGACTTATTTTGGCCGGACCCCCATCCCATTACGATTTCTCCCCTAATTGATTGAGAGAGAGAGAGCTATAGAAATAATTGATTTTGGAATTTACCCCTTCTACTTTTTAAAAGTTATTCTTTTAGCCCACATAAAAGAAAAGGTTATTATTTTCACAAAGTTTTTTCAATTAATGCCCTATATTTTTTTACAAAATTAGCAAAAAAAAGGTCAAACTTTTAAATTCGGTCCCTATCAGTTTCTTAAATCTTGCGAATCCAAAGTGTGAAACGGTAACACTTTCATTGACCCAGAAAAACTTTCAAGACTTCGAACATTTAAGAATTGGGTTATTTGTCTTGAAATGTGTGATTTGTTTTCATATGAAAATGTTGCCAGGGACTAAATAGGTTCGGGATCGATCGGGTCTTAATTGCTAAAATTTGCTAAACTTATGCCATGTTGTCAGGGACCGTAAATTTCGATTGGGTCTTTTTACTATTCTTAATGTTTATGGATATAAGATTGCATATTTTGATTTAATTTGGACTGATTGCTGTATCTCCACTGAGCGTTATGCTCACCCCACTTTTTTCCAACCTTTCAGTTAAGGAGCTTGGCAGGGCTCATAGAAAATTTTAATTTATTAATAACACTTTTGAATTACATTTTGAACAAGAATATGCGTTTCCATTTGAGCGAATTTGGTATCTTTGCTGCATAATTTGATTAACTCTTGAATCAGAAAAAATTATTTTAGAAGTGATGTTTCCAAGCTATGATTTTTAAAGTATATGTTTGCCTTCGTATTGTAGGTAATTATTTATTTACATTTTGACTTAACCCTAGTTATTAGCTTACAACAATCAAAAAATAAACAAGACAAGAGACAAGAATGACTATCTTGACTTAGACCCATCCCATTACGATCTCTAAATTTGAATATATTATAGATTCTCTTGATCTTAATAGAACTCACAAGAATTAATGATTTTTTCAAGCAAAATCAATTATTCGGTATCAATTCCGAATCCATAAATTATTGACTTCCTAAATTGATGGGTATTCTTGAAAGTACTTGTTTTCTGCTCCCTTTTTAAAAGCCACCTTTTGTCAGCTCATAGAAATTATGATACAATATGCGTGAGCGTGATCTTCTGCATAAGATTTTCTTGTCACATCAAGATGATTAAGGTAATTAATTCAATTAACCCTAAGCTAAACAATCAAATAAACATATAGATCGAAAGCAGTAAAGTAAATTACACCAAATATGATCACGGAGGAAAACCACTTTA
The DNA here is from genome assembly GCA_019395295.1 of Osmanthus fragrans. Taxonomy (NCBI): domain Eukaryota; kingdom Viridiplantae; phylum Streptophyta; class Magnoliopsida; order Lamiales; family Oleaceae; genus Osmanthus; species Osmanthus fragrans. The sequence continues at coordinate 8,426,273 of CM033356.1, forward strand.
AAAACACTTCACATAAATCAAAAACCTTCGAACAAACTTGCCAATAAAATTCACTAGAAAAATTAACTTACAATTAGTCCTAACACCGCTAAATCTTAGTTGACTCTAGCCACAAGTTAAATCACAAATGAACTCCTTTAGTTATGCAGCATGCACTTCCCAGCAACTATGAACTACTTTTCCATTTGCATTGATCACTAAGAACGAACTCGTTCCGGAGCGCTGAAACTCCAAGCTCCTCTTCTCCCAAACTTCATAACTCTCACGATTTATAGGTGAATGAGGGGTTTGTTTGGTGTTTGATCAAAGGATCTTATTGTGTTTTGATCTGTGGCTGAGGCATTAGATTTATGGATATCTGATATTTGAACTTCAATGTATATTTTCCTGTCTCAAGGTTCAACCAATGTAACAAGGTTTAGGATGAATCTATGAAACATACATTAAATGGTTGAATCTAGAGATCTTTGAAATTGTTGTTGATCTTCAAGAATGTGATCTCTATAAAGAATATAATGATTCAACACACCTTTGGGATGGACTAGGCTTAAGCATTTATAATGTGAAGTGTTTAAGGTTGAATAGGATTGGAAAATTTGTTAAAATCACAAACAGAATTCTGCTTAGAAATGCCAACCGCTCGACCGCCTTCCTTTTGGCCAGCGAGCGGTCTCTGAGTAGCCATCAATATTTTCATCATATCTTTTTTATCCCGATATCGGATTGAGTTTATTCAAAGTGTATTAAAAATTTAACTCAAAAGGCTACAATTCTTCTACAAGTAGTATTTTTGAAATTCGAATGTTTTATATATGAAAAATGTGTAGCAACTTGTGACTGAGAATTTAGAGCATGCCTTGTGCAACAATTTGACATCCATTTGACTTATAATTGTATCACATTGATCATATGTGATCTTCTTGGATATCTTTGAGCTCTTTGGCTCCTTCAAGACCTATGCGACCAACCCATTAACTTTTTGACTTCAATTACAATTCCATTACTTTAATTTTGTTAAGGAATAAACCATTACAAATAGAAACCTAGCAAACTACGCATTTCACATTCCGTGACAAATTCTTTTATTTCAAAGTCAAAATAAAAAACTACTTAACAACAACCTACCCAAAAACTCAATTCATAAACTTCAATTTAATCTTGTCATATATGTTTCCTGAAACACACGAAAACAACAATATCGCGTGAAAAGCAAGATGATACAAACAATTAAAAGATATAACTAAATCATATAAAACAATGCAAGTAAAACATGTATAACATCAAAGCATATAAAACCATGACTCCCCCTAAGTCAAATATCAACATCAAATTTCAAAAATTTCTCCCCGTAACTCCTATATTCAACTTTTTTAAATAAATACTAAACTCTCCCCTTTTTGTCACAAATATCAAAGGAAGACTAGTAACATGAATATGAATACCACCAAGAGAAATAAGTGGAAAAAAAATATACACAAGTATAATTATGCAAAACATGGGAAGGGCGAAAAAATTTCTTTCTATTGAAACAACCTTTTATTGTATATTTTTAAATATAACACCATGAACAGTTATTTGTTTACTTGTATAATCTATTCATTTGTAAAAAGTGCTATTGAACTCATGTAAGAGAATCTTAAAATCTTAAATTTATAATAAATGCCATGTAAAGAATCACTGGTGAATGAATATATTCTTCAAATTGCAAAGGCAAACTCAGTGCTACTAGTACATTTTAAATAAAGGACTCATATTTAATTTTTTTTTTTTTTTTTCAATATATAACTTTTCTTTCTCCCCTTATCTTTAAACATGTATATATAATTTTTTCTCTCATTTTTTTCATATTTTATGTGCAAACAAATCTTTATCAAGCTTTCTTAATAACCTATGTAACGAGCTTTTGACTGATAACTTCGAAGTCAGATGACCACAGGATATCAAGTATTAAGATACCCAATAAGCTTAATTGCGGTCATTGATCAAATTTTATCTAGATGAGTTAATCACATTCTGACGAAAGATCTGAGGATAATATAGATATTCATAAAGCTTATGACCAGTTGTTTGAGGAGAGTCTCAAGTTAGAAAAGGTTTATAGATCAATATTTAAGAAGCTGAATGAATTTGAATAAGAAAAAGAGAGACTTATAATCAAACTTGAAGAGTTACCAAAGCTCTGGATGAGGTGAGGGTTGAGAAAGAGCCCTTGAAAGTTATGGTTAAGACTCTTATGAGTGAAAAATAAATATGCAGAAGTAATATAATCAATAAAAAGCAACAAGTCACTATTTATTAGTTCTAAATGATTAAAGTTATTAATCTAATTAAATCCTAATTAAACAATCACATAAACATTCATATCAAACCAGTGAAAAATAAATAACACGAAAAATTGATGAAGGAGAAAAATCCCTTGAATAACTTTTCACAAGGATTTAAGACATCCACGCAAACTTACAGTAAAATCAAATAGAAAAACTAACTTACAATTAGTCCAAATACCACTAAACTTTAACTGACTCTGGCCACCTAATTTGTAAATCACCAAGAAACTCCTTTGGCTGTACGATCCACACTTTCCAATAACTATATGCTACTTTTCCTTCAATGGGATCACTAAGAACGAACATGTTCCAGAGCATTGAAACTCCAAGCACCTCTCCTCCCAAACTTTAGAACTCTAAAGGCTTATAATTGAAGGTAAGTTTTGTTTGGTGTTTGATCAAATGATCTTCTTGTGTTTCAAGAGACTTATGGATATATGAATTTGAACTTCAATGTATATTCTCTTGACTTAAAATAAGGCTCAACCAACAATGAAAAAATGTTTGGGAACAATTATAAAGAATTGGTCTTATGGTTGAATCAAGAGATCTTTAGAATATGTTTTGAATCTTCAAGAATGTGATGTCTAATACGAAAATAATAATTCAATACACATTTAGGACGGACTAGGCTTGGGATTTATAATTTGAAGTGTTTGAGATTGAATAGAAGTGGAAAAGCTATTAAAGTTACGACCAAAATTCTACCAAAAAAAAGTTGACTGCTCGAGCGCCTTCCTCGCAGCCAGCAAGAGACCTCTGAGCAGTCATCAGTATTTTTACTATATTTCTCTCTCCTTAATATCGGATTGAGTCGATTCAAAGTGAGTTGAAAAGCTAACTCAAAAAGCCACAATTTTTCTGAAATAATATTTTTCAAATTCGAATGTATTCTCTATGTGAAAATGCGTAGAAACATGTGACTGAGAATTCAAAGCATGACTTGTGCGGCACTTTGATACTCCTTTGACTTCTATTTACATCTCATTGATCATATGTTATCTTCTTGGACATCTTTGAGCTATTTGACTCCTTCAAAACCCATACTACCAACATATTAACTTGTTAATTTCAATTATAACTCTATTACTTTAATTTTGTCTAAGGAATAGCCAATTACAAATAAAATCCTAACTAAGTATTTATGGCTAGAAAATCAATCTGTTGTAAATTAAGTTCCTTCAAACGATAAACAGACACTAAGTTAGACAAATAAATGAAATATCAATAATCGAATCGATGTAAAAATAAGCACAATTTCCCTATCAAGAATCATGTTTGCAGCCAAGAGTGGAGTTACATGGCTCAGATTCAACAACCCAAAGTCACAAGGCAACACTACACACGATTGGACCAAGAAATTTCACTCAAACCACGAAGGAATCACCTAAAAAAGTCACACAGAGAAGCAGCCGAACAGACAGTTGCAAGTGGCAAAAAATACTGCAAGCAATTACAACTGCAGTCACGAGCCGAAATATGGCCCGTGTCATGGGCCATTTTGGCCTACCACACGTACCTGATCTGGGTCCAACCATTACCTGAAGATGAGGCTTGACCCAAGCATTTGCTCAATGGAAACGAGCTACGAGTTGAGCCGGCTCGGGTGTCGGGGCTTTTTTTGGCCGCTTGAGCCGACGAGCCAAATTTACATCCTTAGAACAAGTGGAAAAGTCGACGGTAGTCGTCGACGCAAAGAAATAGAGGAAAATAGGCAGAAAGGAAGAAGAGAATTGTTGGGTTTTGATACCCAATAAATCCGGGTGATGATTTAAAACAGATAACGGATAATTTATCGGCATCAGAGACTTGGCTTGACCCGAAAAAAAACCTATATTTTTGGATAGCCCAAGTTGGATTTGTTCTTGATGAATATGTGAGTATTGACCCAATCGTTATTAAGTTTGTCTTGGTTTTTTTGGTAGCCCATTTGTTGGTTTAGGCTTTAGTTTATTGTGGCTCATATTGTTAGCCCAATTAAGTGACCTAACTTCTAACCTATATATTTAGCCTCATTGCAGCCATTTTGCGTGTGTGTGTATTGTAGCAATGGAGAGGAGAGAAAAGAGAGAAGAAGCCGAGAGCTCATGGAGGTTGTGAGTGAGATTCAACCATTGTTATCTCTTCTTCTTCTTCTTACCTTTGTGGATTGCTAATACCACCCCCACCATTAGAGTATCCTTTGTGGAGTGAAACTTGTGGCAAGTTAATCTCAGGGGTGGATTTAGGGTCGGGCTGGACTGGGCTACAGCTCGGCCCTCCAGCCTAAACAATAATTAAAAAAAAAAAATTTAATTTTTTTATCTATAAATTTGTTTTTTTTTTTTCCATAGTAGCCCATGCTAAAAAAAAATTTCACATATTAGTCTGTGCTAAAAGTTTTTTTGGATCTGCGTGCTTAATCCCACAAAAAATTTCTAAATTTTTTTTTTCTTTTAATGAAGGTAGGCCAAGTTTATAACGCTGCTCTTGCCCTTTTCCGCTTCTTCTTCCTATTTGTTTTTTTTTTTTTTCAAGCTCTCTCTCTCTCTCTCATTATTAGTTTATCTTAATTAAAAAGAATTGTTCACTTAGTTTCACTTTCTTCTTTTTCTTCCCACCTTTTTTAAGTTGTCACTACTTGGCACATGTTAACTTTCTATATCTTATTCTTATTTTATTTTATTTGGCTAGTTTGAGTAGAGTATTACAATAAGGGTCCGTTTGATAGCCTAAGTTTTCCGTGAAATGTGGAAAACGTTTTCCTACTTTTTACTATTCACCTGTTTGATTGCACTAATTTTCTAGAAAAAACGTTTTCCAACGTTTTTCAAGGTACAAACGATTGATGCACAAAAGTTAGAAAACTTTTTTTTCACCATATTGGTGGGAAAACGTTTTCCAACTTTTTGACAATTTTTTTTTTTTTTTATTTTTAGCAATTGGAACACATTCTTAAGTCAATGGTAAAAAAAATTTATCTATTTAATTGACAATTTGCATAAAAAATAAAGTCAAACGAAAAATTTGTCATGAAAAATTATATCAATCAAACACCATTAATTACAATTCCCTATAAAACAAATTCTAGGCAATTCAAATCTCTGTCATTTATTTTCTTTCCATCCTTGCAATCAAACGGACCCTAAGATACTCTCCACCTTAATTACAAGTATTTGCATGCAGGAAAAACAATTGAACATGATTAAAGAAGAATAAAATATTGATTGGACTCAAGTTTTAGGTAGCACAATTTTATTTGTCATAACTTGTATTGAGCTTGACTATGGATTTCGAAACTTATATAAGTACATTTATGTGACTTGATTAACTCAGGAAGTTGTAAAGAAATCGAGTAGTAGGGAAATGACAGTTTCGTTTTGTATATTGAAAAAGTGTACTAAATGTAATTTGTAATGAAAATATTATATGACATTAAAAGTATAAAAACTAATAAGGAACCGTTATAGGTAAGAGATTTAATATTACATTTTTGTCTTATTTGACCAAAAAAAAACTAAATTTTAGATGATGTGTTCGGTAGGGAACTTCTACGTATATGTTGTGTGTTTCAGGGATCAATCAAATTTTTTAGATGATGTGTTTGACAAATTAACTGTCACATAAGCAATTCCCTCTACCGACTTATTATTGCCATTAGTTGGATCAGCGGAGACAGATGTTAGGGATAACGGTGTACACTTGTTAAGTTCAAGGACTAAAAAAGTACGTTTTAAAGTTTTAGAAGTTTTTTTTGTGCAGGGTGTAAAAGTTCAGGGACCGACCATGTTTTTCACCCTTCACTTTCATGGCACTATTGTTACATCAGACTGAATTCAGGGCATTTGAGAATTTTGTTTATTGACCTATTCATTTTGGTCTTTTACATTAACATACCTGTAATAAATCGTAACATACTTGAACATAAATTTCAGATCAAGAATTCTTACTTGAAAGAATGAATTTCAAGATCTTTGTGTAGTTGAATCACCTTGCATCACAAAACTCCAAAATATGCATTTTCTTGTTCTCGAATGGTCTCAATCTCGATCACAATGGAAGAGGATTATTATCCACAATCTAAGTGTCTTATTTTATCAGTTTTCATGCCAAAATATTTATTTTAGGGCATTTCCAAATTTGGTGTATTTTCATAGACAAATTTCACCATATTTTCTTGCCATCTTCTCTCTCACCATACAATTTCATGTGACGGGAGTTATTTCAAGATTAGAGAAGTGGATGAGAGTTGAGGGAAGTTATAGATTTGAATTCTAGTCCAACCACTCCCTTCAATTCACTTTAATAACTTGTAGGTTGGATCACTACACATGAGCGACCCACGACTCATATTTTTCAACATCTCTCACTCTCACATGATGGGTTGACCCGAACCACAAGTGACAATAATGTCATACCTCAGATCCTTCTCAAGATCTGTCTCACAGAAATTCACATAGCAAATAGATCATGCGACCATCGAATAATATTAGAGCTCATGGTACTACAAACCTGTTAGGGATGTGTAGTGCTCTAACAGAGGAACATCACTTCTCACTATACCTCAAATTTATTTTTCAATATTAATTCAAGTATTTCTGATCCCTCAAGTATTTATGAGAACATGCTTGAACCCCATATCATATCATTGTATTCATAATTGTGTTACATAGCCTAAATGGTTAAACACAAATTGTCTGACCAGTGAATACAAATATAAATGTTGGTCAAAATAGCTTTTCTTTTCTAGTTGAATCCTTCAACTCTAAATCAGTTGCTTTCTTAGACATGTCTCGTCAAACCGAATCCATTATGATGTAACATGCTAAAGTAGCAACACTAAAATAAAATCTCAATAAACAGTCAAAAGTCATAAAGTTATATAGTTGGCTCCGTTGACACACATTCATCCTCACCACTCGATCTCGGCGAAACCTCAAGGTCAAGTGAGATCAGAAGATCATAATGGTTGAGTGCAAGGACAAACTCTTAAAGTCACCCACTCAAGAGAGGATCACTCATTTGAAACCAACTTGATTGGGTCGAGCCAAATTAGTTGATCTTGAATTATATATGAGCAATCGAGTCCCTTTAGTAGCTCCATGAAAAGATATGGACTTAACTTCAGAATGTTTTGACACTTCAAGGTTTCCCTAACTCTCTACATGTAAAAAAGACTAAAATTAAACTCTAAAATCTCAAGATTTTGGATTTTAGCTTTTCGAGTTGGTGTAATTTGTTCTTTAAAGAATACTAAAGAAGACAAGAGGGTATGAAGCGTGTGGAATTCAATAAAGTTTGAAGAACCAAGGAATTGTAAAGAATGGAAAAAAGGTGGTTCTACGATCTTTGTGTGCTTATTATAATACTAGCGAGCGTATTAAACTTCTAGCTAATCTGGTACGTAGAAATCCATACGAAGTTAATTTTGTCACTAGACTAACGAACTGGAACCCAAATTATTTCATAGATTGAGTTACATCTTCACATGTGATATTCTAAATCCTCCCTATATAAGGATTCTGGTTGACTCAGGATTGTCTAAAATGATGATAGATGGGAAGCAGCCCTAAAAGTAAAGGCAATAACCAACCTCACAGTAGTACTTCGATTTATATTTTTCACTGTAAATTGAATCCACAAGATTACTCGACTTCCTATTAGACGGAGTTCTTGAAATCATCCAGTTCACTCAAATCGTTCGATTGAGTTTTGTGCATGAATCTTGACACTTTGAAAACAATATATAATATCTGAGACATCTCGTTTCAATATCTAATAAGCAAATAAACACAAAGATTGGACACTAAAAAAAACGGTAACATCAGTAGATTATTTTATTTTAGTGTTTTTATCACAGGAAATTAGCACACAAACCAGTCCCAAACACAGGCAGATTATAACCAATAGCAATCTACATTGGCCAGCTTCTCCAAGATCAAGACTAAATAGCGCAGCACATATTGTTCGCAGTTTCAGGCCACTATTCGTCCAAACGAGGCTTCCGAGCCAAAAAGAAATACACTGCTGTGATAATTTCTTTCCTGAAATATGAAGTAAGAAGATACCATTAGTCTTAAATTGAAAGAATTAAGGATTTATGCGTGTTGGAAATAGGAAGCATCACATGAAAGAATTAAGGATGACCCACTCTCTAATAATTAATAAACAGAAGAATCATGCTACTTGTATAATTTTATAGATGCTGATGTGGCATGCATTTGGCCCTTGATTTGATCTGTCAACAAATGAGTACAAACATTTATGTACAAGTTTCTTAATTGTAAATGAAATGCTTATCTTACTTTCCACCAGCAGCAAGTTCATCTGCCGCTTTCTCCAAGAAAGCTTGAACTCTTTGACTCCCCTTTGGGGCAAGTCCTACTTTTTCAAGAGCCATTACCTAGCAAAACTTAACAAATTATTTTAATGACACAGAACAAAAATACACTGGAAAATTCAAGTTAATTGACAAAGACAAAGCACATTTTCACTAGGAAATTTGGCGAACGAAATGGGACAAGGAAATCAGATAGTGGATGTGCAAAATCTTACCATGATACGACTTCAAGTCAAAGCAGTTGTCGAGTATCTGTGAAGATATTTTCTGTTCCTTCTCAAACTGAATAAGTTAGTCTGTTAGTTTGTTATCAATTTCCTACTTTATTGGATGTAAACGTTGTGCCCAGTTCTATTTAAGTGTTGGAACTGTTTGATAATAAAACATGCACAAATTGGTTCCTCATATAAACCAAAATTATTTGTTGTTTTTGCTATTCAAAACAGTTAATTCTTGAGCTCCTATCATTTTGGTATCAGAGCCCAGGATGGATCTTCAAGATAGATTGACTAAACTTGAAGAAATTGTGGCCTCTCTAGTTGTGGGTCAGAAAGAAATACTGGAAAAAATTTCTGAAAACAAGGAAAAAATCATCCAACAAACTCATGGTAAGGGGAAAGAGGACGTGGAGGGTTCTTCCTACAAGGGAGGAACAGGAAGTAGTAATTTCATTCCAAAAACACTGAAACTTGATTTTCCTCGTTATGATGGACGCGACGAACCAACGACATGGGTATACAGAGCAGAGAAATATTTTGCATTGCATGAAATTCGGGAATCAGATAAAGTCATGGTGGCTTCATTCCATCTAGAAGGTGATGCTCAATTATGGTTCCAAATGTTGGAGCAGGAGATTGTATATGTTACTTGGGAGGACTTCAAACAAGGGATATTTTCTCGCTTTGGTACCAACCAGTTTGAAGACCCATTTGGCGAACTCATTCGGCTGCGATAAATTGGAACTGTGGTTGATTATCAAGGAAAGTTTGAGAAGCTTTTATCCAGAGTCGGCCATTTGTCCCAGGAGAAGAAAGTGAGTTGTTTTATCACTGGGCTCAAGGAAAATATTCGAACTGATGTGCAGGCCAATTTACCAGCAACTCTTACGATTGCTATCGGATTGGCAAAATTATATGAGGCTCGTGATGTTGCTCAGAGAAGACCACCTATGATGATGACAAGGCCTGCAATCAATACCCCACGATCAGCTCCAGAATGCAGTACAATAAAGGCAGCCACTACGTTAGCTTCAAAACGAATGACTCCAGACGAATTAGCTAAGAGGCGGCGGGAGGGATTGTGCTTCCACTGTAATGAGAGATATGTTTCGGGTCATAACTGTGCGAAGTTATTTCGTATCGAAGCCTGCTGGGAAACTGATGAGGATGATGGAGATATAGACATGGAGATAGAAGCTATTGAAGGTGCTATACCAGAAATCTCATTGCATGCCATGGCTGGGGTACAAGTACCAACAACTATGCGAGTCTGGGGCAGTTTACAAGGACAACCAGTAATGGTGCTTATTGATTCTGGATCGACACACAACTTCGTCAATTCTTGGGTCGCACAACAAGCAAAGCTACAAACAAACTCAATTGGTGGACTCGAGGTCATGGGAGCATCTGGTGAAAGGTTAATAAGCAATGGTAAATGTAAAAAAAATTATCTTAAGCTCCAAAGAACTCCATTTGTCGTTGACTTCTTTGTATTACCATTAGAGGGGTATGATGTCGTTCTTGGCACTCAGTGGCGAAGCATGTTGGGTCCTATTGAATGGGACTTTGAAAAACTTCTGATGAAGTTTATTTGGAATAACAAGGAGTCTTGCATGGCATAGTGAATTCACAACGAAAGATCGATGAGACATCACCAATCACCAAGCTTCAGAAACGGCAACATGGAGTTGTGCTACATGCCGTAAATGGTAACATCCCTTCCAGTAAAACTGATTGTATACTACTGCAGATTGAAAATCTTCTACATGAATACCAGGAGATATTAAATCTTCCAAAGAGCCTTCCTCCACACAGAAAGATAGATCATCGAATTCCTATTTTGCCTGGACGTGGGCCTGTGGCTGTCCGACCATATCGTTATCCTTATTTTCAGAAAAGTGAGATTGAGAAAATTGTGAAAGAGCTACTAGGAGCTGGAATAATTCAACATAGCACCAGTCCATATTCTTCCCCAGTTATACTAGTAAAAAAGAATGATAGGTCGTGGCGAATGTGTATAGACTATCGGGCTTTGAACGAGATCACAGTGAAAGATAAATTTCCAATTCCAGTTATTGATGAGCTATTGGATGAATTGACAAGAGCTCGCTACTTCACAAAATTGGACTTAAGGTCAGGCTATCACCAAGTGCGGATGCACTCACCAAATGTTGAAAAAACTGCTTTCCGAACTCACCAAGGTCACTACGAATTTTTGGTAATGCCTTTTGGACTTACTAATGCTCCTTCCACATTTCAAGCATTAATGAATGAGATATTTAAGGATTATTTACGCAAATTTGTGTTAGTTTTCTTTGATGATATACTTGTGTACAGTAAAAATTTGGATGATCACTTGGCACATCTACAAGTTGTTTTTAACATTTTGAAAACTAACCAATTGCACATAAAGCCCAAGAAGTGTCAGTTTGGAAAGGAGGAAGTTTGCTACTTAGGGCATGTGATATCCCAACGTGGACTTGCAGTTGATCCTTCAAAAATTGAAGTTATGGTTTCTTGGCCCAAACCAAAGACAGTCTAGGCTTTACGGGGATTTTTAGGCCTTACTGGGTATTATAGAAAGTTTATCCGAGATTATGGAAAAATTGCAGCTCCTCTTACCGACATGCTCAAAAAGGATTCCTTTAGGTGGACAGCTTCATCGGAAGATGCATTTGAGAAACTGAAAATCGCCATGACTCAAGCTCCGGTGTTATCTCTTCCTGATTTTTCTAAACCCTTCATAATTGAATGTGATGCTTCAGGTTTTGGTGTGGGTGCAGTTCTACTTCAGGAACAGCCAATTGCTTATTATAGTCAAGCTCTACATGGGAAACATCTCCTTCTCTCTACCTATGACAAGGAAATCCTTGCTCTTGTTTTGGAAGTGCAAAAATGGAGACCATACCTTTTGGGGAGGAAGTTTATTGTGCGTACAGATCATCAAAGTTTGAGGCATTTGCAAACTCAAAAAATTACCACTCCGGCTCAACAAAGATGGTTGTACAAGCTGATGGGTTTTGATTTTAGTGTACAGTACAAAAGAGGAAGGGAGAATATTGTTGCTAATGCTTTATCACAGTCTCATGAAGCTAAGTTGGCAATTGGGTCACTTCTGGCATTTTCACAATTGGTCCCCCATTGGGTGGATGCCATTAAGGATGAACTTCAAGCAGATACTTCAATGAAAGAGCTTATGGACCGTATTCACCAAGATGAAGCCCTAGGCCCGTGGAAAGTAGTGGACGAGTTGATTTTATATAAGGATCATATTTTCCTTCCTGTCTCTTCTAGACTTACACGTGACATCATTCAGGAATTTCATGGTAGTACACATGAAGGGTATGTGAAAACTTTTCAGAGGATTAAAGCCAATTTTTATTGGAAAGGGATGCGAAATCAGATCAAGGGATTCATTCGTGAATGTGATGTTTGCCAACGACACAAAACTGATCAAACTAAGCCAGTAGGGATATTGTAACCACTTCGCACTCCCCAGCAGATTTGGGAAGATATTTCTATGGATTTTGTTGACCGTTTACCTATATCAAATGGTAAGTCAACTATTTATGTAGTGCTTGATAGACTTTCAAAATACTCCCATTTTATTCCTTTGTCCCATCCGTATACTGCTATGGGAGTAGCTAAATTATTTTTTGAGAATATTTTTAAGTTGCATGGCTTGCCCAAATCTATTGTTTGTAATCGGGATCCTACATTCACCAGCTCTTTTTGGAGAGAATTGTTTTGTTTAAATGGGACATCCTTCAATTTCAGCTCCAGTTATCACCCAAAAACCGATGGCCAAAGTGAAGTGGTTAACAGAACAATGGGAATATATTTAAGGTGTTTTACAAGCTCAAGGCCCAAAGAATGGATGAAATGGCTTCCATGGGTAGAATATTGTTACAATACTAGCTGGCACACTTCTCTGAAAAGGACTCCATTTGAGGTAGTGTATGGTCGTGAACCTCCTAAATTGTTGCATTATATTCCTGGAACTACTCGAGTGGAGCAAGTAGAACGAGAATTGTTGGAAAGAGATCAAGTTCGTAAGGATGTACGCCATGATATTTTGAAAGCCCAAGAACGCATGAAGAAAATATACGATGCTAAGCATAAAGAGCAAGACTTTGCGGTTGGTGATTGGGTATTCTTCAAGCTTCAACCATACAGGCAATCATCCCTTGCATCTAGAAAGAATTTCAAATTATCTCCTCGTTATTATGGGCCGTTCGAAGTGTTAGAAAAGATTGGAAAGGTGGCATATAAGTTAAATTTACCTTCATCTTCCCGTTTACACCCAGTATTTCATATTTCAATGCTCAAAAGGAAGGTTGGGGAGCAGCAAACAATTTTTAAGGATATACCATCAGTCAGAGAAATTTTCGAACACCGTCCTCAATCAGTAATTAACTTTAGATTCAAGAAGGGAAAATCTGAGGTGCTAGTTATATGGCAAGGACTACCTCCAACAGAGGCAACTTGGGAGGATCGCCAAGTTATCCAAGAACGTTTTCCTGAACTCTCCCTTGAGGACAAGGGTGTTGCTTAAGGAAGAGGGATCTGATACGACTTCAAGTCAAAGCAGTTGTGGAGTATCTGTGAAGATATTTTATGTTCCTTCTCAAACTAAATAAGTTAGTTTGTTAGTTTGTTATCAATTTCCTACTTTATTGGATGTAAACGTTGTGCCCAGTTCTATTTAAGTGTTGGAACTGTTTGATAATAAAACATGCACAAATTTAACATTTCTCTTGAGAGAGTCTGGGAGGTATTGGTTCCTCATATAAACCAAAATTATTTGTTATTTTTGCTATTCATAACAGTTAATTCTTGAGCTCCTATCATACCATGTACTTGGTGATAATACGTCCAACTGCAGTGGAACAAAAATTGCTGAGTGAGAATTGACTTTTATCCAGAGGCAAGTACCATGAGATGGGCGAGTCTACTACAAGATCCTTCTCCCATACAACCTTTAGAGATCAAAAACAGAAAACCGAAAAAAAATGAATTCCCTTATTTGTTAGTTATATAGAATAGCCAAGATTTTACTACTCACTTCGAAGCCTGCTTGTTTCAGAGCTTCAAGGCATTGGCGCGTCAGCCTTACATCCAGGAGGCCGTTACCTAATTCAATTTCTGCCTGCATCCGTAAAATTTGTACAATTCAAAGCATTTATGGTTGATGATTTACTATAAAAGCGCAAAAGAATGCTCGTGGTGAATAAAAGGTACCTTGATCTTTAGGTGCTCTGCGCTACTGGGGTCTGTTGAGGATCGAACCCGGTTTTGTGCTTCAAAAGTTTTACTTAATGTTGCTATTTTATGGAAACACGTTTTCTCTATTAAATTGCATTGTACTGGATCTGAACACTTGGCTCTTCCTGGACCGTTGGGTTGGCTTCTCTCTTAAGTGATATAAATACGAGTTTGGCTATTCATTACTCTAGGATTTCATTTGTTTCTCATTCTCTCTCGAGTGAGGCGATTTAGAGAGTTCTCTTCAAGTTTCTAGGGTTTGCTTCTTTGTACATTTTCTGTTGAATCTTTATTGAGAGATGCTAGAACAGATGGTTGGAATATAGAATACCTTGGTTTTCTTCTACGGAAACGGGTGAGATTGTAACAGATCTAGTGGTTGAACTGTTGGTTCGATGTCTGTGTAATCTTGGATGATTAGAGACAGACTTGGTGGTTTTTCTTTGAGAAAATAGTCTCTCTTTTGTATTCTACATTCTCTTGAACGTTCTTGTAACTTTCGTTGCCAATTTAAGGCTTTATAGTGCAATCGAGCTATATCTATCTTTTGATGGATGCTCAACAGGGGACTAGGTGTTAAAAGGGTCACCGAACCTCTGGGGCTTCGGCCGAAAGAAATCCTTTGTGTTCGATCTTTATTTTCTGCAAGTTTTGATTTCTGTTGTTAAAAGATTCTTTATATCTTGAGTTTAATATCGTGTTTGGGCCTTTACAGCAGTATCAGAGTCTGGTCTCACGAACAAGATACTTAGATCTTTGAAGGAGAAAGCAGATCGAAGAAGATCTGAAATTTTTGGAACTGCTCTATAGCAGACTTGAAGGATTTGAGTTTTAATAAACTCGTCTGGTGAGATCTTTTAATTTTTGCAAAGTTACTTTACAGAAATTAGGGTTTCATGATTTTTCCCTTGATTTACCGTACACAATAAACCCCCTGGAGTCTAATCTTTGTCCAAAGGCTCCTGCGGGCCTTCGGAATCTGAGATAAATCCAGTACGGGTGTGTTGTAATGCCCCGAACATTTCAATAGAATAGAATTTAATTTTGTATGCTATATTTTTATGTTTTGAAAAGTTAGAGACTAAAATGATTTATAGCGAATTTTAATTTTATTTGAGTCATATTTTAGATATTAATCGAATAATGATAAGTATATGAATATTAGGCTCGTTGGATAGATCGTAATTAATTATACGTAATAAATTCGAGAAAAAGTTAATTTGGATTAACGTAGCCCAGGTTATCGAGGTAGAAAAATTAGCCTTAAAACTATATTTTTAATTGAGTAATTTAATGAATTTAAAAGTGTTGTGGCCACGTGTGTACTTGTTGCCAATTAATAAGAATATTATATTTAGTTTCCTTTTGCACTTTTAAGTAGATAAAGTGTCATCACGTATATATGCTTTGGGAAGTGATAGGGTTGTTGAATTTTAGTTGAAGATTTAGTAAAATAGTGTATTTTAAATGATACCCACTTTCACACGTTTTCCCACCCCCACACGTTTTCTCACTTTGCACAAAATGTTATTGTTTATTTCTATGCATGATATTATATGATAAAAGAACACAAAAAATGCGGTATTTCACAGTACGAGAAGAAGAGAAAAGTTTGATTTGGGGTTTTCATTGGTCAAGAATTTATTTAATCTAACAAGGTAGGAAAAGAGGTGTAGTTAATTTATCCCGTTTAAAATATTTTTATTCATGTTGATGAATCTTTATACTTATGAAGGATATGATATGATATCATGCTATGGCCTTTCCGGTACAAATGATATGATATGATATGAGCTCTTACTGGTTTATAAAGATATGATGACGGTATGATTTTTCTGATGCATGTTCTAAATTTTTTATTCGGGATGCACCAATATTTATGTCCTACTGAGTATTCCCATATATTCACCATTTTCCCCACCTTTCACAGATTAGAACGGGTCGTTGATTGGCGGGCGATAAAGTGCAATCGTGATGCCAGGATTTATGGAACTCAATAAATTAATCAGGTGTAATGTGATTAAAGATTTTTATTTTCAGCAATTGCTTTAATTTTATTATTATGTGGATCTGTAATTTAGGATTGAGAACGTAGTTTATTTGGTGTTTCTTCAAATGATTGAATTTCATATTTTTATATTGGTGGGGTAAACATTTTATTATTATTATTTTTTTAATGAACGTGATATGCATGAGCTTTTATGTTAAGGTATTAGTTGCAGAAAATTTATTATATGAGAAATGTTACGTGCTTATTTTTAGTAACTAATTAAATTATGAATTTTGGGTCAAAAATGATTATTAACATGTCTTAGTAATGCGTGTAGGCAGTCAAACCTTTGTACCCTCTTGTTATTAAAATCAAATACAAAATCATGACATTTTGGATGTTATCCGTACTGCATTGGAAGATTCAACATATTTTCATTTTACATGAGGGGTCACTATCGTGGTTTTGGGAAGATGATAATAAATATACACATACATTTGTCTTTGATTTGGTGCAGACTTGAATTAAATGCATGGGACCCATCATATGCCTCGTATGTTTGTAAATGTTTGATGAAAATAAAAAGGGAAGAACTTACCTATAGTTTATACTGTGTCTTCGTATCATTAAATTATGCTTGAATAGGATTTTATTATCATATTATTTCGTGACCCGTTTCCTATGAACACGTGAAGTTATGTATAAGACAAATAGCAAATATTTTACAAGTGTAATATGATCTTGCCTCTAGTTCTTGAATTACAGATTTATTTTATGTGATCTTTCCAAATGTATACATTTAAAATATGTCGTAGGAAAATACTTTTATTTCACTTAGTAATTAAAATTACGAATATTCTGCAAATTTTGAGTAAATTACCATATCATAATTATATATAATTGCATGCCACGTTCTTTAGAATTTAAATGAAATTTTGGTAACGCTTCAAATCTTAAGAAATTTGGGTCATTACATGTGTTACTGGAAGCTCTTGTTGGAGAAGTCTCTGAAACATTCATATGATCTCTGTTAATTCAATCCTTCATTTAACTAGTATGATATATTCTCCTTATGTGAAATAACTTGTAGAATTGTGTACTTTTGTGTACTACCGTGCTTCTTCATTGTCATTTATTTTTGAATTGAAGTTTTGTGATTATGTGTATCTTCTTTGTGCACTCACTGTTTTGAAAATGGCTTCTGCCAAGTTTGAAGTTGCTCAATTTAATGTTAAAACTAATTTTAAAATGTGAAGCCAAAAAATGAAAGCCATTCTTATGCAAATGAGATGTGTTAGGACTTTAGATGATAGTTGGCCTGCTGATCTTTTACCTGCTAAGAGAACTGTACTTGAAAAAGTTGCCTGGAGCACTATTTTCTTGTACTTATCTGATAATGTGATAAGAGCTATTGGTGATACCAAAACTGCTTCTGAACTTTGGACCAAAATTGAATCCAAATATGTGACTAAGACCATTCCAAATAAATGTTTTCTTCTAAAACAGTTCTTTTCTTTCAAAATGGATCCCTCTATTAACCTAGATGAAAACATCAATAGATTCACAAAATTGACCCAAGACCTAGCCAACTGTGATGAAAAACTTTCACAAGATCAGTTGGTCGTGGTTCTGTTAAACTCCATTAGTGACAGATACAGAGATATTAAGGTTGCCTTAGAATATGGGGAGAAACACTCACTACTGAAGTAATAATCAATTCTTTAAAGAATAAAGCTCTTGAAATTAAATCTGAATCTAAGGAGAAAGACAATGGGGAATCTTTGGTGATGAGAGGGAAAAGTTCTAATAAACTCAACTATCACTCTAAAACCTTTAATGAAAATAAAAGTAAATGGAGTGATAAGAGTAGGATTAAGAACAAATCCAAAAGTAAAAAATGTTTCCATTGTGGGAAACTTGGACACTTTGTCAATGATTGCTTCAAAAGAAAAAATGAACTTAGGGAAAAGAATCTAGATGATGGGAATGCTGCCTTAGCCTATAACAAGGATAAAACTGAGGATGGGCTAATTTTGGTAAATGTTGAAAAGAAGCTAAATGATGAATGGATCATTAATTCAGGTTGTTTCTTCCACATGTGTCCCAACAAAAACATCTTTCTTGATTTTGAAAAAACCAGTGGGGGCAAGTAATAATGGGTAATAATATGACCTGCAAAGTGAGTGGAATAGAAACTGTTAAATTGTTACTTGAAAATAGTAAAGTCCTGATTTTGAAAGGAACTAGATATGTTCCTGAATTATAGAGGAATCTTGTTTCTCTAAGAATGTTAGATGATATGGAGTTTGACATAAAATTGGGTCAATGACATATTAAAATTCTTAAGGGTAGTGATTTAATCACAAGGACCCCTAAGAAACATGGTCTTTATTTTCTTAAAGCCAAACCCCTTCTTGGTTTAACTGCAACTGTTTTAAATGAAAACTTTACCTTTGGAAAACTATGGCATGAAAGACTTGGCCACATTGGTAAGAAAAGTATGAAATCTTTACAAAATAAAGGAGTTTTTGGAAATCAAAATCTTGGTGATATTGGTCTATGTGAACAATGTGTGATAGGCAAACAAGTTAAACTTCCCTTCTTACCTGGAATTCATAAAACCAAACAAATACTTGAATATTTGCATGCTGACCTGTGGGGTCCTGCTTATGTGACTACTTTGTCTGGTTTTAAATACTACTTCCTGATCATTGATGATTTTTCAAGAAAAGTCTGGGTTTTCTTATTAAAAACTAAAGATGAAACCTTTTCTGTTTTAAAGAATTGGAAACTACAAATTGAAAACCAAACTGATCACAAAGTTGAAGTATTAAGAACTGATAATGGTTTAGAATTTTGCAATTATGAATTCAATAATTTTTGTAAAGAATGTGGCATTTTAAGACATAGAATTGTTACCTATACACCTCAACAAAATGGGACTGCTGAAAGAATGAATATGACTTTATTAAATAAAGTTAGATGCATGTTATTAAGTTCTGGCTTGCCTAAATTGTTTTGGGGAGAAGCTATTAAGACTACAGCCTATCTTGTTAATAGAAGTCCTACTAGCGCACTAAACTTTGAAGTTCTTGAATCTGTTTGGTCTAAAAATTCTGTTGATTTTTCTCACCTTAAGATTTTTGGTTGTCCTGCATATGCTCATCAAAATATTGAGAAATTAGAACCTAAATCACTTAAATGTGTTTTCTTAGGTTATGGAGAAAATGTAAAAGGGTACAGGTTATGGGTTAAAAGTGAAAAATGTTATAGGGTAATTGTTAGAAGATATGTCATTTTTAATGAATCTGTCATGCCATGTTTAGAAGGAAAAGAAAACAACTTGAGTAATGAAGATGTTCAAATTGAGGTGGAGACTCCTCACCTTGAGAGAGTTAACCCTATGCCTAATGAAACTGAACTGATTTCACTGAAAATGTTACCTTAATTGATACTAATAATGATCAGTTAATTGATCATACTGATCCTGACATCTCTTCTCTTGATTAATACCAACTCACAAGGGATAGGAAAAGAATGCAGATTAGATCTCCTGCTAGATTTAACTATGATAATCTTGTTTCATTATTTACCTATAAAGATCAGTTAGACAATGAACCAAATTCCTATGATGATGCCATAAAAGGTAAAGACTCTAAAAACTGGAAGGTTGCTATGGAAAATAAGATGTGTTCTCTACTGAAAAATAACACATGGGTTTTGGTAGAAAGACCTAAGAATCAGAACCTGATTGACTGTAAATGGATTTACAAAATAAAATAAGATGAGGGCGGGGATAAAAATGTTAGATTTAAAGCTAGACATGTAGCCAAAGGATTCACCCAAAAGGAGGGTGTAGTTACACAGAAATCTTTTCTCCTGTTGTCAAATACACTACCATTAGATATATTCTTGCCTTAGTTGCTCAATTTAAATGGGAGCTTGATCAGTTAGATTTTAAAACTGCTTTCTTATATGGTAATTTAGATGAAGAAATTTACACGAGACAACCTGTGGGTTTCATAAAAGGAAATTCTGAAAATGTGGTATGTTTGTTGAAAAAATCACTCTATGGGCTAAAACAAGCCCCAAGGCAGTGGTACAAAAAATTTGATACTTTTGTACTAAAACTGGGTTTTCAAAGAAGCAATTATGATACTTACTTATACTGCAAAGGTAATAGTGGTAAGAACTCCCTTTACTTAATGCTTTATGTGGATGATATGTTACTTGCCAATTGTGAAAAAAATGAAATTGATTTTATAAAACAGAAACTGAAATCTGAATTTGAAATGAAAAATCTTGGTGCTGCCAAAAAGATTTTAGGAATGCAGATTTTTAGAAATAAGGAAAAAGACATGCTAGTTTTAAGTCTACATGATTATGTGATTAAAATTTTGAAAAAAATTCAACTTGTTTGATTGCAAACCTGTAACTTTACCACTTGCAAATCATTTTAAGCTCTCTTCTGAATTCTGCCCCAAAACTGATGATGAACTTGAAAGAATGTCAAGAATTCCCTATGCTAATGTTATTGGTTCAGTTATGTACTTAATGATATGTTCTAGACCTGATCTTGCTTTTAGTATTAGCATACTCAGTAGATTTATGAGTAATCCTGGGGAAGAACATTAGAATGCTTTAAAATGGCTTTTAAGGTACTTAAAAGGCACATCAAATCTTGGTCTTGTGTTTAAAATGAATAATGAAGGGGTAACCTTAAAGGGGTTTACTGATTCTGATTTTGCTGGGGATCGAGATAATAGAAAATCAACTTCATCTTATTTCTTTACCTTATGTGGTACTGTAATTAGCTGGAAGTCTCAATTACATAAAATTGTTGCATTGTCCTCAATTGAAGCTGAATATATTGTTGCTTCTAATGTATGTAAAGAAGGTATTTGGTTAAGTGGACTTTTAAAGGAACTTGGTTTTGTAGATGAAAATGCTATCATGTATTCTGATAATCAAAGTGCAATACATTTGAGTAAAAACCCCATGTTTCATGATAGAACTAAACACATAGACATTAAATATCATTTCATTAGAGATATTATATCAAAATGAATTTTGAAAATTGGTAAAGTTGCCACTCAGTTTAATCCCTCTGATATGGAAACTAAAATAATACCTTTAAACAAGTTTTTGAATTGTTTGAAGATATTATCAATTGATACTGTGTAATGTTCTGCAGGTACTTAGAGTAAATGAAATCACAAAGTGTGATATGCTCTTGGCTGCACTATAGTCTGAAAACTTTGGTAGCAAGGTGGAGATTGTTGAGGATCGAACCCAGTTTTGTGCTTCAAAAGTTTTACTTAATGTTGCTATTTTATGGAAACATGTTTTCTCTATTAAATTGCATTGGACTGGATCTGAACACTTGGCTCTTCTTGGACCGTTGGATTGTCTTAAGTGATATAAATATGAGTTTGGCTGTTCTTTACTCTAGGGTTTCATTTGTTTCTCATTCTCTCTCAAGTGAGGCGATTTAGAGAGTTCTATTCGAGTTTCTAGGGTTTGCTTCTTTGTGCATTTTCAATTGAATCTTTCTTGAGAGATGCTAGATTAGATGGTTGGAATATAGAATACCTTGGTTTTCTTCTGTGGAAACGGGTGAGATCGTAACAGATCTGGTGATTGAACTGCTGGTTCGATGTCTGTGTAATCTTGTGTGATTAGAGGCAGATTTGGTGGTTCTTCTTTAAGAGATAAGTCTCTCTTTTGTATTCTATATTCTCTTGAACGTTCTTGTAACCTTCGTTGCCAGTTTAAGGCTTTATAGTGCAACCGAGCTATATCTATCTTTTGATGGATGCTCAACAGGAGACTAGGTGTTAAAAGGGTGACCGAACCTCTGGGCTTCGGCCAAAAGAAATCCTTTGTGTTCAATCTTTATTTTCTGCAAGTTTTGATTTCTGTTGTTAAAATATTCTTTATATCTTGAGTTTAATATCGTGTTTGGGCCTTTACGGGGTCGAAGGCATCAGTCATGCACCACTCATTTGCAGCAAAATACTGACCAGGTTTTAGTACCCTGTAAATCTCCTTGTAGTACCCAACCTTACCAGTAGAGCAAGTTAATATGAAAACAAGAAAGAAGAAAAAAGGACAAAAGCATAACATTTTAAAGAGAAAGTGGTAATTATCTATGTAAATGACAACTAATTATGAATTTACGCACTACATCTGGGGCATGGTAGGTTGAGGCTATTGCATAGACTGCATCAAAACTATTATCTAGGAATGGCATCTTCATGAAATCAGCCTGCATCATCACTGAGAAATGATAAAAAAAAACTATAATGATAACAAAGTAGAATAAAATTTATGATCAGAACTTCACGGACTTTAACAAAATCACAAGTCTTGTCTACTCCTGCCAAGTGGTTCAAAACCTGTAAAATTCAAAGATTAATGATCAAATATTATGGCATACGGTAGAGAGAAATTGACACCACAAATTTTGAATCAATAATACTTTTCATTCAAATTCAATTTTTTTTTTAATTTCAGTTCTCGGTGTTACATTCAAAATCAGTCTTAAACTGCTCGAGCTAAAAAGGATGATCAACAAATTCCACTCACATAGCCATGATTTTCCCTCTTAAAGCTCTCTGTTAAACTACCTGAGAGGAGAAATGGCTATATATTTGATTTCAGCTTTCCTTAAGCATGCCCATTTATAGATTTCTACTTATACTTTGGGGTCTTTTAAAATTAATGACATGTGGCGGTTGTTGATTGATAGATTCCAAACTAATTCTGTTATTGATTCATGTTTTGTTTGTAAGCTTACGCGTACTTCGTTCATTGGTTATGAAATCATGTTTATATCTCTGTTCGCGCGGGCTTTATTAATAGTTTCTTTTGATGTGGAGTATCTGGATGGTTACTTAACAACTGCAATAAATTGGGTTAATAAAATACAGTCTTGCAGCTTTATCCCAAATTTGTG
Organism: Osmanthus fragrans; assembly: GCA_019395295.1. NCBI lineage: Eukaryota > Viridiplantae > Streptophyta > Magnoliopsida > Lamiales > Oleaceae > Osmanthus > Osmanthus fragrans. The sequence continues at coordinate 8,449,350 of CM033356.1, forward strand.
ATTTCTAAGTTCAACATTGTTGAAATTGGTTTAAAACTTGTGAAAATTTGGTTAAGAATCAAAAATCAAACATTGAAAAGTGTGACTTCAGGTCAACTTTGGCCAAATATTCAAACATGTTTTGTTTATGCAAATGATTTGCTTCTTCAAAACGGGGATGGACCTACCTAGTCAGGTCGCGGGAGTCGAGGGGGCAACGTCCCCAAAAGGAAATTCTGATTTCCGTATATATTTAGCGTATCGAAACCAATTTCGAATGAATGAAAAATTGCGGTCCTAGGTTGGAAGGAAAATAGAAGAAATCTGATAATACTATCGCTCGAGTGACATCGAGCGAACAACGAGCGATAGGCTTTCTGTAAGTCACACTCGAGCGAAAAAGCATGCGAACAGCAAGCAAAAATTGAATCCCACGTCTTTTGAGTTTTGGCTCACAATACTTAGCCCACAACCCCTCATCCTCTATATATAGAACCTTTTAGATGTCCCTTTTACATCCCATATCATTTGTGCATCAAGCATAACATAACCTTCTTGCCAAAGCTATCTTAAATTCATTCCAAAAGTTGATCCTTTGTAGATAGGAAAATATGTTGAAATTCGTAGTTATCTTGTGGTTTGAAGTGCTGCTACCACAAGATTGAATCCGTTGTATATTGGGAGACGAGCTATGAACCGTAAACACTGTTGCGGGGCAATATTGTCTTAAGGAGAAAGTGTCATCACTTGTCTCAGATTGTCGTTTCTTCTTATTCTATTTTCTCTTTTATTTTCTGGTTTTGTGTGGTCACAATACTACACATTTTTATTCATATAATAGTGGTTTAATTGCGTTTCTGCAGGTTAAACTTTAACATTTTGATTACTACATATAAACAATCATTTTCTTGCATGTTTTTACAACCCAGTACCAACAAACATCAGCCTCAGCCATGCGTTAGAAGGCGCGGTTAAGATCTATGGTATCTATCTGTCAACAAGCTAAGCAATTAATACATACCTTTCCTCTTTCGATTTGATATTCATTATTGTTGAGGCCTGTAACTACTGTTGAAATGTGAGATGGCAAATCAAAAGTATATCAACATGAATAAAGATCTAACAGAAATAAATAACCAACAACACGATGAGTTAAAATTCCATCTTACCTGAATCGAGCAATTTCTCTTAATAGTCCACCAATTCCACATCCTACATCCAGGACCTTAAGAGACAGCAGAGGAATCGTAAAATGATTAGCAAAGAAATACAAGTCTACAATGATAATTGATAAGTTCAAGATAAAAATCGTTAGAACAAAACCTTTTGTCCTGGTTTGAGGCCAAGTTGTAAGGCAAGGTGTGAGAAATGATTCTCTTAACCTAACATTATTGTGAGCCATTGATCAAGATGGATGGTTGAGATCATTTGATAGATATTTGGCTAGCTTGTTGGAGAAGCTTTCTCTACACATTTGAATCTATAAACCTACCAATTCTTCACTCCTCACGTGGGCAATGCTAGGACAAAAAGAAAGACTCATACCTTCCTTTCAAACACTCTTTCTCTCTCTTAGTTTCTACCTTATTCAAGAGGTAGTGGTGAACTTGAGGTGAGTTTTTGGTGATAGAATACCTAGGTAACTTAGGCATGAAATAGGGCTAAGTAGAGGTGGTGTTTCTTGAGTGTTTAGGGTCGATTTTGAGAAGGTTCTTTGCCGGTTCTTCTAGCTATCTCTTGGTGGGGTGATTTTTATTGCATGGAAGCTATTCATGAGCCTACAAATCAACCATAAACAAAGAAGAAGAAGCTCCAGATTTTTCGGCCATTGTTGTAGCTTCCATTTTCAGTTTCTTGGTTTATGTTTTGCCTTGAATGTTTGATGAATGATGTGTATTGTGCATTATTAAACACTCATATTCCTAACAAACTGGTATCAGAGCAAGGTTGGGGGTATTTTCTGGCCAATAACAGATCTGGAACAACCCAGAAATAGAGCAGAAAACCAGCAGAAAACTAAAGAAGAAGTTGTCCAGAAAACTGTTGAAAAATCAGACCTTCAAACGCGTTTTTCGGCTAAACCAGAAAGAATTTGAAAATTCTGAGACCACCGGCGTGCTCTGCAAACCAAGGAGAACCAGAACAGGTGGCGCGTCTGGCTGGTGGCGGTGCGTGAAAATTCGGTGGTGGCGCGTGAGGCATTTTTCAGCGACGGTCCCTTCAGTCAGAATCCTTATTTTGATGTCCTGAACGTATTGATGTGTTTAGTTTTGTGTTTCAGGTTATACAGAAAAATTTGGACAATTTTGCCCCTGACTTGACATCTTCGACGGTTCGGTTGCAAAACTTGGTGGTATGTTTACTTTTTTCAACAGTAGTTTGGTAAAATTATTCCAAACTCTCCATTAGGATAGGCTTAGTATTTTTTTACCGGTTTATGCATGATTGCTTGGTTGCATATTTGTGAATTCCGTTGATTGAATTCTTGTGATTAATTCGTAACCTGAAAGCATATTTAATTGCATTATACCTGTTTCATCGTTGTGCTTCATTTCGGGATATTTGTTTTAACTCTGCATTTGTATTTTATTTGATCATCTGGAAAAGGTTTTTCAAAACTTTTTCTGTTATGTCCACGAGTACAGGCCACTCTTTTACAGAATCTGTAATGAGTTCGACGGTCGAATTATCGCAATTCGATGGAAAGGGGGATTACTCAATTTGGAAATAGAAAATGAGGGCCATTTTGATCCAACAGAGAATTGCTAAAGCTCTCGATGATCCTACTACATTTTCTGATGAGTTAAAGGCTAAACCACGTGAAATTGAAGACATAAATGAAATTGCTTACAGTTCTATAATTTTACATTTATCTGATAACATTGTAAGACAAGTTGATAATGCCAAAACTGCTAGAACTTTATGGACAGAACTAGATGCCTTGTTCTTGACTAAAACTTTACCTAACAAGATATATTTGTTGGAAAAACTGTTTAGTTTTAAGATGGATCCCGGGAAGGATGTCGAGGGAAATTTGAGTGACTTTAGCATAATTGTTAAGAGTCGGGCTCATAATGATAAAGAAAAATTGTCGATGAGGATTTAGCTGTCATATTGCTAAACTCTTTGCCCGAATCTTACAAAAAAATAAAAAATGTCATAAGATATGGTAGGGACACTCTCACTCAAACTATTGTCACAGATGCTTTAAAATCAAGAGAACTGGAATTAAAAAGAGACAATAGAACTCATTCTCGTGAAGAGAGCTTATTTGTTAGGGGAAGATCTAAAAAGAAAGAATTTAACTTCCATAACAAGATGGGGAGAGGAAAATCTAAAATGAGATCAAAATTCAAAGATAAAAACGGTAAGAAATGTTATCACTGTGGAAAGTTAGGACATTTCAAGAAAGACTGCTTTGAATGGAAAAGAAAACAAAGAGACCCGAACAATACTGATTAAGATAATGCTGCCATTGTTTCTGAATTTGACAGTTTGCATGTTCTTAAATGTGTCTGAGGAAGAATTTGACAAAAATTGGATCCTAGACACAGGGTGCACTTTCATATGTGCCATGAGAGGTCTTGGTTCTATAACTATAAAGAGACTGAACCTAGGAAGGTCTACATGGGGGACAATAATTCTCAAAATGTGGTTGGAGTTGGTGACATAGCCATCAGGATTACGATGGGGCCGTCACGCAACTCAGAAATGTTAGATATATTCCTAATTTAAAGATAAACCTCATTTCCTTAGGTTCTCTTGAAGATGAGGGATATACCTTCAAGTCTGGTAACAAAATTTTAAAAATTATGAGGGGTTCTCTCATAGTTATGAAAGAACCTAAAAGGAATGGGTTGTACTATCTGGAGGGTAGAACTGAAATACCACTTGATTCTAGCATTCTTACTGTGAGAAAAGACAAAACTGAAATTTGGCATAACAGAATGGGTCATATTGGGTTCAAAAGGCTAAAATCTTTAAGTAATCAGAAATTACTTGGAAATGATGATATTGAAGCTATGAATTTCTGTGAAACATGTGTTTTGGGTAAGTCCCATAAGGTGAGCTTTGAAGCTAGCTCTCATAGGACCAGCAGACCATTGGACTATGTCCATGCTGATCTATGGGGCCCAGAGAAGCACTCCACATTTGGTATAAGCAAGTACTTCTTGTCCTTAGTGGATGATTATTCAAGAAATGTTTGGATTTACCCTTTGAAGGCTAAGTCGGAAACCTTTGAAAAATTCAGAATTTGGCTGAAGTCTGTTGAGAATAAGCTAGATAAGAAGCTTAAAACTTTGAGAACTGATAATGGGCTTGACTTCCGCAATTTTGAATTTGACAACTTCTGTAAGCAGAAAGGGATAACAAGACACAGAACTGTTAAATACACACCTGAACAGAATGGGGTCACTGAGAGAATGAACAGGACCATAATGAACAAAGTTAGGTGTATGTTGATTAGTTCTGGCCTTGCGAAAGGCTTTTGGACTGAAGCTGCAAGTACTGCAGCTTACTTGATTAATAAGTCTCCGTCTAGCAGTATAGGGTTTAAGACCCCACAGGAGTTGTGGACGGGAGAGCCTCCAAATCTGGAACACTTGAGGGTATTTGGATGTGCTGCATATGCACACCAATCTGAAGGAAAACTTGAGCCAAGGGCGGTCAAGTGTGTGATGCTAGGGTATCCCGATGGTGTAAAGGGCTATAGGTTGTAGGTTTTAGGGTTCAAGGCATTAAGATTATTAACAGTAGGAATGTAGTCTTTAATGAATCTGAGATGACATGCCTAAAACAGAAAACTGATGAAACTAACAAATCTGAAACTGAGAAGAGTATTCAGACTGAGGTGAAGCTGACTAAGCTTGATTCACCTACACCTGGGAATGAGGTTAATGACCCTATACATCAAGAACCTGAAAATGAAGATGAGGCTGAAAATGAAACTGAACTTGAATTTGAAGGGATGACTGAATTTCAAGAAAACATTGAACATGTTGAAGTTGAACATTTTAATGATTAGCCACCTAATCAAGATTATCAGCTTACTAGGGATAGGGGGAGGAGGCAGATCAGGCCAAATCCTAGATATGAATCCCTAAACATGACTGATTTTGCCTTAGTTTCAGGTGAAGCCCTTAAACAGATAGAACCTGATAGTTTTGAAGAAGCCGTGAATGGAAAATATTCTGAAAGTTGGTTAAAAGCTATGCAGGAAGAAATGAAATCTTTGAGTGATAACAGAACCTGGAAACTCATTAAAAAATCTAAAGATCATAAATTGGTTCCTTGTAAGTGGATTTACAAGTTAAATGAGGGTTTGAGCCCTACTGATCCGGTGAGGTTTAAGACAAGGTTAGTTGCTAAGGGTTATACTCAAAGAGAGGGTATGGATTATAATGAAATATTTTCACCCGTGATTAAATACAAGACAATCAGATTGATGTTGGCTCTTGTGGTTCAATTCAATTGGGAACTTGAACAACTCGATATAAAAATTATTTTTCTACATGAGGAGTTGGAAGAAGATATCTTCATGAGCCAACCACAAGGTTTTGTGGCTAAGGGAAAATTTGATTATGTGTGCAAGTTAGAGAAATCTTTGTACGAGTTGAAACAGAGCCCAAGACAATGATACAAGAGATTTGATGCTTATGTGCCAAAAATAGGGTTTAAGAGAAGTGAATTTGATGTTTGCTTGTATTTTAATGACATAAAGAGCAGTTGTGAGGTTTACTTGATGCTTTATGTGGACGATATGTTATTAGCTGGATCTAGCAAGTCTCAAATTAATAAACTGAAAGATCTTTTGAAATCTGAATTTGACATGAAAGATTTAGGGAATGTTAGAAATATTCTAGAGATGGTGATAACAAGAGACGTGGCGAAGAATAGGTTAACTATTTCACAGGAAGCTTACTTGAACAAAGTTGTGACAAAATTTGGTATAAAAGACAGTAAATTTGTGAATGTTCCTCTTGCCAGTCATATGAATTTATCACATGCTCATTCGCCTAAATCTGAGTCTGAATTGAAAGAGAAAAAAAAATGTGTCGTATACTAATGCTATAGGTTCTGTCATGTTTTCTATGATTACTACCAGACCTGATCTTGCTTTTTTCATCAGTCTCCTAAGTAAATTTATGTTCAATCCTGGTAAGCCGCATTAGGCCGGTTTGAAATGGCTGTTGAGGTATTTGGTTGGGACTTTAAATCTGGGCTTAGTGTATGAGAAAAGATCTGAGAAGTTAACTTTGAAAGGTTATGTTGATGCTGACTTTGCTGGTGATAAAGACAGTAGGAAATCAACTACAGCATACTTCTTTACCCTAGGTGATAATTGCATAACATGGAAATCATAGTTGTAGCCTTTAGTTACATTGTCTAGTACTGAAGCAGAGAATGTTGCCATAACAGAGGCGGTTAAAGAATGTATCTGGTTGAAAGGAATCTTAAAAGAATTGATCTTCATGCATGATATACCTGTTATGTTTACTGATAGTCAAAGTACTTTATTGCTTTGTAAAAATCCTGTTTATCATGAAAGATCTAAACATATTGAGGTGAAGTATCATTTTATTCGTGAAAAATTGTCTCAAAATGAAGTTAAACTTGTTAAGATTCACACTGATTGGAATCTCTCTGATGTGGGAACTAAAATTCTACATGTATGTAAATTTAAATTATGCTTATCTTTGTTACATATTAATACGGGTTAATTTTTCTTGCAGGTAGTGGGCGATGATGATGAACAGTTCTTCCATGTGCAAATTCGCAACCAAGAGAGTGTGTTATGAGAACCAATGTGAAGAATGTGAGAAATGGTTCTCTTAACCTAACATTATTGTGAGCCATTGATCAAGATGGATGGTTGAGATCATTTGATAGATATTTGGCTAGCTTGTTGGAGAAGCTTTCTTTACACATTTGAATCTATAAACCTACCAACTCTTCACTCCTCACGTGGGCAATGCTAGGGCAAAAAGAAAGACCCATACCTTCCTTTCAAACACTCTTTCTTCTCCTCTCTTTCTCTCTCTCGATTTCTACCTTATTCAAGAGGGTAGTGGTGAGCTTGAGGTGAGTTTTTGGTGGTAGAATACCTTGGTAACTTAGGCATAAAATAGGGCTAAGTAGAGGTGGTGTTTCTTGAGTGTTTAGGGTCGGTTTTGAGAGGGTTCATTGCCGATTCTTCTAGCTATCTCTTGGTGGGGTGATTTGCATTGCATGGAAGTTGTTCCTGAGCCTACAAATCAACCATAAACAAAGAAGAAGAAACTCCATATTTTCGGCCATTGTTGTAGCTTCCATTTTCAGTTTCTTGGTTTATGTTTTGCCTTGAATGTTTGATGAATGATGTGTATTGTGCATGATTAAACACCCATATTCCTCACACAAGGAAGTGCTGATTCCGTTTAATGCTCTCTTGCAGAGACTCATCCTTCCATCTGCTGTATATAACGATTTTGTTTAGTGATTATATCACTTGATTCCTGAATAAAGAGAAAACTTAATAGGGGTAAAATTCACCTAGGTGCAAAATAGAATGATTCTCCCCATCCATATTCATAGAAACTTGTAACAAGATCATAGTATTTATTCACCTGAAAATGTCAATTGTTTTTACAATCCTGAATTACACTTAAGTTTGAGAAAAAAAAGCTCCGGTTAACATATAAAATCCAAAAACTACAAGACAGATCAAAGTAAAATTCTCTCACCATATCGGTGTAGTCAGATTTTCTCTCTTTCTCTACACCTCTATAATAAACATGATATTTTTCGTACCTGATTCATAGAAGCAAAATACAAACCATAAAAGTATTTGCATTTTAGTGGATTGGTCTAGTATGAGAAGTTACGGGAAAGAGTATATTACAGCATCTCTAATTCGTGAATTTCCAAGAAGCCTTTGTATCTTAATGCACATATTTAATTTATTCGGTGCTAAGGATATGAGCTAAAAAAAGGCTCTTGAACTAGTGGAGCGATCTTACATACTTACACACAGAGGATAGAGTCATACATACTAATTACGTCGGGATTCAATCAAATCTACCATAATAAATCGATAAGGCCACCTAATCATATCTCGAACACGTGCAGATATAGAAAGAGGAAAGTATAAGATTACTTATCAATTGCGGAGAGCATCACTCTTGTCAATCTTTCCACCAAGCCAGTTGCCAAATCCAATGCTCCTGCTTTGGACATCTTAACTCTCTCACAACTCAAAAATCTAAAAAAAATACAAAAACAAGGTACAGATATCCAGTAATTTTATCAAGAAACCAAAACAAACAGGAAGATATTAAATTCCCGCTAAAGCATGTTCGGCACCATGGCTTAAAAGCCAGCTAAAATCCAAAAATGGGCTTCTTTTTAGCTTGCTTGCCCATTGTCGAGCTGAAAAATGATATTTTCTGGCTTCGGTATTGGCTTTTAAAACAGGCCAAACTTGCTCAAAATCGAAGCTTACTCACATCGAAATGCAAGATCTGCAAAACTTTGACAGAGGAAAAGCAGAAGCAAATGGTGGTATATATATAGGAATTTTTCTACTTCGACTGGGAGTTGTCCAAACCCCCCTATTGGCAGGTTGTGTGCGTGATCTCTAACAAAATTCCAGATTATGGCTTTACAAGTACAATAACACGTCAACACCTAAAATTCAACGTTGACATTGATTTATTGCAATTTTTAATTCATGTAGTTGATGATAATTAATCAATCTAAGATATTATCTCATATTTTAGTTGGAGCACACGCAAAGGGTTGCTTCCTGAATCGTGCAATGAAAATACTCGTATTCAGTAACATGTTGAAGATCATGTTACAATGATATCTCAAATTCCATTTCTTATAACGGTAGACGATAGCTCCTTTTAAGAATGCTTGTGAAAGAAATTAAATAGTGACTTATTTATTGTGCAAAGCAAAAGGGAATTATTTTGTAAAATTAAAGGCAATGATTGTTGTCACCTCATTATATGTTAAACTTGATGTCAAAAAAAATGTAAATGTACCATACCTTGTTCTCTACCAAATGAAATTGGGTGAGAGGTTCCTGACTGTATTCTTTTACTTAATACTTTGTTGTCACTCGAAGTCGAACTACGTACTCTGGACGTAGATGTACGACTAGAATACCATCTATTGGAGAATTCTCCGACTGCGTAGGTTAGGCAGATACGATGCAACTGGGCATACTTGCCAATTTTTTACAAGTCAGATTCTCCTACTTAATAATTCGACGAATATGTAATCTCTATCGTACTTATAGTAATTCATTTGTTGGGTAACTTTTGTCGTCATTAAATATTTAATTTAATATTTCAGTTAGTTAATTGTACTTTCTAACGGTTCATTTCAAACATAAAACAGTGTTTGAAGATTAAATACTCAATTGGATGAGAACTGGAAGTTTAAAAGTTGCACGAATTATCAAATAGGCTCAACTGCATGCAAATTGGAACATAAAACAACGATCGAAAACCAAAATTCGTCTAGAAAGTCGTCCTAGACGACCTTTATATAGTTGTTCTGGACAACTGGGCTAGCTATTAACAGACGGTCCAACCGTCAAGGCCGGCTCGAAATAGTCGGCCCGACGACTTTTTCCCTTCCATTTCACAAATCGAATAATCTTATAATTAATTTTTTAAAACTTGTAAATGCTTCCAATTGCTCCTAATTAATCTTCAGTCACTGTTTTATATTTCGAATCAACTATTATAAAGTTGCAATTATGTCCCTATACTTTGTTTTTGGCCATTTCACAATCCAATAATCTTCTTTTTGATTTTCAAACTTGGGATTATTTATACAAATAAATATACTCATAATTAAATATACAATTCCATTAAAACACAAGTCACAATTAAATAAACAATATTTATTTTTTAATAAAATAATATGCAATGTACTATGGATCACAATTGTATTCATACAAATCACACACTAACTTGAACCTCCACCTGTCTATGCAAGATTAGTTGATTGTATCAACCTTACGTTCAATACTCAAAAATTTAAAATACTTTATTGTAAATATGACACAATTACCCCTGCAAGTAAATAATAATATGTTAGTTTGATAACATATAGCTAAAACCTAAGTTTTCAAATTAAAAAATTTGTAAATGCTTACGACACTGTTTGTCTTGTCATCGTCATGTCTCGCACAACGGCTAGTCTGTTATGCACTCAAATCATCGCGTGTCCAGCTATCATGTGAACAATCAAAGTCATCGGCTCCAGTATTTGCTCCAGCTAACCCTATGTGAGACAGCTATGATCGAAGCCATACACATATATAGTATAATCAATGAATACGATCTCAAATGCAAAATAATGTGAGCTCGTGATCACTAAAATGCACATATGCGACAATATGTCCATGAATTTTCACAGTTCAGCTCTAGCTTTATGGCCCACTCAAGTATGTACTCATGCATACATACCCATTTCCCTGAAATAGGATCGTGATATGCAAAATGTTAATTGCACAAAGAAATCCGTTGTTCATATGACTTAGCCAAAAATATCAAATGATCTCGAGTGTCTCCGAGTCCGATCGCGCAACATTTTCATAGTCATGTCGATATGCTACAACGGGAAATATCAATAAAAAATATAGGGTCGTTTAATTAAATCAACAACCAATTATGTAAACATAATAAATAACAACGAAAATACACTTACATCGTCGATGAGCTAAGCTGACTTCGTCATTACATCTTCAAATCACTTTATAGCGTTCGGTCTCATCTTATCCCTTCTAGTGTAGCTATCTCTGAAAAAATGTTACAAAAAGTATAAACGAGTTAGTGTACTTTAGCAAAATCATAAATTACTTACCAGAGTTTAAGGGACTTGAACCATTTATCAAATGCTTTCTACCTAACAGGGTCGACCTCGCGAAAAAGATTAGGGAACGTTCCGTCCATGAGCGTCATCCTCTTCTCCTTAACTGTGAAGAAAGAAACAATGTACGACAATCTTGGCCTCTGTCGACCACCAACTCTAGCATGTCAATAGCACACTATATACCCTTCGTCACCTTTAACATTCCCTTCAACACAAAAATGATATATTCCATCATATCGAGCGTCCTTTCCTCCTCAGTCACTCCCTTCGGTACCCCCTCCACCACATCATTTGCCACCCCGATAGTCACCAGCTCCGTCACCCCCTCTGTCCCAGGTACTGTAAGATCCTCTGTCACACCCTTCGTCCTGAGCACTGTCACATCCTCTGTTAGCCTGACGGTCATTGGCTTCGTCACCCCTTCAGTCTCAGGCACCGTAAGATACTCTGTCACAGCCGTACACTTCAGTTCAGCGATGAAGAAAAACTCAAATAAAGAAAATCTAGCTACCTGGTTGTGCCCTAGATCAAAATGGAATAATGCATCAAAGAGTTGCCTTAAAAACTGTACGTCTCTCAATAGATAGATGAGTCACAGGCAGGAAGGGCATAACATATCTGCCTACTCATCATCAAGCAATTCCTATACCGTTATAAAGTTGTCAAAATTATAGTTCGAAGTAACTTTTTTGGGAATCTTTCTCTTCATGGGGTCGATATGGTAATCCATCTTACAAATTTAAAATGTTATAACCTTGTACAAGAGATAATGGAATAAAGTATAATATCAGAAAATTAAACTAATCGAATTGTATACTATTATACGCAAGAATTAATCAATAATGAAATTAAGAAAATGAAAGTAAATTATAATTAAATAAAAAGAATTAACAAAGAGAAAATAATTAATTTTAAAAAGGAAAATAAAATAAAGGAAAATTTTATGATTTTTGAAATTGCAAAGACAATAATTACAGCTATAAAACATAGATATGAAATTAAAATAAAAAGATAAAATTAAATTTAAAAAAAGGAAAGTATAAAAGAAGTCAATGAAATTAAAATAAACATATAAAATTAAATTTAAAAAGGAAAGTATATAAAAATCAATAAAATTAAAAATTCAAGAAAAAATTAAATTCAAAAGACATTCATTAATGATTAAACTATAATTATTATTATAAAAAATTAAAAGAAATTATAAAAAAAAAAAAAGAAATTGAAAAGATGAATAATTATAAATTATACATTTTAAATTAGAGAAAAAAATTAACCAACAATTAAATTGAAAAAAAATGCAAGAAATTATTAAAAATAACTAAAATAAAATTTCAAGAGAAAAAAAAAAGTGACTGGATAGTCTAGAATCCAGACTACGTTATCTCCTGAAAGATGAAATTTCAAACGACGACGGGCTCACAAATGGTGGAGATCGTTATTTCTGGCGATCTCCGCCAGACCGCCACTAAAAACCACAAATCTACTTAAATATTAAGCTTAATGCACATTAACTATTAGAAAATATCTCAATGGAGAACATAGACACAAAAATACTTGATTTATTCAATCGATAAGTTAACTAAAAAGTGGAACAAAGCAAACATTGTTGAAAAATGACAATCTCCGGCAATGATCGACATTAGTCCAGGTCCGAGTTTGGATCGGCAATGTGGGTCGGCAAATCTTTAAAATTAATGTGTCATTTTCTTTTTAGTTTTTTCTCTCTTTTCTTTGAGGGTATTTTTGGCTTTTCCAAGTTTTAAATATTTTTTACCTTTTTATTTATTTTTTTTACATGGCCATTGTGGTCAACCAGTCATCGACCACTGATTCCTCCTTAATCAAACCGTCAGGGGCAATTGCTCGAGCCTGACACACCTAGTGGGCCGAACTGACCTTGGATGGCTGCAAACCGAGGTTAGTTGACTCGGCCAATTGCGACCTCTCATTTAGCTTCAAGCCCAGAATATGACCCAGTATAGCCCAACTCGCATGACGAAGCCACAAGACCAAAGAAAATATTCTTCTCTGAATAAGGATTGTGGAATAAAGAGCTCCCCTTTCATCTGCGAGACCAGAAAATCCAACTACCAAAGATCAATTTCAACTAAGTACGCCTCTCTCTCTCTCTCTGTTTTAAGTAAAGCTGTTAGCAAAGATCGTACGTTCTTGATTTCAATTATACCGAGTATAAAATTGCTGTTTTTTGTTTAATGAATATCAAAGATCGAATTCTTCTGATTTTTGCTATGATCCCAGATAACATACAGATATAGGGCAATTAGTAAAAAATAAAAGATCGTGTTTTAGGTAAAACAAGCTAAAAGAATCTTGGAAATAGTTATTATTCCAACGAGTTATTAAGAAAATTTGGTCGTAATTTTTCGTTAATAAAGCTTGCTTTAGTTGTGTTTAATGTTGAAGCTCATCAATAAATGGACATGATAGTTCTTCCTGCAATGTCATTCTAGAATTGGATATTTTGATTTGAATTAGTTGATGCCAAATGCCAATGTTTCAATAATCTATTCTCTTACATTTCTTTATATGATGATCAAATGTTTGAACAGGGGTATTTAGTAGATTTTTCTTTTCATTGAGATCAGTATGGCTGATGATGATGATTTCACCTTTTGTCGAGTAAGTTCTTATTCATGAACGGTTTTCATCTTTCAACTTTCAAAGTATCTGCATGTACATATTCGTGGATTTCTCTTGACAGTCTAGTTTCTAGCGCGTTTTGGTTTGATACTTTAAAAAAAAGATGTGTTTCGGTGGTATGATGAAGTCTAGTCAATGTACTTAGGTTGGGGTTCCCTCCATTGAAGATGGTATTGAAACCAATGATGTTGCTCAGGATGTTAGCAGGATTCGGATAAATGATGACAGTGTGAAAGCTGCGGATGGAAGTAGTAGTCAGAAAAGTGGTAGTTTATGGAAAGATAATACTGTTTCTCAGAAGAAGGAAACTGTTGGTTCGTTGTCATTTAATGTTATTGATGCATCACCTAAAATTGAAGTCAATGAACGACCCAAACCTGCAACGATTGAAGTCCCTGGAGGTTCAATTAAGGCTTCTCAGGCACAGAAGACTCCTTCAAAGAAGCCAGTGCAGCGAGCCAAGGTTCCTTTCGAGAAGGGGTACAGCCAGATGAACTGGCTTAAGCTTACGAGAACACATCCAGACCTAGCAGGTATTTTCCATTTAGGGGAAATATATTTAGCTTTAGAATATTGACTTATTTTACATACTCGCCATCCAACAGTAAGGAAACTAAGTGCTCATATGTGAAGATTTATTTCCAAATTTTGATTCTTAATTTGTTGTGTTGTAAGAAGAATACTCTCTTGACAGAGCAATGTTCAAACTATTATGTACTTTTTTGGCTGCCTGAATTACCCTCAGTTTTAGCCATCCTTTTGGCATTTCAATATTTTTGTTTGATATTTTTCTTTCCATCTACCCACTTAATGTTTTCTTGTAATAAGCATCTGTGACAGAATTTTCTCACATAGGTTGTAAAATACCCAATTACCCATCAATCCCAAATCCTGGAGGAAAAAAGCTGCAAAGCAAAGCCCCCCCCCCCCCCCCCCCCCCCCCCCCCCCCCCACCAAATCACAATTTGCACACCCAAAGATATGGGTGCACATTTTGAAACAAGAAAATCATGTCTGGAAGCAAGGAAGAAAGGGTATCAGAGTCAGGGATGAAAATTCTTTACTTCTCTGTGATGCTACTTTTCGAATTCCTAACACTAGTTCTTTATCTCTTCACCTCAGGCATGGTTTTCTAAGGGCATTTCTTTTTATGTGTTTTGCACTATCAGAACCTTTGGCATATGCAGAGGCATTGTGATTGATCAGGAGCATTATATTGCTTCCCGTTAAAAATCTTTGATCCTCTATATGAGTGCACAAGAAAATTTTGGGGTCTTACTGAATGTCTGTTTTTATTTATTATTATTGTAGTATTATGTGTCCTTTTGCAACTAATTTGTGTTTAATGGATCAGTTCTGGCTAAAATGTGACACCAGACCAACTCAGCATGTTGGATTATAGTTGCTTCAAATGCGTGCACAAATTATTTACTGTCAACAAAAATGGCTATTATATTCTCCACATTGCATATCTAACTTGTTTCAGTCCCATATTACTTGTTTCAGGATTAAAGGGACAATCAAATAAGAGACTTATATCTTTGAATGAAGTGAAACAGAATCAATCTGAAGGTTCCATGTGGACTGTTCTTAAAGGACGTGTCTATAATATAGCCCCGTACATGAAATTTCATCCAGGAGGTATGCTGAATTTGTTTTATATGTTCGATTTTGTCTTCTATTCTCTTTTTTTTAATTGCAAACTCTACCACATATGGGAAGCAGTGAGAGATCATGTAACCTTTCAACCTTGAACTCTATTGCTCAACTGAACTTTTTCTGTTGTGGAAACTTTTATATTTATTTTGAGTTGTTTCTGCATCTAAGCAGATACTTTTTTGGAAAATATGTCTATATTAGAACAGATATATTAAATTCTCTTCAAATCATTCTTATTAGTGATCAATTCTAAATATCTAGAACAGATAACTCTTTTGGAGATATGTTTCAGTTTAGTGACTTTGCTATCATCCTTGTTTATCATAGGACTAAAAGGACATTCCATGCATTTCGTCTAAATAGCTTGACTAAAAACCTTTAGGTTACAAAATGCACTTCCAACTTATATTGAGCAGCTGGTCTCTCCAAGAATTGTCTTTTAATTTTTTCATAATGATACATCTCCCTTTCTAATAAGTACAAAATTTATTTTACTCTAAATTTTATCTATTTCTAGAAGTTATTAGGTGAGTGTCTCTCCTTCCGAAGCATGTGGTCAACGACACCAAATCATAAGATATCTCAAAATCCAAAATAGTATTACCTTCATTGTGATCCCCACTATCAAGATCATACATACTCTTTTGTATTTTAAGCCATCTTTTCGAGACGATCATTCAGATCTCCTCCAAGAAAGATCTTGTCTCTGCTAGAGACCGTTTGAATCAAACCCGTTAGTCTTCCCAAAACCGTTAATTTGGTGCCTTTGCCTTATCTAAATCTATTTGTGTGCAGTAAAGAGATATTTATTTTTCTGCTAAAAGAAGTCTGACCAATGTTACTGTATCATATGACCCTTTAATTTTTGGCACCCTATCTTTTAAACCCTAATCAATTGTTATTCCTACCCGATTTCTACTCTGTTCCTTTACCTGTGTCGAAGTTTGCATCATGTGTTTCAAATCTCTTGTATGCAATCTATGTTGTCTTCCTCTTCTATGCATGATATCCAGTAGTTACGGGAGTTTCTGGTGTCCATATATTTCAAGTTCCTGATTCTATAATCCTGAACTAATTCATTTCCCCACCTTAGAAAATGAGAAGCCATGATTACTTTTAGACACCTCCGGGCAATGTGCAACGTCGTATTTTTGAGTACACTGTTGCTAGCCTTTCCCCATATTCAATTAAGGTGTACCCCAACAAAATGTATAGAACTTCTCGTCATAGAGACAATACCAGTGGTTTCTCCATAATTCTTTTACTTCTATTCATAAACAGAGAGACCATTCACACTCCAATCTATGTGCCTATTGCATTTTCACATTATTTTCAATTTATACTCCTAAAAATTCTATTGTCATCATTTAACTGGAATTTTGGTCTTCTAATTAATTTGCTCCTACCGTCTCAGGAAGACATGCTAAAAATCAATGGAAAAATTGAGATAAAATGGAATCAAAATGTAGAAAGACACAATTTGGCTTTAATGTGAACCTTTTAGTCAGAGAATGGCTTATATACGCTTTCTTTTTGTATGTTTTCATGACATCTTCATTTATATGATGAATGCACAAGTTTTGCCTAGTTATGTAAACCTGGAGAAAGATGTTTTTTATTTTTTTGACATAAAGTTATTAGTTTCTTACAAACACTTTGCTTTCTTCTTTTCAACTTCATGCTTTTGCAATTTATCCTGTATGAATAACCTAACCTTTGCCAAATAGATTTTCACTCAATGAAGTGCTGCTGGTACAATAGCTCCACTTATATGGTACTTAGACAATTAGTTGGATATGCTGTGAAATTTCAAAGCCAATTTACATTTTTAACATGAATTTCGAGTGCATTGTTTTGATGTTAATTGTCAACCCTTTATATTTTAATCTTTGATTTTAAGAGTTAAGATGAGTATAGTGCCCAAGTTATTAATTCTGTTCCATTTAAAGCCTTTTCTAATACCATTTTGCTTGTTCTTCACTTGCATTTTCCAAGTCTCATAATTATAGCATGTGAAAATATCCATATCACTCGAAGGCTTTCAGCTTCAAAAATTGTTTGATCTGTTCGCTTCTATCATTATATATGTTTATGACTAGAGATTTTCTTGCAATTTCTATGTCAGGTGTCGATATGCTGATGAAGGCAGTTGGAAAAGACTGCACAGCATTATTCAGTATCCTTATATTAGAATTTTTAACTTTTTTGTGATTCATAGAGCTTAAATTATCTAAATATTTTGGCTCCTAGCAGTTTGCATTCCTTAAGCTTATTCAGATAAGTACCATGCTTGGGTAAATGCAGAATTTATGTTGGAGAAATGTTTGGTGGGTATTTTAGACGAGGGCCATTGAAAATTAGAAGCATGTATTTCGATTGGAGAAAAGACTCCTAATGTGTCTCCTGGGACATTTTTTAGAAGCTTTAATCAAGAGCAAGACAATCAATAAACAGGGTATAATATTGTTTCACTGGGATCAAAGCAAGGGAGATAATTTATGAACACTGTATCATTGTTACTGTTAGTGAATATGTAATCATGATTATGGACTGCATGTACATCATTTTTTACTCATTTTCTACATTGTGTCATGTGACAACACACTATTGAACAATTTAAAAAATAAAAATAAACAATTTTGCCACCAATCTAATCATGCCAACCGAGAACTTTAATGACTTGGCTAACTCAACCGAGTGGAAATTATAACTTATTTTCTGTGACACGGTGTAGAATTTCAAGCGAAAATAATAATCAACAGGATCGTAGACAAGTGCCAAATCATTCAACACTTCATAGTTTTGAGCGATTACAGAGCTGCAGCTTGTGCTTTATCAATAGCTAAACTACAAATGAAGATGACGAACGTCCACTTCAAGAATTACAAGTAACACAAGCGCCTCATCCGCCTTGATGCATGTAATTTAACTCTTAGCAGCTGCAGATACAATAATAACTTCATCTAGAACAGGGCCACAAAGAGTCCCAAAGTCATTGATCCTGGTGTGATAAAAAGAGCTGAAGAAAGTTAATCTGGTCCTGAATGATTCTGCTTTGAACAGGAAACTGAATGTCACAAACTTCCCCTTTCCTTCCGATTTGAAGGGTGCTTTCATGGTAACTTTAGCAGCAAATGCTTCAATCATCATCGATCCATGGCAACCATTCTTTGCATCTCCTACAGTGAACGAAATATTATAGACCTTGTTGGGGACTGTCCTGATGATTTGGGCGATGGCACTCTCTCTGCCTGCGACAAGTTCTACTGCTGCACGTCCAAAGGGGACATTAAAATGCTTCGAGTCTATGAATTTTACAGCCTTGAGTGATTCGATAATCCAGCCAGGAAGTGGAGATGTGAGATCTTCCTGTTTGGGAGGCAGCAAGACACCATGGGAAGAGTTGAACAAGCGATGAGGACCCTCCTCAAAACCATTATTCTTCACCAAGTTTGCTGCAACAAGGGAAGTATCCTTTAGACATTAAAATTGCCAGGTAATGTATTGTATTGTTTAGTCATGTTCTTAGAACCAAAAATGCTCATTAGACAAGCAAGGCTTCACTGCATAGATCCGGGAAAACAAGAAGCCGAACTTTCAGTTTGTTTTTCGGGAGTGGACAGTGAAATAACAGAATCTGTGGGATCCAATCTACTTCACATGGAAATATTTGAAAACAGCTTCATATTTCCCCAAAAATAACATCGATTAACATGATTCAGGTGTGTAGATACAACATTTATGCAAGAAATGGCTTCACAAACCATTGACCAAAGCAACAAGAACATAGAGAGACTATTACCTTTAGTGGGCTTTGGAGGGAAAAGTTCTTTGATAGCAACAGCATCCAAGAGAGGTCCACAAGCAGGATCTTCTTGCTTTCCAGGATTGTGAAAAATAACCTTCACAGAAACAGAATTGGCTATGAATCCCCAGGCATAAGTATCCCCACCATCGCTGCTGTACAGAGTCTGTAGAGGGAGGTCTCCTGATTGAGAAGGGACAGAAACCCTCAACACCTCATCTTGCGCACAAGTTCTTGATGCACTAAATGTGAGTGCATATAATGTCCCTTTCTTGACTGGGATTATTTGGGAAATCAAGGCCTCGTTCCCGAGCCTCACGGCGTGGACACCGTGAGGGACGGCGAAGTACATTCCGCCGGGTTGTGGCCCGCCGGAAATGTACTCAACTAAGCCATCGATTTCCCATTTGGGCAGTGCATTTTTGCCTTGGAGCACTGTTTTCTTGATGTCAGTGAGCTTTGGTTCCTCTTCAAAGTTGCCATTTGCTAGGAGTCCTGAGAAAGATTACATAAATGCAAGAAGAAAAATCTGTCAGTTTCTTTCACTTCCTGTGATTTCATTGTGCAAACAGAAAGATTTCAACTTTGCAGAATATCAAATATAAACTCGTTCTCTCTCACATACACACACAGTAGGAACCAAATTCCTGAAGTGATGAAAAAGCAAAGAGAACAGAAAAGTAGCGAAACAAAAAGATACAGATTTTGAAAAAAAAAATAACTTTCTAAGAAATCCCAAAGAAACAGAAGTAAATGTTCATGGCAAGTGTTCCAAAATAAAAACAGAAAAGGGTTTCAGGATTTACCTTCCAGTGGAGCAGATGCAAGAGCAGAGACTGTACAGACAGAGCAGAGAGCAATTAAGAGAAAAAACTTCATTGCAAATTGGTTTTAACACGAAGGGACTTAGGCTTCTGTGCTTAGCATTTATACAGCATGAGCAAGAGAGTGAATCTACATCTGTGAAAAATGAAGATGTAAAGAAAGAGTACGGGAACAAGTAGGGCGATAATTTTCATCTTTTTTAAAATTCATTTTTCTCAAACAGTTGTTCACATATTTTTTCAATAAAATAAAATTACTTGTTTGGCCTTTTTTTTTTAACCACATTATCCAAAAATCAACTATTCAAAATACAAATTTCATCTAAAAATCAAACAGGCTTTAAAAATAGTGTATTTTTCAAAAATCAGAAATTAAGTTTCAAATTTTCAAAATCAGATATTCATTTAAAAAATATTTATAATTTATTCAATTAATTATATATTTTATTAATTAAACAAATTAAGATCACAGATTTACATAATTTGATCACAGATTCACAGTTTAGTCACGATCGAAATTTATTAGGTCACAACTTTTTTTCGATGTCACGGATCGAAATTTATTAGGTCACAGATTTTTTTGAGGTCACAGATCAAAATTTATTAGTCACAGATTATTTTCGAGGTCTCGGATCGAAATTTTAATAAGTCACAATTTATTTTCAAGATCACAAGTCAAAATTTATTAGGTCACAGATATTTTTCGAGGTCACAGATGTGAATTTTAATAAGTCACAATTGATCACAGATTTGTTATTAGTCACAGATTAGCTAATTTAGAGGTCAAAGTTAATCAAATAATCTATGACCACCGTCGCTGCCTCGTCACCACCTCACAATCGCCGTCACCACCACCTCACAAAGTCGGATCTGAAACTTAACACCACACAACATCACAAAACTAATCCTCACCGCCGCTCACAAGCACCACCGCCTCACCAAAACACCACCACCACAACCTCACTAGATCCAATCACAACCAAAACCACCGTCACTAGACAGGCACCACAACCAAACATCACCTGCCGACTGTAGTCATCAAGCATCATCGCGACTGTAGTCATCGCAACCACTGCCAAAACCACCACACAATCGCCGTCACCACCTCACAATCGCCGCCACCTCGCAAAAACTCACCCAAAATCGCCACCACCCAAAATCGCCACAAAATCAGCAGCAGACAACCACACAACACAAAACACAGCCCACAACTGATTTCGTAACACTGTAGGTTCGGGCTTCTTGAGGCGACGCTCAACCCTCACTTCCATCGCTGTCGTCGAGGGTTCCGGCGCTGGTAGTGTCGAATTTCTGGCAAAACATTAGCCAGATCGAACAATCGGGGAAGAAGCCGGATCGATCTATGTTGCACAAGAAGCGCAACAGTAGCACTCACTGCTCACAGCGAAGCATAGATGGCAGCTTGCTTCTTCTAGTCAACGGCGATTTGCTTGTGATATGGACAGACGGCGGGCAGCGACGACGGGTTTAGAGAGTGAATGGAAAAATGTAGAGAGAGAGAGAGAGAGAGAGAGGAGGGGGCGGAGGAGGAGAAAAATGAATTTCTAGGGTTTGGAAATAAAATTGTATATTTAATATTATGATTAATTAAATAATTTTTAATTTTTTCTTCTATTTTAATTTTCAAAATAATATTTTCCATAACAATTCTGATTTCTGAATTATAAACTTAAATTCTGATTTAGGAAATAGGATTTTGAATAGTAGGGTAATGTGTAATTTCCACTTATTAAAATTTTAGCCGCTATTTGAGCCAAATTATTTGAGGAAAAATACATTTTTACCGTTGATGCGATGGAAAATATGTGACTGAAAAATTTAAAAAAAAAAAATTATTGATGTGATGAAAAATATTATTTTATTAAAAAATGTATTGTTAAAAATTAGTAGAAGAATGAAAATGAAAATGAAAAAAATAATGTGGCTCAAACAGGGGCTTAATATATTTTTCTCTTTTTTATTTTCAATCACACATTTTTTAAAAAATTAATTTTTAATTTTTTATTTTAATCAAGTATTCTCCCAAAAATTACTTTTCCAAATCACATTTTACTCAAATTTCTCATTATTAAGGCTCCATTTGATTTTCATTCTTTGTAGAATGATAATAAAAAATACAATCATTTATGGGCTCCATACAAGAGATTAGAAAGTTAAAAATGGTAGTTGAATGTGATTGATAACGATCATATTTTTTATTTTTATGAAGAAAAAATTGGTACCAAACGGGGCCTAAGAGTGGCAAACAAGGACATTAGAGCTAACTTTTCTCCTTAATCCATAATATTCATTTTTAATAGTTAATTTCACTAATGATCCTCAAGTTCAAGCTAATTTCCAAATTCGTCATTTAGGTCTCGTTTATTTCTCATTATTCATCCGTAAAAATAAAAAATATGACAGTTATCCATTACATCCAACTATCATTTTTTTACTTTACATTTTTTGTATGGGGTCCATAACGACTATATTTTTCATAAAATCAAACGGGGTCTTAAGTATTTTGTGACCAATTTAGTCACTAA
Organism: Osmanthus fragrans; assembly: GCA_019395295.1. Classification (NCBI taxonomy): domain Eukaryota; kingdom Viridiplantae; phylum Streptophyta; class Magnoliopsida; order Lamiales; family Oleaceae; genus Osmanthus; species Osmanthus fragrans. The sequence goes on from CM033356.1 coordinate 8,471,696, forward strand.
AGTCAAATAATTTTACATAAGAGATCATCACGTAGTAGCATTAAAACCACATTTAGCTTAATAAATATTAAACCTTCACACTAGATGAAGACCATTGAAGTGATTGATTCCTTCTAGCTGAACCTCCTGTTTTAGCTTTGTTATAACATTTTTGCTATTTTCATTACTGAAAATAAGGTAGAAATTAAAGAGAGCAATTTGTGATTTTTTGGCTAAACGTATGATTTTATTCTTAAGAATTGCATTGTATTTTGAAGATATATATAATTTCACAATATAAACACATTGATCGGTAGTAGATGACAAGATTTAACGGGCGGAGAACATACTCGGAATGACCAATTATGTAATATTATTTAATTGTAGTGACTAAATAGGTCACTAAAATATTTTATTGACTAATTTGAAATCTCGCTTTAATTTCAATGATCCTTTGTGAAATTTTGATTGCTTGCTTTATTGATTTCCGAGAGAGAGAGAGAGAGTCTTCTTTCCGGGTACCCTTTTGAATTTGAATTTTGAACGTGCTTTTGTCCCTTTTCTGACTTTTCAACATATTTTACAACCTTGAAAACCTAACCGGTAACTTATACTTCTTTTTTTAATAAAAATAAATTTTAATTTTAATTATATATTTTATAGGACTCTTTAACCCCAATTTCTCCCCCATTTTTTAAAAATAAAAATGGTTGGAATAATATTATTTTTTTAAAAATTAGTGGTTGAAAAAAAAATGAATTTTTTTTTTTATTTACGTATAATATTATTTTATGAAAAATTGTATGTGGTTGAAAATAGAAAAGAGAAAAATGTAATTTAGTTTAATGATATTCAAACATAGGATAAGGCCTAAGGCCCCATTTGATTCTCATTATTTGTAAAATGAAAATGAAAAAATATAACTGTTATGGATCTCACACAAAAGATGAAAAGTTAAAAATTGTGGTTGAAAAATTGATAATGATCATATTTTTATTGATGATTAATGAGAAACAAATGAGATCTAATACTTACTTATTTACCACTCGTTTCTATCCCCATTTAAGTCATATTATTTGTAGAATGAGAATGAAAAATATAATCGTTATGAGCCTCATGTAAAAGATGAAAAGTCAAAAATGATAACTAAATGTGATTGATAAATGTCATATTTTTTATTTTTATAGAGAAATAATGTGACTCAAATGGGGGCATATTATTATTAATCGAGCTGCTGTGTCAGGTCTGTAAAAGATCTGGCACAGCCATTGGGTCTTGGGGGTGGGGTGTTTAACATGGAGGAGGGATTTTTTTAATGAGGTGGGTCCTCATGTGAGTGAGGTGCTTTGCCAGGCCTTTACCAGGCCTGGCAAAGCAGCAAAATCCTATTATAATTTCAATAATTTATAAATTTATCCTAGCACTAGAGAAAGACATACATAGCAGCTTAATTGTAGAGATACACGGTGGCAAAAAATAATTGATTAACAATCAAGTGAAGAAAAAGAAAAAAAAAATACATGCTTAGCATTATTAGGACTAAATAACTTCGCTTGAAGAAAAATGTAGGGGTTTAATGTTTGTTTGGTACAGATTTTTTTTAAAATTATTTTGAAGCATATTTTATAATATCCACAATTTTCCCCCGCTTTTCATTTGTACGTTCTCCAAAAAAATAATTTTTTACACGAAAAAAATACATGCCAAACAAGTCTTTTAGTTAATTGATACTTGATAGATGGAGTTGATGCAGAACAATTCCCCTTGTATATGGGAATGTTTCAGAGAAGCTTTACAGAAGCTGTGTTGGTAACACTATTTAGTTCATATATTTTATTTTTTAAACTATCTTTCAACGCAAAACGGTCAAGTAACCTTGCCTGTAAAAAATCTATGAATCTCTCCGTACACCAAGCATCACTTATTGATGCATTGATTTCTAAGAAAGTGGCACGAGAAATTGCATTCTAAATATGGAAGCTCAATAATGAATAAACGTGTTTGAGACAACAAAATTAATTATTCACATGAAGCTTCAGGGGAAAATTATTACATTAATTACTTCTTTAATCTTCTCAACTTTTTATTATAAAAAATATTAATTTACCTCTTTTGACCCCTAAAAACACTCCCAAAGCACCTGTTAGCAGAATATTATTATGGCAATTCTTATTGGATTTATTAGTACTTCATCAGCCAACTATGCACGGTTGAATATCCATCTTCCATTAAAAAGAGGCAATCCCTCATTTACTATTCATTTAGGATATATTTTGTTTTCTCATTTTATCCCTCCTTTTATTTTTTATCCAACTTAACGATCCACAAGCAGTCATAGTTGACTTCCTTCTCACACAAAATTGTTGACAACGATTAGATTTCTTCTATGAATAAGGCTAAAATAGGTAATAATTTGGCTAAAAAAGGGGTGAGAACTGTGATAAGTGTGGGTTTTTAACTACTTAAATTAGTTATGTATATTTTGAATGTGATCCAGATTTGTCATTTATGTTTTGACCTCCTTCAGGATAGGGCTATAAAATCAACAATTGTGGGTATATGTACAAAATAAATCACATATTTAGAGGCAACAATGTACAATTGAAAAAAAAAAGGGGTAGAGTTCACAGGTCGAGAGGCAACGCCACTCGTTGGGGTTGCCTCTCGAAAAAAACAACTCTCCGTGTCACGGACTTTTTTATTTTTTTCATTTATTGCAGCTAAGTTTTCGAGGTAATTGCTCGTCAAATCCTTCAATAAAAATCAAGTTATGCATTGCATGGTTGAAAACTAGTAATAAAAGAAGAGAGAAACGTTAATTATTTATCCGTTATTATGTTCAATTCTTTGTGAATTAATGACTTGACCTATTTGAATTGATTGCCCATTAACATATGGAAAAATCTATGTTAAATAAGCTATAATGAGAAAACAATAAGGTCTCATTGATTGATAAGAAGATAGAATAAAATGTATTATAGGCTCCACACAAGAGATGTAAAATCAAAAATAATGATTGAATGCGATGGATAATGATTTTATTTTTTATTTTTACGAATGAATAATGGGAAACAAATGGACCTTAAATGTTCAATAGAAAAAATAATAGTAAAAATAGGGAGCTTGTTGTTGTTGGAGTGTATAAAAATTTTACTCACTAATAAGAATGTTCTCTATTATACATAAGACGCTCTTTTTAAATAAGGAGTCTCTTGAAAATATTTTAAATGTGGTAATAACTAGATTATAAAAAAGAAGAAGAAATTTTGGGATTGTGTATAACATTATTTTATTGAACATCGATTGATTGATTGATAAGAAGATAGAATAAAATGTATTATAGTTTTAGGCGAAGATAGAATAAAATGTATTATAGTTTTAGGCCCTGGTTGACCTATATTCTCATTCTTCTATTCATTTCCAATCACACATTTTTCAATAAAATAATATTTTTCATCACATCAATAATTTTTCCTTCCTTTTCAACTACAAATTTCCCATCATATCACTATTTCAAAATTTATTCTTCCCCAATAATCTTCATCAAACACATTCTTAATACGGGCTCCATTAAACATGTTTTTGGGTAGAAAAATGTATTTTGAAATAGTGATATTTTGAAAAATGTGTGATTAAAAAAAAAAAAAAAAATTGATTTACGTGTAATATTATTTTATTAGAAAATGTGTAATTTAAAAAAGAGGAGAAAATCATTTTAAATCAAATGGAGCCAAGCACCTGTTTAAGCCACATTATTTCAAAAAAAATAAAATATTTTTAAACAATGATTTGACATCATTTTAACCACACGTTTTTCAACAAAATAATATTATACGCAAATTCAAAAAAATTTCTTATTTTTTAACTACACATTTTCCGTTTTGGCTTAAAAAATAATGAAAATTTTTGAATTTACGCGTGTAATATTATTTTATTGAACAACGTATGCTTGAAATAATGTCAAAATATTATTGAAAAATGCATTTTTCCAAAAAAAAAAAGGGGGCTCAAGGGCTAAATCTACCTTAGTTTAATTAGATGTTTAAAAATTATGTAATATCACTTGAAGAAAGATGCTACATGTGTACGAAGAGCAATGTTCTCATTTGAACGTTGGTGTGAAAGTTATTCAAATTGAATTTTACATGTGGGACCATGGCGACCAATGAATATGGGAGAATTGGGTCAATAATGGGAGTGGAGTGGGAGTGGGATGTGGACCCAATACCCACAACGTTTTTCCTGCAATTTACTATATGGATCCCACCCTCACGTGATTATTATCTATGCCATGCACATTGGCACTCACCCTGACCCCTTTCCCTGGCATCATCCAAATTTCAAAGGTGACTTATTTTACTTTTTGTAAAAGATTTTTTTTGAAAAAAAAACTATTGCTTGAAAACTAATTTTTAAAAAAACTTCGTATTTTAGAAGTACTTTTAAATAAAGTCACATTGAATCAACTTTCTCTAAAATATCTTATAACTAGAAGAAATATTTTCATAAACGAGTAATGATATTCAACACCATTGATGTCAACCATTAAACTAAATGACAATTACATGTCATTAAATGATATATTCATTTAAATATAATGTCACATGATTAATTTAATTGAACATATCAAGTGTAATTATCTGAACTGGTATTATATAACATTAGTCAAAAGAGTCCAAAAACAACTTTTAAGAATTAAAAATCTCCTTTTGACTATTCAAAAATCATGCCAAAATGAGCCTTTAATGTGTTTTAAGTGGAGAAAATATCAGAAATTGTATTATATTTTCTATATTCACAATATAAAAGAGATTCCCTATTTATAGTTACAATAGGACGTTCAATGAATTCTTCATTCAATCCAAGATCGAGAGAAACATAAACATAAACATACTAACAAAAGAAGGACCCCCAGCATTTGTAGTAAAAAAAAATGATTTCATCGATGAGAATGGCAGAGACTGAAAAATGAGGAAGAAATCGACTAAGATAGAAGGGAGGGGAGAAGTTTGGGTCTGAAGAAGAACTCCCTATATTGAAAGATTCGACCTTCCTTGCTTATTATGTTGTAATTGTTTACCTTCCCGACGAACCGAGCAATGTAGAGAAATGCGAGACGGTTCATTTCTATCACAATGAACGAGTAGGATCATTAAGAACAATTAATAGAATTAAGCTTTGTTATTAGATGTTTTTAATATCTTTGTTGACAGAAAATGTGTAAAAAAAATGATTGGATGACATTATTGACTATTTTTTAAATAGTAAAATGAACTTCTGTCACATGGACATTCTGTCATCCAAGATCGTAATAGAATTAATAATGAACAGGGAAAGGATCGATAAGAATCAACTAATTAGAGGGGGCAAAAAAATTAAAAAAGTCTGGAAGAATAAACGAATACTCTGTGTCATATAATATATTCCCTTCCCTTCTTCTTGATAACGTAATTGATGAGTAAACAATGGGGACAATTTTGGATGGCAAAAGAAAAATAGAAACCAATTGAATTGGACATGGACTATTCATGTTGACAAAATTGACAATTTAAGATGTTATTTCATTCAATATCATACTAGAGCTTAAAAAGGTTAGACAAACCAATGTGTGGACTATTTTTCTTTTCGACCTTTCAAGATGACAACCCTAAGAGTCGATACAAATTACAAACATTTGCACGACAAAGCAGTACAAGTTGAAGGATTTTGGTTATATCCAGCTTGCAATTTTCTGGATAACTGTAAACTAATCTTATAAACACTGTTGATAATGAGTTATATAAAGATTCCTAACACCAGCTGCCACATGGCCCACATCTTTGCCTATGTTTGGGAAGTCTTTATAAACTCTCTAGATTGAATCAATTTTTATCTACACATTTCGTAATATCGACAATTATTTTTTACTATTCATTTTAACTTGTTTATAAACACCTCCGAAACATACTCTATATTGTTTTTTTTAACCATCTTCCCGATTTTATTGCTTAAATGTTCGTTTGGTAGTGCTTACATGTTATGAATCCTACGAAATGCATAGATTAAATATATTAAGTTGACCTTACGAAATGTGTGGATAAAAAGTATGTTTAACAATCCAAATTCGTGGACATTTCCATCTCGACCTTCAAAATGAGAGATCTTAACCGCTAAAAGATATTTTAAATAAAAACAAAAATTAAAAGATTTCTCAAAGCCTCAAATGGATTTGAATTAACTGACTAGGATCCAACCTAAGAATTTATAGAAAACCAAAATCAAAGGAAATGTTCAAAAGAACGTATATGGTCTGAAATTACACCTGCACCTTAAATAAATCTAAATGTACAATTATAGACTCTTTCAATGGAGCCTCAATAAGCCTTCAGTCATCCTAATCACCACTAGAATCTGCTGATTCCAACTGTCCGATTTCACCGAATGCATAGCCCAAAAATTCCTTTTCGTAATTGTATCTCGGTGATGTATTGGTGAGCTCGAGCATATGGCATCATCATCTAACAGCCTCTGGAGCGGAGTTGCAATACGGTGTATGCAAACATACTAACTTAGTGCAAGTGAGACACAAAGTAGCAAAAACTAAGCCGATGACAAGCCCAAAAATGCTCTTCCTTTTTTCTAACTTTACTGCTCTCATGATTATACTTCCAAAACATGGGAAAAGTCCCCCACATGCAAAGACCATCACATGGTCAAGACCGCTGTAGTCAATCCCAGCCAAAATCGCTCCAATTGCAGATAATGGGCCCACAAACCCGATAAGTGCAGCAGATAAAAGAGGACCCATGCCAACTGTCAGTTGCACCAAATATGCAGCTAGCTACAGCAGCACCCCGAGGAAATCCATGGAGGGAGACAGGAAGGACAATGTGGCGTCCAAGCCCATAGGCTTTAGGTGCAGCGACTCCTAATGCAAGTCCCTCAGCTAGAGCATGAAGGGCAACTGCCACACAAGATAAGATTGAGTAGAGAGTGAGTGCACTAACTGAGTAGCCAGTGACGGCAGATAAAGTATTTGCTGAAGTCCTCTTGCGAGTTCCAAGCTTCGTAGCGCTGGAAGTCGATATGTGGACGAATCCAGATCCCAGTCCAAGAAGGATCAGGATGGGGAAAAGGCCCATCTTTGCAGACAGTAGTAGTTGCAGAGGTCTCCAGGCACCAAGAACAAAGGCAATGCCAGAGGCTACACCAGTGAGGAAGGCATGCTGAAGATGGAAAGCAAAAGCTAATGCAACAAGAGCAATTCCACCCAGTAATGGTCCCAGACCAAAAAGTAGTGAAACAAAGAAGCCAGAAGCATCCTCTGGACTGAAATGTAAAGTAATTTAGTATAAAACTGAAAAACTACATTTCATATGACTTTCTAATTCGAGCAAATTATATTCAGAAGGTTATATGCAACAGAATTTAGTGAAATGTAAGGCACTTGCACTAAGCTGAATGACAGGTCTTTGCAAGGGATGAATAATCCAGCATCCCCCTTAGTAAATGTGTCCTTTTATTTACTTCATTACAGTCATAATTATTTCCTTCCCTTCAAAAAGAATAAGACAAAATCTTAGTTAGGTCCCTCAGCGACTTGGAGTGATGCCTATCAGTAAGAGGAAGCTCGGGATTCGTGCCATGTATGTGCAGTTTTGTTACAGTTCCAGTGCCATGAAGTTGAAGATCTCGTTTTTCCTGAGAACTTCATGCTAAATAATTGCAATGAACTGGACCTATGAGCAGGAATATTTATAATTCTCCATTTCTTCAACGTTATTAACCCGTACTATGAACAAATTTTAAAATTGTGAAATAACCGTTTACAATTTATTCCTCCATTTTTCAAGAATTTCTGCTCTTGCAACAACTCTAAGAGCCTTAGTTTGAGATAAGTTGGTGATGTTTTAGATTTCTTCCTCTATTATGCCAAAGCTAAAAGAATAATGGAACGGGGTTACGGTAGGCAAGTCATCCTAGTGTTGCTACTAGAGGTCAACAATCGAAAGTATCATGGAGTAGCACATGATATGAGAATAGATACTCACTGAATGAGTCAATTTGGAGTTCCAGTGAGAATGAAAGAGGATGCGCACACACACACACGACCATGAGTGCACACACACACACACACAGAGAGAGAGAGAGAAAGACAAGAGAGAGAGAGAGAGAGAGAGTACTTGTAGTTGTGGCTGAAATGCTCAAACAAAGAGCTTAGAGCTATCATAAATGCCACAGAAAGTGTAGCTGCTGATGCAACATGCGATGGAGAAGATTCCTACAAATCAAAATACATTCACTTTATTTAATTTCAACCCAGTAAAAATGTTTGAGCAATGTTTTAATGTTAGAATCAGAAACTATATCATTGAGTAATAACCAGATCCCTCAAGTTAAACGTGCCATTCAGCTTTAAACACTTGGTAACTGCAAAGTCTTTCTATCTATAGGCACGAAGCAGGGAAATATCCAAGCATTGCAATCATAGAACTCAAAATGCAATTGTTCATAAATGTGAAACATCTACCACTGAAAGTCGACCTACTCTATTCACGACAGCTATGGAAATTAACTAGTATGATTATTTCAAGCTGACAAAATTAGAAGTGACCTCCATAAAGATGGAAAAACGAAATGAAACTATATCAATATCGATAGACAAAATAATAGCCCTTGACATAGCCTCTGCACATAAAAAGTCTATAATTCCGAATTCAGGTAATGAAACTGTGACACTGTGAACCTCATTATTCTACTAAAATGTGAAATCTCCCAAAGTTGTACATTCAAAATTTTGATCTTCATGTCAACTGTACCTACATGAACAAAACTATATAGTTCGTTTACTTGCCCAGAATACCAGTTCATTCCCCTGAAATAATGATGTAATTCCAATGTGTATTAACAAGAGGGGGGAGCTGTGAATGTTTTGTCCCCCTTTTTTATTTGGTTAAATATAAGACTTCATTAAGTAGAAAGGTGACTTTCTTTCCCTACTAAACTAGAAATCTATGGATGATGGTATAGCCTTCTGTGCAGAAGTAGAACATTGTGAAAGGAAAGTTACAGAAAATATCTCCTCAACTGCACTAAGACCATGATGAAGTCAAACCAGATAATAACCTGCAGCTTTGGCCCATGGAGAAAATAACAACAATCTATCCCATAAGCAGTTAGGATTAGAAGTTGATGATGAAAATTCCACTAAGGTGGAGAGCTTACAAGGTTAATACAAGTAACGATATCTTAAATAAGCAAATTTAGAATATCAAAACCTGTGTGTAAAACAAGTAATATGAACACCTAAACTCACAAAGTTTGAAAAGTAGGACAATGTTAGCTTTTAATTGGGTTATACTTTGCTTAACTTTCATTTTTTGTTCGTTTATGGCAATTCTTTTCTGCTAATGAAGTGATCATTTGGTTAATAGCCATTGTGGTTTTGACTTTTGAGGTTTTTCAACCATTGTAGGCATGTTTTCTAAACAACTTTTTAGCAAGTTTTAACTGTATCACGCAATTTGGTTGGCATTTATTCTGCCATTACCTTGAGCAAAAGAAATTACCTGTGGTGAGTGCACAGCAATGGCCAAAGTTACCAAAATCCCCTGAGATAAACCCTTTGATCCAGCAAAGGATACTCCAACACCAGAGCCCTCCCCAAAAGAATGAAGGGTCATAATTCCAATGACAAGAATGACTTTAGCTGCTTCTGCTCCTTTTATGTCCAACATGCTTATTTCACCATATTGCTCAAGGAACTGAGTATCGTCAAGTTATAAAGTCGAACGTTAATCCCAATATAAATTTTTTTGGCTCAAATATCGATTGATAGTATATAAGAGACGTGATTAAGTTTAATTCTTAATTATCTCAGGTACCTTACATCAGTTTTTTTATCCATCTCATGAAACAAAAAATGGGATTTCTTTCTTCTTTTCAGTGATCTATTTGAATTCAATAATGACAGCTGTAATTATCCATATGCTTCAAACAGAAATGTAATTATCAACCTTAGCACTCGCTTCTGGTCCACGAGCAGCAAGTGCCGAGTTCTCAGCAGCCGGTTGCTTGGAGTCTCCAAGCACTTAGCAAGTGAGGTCAAAACTTCTTTTCCTGGGAATCGTAATCTTCTCCTTCTCCCACTTGTTTTTTTATACTTCTCTGCGTCTATGGGAGTATCCCAACTTTCCCTCCATAGTCATTGCACGGAGGTATAATATTGTGTGAGTCGAGCTCACCCTGGCGTAGATTCCTTGCCTTATTACGGAGTTCAAACAACTGGGCAGAATTCTCAAGGTCTGAGAAGGCCATGGTAAGTGCATCCCATGGCTCTTTTGCGGTAGAGTAATAGAGATAGGTTTCTCGAATTTCTTTTTCCATTGAATTGACAATCCAAGCCATCACCATGGAGTTCTGAGCATCCCAAGTTGCAAAGGCTGGATCACTTTCATCCGGCTTTGTTGCTGTTTCAGTTACGTACCCAAGACGGCCACGCCCCCGAATAACCATAAGGGCAGTTCGCCCATTGGAGGAAGTAGGTCTTACTACTCAGCCGGATGGTGGTAAGCTGGAGCGAGGTTTCAGTTTTCACAGAAAAAAGTGGTGGGTGCACTTGTAGTGATTGATTCAGGGGCTGTTGTGGAGTCCCTTGAATCTTCATCCCCCCCCTGTCATGGCCAGCCCCCATCTTAAAGAACCCCCGGCTCTGATACCAAAAAAAAAAAAGAGGGGCCAAAATTTAGAGAAAGAGATTAAAAATACTCCAGAAAAAACCTTAAAAAAAAAACACGCACAGGCTCTACAAGGAAAAGAAACATAAAGGGAAAAAAAAATATTTTTATCAATATTCCGGGATCTTCAACATATACACTTCTTTTTGCCTGTTAACCAATATGGATATTTGGGATAACTTTTAGGGAATTATTGCTTAAGCTCTTGTAAATGTTCTATGTATAGGTAAACTCAATGTTGGACAAGCTTTTGGAGAAAACGAATTAAAACCGAGCTAAAATGATGAGTTTCATGCATATTTTAGCGAATGGGGGTCAACTTGACACAAACTGGAAGATCAAGTAGGAGTGTAATATTTGAAGAAGCATGGAGCAAAACCATGTTACCATGCGATAGCAACACGATGATCACATGGTACAAAATCCGAGGAAAAATATATTTCTTCTCTGGTTTCATCTAAGTTTTGGAAAGCAAGTTGACCAATGATTTAACCTAATTTGAATGCGCTTTTAAGTATTTTGAATTCAAAAAATGGATATTTCGGGTTGTGTTCATAAATATGTTTAGCTTACCTCGGGAGAGATAACTAAATAAAATTGAATTATTGGTTGTCAATTTATAAATAAATTAAACTAAAGAATATAGGTCAAGAATTGAAAAGGGAGAACAATAGTTGGAGTTGAAATCCTAAAACACTCTTCTCATATGAAATTTTCACGTGCAATTAGATATGACTTAGAATAGAAATTAATAGAAAAAAATAACAAAAACCACTATATTCATTTGATTTGGTTACATTCGACTTTAATTTCGGATCAATATAATTCTAGTAAAAGTGTATTCCTCGTGAGAACGATAATATTTGTCAACGATCACATACTCTTGCTAGATTTACCAAACCAATTCCAAACCCCACCCTTTACCTATAAATCCACATATAGTGAAGAACTATAATGGTCAAAAGTTCAATGATTAGTCCATTGAGTAGTTAGAAAATTTTGGTTCTTTTGTAATTGAATCCAACTTATGACATTATGAGCCCGTTTGAGCTCTATTATTTGATGTTATAATGTTTGGAATAGTGTTTTTTTGGAGAATGTGTGGTTGGAAAAAAAAAATGTATTATAAATTTAATGGGGCTCAAACGGGGGCGATAATTGAATCTATATTGAAGTTTTTTGGTCAAAATACATAAAAACATTAAAAAATTATGTTTTAAAACTAAAGCTACTTAACCAAATTAAACAGTTAACGGAATATGCTTATAGAATCAATGGAACACTTATTCCTGTTCAGCCAGTGAAACAATTTCCACACCTCAGACAATTCAAGTTTCACGGACACCCAAGAAAACAACTGTGACCTATTAGATTGCACTACATATAGTGAAACATATATCCATTTCAAGAGAGTTATGATAGCTTTAGTTTGATAGTCTCAAATTAGAAATTTAAAAAATACAGTAAAATAGCAACAAAAAATGCTGGCAGATATAGTAGAAATTAGCATATCAAAAGAAAAACAATAGTATGAAAACGACATCTTAATTTGAATATAAGATGCTACTTTGTAAAAAGCAAATGCAAATGCAAATACTAACTAGCAATTAGCAACTGAATTTCAATGTAGATAACTAGAAGGAATAAGAGCATCACCTTCTTACAAAGCCAAATGAAAATGCCACCTGCCAAAATACCGAACACTACCCAACTACCACTACCATGGCTCTGTCCTTCCTGTATAAGGTCAAAGCTGGCTGCCAACATTACCCCTGCGGCCATCCCATTGCACATACCAGCCCATTGAGAATCGAGCTCCACAAAGAAGAATGGTATGGCACCTAAACCAGTAGCTGCAGCCATCGCCAGAGTGAAAAAAGCAACAGTCGACACTGAAACTCTATTGTTCCCACCCTTCCGCTCATCGCCCATTTCATTACTAGTCCCGTCAGAACTCAAAACATGCTCTATACCTGACCCATCTATCACACCATACCCTGCATTCCTTCGGGGAGCAGTTCTTAACTTTTGTAAAGTCTCTTTTCCCTGTTCTGCTTTAACATCATCATTAAATATTGCTATAAAGAGAAAAAGGATCAGGACCTGTTTAAATCTTAAACCCATCTTCAACATATGTATGCAGTCAGATTATCATGCAACCAGATATTTAACAGAGGATTTAAAAGATCTGGTTGCAGCAACCGCACAGAATCCCAATGTTTCTACCTAACCTTATCTAGTTGCAGAGTTATCAGCTAAACACAATCTGCTTAGATATAGCTTGGAGATGATCTTTTCAACTGAATTCCAACTGATAGAAGCAAATGTCCCTGCTTTGGCACAAAGGTTAAGCAACATCAATAAATGCACAAAGATGTGGAGATGGACAGACACAAGAAAGAGGTGATATTATCAGTGCTACCGGCAATCTAAAATTAAATCAGGTGTATATTGCTCATGATTTTCATACAGTAATAAATAAATGTGGTATAGTGATTCATAAGAATTTAATTCTGGTTTCAAGATCAAGTGAGCAATAGAAAAAAAAATGTAGAAAACCAATCCAAAAGTCAATCACGTAATCTTCCACCTAGGCCCGGCATTCTGAAATTATGAACAGTGTCCATGATATTTGGAATTCTGCTTCCAGCGATGAACAATTTCCCTGATTTTCTTATGTGTTCAACAATGAGGATGCATTTCTTGAGCACAATTCAATCTTGATCAATGTAAGAAAATTGACACACTATATGAAAATCCAACTTAAGAAAATAAAATTAACCAAACTCCTCCACTCACCATATTTAGGGCTGTAATCAAGAATTCTACAAACCCAAAAGTCCTAAACGATAAAGAAGCTAAATAATATATATATATATATATATATAAAAACCCAAAATTAAATAATTGGAATCTTAAATTCGTCCAAGCAGAATCATCTTGAACCCAGCCAATTCCCTAGAATATTACCCTATAATCAACGCCCAGAAAAGATATCATACATATATATACGCTACGTTTACATAAACATATAAATATGAAGAAAATACCTTTTGGATTCATTCTGAAACGTTGATGGGTTTCTTGTTTTTTGGAGAATCAAGATTTTTCCTACTCTTTTCTTTTTCCATTTTACGAATTTGTAGGGAAATATTTATGCACGGAAGTAAAAAGAATAAAGACGACGACTTGACCAACTCCTCTTCTATCCTTTACAGATTATGGAGCACTTATAATTGGTGACGAAGAATTGAATATGAATTGGCCATGGTGTTCTTCATCAACACATGTTTGACAAAGCTATTGCCTAAAAGTAATCCTGTATTTGTTTTCATAATTTTATTTTGATAGTAACTTATTTTCACTAACAAAAAGAATTGTATATCATGCCACTATGGTATACTTATAATTAAACTTGCTTATAAGTAATATTTTTAAGCTTGGCCAAATACGGACTCTGTAGAATAGGTAGGCTATAGATTTCTTGTTACCCCGAAGTCAATTATTCGTATATGCGGGTCTCAAAACCGTGGATCGTCCATAGTTACGACAGGTGCACGTTTTTTTAAGATTTTTTTAATTCTTATTATAAAAATGTTATTCTTACTGATTCTCTCTTCTTCATATAAAAAAATCACCCCAAATGTGTTTATATTTAGCCCTTGTTTGAGTTCCTTTTTTCCATCAAAAACATTATTCAATAATAATTTGATTTCACTTTAATCACATATTTTTTAATAAAATAATTATACACGTAAATTCAAAATCATTCTTTATTTTTTAATCACACATTTTTCATCAATACACTATTCAAAAATGTATTTTTTGACAAGAATAGGCCCAAACAAGAACTTATTAATGATGTAAAATTTTAGATAATTATTTAATTTAATTTATAAAAATATTTAGATAAGTTTTACTTTTTTAAAAATATAAATATGACTACATCGTTATAATAAAATATACACATGGGTTTGAATCTATTAATTTTTCTTCATTTTTTATTTTGTTTTCCTTTTAATTTTATAACACGTTATTAGTCAACTGTGTAAGAAAAAATTCTTTCAATTGTTGAATTTAACGATATCCTTATGGCTCATACTGTTGAATTTAACGATAATCATGCTAAGAAATTATAATCACAATTCTATATTGACAGTTTAAGATTCATACATGAGAAAGATATCGTGAATGTAAATATTAGCAGCTAAATCTTCCATAATTGCTCCTCACAAAGTATTAGAGGTCAATGGGACAAGCCAAAATTTAATATGGAGAGGAGAAGGGACCTAGCATTTATATAAAAAATTTATTGAGCTGTCTAATTAATGACTTAAACCCTAATTAGAGTTTACATATTTTCGGCACACGTACTTAAATTATCACATTATATAAAAATATAATCGTAAGGCGTAAAACGACCCAAGTGATTACTTAACATATTGGAGTTAATCACAACATCATTATGAGTCATACATTCAACCCGTAAAATTTACAATCAAATGGGAAGTCCACATTTAAAATTATTCTAAAATTTACAATCAAACATTTGATTACTATTATAATAAAAAAAAATTGACTTCTGAGTTAGACTACATAAGTGGCCACACAAGTATAACTCCAATGATGACACCTTACACAACATGATTCGGTCCAACAAGAATGTCAACACTGAACATGAAAGTCGTTACACCATTTAAACAATGTAAGACAACTCCTCAGCTACAAATACCAACATCCTTATCAACATGATCCCAATCCTCCAACCAATGTGGCAGTATATGATATGAACTTAGCACCAAATGTGATCAAAGTTGTGCTAATTTATATCGATCCTTGTAATGCTTCAAATCAAAATGAAGCCACACGTCTCTAAAAGAGACTCATCTTATGTCTTTATCTAGTATATTTCAATATCATAATAATATTATAATAGAAAGACATAGGTTAAATGCATGCTCAAAATAATTTATGGATAGGAGAAAATATATTTTATTATTGGAAGGGGTCGTACCCGAATAACATATGGATTGTCTACATACCACGTGAATGGATCAAATCAAAATGCAATTCTTTTACACAAATAACTCTCACTAATCAAAAACATCAAAAGTTTCCATAATATCCGTATTAGCAACATGTATCTTAAAAACTTTTGGAGCGAGTCTTTTAGTCAAAGGATCTGCAATCATCGCCTTTGTATGATATGCTCTATTTTCGTCTGCCATTCCTTGACTCTGTCTCTAACCACCAAATATTTGATGTCAATGTGCTTTGACCCACCAGAACTTTTATTATTCATTGAAAAGAACATCATTGCGCTATTATCACAATAAATAGTGATTGGTTTCGAGATAGAATCAACAACTTTCAACTAAGAAATGATTTTTTTAACCAAACGACTTGGACAACAGCTTCATAACATGACATAAATTTAGCTTGCATAGTAAAAGATGTCACTAGAGTTTGCTTAACACTTTTCCAAAAAATAGCACCACCAGCTAACATGAAAATACAACCACAAGTCATCTTGACATCCAGCAATATCAGAATCTGAGTAACATACCACCTTAAAGTGATTTGAACGTTGGAAAGTAAGCATGTAACCACCAATTTTCTTCAAGTTTCTTATAACTTTCTTAACTGTTTTCCAATGCTCTTGCACTAGATTTGACTGAAACCTACTAAGAACACTGATTGCATAGGCTATGTCCGATCTAGTGCAAACTTGAGCATACATTAAACTCCTCACAACACTAGCATATGGTATCAACTTCATAGATTCCCTTTCTAGTTCATTCCTTGGACATTGGACTTTGTTAAACTTATCCCATTTTATGATAGATACATCACTAGGTGCACAATTCTGTATTTTGAATCTTTCTAGAACATGTCATATATAAGTTTTATGAGAAAGTCCCAACAAGCCACGATTTCTATCACGATGTATTTCAATGCCAAGCACATAAGAAACTTTTTCCAAAATCTTTCATCTCAAACTTGGTAGATAACATTTTCTTTGTCTCATGAAGCAACCCCAAGTCATTGCTAGCAAACAAAATGTCATCAACATACAGGACAAGAAAATTAAAAAATTTCCCGTTGGTTTTGAGAGAAATGCATTGATCAATTGTATTTTCAACAAAACTAAGAAAAGTCAAAACCTCGTCAAACTTTAAATATCACTGTCGTGATGCTTGCTTGAGGCCATATAAGAATTTGTTTAACTTGCACACCGAGTTTTCTTTTCCCTTTACAACAAAACCTTCAGGTTGTCTTATATAAACACTTTCTAAAGATCTCCATTCAAAAAAACTTTCTTAACATCCGTCTGATGAAGCTCCAAATTATAGTGTGCCACAAGTGCCATGACAATTCAAAAAGAATTTTTGGATGAAACATGTGAGAATATTTCATTATAGTCAATGTCTTCTCGCTGATTGAACCATTTGCAACCAATCTTGCCTTCTTCCATTCAACATTCCCTTTCGAATCCAATTTGCTTTTGAAGATCCACTTGTTATCAATAGCTTTAGCATCTGGAGGGAGTTCAACAAGTTCCCAAATTTTATTATGTTCCATAGAATTTGTTTCATCTTCCACAGCATTTATCAATTTTATCTGATTCGGGACTTGTCAATACTTGATTATAAGTAATATGATCAACAATATGCCCAATGTTAAAATCAATATCTAATAAATATGTAATATAATCATTGGACAATGCGGATTTCATTTTCCTTTGCGATCTTCTAAGTTGTAGCTCAGCAACTGACTTAATCATTGTTCGATGAGAAATTTGAAGTTTCTCTTAGTTTATCGGTTCTTCATTAACAATTTCAATTGGTTGAAAACCAACTCTTTCCTGTATAACAGGAACTGGAACAACAACTTGATTTGGTTCAACAAAAAGTTCTTTCAATGTAGAACTCTTACTATTACCAAAATCATTATCCAGAAATTTAGTAGTAATGCACTCAACAATTCTAGTGCCATGGTTTAGACTGTAAAATTTATATCTTTTTGATCGGCCCTGGTACTCAATAAAGTAACTTGGAGTGGATTTTGGGTCCAATTTCTTTTCAAAAAGATTAAAAATCATAACCTCAGCTGGACATCCCCAAACATTGAAATGAGTCAAATTTGGCTTAAGTCCTATCCATAATTGAAAATGTGTCTAGGCAACAACTTTACTTGGATCTCTATTCAAAATATACATAGCAGTTTTCAAAGCTTCACCCCTTAGATATTCTGGCAAATTTGTTCTACTCATCATGCTCCTGACCATATCTTTCAGGGTCCGATTATGTCTTTCAGAAATGTCATTCTGCTCAGGTATCCCCGTCATGGTGTATTGAGGCACTATCTCATACCTTTATAAAAACTTTGCAAAATCACACATATTTTGACCAAACTAGTCATACTTGCCATAGTACTTACCATCACGGTTAAATCTTACAACTTTGATACTTTTTCCATATTGTTTCTCTACTTTCATTTTGAAAATTTTGAATTTCTCAAGTGTATAGAACTTATCATTAATCAAGTAAACATATCCATATCATGAAATCATCAATAAAAACAATTATAAAGTATTTGTTCCCACATATGGTGTAAGGTAAATGTCCACTAATATCAGTGTGTATCAAGTCCAAAATATCATCGCTCCTAGTGGAACCTTTCATCGTGGACTTAGTTAGCTTTCCTCTTATACAATCCATACAAGTGTCCAAATCAGAGAAGTTTAGAGAGAGAAGTATCTCAAATTTTATCAATCTCTCTATTCTATCCCTTGAAATGTAACTCAAACACTTATACTATGACATAGAGGATGATTTTACGGATTAGAGACATTTTCTTTGATATATTGATAACACAAAAGACTTCACCAGAATGAGCCAAAGACAATTTATATAAACCATCACATAAAAGGCTATTTCCAATCAAACGTGAATCATAAAACAACTCAACCATTCCATTACCAAAATTAAAGAAAAAAATCAGAAGCATCAAGTTTCAATACAAAAATTAAATTTCGTCTTATTATCGGTACAAAACTGTATTCTTTAAAACAAGAGAGAAACCAGACTCTAAGGACATCTTTGCTACTCTTATGAACTTAACCTTTACTTGAACTCCATTTTCAACACACAAGCTCACTTTATTCTCACTTGGCCTTTGGTTGTGAACCTCTGCAAGGAATTCACAATATGAATGCTAGCTCTCGAGTCTAACTATCAAGAATTCAAAGGCACATCTACAAGGGAAGACTGAAAACAAACTAAAGCCAAGGAGATATCTGCAGAACTCTTATTATTCTCTAACCAAGTTTTAAACTTAAAGCAATCTTTCTGTCAATGAACCTTCTTGTTGCAGAACTTGCTTTGATAATTTTTCTTTATAGTTCATTTGGGACCACCAAAAGTCTGACCTCCAACTTTTTTATTCTGATGGTTTCGGTGTGACTTATTTCTTTTACGAAATTTAGACTTATAATTACGAGAAGACCCCTTGTTTTGTGATGGCTGAAAATCTAATTGCATATTTTCAATAGTCTAACGCCACATCATATACTCCCCTTGGGTACATACTGTAATAATGGCATTTAAATCTCATTTATCCCGCCGAGCATTATAAGCAACCTTAAGCTGAAAAAACGTGGTTAGGAAGGCTATTTAGAACATTATAGACCAGAAAAAGCTTCGCAATGGAAATCTTGAACGCCTTCAATTTAGATGATATATTTATCATCTTCATGACATGCTCCCTAATTCCACTTGTACCATGATATTTCATGTTCATCGATTTGTCTATCAGATCTAAAGGTTTTAGCTTTATCAGACTTAACAAATCCCTCTTATATGTAGGAATGTCAACAAATTGAGCCGAAATTTAAGGCTCGGGCTTGGCTCGAGTAAAACAAATCGAGCTTTTTTTGGGCTCGAGCCAAGCCGAGCAAAAGTTCGTCAAAAAAATTCAAGCTCAGGCCAACTCTTTTTTTTTTCTTATTCTTTTTCCTACATTTAGCCCTACTAGCTGCCTTAAATAAGATAGCACTTGTTACTACCTTAAATATAAGGCAGTCTGCTGCCAATTTTTTTTTCTCTTCTTCAAGCTCGCGAGCTGGCTCAGGCTCGACCCGTCGCCCAAAAAGGGGCTTGCCCCGAGACTCGAGCCGAGCCGAGCCGATTTTGGCTTTTTTTGGAGTCGAGCCGACGAGTCAAATTGTCATCCTTACTCTTATGGCATCCTAAAACCTTTGACATTTTTATTGTCTGGAATAGCACGCATAATTGAATCGAATATAGAGCGCTTAATAATTTTCGAACAAAGTTTGTTAGTCTTTTTCCATTTTTCATACTCAGACACATATTCAGGAGTGCTCTTATCTGTGGATTTCGAAAGCTGCTTCTCTATCGCAAAATTCAAGCCCAAAATAGCAGACAATTGATTTGAAAGAGATGAAGCATTTAAAACTGTGAAAACATAAAATATCATATTTAATATCATCCAAACACAATGCATGCAATCAAAGGATGCTAGCATATTCATCTAATTAACATGAGCTATTAATTAGATAATCCGTAATTAAAGTCAAAATCATATGAACCTAATTATGGTAAGAGTCTAGATACATCATTATAAAGTCATATTTAGGCTGACAATACAACATGTTGTAAGGTACTTTTAAAACACATCATGTGGCTGATTAACAAATCACATTGATTTTCGAAACACCAACACCTTTGTGTAGAAGGAGATTTCTAGACCAAAGTGAACTTGTTAACAACCTTATAGCATTTTTCAAAACATCACACATAATAACATCTTTGAACAATATACTATATGCAATAATTTAAAATGCAACGCTAACATATTCATTTTTTTTTTGGTAGAGAGAAATCGAATAAATAATAGTGAGTGTGCCACTTCGGCAGCTACCACCCATTTTTATTTCAAAATGTTTATCTTAGTGGGACAATAAGGATCGTCTCAACACCCATAAAAAAATCAATCAAAAAATAATAATTATGCAACAAATCTTAATCACCAACCAATGAAATGCAAAATTCATATGTGATTGAGGAACAAAATTAACAATAAAATTTCAATATATATGAAAGGTGAAATTTAAATGGACAAATAATGATAATATTTAATATATAAACATTTTAACGAAAATATAAAAGTCGTTAATTTTAAATATAATTTTAATTGTGCCAAAATTAAAATATGGGTCAAATCCATTTAAAATATAATATTAGAACCTCTTTTAAAATTCAAATTAAATACTTCCTTTTAAAAATTGCATTCTGACCCTAAATTTAAAATTATAAAATGAACCTTTCAATTTAAATAATTACAGAACATGTCCTTCCTTTTTAAAATTGCAAACTGGTCGTTTTCTTTAATTGCATGCGGGAGCCCATAATTACCTTATTTACAACCGAAGCCCCCGCTTCCACTCCAAACGATTTTTGCAGAAAATCCCAAAAAAATTCCCCTATTCTCCTTCTTGGCTGCCGGCATCGGGAGGTGACGACCAAAATGGGCAGTCGCGCACCGTGTGACGCCTACTATCAGCAGCAGCAGAACGGGGACTTATCATCTGCGTGCAACAGGCGCCACCATAAGTAGCGGCGCCCATCGCCGTAAGCTGCGAAGCAATAGCAAAAGGTGTCGTCGCCACGAGGCAACACCTCTACTGCTTAGTCGCGTCGTCATTGGGTGTCGTCGATCCAGCCACTCACCAAACCAGTTACTAATCTTCCATTTCTTTTAATGCAACAGATGTGCTCCAATGGTTATCTGATAGTTTGTTGACACCATCAAGAACATGTAATGCTACAAATCCACAGTCACGTAATCGATACACGATTAATACCATTATCACCCAAAATGAACGAGATTGACAAAAATTCGTGAGCACCAAGTGTAATATCCCAAAAGTTCATATATTAAGCTGAATTGTTAGTTCGCTGACCCTTGCATGGCGATAGAAGAAATTGGAATCATTGACATTTATTCGATAAAAAAAAAAAAAAAGGGATGAATCCCAAAAATACCAAATAAAAAAAATAAAAACTATAAAGGATTTTTATCTTAGCACGTAGGCTCTGATACCAAATGTTGAATTTAATAATAATCATGCTAAGAAATTAGAATCACAATTCTATATTGACAGTTTAAGATTCATACCTGCGAAAGATATTGTAAATATGAATATTAACAGTTAGATCTTCCATTCCTCGCTACTCACAAAGTATTAGCCATCAATGGGCAAGCCAAAAAAAAAAAAACAATATGGAGAGGAAAGTGGACTTAACCTTTATATAGAAATTTATTGAGTCGTCTCATTAACGACTTAAAAACTCTAATTAGGGTTTAAATATTTTCGGCTCACATACTTAAATTATCACATTATATAAAAGGAAAAATTATCCAAAACCCTACATTTTAAGTATACAATTCACTTATCAAATCTTAAACTTTTCTTTCACAAATCAGGTGTTAATTATTTAATTAACATTTATTAAACCCACATCTCACCATTTCTCTCTCATTGTCACAAAAATCACATCTCATCATTTCTCTCTCCATCACAGAAAAACCTAAAAAATACTGGCTCCGACGACAAAAGCAAGAAGAAAATTTACTCTGGCGGCCACGGTTGTTATGGGGCTTTGGAAGAAAAAAATGTACTCCGACGATCGATCTACTTTGGGTGATATCTTGGGGTGGTGGTTGGTTGGTTTTGGTGTATTTTTGTTGGTGGTGGTGGTTGTTGGTGCGGTGTTGTGGTGGTGTCGGGAGTAGTGATGGTGGTGGTGGTGTCTAACGGAAGGGTTTGGAGGCGATGGAAGATCAAGAGAAAGGTTTGGAGGAAGGAACTAATAGAGTCGTCACCAACATCCACTTTCCACCACCAACAACAAAGTTATTATTATTAATTATAGGGATTATTTATAAGTTAGTTTTTACTAGATGGAAAAATATGTAGAATATTTCATTCTAGCAAAACATTAATGAAGCTCATCGATCAACCAACAAGTCTTAAGGTCGACGTTCAATGTACGACAACAAGATTCTCATTTACGTATTGTTTGATTATGTTAACCAAAAGAGATAAATATGTATATTCTGGGCACTCTAAATTTATTGTATGTTTAACTTATATTAATCAAGTTAGCATTTCTGGTAAGTTTATTAGTAGTTTACGTTAGATCTATTGGAAATTGGAATTATGGCCAATTTTCAATTTATTATGATACATAAATATGTAGATTGTTGGATTTATTACTGGTATGCTGTGGTTTTGATTTTACTTTTGATTTTTGGATATGTAGTTTTGGCTGGGATGTGGTGATTGTTAGGTGCTAGTGGTCATTTCCTCCATTTTTCTCTGGTCATAGGTGGTTGTGGTTGTGGTGTTGGTTATGTTGTGGTTGTTAGTTGTTGGGTGGGTTGTGTTGTGGGTGTGTGAGATTTGGATGCTATGTGAGATTTGTCGAAGTTTTTTGGTGGTTTTTTTTATCCAATTTGTTGTGGGTGTTTTGAGCTATGGGTAGGGGCATGCTTGCGGGAGATGCGGGATTGTGCATGGGTACTTGAGGGGAAGTGAATAGTGGAAAATGATAGCCATTACAGAGAGAGCTGAAGGTGAAAACGGGATTGTAAACAGAGGTAATGGTAACATAATGGTGGTCGATTGTTGTTGTGGGTCAGAGGTGGTAGTTGTGGAATTGACATTGTAGTCGTGGTTGTTGTTATAGATTTGAGGTGAAGGGATTATTTATGGTTGTGGATTTGAGTTGAATGCGGTAGTGGGTGCATTGGGGTGATGGTGGTGGTGACTAGTGGTGCTGACCTACGATGTGTGCAGATTTGTTTGTTGCGATCTTCTGTGACCAAATATGCATTTATTGTGACAGGTTGTGACCAATTCTATGTTAAGTATGAACAATTGTGACTTGATCACATACCTTCACAATTAAGATTGACATGGTCACAGATAGTCACACTAAAAAAAGTTTGGTCACAGTTAGTCACACTGAAGACAACTATTTGTAGTGATGGGCATAGGTAGCGAAGATGTGGTGATTGTTCATGTGGGATGGAGCAATGATGGTGCAGTTGGTCACTGGTCACATAAGCCAATTCATAGGTCACATATCATTATTAAAGTCATATATGTTATTTGTCACAATTCATACATTACATGTCACAATTCGTCGTTAAGGTCACAGTTAGTCACACTGAAAACAAATTTAGTCCAAGACAGTCACAACTCATCAACAAATCACATAATTTTCATTAGTCACAAACCACACCATTCCCTTTGACACAAATTTTATCAATTTTGTCACTCATATCACAATATTTATATTTACTTTTGAAAAAAATTGTATTTACCATCATGTCTAATGGAAACAAGCTTCCATTTTTATATAGAAAAAAAGAACTAAAGTGGAAAGACAAATGAAAACATATTCACTTAGAGGAAATTGTGTGGTTTGTGACTAATGAAAATTTTGCGATTTGTTGGTGAATTTTATCAATTCTGTCACTTATATCACAAGATTTATATTTACTATTGAAAATAAAATTTGTATTTACCGTCATGTCTAATGGAAACAAGCTTCTACTTTTATATGGAAAAAAAGAACTAAAGTGGAAAGACAAATGAAAGCACATTCACTCAGCAACCCTCACATTTTATGTTATGAGTTACATGTAACAATTCACGGGTTACAAATCATATTTCACAAGTCAAAATGTGCACATGTTACAAATCCAATAGAACTAATCACGGGTCATTAGTTAAAAAAAAAAAAAGGTCGTCGGAGTGACAGTACCGAAGCCGATGGAGAGGTGGAGGGAAGGTGGTGTAGTGGGGTGATAGGATGGGGTGTGTGAGGTGGCATGAGGTGTAAATAATTAATGTATATTATATTATTATTTAATATTTAATAAATTTATTTACCACCTGATTTTTGAAATAATTTCACAAGTTTGTTAGTTTTGAAAAATAATTCTTATATGTATGATATGATCCGGATTGCGTTACAAAACATCGAGAACTTGGCAATTGTTGGAGGAGGTTTAAAGTCGTGATTTCTTTCTATTTGACTAGGATTCATTATTTTTGGACTCTAAAATTCGTATTTTTCCATAATTCCTTAGTTTAGTAAAAATATGACTTTAGTATTCATTGTATGGACATTTGACATTATTTTGAGAGAATTATATTATTTTGAGAGATTTATTCTTCCAATTTTTTGGTAATTTAAAGATCTATACTTTGAACTTATCTAAAGATTTCGCAATCTTCTTGTGGCATTCCCATTTCACGGTTCTTGTTTCGGGTAATCAACGGGTCAGATTTCTTGTGTGGAATCTTGGTTCTTGGTACAGGTAGAACAACGGGTCGGGTTGCTCCTTTGCGCAGCGTGATTTCTAGCTTTTTTGGATTTGTTTCATCTTGTTCGTGGGTTCCCAAACTTATTCTTGATCGAGTTCACATCATGTAGTATCAAAGCACAGTTCTAGAATTCAGATCATCTATCGTTTTATTTCTTTTGAGTCTTTGTTTTCTTTATTTTCTTGTATTCTTCATGTTCTTGTGTCCAGTATTTTTTTTGAGTTTTTGATCCAAAAAATTCCAAAAAAATAGTCAAAAGTTGTTTTTGGGCTAATCTAGCATCCAAATCAACTTTCGTTTGTTTTGTTATTCTCATAGTCAATTTTCAAGTTTACTAAAAAAAAATCTGTGTGTATTGTTCACGGGGTACTGTTCACCAGAGAAAAAAATTTAGTTTTTTTATTCTTCTTGAGTTAGAGTCATTCTTCTAGTATAATTGTAATTGATTAATTGCCTCTAGATTCTTTGTTTAGTTGTTATTGAATTCCATTAAAAAAAAAAGAGAGACACAAAAAAAAAAGTCTCCATTTCTCGTGAACGGTTTAAAGGCAATTCAAAATTAATGTTTGAGTATTTTGTTGTCTTTTCTTGCATTTTGAGTTATTATTTCAGTCTATGTAATTTGTTGATTATCCGAGACTTGTGCTTGTGGTGGTGTTTGCTACGAAAATTTCATTCTATTTTATTGAGATCGGTTATTTCTCGAGCCATTGAGAAAGAAAGACGAGCGGTAAAAAGGCAAGAGTGGTGAGCTTATTATCGGGTAAAAGCCAACTTCGAATGATACATGAGTGTAAACACGTGAGGTAAATTATCTTACTTTTCTTGTTCCTTATTTTTATTAATTCCTAGATTTTGTTTTTGTGGTTGCAACATATTTATATACATAGATGAAAATATGAATAGAGGTGAGGAAGAGACGGTACATAAGGGATTTTATGTAGAGTTTATGGATAATATGCAGGCTATAAATCTTAGGTTTGATCAATTGGATATGGCAGTTGAACATATTAGTGGCGATGTAGCTAGGCATGAAATTTTGATTGATAGTCAGCAGCGAGGGACGCCCCGAAGGGTTCCTCGAGGGGGTAGAGGAGATAGGCGAGGGCGGAATCTTATGGCTGAACTTGATGAGGAATATGAGGCGATGAGTGCAAGGAGTGATGATTATTATCTGGAAGGTGATATGGGTCGAATGAGGAATAGAGGAGATAGGTTTGATCGAAGGATTGATAGAAATCTAGGAAGTATTAAACTGAATATTCCACCTTTCCAAAGTAGGAGTGATCCTGAGACTTATTTGGATTGGGAAAAGAAGGTGGAATTAGTATTTGATTGCCATAATTATTCAGAGGAGAAGAAGTTGAAGTTAGCTATAGTGGAGTTCACTGATTACACTATTATTTGATGGGATCAGTTGATGACTAGCCGTAGGAGGAACTTGGAAAGGCCGCTTGAGACGTGGGAGAGTTGAATGCTTGTATGAGAAAGCGGTTTGTACCAGGACATTATTGTCGGGACCTTCATCAAAAATTACAAACTTTTTCTCAAGGGTCTAGGAGTGTGGATGATTACTATAAGGAAATTGAAGTGACGATGACTAGAGCGAACATAGAGGAAGATCGGGAGGCTACCATTGCTAGGTTTCTAAATGGGTTAAATAGGGATATCGCCAACGTAGTGGAATTGCAACACTATGTTAAATTGGATGACTTAGTACATGTAACTATGAAAATGGAGAGGCAACTTAGGAGAAAATGGGTAGCTAGGCTTACTACAAAACCCAAGTGGAGTGGTGGTGATGGAATGATCGAGTGATGACTAGGGAAAAGGTTAAGGTATCTAAGGTTAATGAGAAGGTAAATAAAAATAAAACAAACACTGAGTCTCAAACTGGTAGGTCGAGGGATATTAGATGTTTTAAGTGTTTAGGTGCTAGGCATATTACTTCACAATGTCCAAATCGACAGGTAATGACCCTTAGGGATAATTGAGAGATTGAGTCGAACGATGGGAGTGATAGTGACAATATGCTTGGGTTGGAGAATACTAAGGGTGAAACTTGTGTGGAGTACCCAATTGGGGAATCATTGGTAGTGATGCGTGCTCTTCCTACGCAAATGAAGGTAGATGGTGAAAAGCAGCAACGAGAGAATTGATTTCACACTAGGTGTCATGTTAAGGATAAGATGTGCAGTTTGATTATAGATGGAGGGCGTTGTACAAATGTGGTTAGCATGACCCTTGTAGGAGAGTTGGGTTTACCTCTCATGAGGTATCTACAACCCTATAAACTGAAATGACTGAATAGTTGTGGAGAGGTTCGGGTTACCATGAGGGCATTGATGAACTTTAACATTGGGCGATATAGTGATGAGGTGTTATGTGATGTGGTTTCATTGCGTGCGGGGCATTTCTTGTTGGGTAGACCATGACAATACGATAGGAAAGTGGAACATGATGGATTTTCAAATAGGTACAACTTTGTGAATGGTGGAAAAACTATTACACTTGATCCTTTGACACCACAGCAGATCCATGAGGACCAATTAAAACTGAAAAGTAAGTGAGAGAACAAAAATAAAGAGCAAAAAAAGGAGAGCATGAGAGAAGAAAGTAAGGTGGCTGAGAGTGAAAAAAAAAGAGTAGAGCCACAAAAGAGAGAAACGAGAGAAAATTCAAAGAGGAGTGAAAATTTTAGGGTGAGCTTGTATGCGAGAAAAGTCGAGTGTGGGAGGGTTTTAGTGAGAGTTAACAATCTCTTCCCCAATTTGGATATTTCTCCTTTGTAGGAATTCAAGAACGTGATACATGACGGGATAATTCGCGGGGCGTCATACATTGACTATCCATTTGGAGCGGGACACATGACGAAATTGGTGAGTAACAGTGAAGATGGAGGTAACCACACCAAGGTAACCTATCAAAATCTTGCACCTAAGCTGGAACAATTCCTGGGAATAGTATTTT
The DNA here is from genome assembly GCA_019395295.1 of Osmanthus fragrans. Classification (NCBI taxonomy): domain Eukaryota; kingdom Viridiplantae; phylum Streptophyta; class Magnoliopsida; order Lamiales; family Oleaceae; genus Osmanthus; species Osmanthus fragrans. The sequence goes on from CM033356.1 coordinate 8,499,782, forward strand.
GCATAAATTATGTGGTCTTGAAAGTGGGGATGCAATTGATAATTCTATGTGTAGAGTCAGTCAAGTGTCTCATACGTGTCTGGAGAATTTCTTACATATCTATGATATACATTTGCTACGTGGTGAAGTTTTGGCATGCTACACTGAATTAATCACATGTGGTAGACAGTTAGGTTGCATTATTGGGAATTGTAGGCAAGCATGTTTGAATTCTCATCTTGATGTCATTACTTGTTTTAGGTTAGATTTATGGAATGTGTTAGGAATATGTTTAATGTCTATTATTTCCATTCCACGTGTCCATCTAACGAGTGGTTTTAATCTACTAACCTTGTTCAATTCCATGACTTTATGTATTGGTGTTAGTAGTGGCTTTGATGAAAAGCAGGCGATCATTATGTCATCGAGTAGAGTTTTATTTGATCCCAGTGATGATAGTTGGGTGAACATACCTATTATGCGGATGCGAATTCAAAGGAGGTTCAGGCTACATCCTAGGAGAGGAGGACCTTTCTATATCCTTGCTATGCGCGAAATCGATGAATAAAGCTTGATTCTTTTGGGTAAGTTTGTGAACATTGACATTTTCGACGTTGTTAATGTTGTTTCGTTTGGTGCAAGTTTGGATTCGAGGTCGAATCATTTTGAAGAGAGAGGGGATGATATGATCCAGATTGCGTTACAAAACATCGAGAACTTGACAATTGTTGAAGGAAGTTTAAAGTCGCGACTTCTTTCTATTTTACTAGGATTCATTATATTTGGCAAATTTTGATAATTTTTGGATTCTAAAATTCGTATTTTTCCATAATTCGTTTGTTTAGTATAAATATGACTTTATTATTCATCGTATGGAATTTTGACATTATTTTGAAAGAATTATATTATTTTGAGAGATTTATTCTTCCAATTTCTTGGTGGTTTAAAGATCTATACTTTGAACTTATCAAAAAATTTCGCAATCATTTTGTGGCATTCCAACTTCATAGTTCTTGTTTCGAGTAATCAACAAGTCAGGTTTCTTACGTAGAATCTTGGTTCTTAGTACGGGTCTAACAATGAGTCAGGTTGATCCTTTGCGCGACGTGATTTCTAGCTTTCTTGGATTTGTTTCATCTTGTTCGTGGGTTCCCAAGTTTGTTCTTGGTCGGGCTCACATCAATGTAGGTGTTATGTGGTGTTCCCTTATATAAAATATAACTATGAGGGAGATTTTCATAAGTAAGAGTATAACTTTGACCCATTTCAATAATAAGAAAATGAGTTTCAATTTTCAAAAATCAGATTTTTATTAATTTTTACTTATAATTTAATTAATTAAATATATATTTAATAAATTAAATATATTAAGGTCACAGATCTATATAATTTGGTCACAGATTCACAATTTAGTTAGTCATATATTATTTTCGGTCACAAATCAAAAATTTTAAATGTCAAAAATTATTTTACGTCACAATTTAAAATTTTGTTGGTCACAATTTATTCATCGTTCGCAGATTCACAATTTAATTAATCACATATTACTTTGTATCACAAATTAAAAATTTTAAATGTCACAAATTTTTTACAGTCACAATTCAAAAATTTTAAAGGTCACAATTTTTTCCTTGGTCACATGTGAAAAATTTATAGGTCACAAATCATTTCCGAGGTCACGGATCGAACTTTAAATAAATCACAAATCATTTTTGAGGTCACAATTCAAAAAATTTACGAGTCACAATTTGTTTCATTGGTCACATATCAAAATTTTACTCGTCACAATTTATTTATAGGTCATAACAAGTCACGGATTAATTTTTAGTCACAATTTATCAAATTATTGGTCACAATTGAAAGTCACGATCACAATATTCAGATCACATATCCAATTTCGAGTCACAAGTGGAAGTCACAATCACACTTTTCTTCACAGCCAACGTCACAGTAGTCGGCGTCATCTCCTCTATTACCACCGCAGCCACCTCTACCGCCACCTCCACCACCAGATCTAGCAAAAATCTCGCCACCTCAACAATTATTTTATGATCAATAATCTCACCACCTCAACCACCCAAAACCAATGCCTCACCGCCACCACGACTCCACCGCACCCACCGCCACCCACCGCCACCCACTGCTAGTACACCACACCTTAGATCACCGCCACACCATCAACCTCTGTGCCACCGCCACCACCACCGCCTGCAGAATCACCACCTCACCGTCACGAAAATGTCACCACCTCATTGTCATGAAAATGTAACCACCACCACCACCACGCGACACCACTGTCATCCACCATTAACCACGCACTACCATGAAATAAAGCACAAATCCCGTAGCTACCTTCGTGCGACGCCACCACCAACACCAACACCAACGCGGCGCCTCCATCACCACCATGTCGCTGCACCCAAGCACCCATCACCACTGCACATCGCCGTACACAAAAATGGAGGAAATGACCCCCGATTTGCAGCGCGCCCGTGGAGAAACGTCGTTTGGCACATCGCTACATTCACCGCCGTCAAACACCACCGCCCACGCTCCTCGTTGCTTGCCCCGCATCACACACAGCGCTGCCAATTCAGGTTGCTGTAGCAACGGCGACGATCTGAGAGTAGAAGATGGGTGGTGAAGAGATGATGGAGAAGAAAGGAGAGGCAGAGGAGGCGGTAGCGGTGGCGGCGATCTAAAAGTGTAGAGAGGTGTCGTGAAGAGAGAATGAAGAGGTGTGGGGAGAATGAAACTTCATTTTAGGGTTTTAACATGGTTACATATGGTAGGGTGTATGTATATAGATTAATTTATAATATTATTATTATTAATAAAATATTAATTTATAATATTTAAATTAATATCTGATTTTTGTATAAGTAAATCTTGCCTCTTATTTTTTAAATAGGATCTTGAAAAGTAGGCTATTGTGTAATTTTCACTAACTATAAAGTGTAAAACGGCCCAAGTAATCACTTAAACATATTGGGTTTAATCACAGTATCATTATTAGCCATATATCTAACCCGTAAAATTTGCAATCAAATTAAAAGTCCACATTTAGAATTATTCTAACACATGCATGTCATGGATAAACAAGAGTGGTTCATCAGGAAAAAAAAAACCTTAAAAACTCATCTAACGAGTAAAATTGAAGAACCTGCGAACTGCCACTGGATAGCAAACACCAAAAAAGTTAACGACAATGGGGATTGGTGGCGACTTTTTGTGGCTTGTTTGTGTGGGGAGAGCGTGTTGGGTGTGGGGACAGGTTGCGGAAGTAAGATTGAAAGAAAATGTCTATGTGAAGAACTAGCTTAATCACCGGTTGCAAGCCTCCAAAATCACATGGCCAACTAGATGTTTGCATTGCAAAAGGAGCTTTATAGGCAACATGCCTTGTAGACACATAACGTTCTACCATTACTTATCCCATAATCATAGCTTATTATATTGACCTGCAGTCTAAGAATTATGGTTTATTTGAATGTACCAGTCTATGACAAACTTTGATGCGGGAAGAAGCTAAGGGCATAGTGAATTGAGTGGCAACTTTACATTATAACAAAATAGAAAGAAGCTTCTATAGAAACATAGGAGAGCTACACTTAATAGTTATTACAATGACAAAAGGTTCTATAGGCATCCCTCTTCCAATCACAATTATTGCTTCTCGCATATCCTTCGGTTTCGTTTCACTGATGTAAATCTGCACAGAACAAAGTTGGTGTAGCAATAGCAGTTAATGAAATGTTATTTTGTTTCCATGGCTAGAATAGTTAATAAAACATCATCAAAAGAAGCATCCAAACAAATGATAACTTGAGTGAAAAGTTTACTGAGAAAGCAAAAGGATGGAGCATTATATTTCCACATCAAACCTCAGCCACACAATTGAGCATCCTCGAAATATTTCTAATGCAATAGTCCTGTGCAAACCAATGTGCTCACACATGGTGTGCGAGGTCTACTCTCTACCCACACTTAAGCCAAATCCAAGTAAAATCTTCATTAATATCGATTCTACTCACTTCGAGAACTCCGGGCACACTACTAAATAGCTAACTCGGCAATGGCACAAGGCCTGAATTTAATAATACACGCAAAGTAATAACATTTTCTTGAAAGGTAATTGATCAAGTAGACCAAAAATATGACCTCAAAACAGTAAATTATCTACAATGTTGTACACATACAACGCTAGTACATAAATTTATTACAACAAGTCATCCATATAGAAGTTTAAACAAGAATGGAGAAAATGATTCACACACTTTTCTGTTAGAAGAGTACATATAAATACAGATTTGAGAAACTTAAATTGCTCCAAAACTTATGCTAACGTGAAACAGAATGTGTAAATATAGGAAAATATGAGCTGTACAGATTTCCTAAATTAATTGATTAAAAACAATTAAAGTGTTGGATGCAGTTACGAATGTGATGCTGATTTTCTGCATGAGTAATAGCTGTCCTTATAAACCAGTGGCACCATCAAAAAATTCCACGAAAAAGGAATAGAAATTTAATGAAACGAACCATAATATCAGTCAAGAAATTCAAACTCATCATCCCTCAAGTGTGCCAAAAATTTCACTGGCTTCCCATCACGCCCCAGAATCTCATCCACCACGAACTCCACTTTATACGGCAAATTAGCTGAAATCATTTTCCCCTTATGAACCCCAACATACTGCTTCACCACACCCACCTTTCCCGTCAACTCGTATTCGGGCACTTTAAGCACATGGTAAACCTTCAATGGCCCCTTAATCCTGACCTTAGCCCCAATTATCGACTCTGCTTTTTTCACCTCATCATCATTTACACTATCATCGTCAAGACGTACAGAATTCGTAGTTGTAGCCGAGCTGCTGGGGGCCGATGACGAGGCAGCAGCCGTTTGATTATCTACAATGGAAATTGAATCTGGGACAGATCTTATGGGGTGGAAATGGATCAAACGTGTCCTTCTTTTTGAAGGGTATTTGATTTTGGCAAAAGGGGTACCTGGGTTAGGGATTTCGGAGGTGGATACGTTGAGGAGCGAAGAAAAGAAGGCTGAAGAGATGGTCATGGCGATTGATAGTGCCGAAAATTTTATGGAAAATTTGTCCGTCTGTGGATGTGGTTGAGATATTTTCGTGCTAAATTTTTGGAGGGGAGAAGGAGATATCTTGTGGTGAATTATACGTTCATCTAGGAGCTTAAGAGTGAGATTTTGTACGATTTTATCCGAAATTTTTAGATGGCTGAGGGATTGTGGACAAAACATGATTCATGAGTGGTCATCTGAGATTGGACACGTGACGTCAATGGAGACTTCGGAGTTGGTCGCATTTGGAACTTGGATGGGAATATCGTAATTGTTTTCTTGTTTCTAGTGCTTTAAGATTATGTTTGATTGATGTGAAAAATATCACATACGAAAAAAAATATTTTTCTTGTTTCGAGGAAAATTAAAATTTACTCTCTCAAAAAAAATATTTTTCTTCAAAATAATTAAAATTAGGCATATTTTCAAAAGTTGAAAAATATTTTCAATGAAAAAATATAGTAATCAAACATTCCAAAGTAGGAATTTGGGTGAAAAACTTTGAGGACATTCTCTTTGCTGTTTTAGGGCCGTTTTCTGTTTTCAATTTTCCAAAACATTGAAAACGCGTTCTTTTTCTCATTTTCGAAAACGGGTTTTTGAAAACGACTGAAAATTTTGTGAAGAAAACAGAAAATAATTATTTTTTTCTATTTTGACTATTTTCTTCACAAATCTGCCAAAACTCAAAAAATAGGAGTTGGAAAATATTTTTTCAAAACGACAAAAAGAACGAGTTTTCAACAATCTCAAAATGGACACCCAAAACACAAAACGAATTCAAAATTCAAAACACAAAACTGAAATACGGAGATAGGCTCTGTTCTATTTACCATTTTCCAGCTATTTTTTATTTTCGATTTTTCAAAACGATGAAAACGCGTTCTCTTTATCGTTTTGAATTTTTGAAAATAAAAAAAAAAATTCCAAAGAAACCTTTTCACGTTTTGGGCATTCCCTGGCAAAATTTACAAAACACGAGAAAAGCCTAAAACAATTCCCCCTCTCACTTCTCAGTCTCACTCACGTATCTCGCTCTCTACCCTCGATCTACAAAATTCCTTCCGACCGTTTTCACCGCAATCTGAAGCTGCCGTTTCCATCTCAAGGCCTAATCGAAGGCTCTCTATATATCTCTCTCTCTCTCTTCGTGTGTGCCTCCCGACGGTTTCTGCTGCTGCTCAGTGGATTTTGTAGATCAACAATCGACGTTTTGGTATGTACGGTATCTTTTATTCTTTTCCGGTTAATCTTGCAGGTTGTGTAATTCAATTTCTTGGCTTTGTAATCGATGTTAATGTGCTCGATTCAAGGAAATTCCTATGCCTAGATGAATTCTCTTCAAAAATGAATTTTAGGGCATTTTCTATAGTTGGTATGTTTTCCTGATAACTGCTCTTGTTGTGACCATGTGTCAAGTGGGAAATCAATGGGGAAGAAAGGGGACCAGATCACAAAGGAAGAAAACTGGAAGAGGCAGCCAACTGAAATAACTGATGCTTGAAAGGGGATGCGACAGCGTTTTGGAGGCTTAGATAAGTTTTAATTGTAATACCGTTTTATGTTTTAAAATCACGCTTCTTCACTGTAGATGTGGGGGAAAGTGGATAAATATCTTGTAAAGGGTTTTGGAAAGTTGGTCAGCAAAAATCAGAAAGTTCAGTGAAATTGTTGAAATCGTTCAACAGCTTTCTCATCTCTTTCTTCTTCATTTTTACGTTTTTCCCATTCCCCATTCTATTTTCTATTTTGTTTGGTTCGTAACCAGCTAACCCAGCTGGAATCATTGCATTTCTGTGTTAAGGTTGTTGTGAAGTTGCAGGTGGGGTTCCGGTCGTGACAAATTGGTATCAGAGCAGGCGTCTTAGACTGGGTAATTGATAATCATGGACACGAGAGCTAAAGTGATGGATGAACACTTGAAGAAGTTGGACTTGGAAATGACAGATTTGGGTGCATCCTTCAAGGCTGTCACTAGCAGATTGGAAGGGAAATTAGAGGCCACCGATCAAACTCTCCAAATGTTGGGCCACAGACAAGAAAAGATCGAGGACACCGTATTGGACATGAACAAGAAGTACGAAAAGATGGTGGCCATGATGGCACAACTAACATCTGATTTAAAAGCTGAACAGAAGAACAGAGGAGTGGAGGGATCAATGTCTAGCCAGAAATCTGGTAGTGGGTTGACACTGCAAGGACCTGGTTGCCAAGAGGTGGGTAACCATGTTAGGGGTGACTGCTGGGGAGGCAACAAGTTACCAAAAATCGATTTCCCTCACTTTGGGGGAGAAGGTCCCAGAGAGTGGTTGAGGAAGACTAGGAAATACTTCCAGCTCCACCAAATCTCTGATGAATTGAAGTTGGGAATTGCTGAAATGTATTTGAAGGGGAAGGCAAACATTTGGTTTGATGGTTTTATGGCAAGCCATCCTAATGCAGACTGGGGTGTATTTTCAGAGGAATTGTGTAGGAGATTTACAGACAACACAAGGGAGGAAGTGATTGAAACCTTCAGCAAGATAAGGCAGGTTGGGTCTATAGTTGAATACCAGGAGAAATTTGAAGAGTTGAAGGCACAGGTGATACTAACATTATCCCATGTTCCCGAATCCTACTACATATCTGTTTTCACAAGTGGGCTAAAGGGGGAGATAAGGTCTATGGTCAAGATGATGAAGCCCGATACCTTAGCTAAAGCTTTTGAAGTTGCAAGCCTCCAAGAATCCACTATTTTGGCCATCAACAAGTTCCAAAAGCCCAAAAGTTTTGTGTCTAATACAAACAGATGGAGACCTCCTGATGAAGAAAAAACCCCTGGGACAACTCCCAAACCTAATAGAATATCCAGCAACTATAAAACCATAACCCCAACGGACTTCCAAACTAAAAGGAACTTGGGTTTATGCTATAAATGTGATGAAAAGTATACCCTGGGCCATGTTTGTTAAAACAGATCCATAAACTTCTTATTGGTGGATGAGGATGAAGATGGTGAACCTGATGAAAGTAAGGAACCAGAATCTGAAGAAGAAGAAGAGAATGAAGGAGTGATGGAAATATCAGTCAATGCTTTAGCAGGGAACTTGAAACACAGGACCATTAGAGTACCTGGGGTAATTAAGGGAAGGAAAATATCAATCCTAATTGATAGTGGAAGCACCCATAGTTTTGTGGATGAAAAACTGATCAAAGAACTAAATTATACCACTGATGAAACCAACAAGATGATAGTTAGGGTGGCCAATGGTGACAAACTGGATAGTAGGGCTGTGTGTCAACTTGTAGTTTGGAAGGTGCAGGGCTAGGAATTTCAATACAAACTTAGGACCCTTAAGTTGGCTGGGAGTGACATGGTCTTAGGGGTGGATTGGATGAGTCAATTTGGTCCCATCACCTTTGACTTTGAACAAGGGTGTGTCAAGTTCAAATTCTTAAAAAGGGAAATTAACCTGAAGAGTGTGAGTTCCAAACAGTCTGCCAAGATGATGGGGGTAGAAGAGATGACAAGAATGTTTAGCAAAGACTCTTATGGAATAGTGGGACAACTATGTACTGTCAAGGAGGAACAAGTGGAAAACATACCTGGCAGAGTGTTAGAGGTCGTGCATCAATTTGCCCATGTGTTTGAAGAACCAAGGGAACTACCACCTCCCAGGTCACATGACCATCATATTCCCTTGAAAGAAGGAGCACAACCCTTCAAAGTCAGGCCATATAGGTGTCCTTTTATTCAAAAAACAGAAATAGAAAGGCTGGTACAGGAAATGTTAGAGAGTGGCATAATCCAAACCAGCAATAGCCCATTTGCTTCCCCAGTCCTTTTGGTTAAAAAGAAAGATGGAACGTGGAGGTTTTGTGTCGACTATAGACAACTAAACAACTTAACAGTCAAGGATAAGTTCCCAATGCCCCTCATTGATGACCTCTTGGACGAACTTCATGGATCCAAGTACTTTTCAAAGATAGACCTCAGGTCTGGTGTAGCGACCCGAATGTTCAATTACAAATTTCATAATTTAAATTGTGTCGCTACGACAATCCCGTCAAAGTTTAGAATTCATTTTACGTCCGTCGAATTGTCTAGCAAACAATTAATTTAAGATTTCAAAACGATTTTAATCGTAAAATTCAATATTTACTTATCGGGTTCAATCTCGAACACTTTTTAAAAGTATCAAATCCTTATCGATCTAAATTCAATTTTTATATCCAATATTCTATTTAAAATCCAATTTCATTAAACCCAAATTTGTCTTTTAATTCAATTTTATTTAAATCCTATTAGCCAAAGAATTACTGTTCAATCCAAACTCTAAGCCCAATTTACTGCCTCGATTTGCGTGCCCTACATTCACTATTCATCATCCTGTTTCTTCGACCTTACCCAACTCCTCCTCAACCTACAGCAACTCCAAACACACGGCCAACACCCAGGTAAGAATCCACATTCCATCTTCCTTCAATTTGATCAAGTAGCAGCTGAAAACTTGACACAATCATCACCACCATGCCCATGTCGAAACCCTCCAACCTCGATTCACCTTTGCACACACAGAAACCCAGATGAAATTTCCACAGTCAAGCCACCATCCACGATCCAACCACCCACGTTCGAACCCCTATTGCAATTCACACAAACCACTGCCGCCACCAAGAAATCAAACCACCTCAAAGCCGCGCCTGTAGCCACCCAAAACGGCAGCGACGTCTTGCCAAATCGACCCCTCCACTTCACCAAATTTCGCCCAAAATCCAACCACAAAACCAAGAAATCACAAAGCCCAATCACTTACCTCAACCCCACGCACGTTTCGGCCGGACTGCCCGCCGAAAAACCCAAGAATTTCCGCCTCCTAGCTTCGGTTTTAGCCTCGGTTTTGACCCAATCAACCCCAGTCGACCCCTACCCGCCGGCGCTACCTCGCGACGGCGACCACCCTGATTTTTGGCCGGAGTTCACCTCTTCCTCCACCACTTCCACCGCCGGCTCCTCCTCGCTTCTCCTCCCTGTGAAGTCACGAATTGAGAGAGAGATAGTGTTTGTATATATTTAATTTTTGAAAATTTTCTCCATTAGCCCTAGCTTTTTAAGAGTTAAACATTTATCCCCAAAGTTTTAAATATTTATTATTTCAATTTCAAAGTTTTATAAATTGTTTAATTCAGCCCTATGTTTTAATAACTTTTAAATCAGCCCATAGAATTCCAAAAATTTATATTCAGCCTTTAAACTTTTAAATTTCAGTTTTAAATCTTTTCAATTTGATCCCTAAAGGTTTTAAAGTTTTAATTAAACTTAGTATCTTAAATTAAATTAATTTTGTTCTTGCTAGACGAGATCGCGGGCAAAGTGTGAAGCACGGTAACGTTACAATTGTTCAATTTTCAAGAAAAACTTTCAAGACTTCGAGGCGGGGTTTACATTTAAGCAATTGTGGTTATTTGTCCATGTTAATTCTCGATGTGTGATTTTGATTGTGATATGATGTTTATACATATGAAAATGTTGTCAGGGACCGTAAATAGGTCCGGGATCGAAATCGGGTCCTTGGGAATGCCCACAGTGCTAAAATTTGCTAAGCTTATGCCATGTTGTCAGGGATCGTAAATAGGTCCGGGATCGAAATTGGGTCCTTGGGAATGCCCACAGTACATAATTATATAGTATGTTGTATTGATATTATGTTCACCACTTGATTGCATATTTTGACTTAATTTGGACTGATTGTTGTATCTCCACTGAGTATAATTCGTTATGTTCACCCCACTATTTTTCCAACCTTTCAGGTTAAGGAGCTTGGCAGGGCAAGGCAACGAGCGGGGCAATTTTAATTTAATAATAGACCTTTTAAATTTCAAATTTTGAAACAAGAATTTTAAATAGTTGGTTTCCATTTGACATTTTAATACCAAATTTTGGTATCTTTGCAAATGTTGGTTTTGCTTATTACATTTGGTATTAACTCTTGAATATGAGAAAAATGATTTTAGAAGTGATGTTTCCGCGTTTTGTGTAAAATTGCTATGGATTTTTAAAGTATATGTTGCCTTCGTATTGTGGCGACTTTTGAAAATATTTATTTACAGGTTACTTTGACTTAAGTAACGCCTCGAGTTATTAGTAAATTTGGGGCGTTACATCTGGTTATCATCAAATCAGAGTCACTAAAAGGGACATTCATAAAACTGCCTTTAAGACACACCAAGGTCTGTATGAGTTCAATGTTATGCCCTTTGGGCTTACCAATGCCCCAACAACTTTTCAGAGTTTGATGAATGAGGTGTTCAAGAGTCAATTAAGGAGATATGTACTTGTATTTTTTGATGATATATTGGTGTATAGTTCTGATTTGGAGTCACATTGTCACCATCTAACCACAGTAATGAAGATGCTACAGAAACACCAACTTTTTGCTAAAGAGTTCAAGTGCAATTTTGGCCAGCCACAGGTGGAATATTTAGGCCACATAATTAATCATCAGGGAGTATTAGCTGATCCAAGTAAGGTGGAATCAATGGTGCACTGGCCAAAGCCTAAGAACATCAAACAACTGAGGGGATTCTTAGGGCTAACTGGATACTACAGAAAATTTGTTAAAGGGTATGGAATGATCGCAAAGTCTTTGACTGAGCTGCTGAGGAAAGATAGCTTTCAGTGGACAGGGCATCTGATCTAGCATTTGAACAACTAAAGCAAGCAATGAGTTCAACCCCTGTACTAGCACTACCTGATTTTCAAAAGGATTTTGTTATTGAAACTGATACCTGTCAGAGGGGAATAGGGGCTGTACTAATGCAGGATAAGAAACCCCTAGCATACTTGAGCAAAGCAATTGGAGTGAGGAACATGGGAATGTCTATCTATGAGAAAGAACTCTTAGCATTAGTCACAGCAGTTGGCAAGTGGAGGCATTACTTGGAGGGTTGTCATTTCATTGTTAGAACTGACCATCAGTCTCTAAAATATTTGTTGGAACAGAAGATCACCACGCCTTTGCAACAAAAATGGCTCACCAAACTATTGGGACTTGATTATGAAATTTTATATAAAAGGGGGGCTGATAATTTGGTAGCGGATGCCTTGTCTAGGAGACATGAAGAGGAGTCACAATGTACAGGGCTTACTGTTATAACTCCTGCATGGGTACAGGAAGTCACAGACAGCTATACCGATGATGTGTTTGCTAAAGATAAGATCCAAGCCTTATTACTAATCCCAGATTCTGATCCCAGCTTCAGTTACAGCAATAATATATTGACATATAAAGGAAAAATGTACATTGGTACAGGACGAACAATTAGATCCAAAATTATACAAAACATACAAGGTTCCCACTTAGGAGGACACTCAGGCATACATAACAGCATACACAGGGCAAAGCAGCATTTTTATTGGCCAGGAATGAATCAGGAGATAAGGACTGAGGTGTTGCAATGTGAGGTGTGCCAGAAATGTAAAGGTGAAAATGTTCCCTACCCTGGTCTACTGCAACCCTTACCTGTTCCTTTGCATGCTTGGAGCCATATTAGCTTGGATTTCATTGAGGGGTTACCTAACTCAGGGGGGAAGGATACTATACTAGTGATTGTGGATAGATTTACTAAGTATGGCCATTTTTTAGCCCTCTCACACCTATTTACAGCAGTAACGGTGGCCAAGACGTTCCTAGATTCGATTTTTAAACTCCATGGCCTACCCCAGAGCATTATCTCTGATAGAGATAAAATATTCACAAGCAGGTTTTGGCAAGAGATGTTTAGGTTATTGGGTACACAACTTCACCTTAGCACGGCCTATCATCCCCAATCAGATGGGCAAACAGAAAGGCTCAACCAATGCCTTGAAATGTATCTCAGATGTATGACTTACCAACAGCCTAAAAAATGGGGAAAATGGCTATCACTAGCTGAATGGTGGTACAATACCACATACCATTCTTCTATTAGAATGACACCATTTGAAGCTCTATATGGGATCAAACCACCACACTTGGCACTGGGTCCTTATCAACAATCTAATGTGGCAGCAATAGAGGACCTACTACAACAAAGATACATACTCAACCAACAGTTAAAGGAAAACCTCTCACAAGCAAGTGCTAGGATGAAAATGTATGCAGATAAAAATAGAACTGAAAGATCTTTTACTGAAGGTGACTAGGTATTCCTAAAGCTTCACCCCTACAGCCAACATTAAGTAGAAAATAGGAAAAATCAGAAGCTGGGGACGAGAGATACTTCGGGCCATATCAGGTTACTAAAAAGGTTGGGACAGTGGCTTATCAATTGTCATTACCTGTGGGGTCCAAGATTCATCCGGTTTTCCATGTTTCCCTCTTGAAGAAAAAGTTGGGTAACAAAGCGATGCCTGTATCACAATTACCGGCTGAACCTCAAGCTGTTCATCTCGCACACCAACCCTTATCTATCTTACAAACCAGGCTAGTCCCAAGAAGAAACCGTTCATCTGTACAGTGCTAATTCAGTGGACTGATCTTTCACTAGAATGTGCAACCTGGGAAGATGCAGAGTGGATTAAAGCTCAATTTCCTTCTTGTAGATCTTGGGGACAAGATCAAGGTGAGAGGGAGGGATGTCAAGTGGGAAATCAATGGGGAAGAAAGGGGACCAGATCACAAAGGAAGAAAACTGGAAGAGGCAGCCAACTGAAATAACTGATGCTTGAAAGGGGATGCGACAGCGTTTTGGAGGCTTAGATAAGTTTTAATTGTAAAATCGTTTTATGTTTTAAAATCACGCTTCTTCACTGTAGATGTGGGGGAAAGTGGATAAATATCTTGTAAAGGGTTTTGGAAAGTTGGTCGGCAAAAATCAGAAAATTCAGTGAAATTGTTGAAATCGTTCAACAGCTTTCTCATCTCTTTCTTCTTCATTTTTACGTTTTTCCCATTCCCCATTCTATTTTCTATTTTGTTTGGTTTGTAACCAGCTAACCCAGCTGGAATCATTGCATTTCTGTGTTAAGGTTGTTGTGAAGTTGCAGGTGGGGTTCCGGCCGTGACACCATGTGACAACAATGTTGTGTAGAGCTCGTTTTTCGAACAGGCTCTTGAAAGGAGGGTGCTGAAAATTGTTAATTAAACCTGCAAACTAATTCTAGATTAGGGTCATTACAGACCGAGTCATCGAGCTGCCTGGAAATCAAAATTGTCAGCTCTCTCACATGTTTTTAGTTGAATGTGACCATATTATAGCTTACATTAGAATCAAATGGCTGCTTGAGAGCTTTGTACTCCAGCTTCACATCACTATTTCAATTATAGAATGGAGACCTTATAACTAGAGATTCAACAGTCAAGTACATTATGCAGTGTCTCGTTTGATAGGTTTACTTCAAAACTAGGTTAAAAACCATTATTTCTAGAATCAACATTTGCTAAAGTCTTGGTTACATATTCGTTCTGAAACAAATGCTTTAATGTGTCTCTAAATGTATATTCGGCTACCAAGTTTATTATTTTATTATATGACTTCTGAAATACATGACCATGTCAGCGCCTACAAGTTTTGGTCATTCGTGTTGCTTATTTATGTTTTTATTTTTAGTTATTCATTTAGCTCATGCAAATATTATTCAGTGTTTTTTAGTTAAGCAATTTGACAGCTCTACATTGAAGAGTGATATGGAAAATTTTTTAACTTTGAATGCAAAGTTGATAAAAGGGATCAGTAATCTGTCTACATATTGGCAATTTTTTTTTCTCACAATCAATAAATTTGTGCCTTTAATTTGGATTTCATGATGCTAACTGAGCCAACAAAAGATTGTTTTTATGAGAAGGATAAATAAAACATTTAAATCAGGTATAAGAGAAGGGGTAATTTGGATTGTAGTAATTAATGGTTGTTATGGACTTTCTTGAGTGAATACGTTAGATATGCTGATTGAATATCAAAGTACTCGGTATCTTGATAAACTATTCTTCTACTTTTCTGATGGTTATGCTGAAATCGTGCCTGTGTGGAAAATATAGCAAGTACCATCAAGTGAGGCAAAGCACATACTGGTGGTCACCATATGTAAAGGTCTAATTTTACTTCTGTATGAGGCCAACTATTTTCTAGACAATCAGTCATTTTAGCTTAATATTGCTGATGTTCATTTGGTGGAAGTACATAGTTTAGGGGAAAATTGGAGAATCAAAGTAAATCAAATCAAAATCGAAGGCCCGTGTTCACACGATTTCCTTAAATCGAATTCGCCGCCTCACCGGGTGCAAGAGGTTTTGATTGGTGTTCGATTCCCAGGATACAATCGGTTGTCGGTTCACGCTACACAACGTTAACCGCCTACGAACTAATTGTGTCTATCTCTCAACGTTCCACCATGATCACTCAATTTCTTTTAACATTTTCACTAATTTTAAAAGAGGTAAAATGTTAACTTTGCATTATTTATATAAAATAAATTTTTAAAAAATCAAAAAATAATTTTTTTTATTTCCACCATGACCAACCAAAAAATAAATAAATGCTGCCAGCATATATAGCCAGTGATGTTTAGGATAAATTGGAAATAAAAGAATATTTGGTGTAAGTCACGTGAATTTCACGTGTATTTGTTTTTCTTTTAAAAAAAGGAGACCCACACATGCCTTGCCTTATCCATTTCTTTACAGACATTGCTTTCCAAAAGAGATATTTTCTTCTCCAAATCAAGTCAAATGCACTTTTCTTCTTCCCAAATCATTCATTTCTATGATTCATCCACTTCAGAAATTCCCAACCCTTTTTCATTTCCTCCATGGCTGCTCTATCAATAGGCCATTTATGTCCAATTCTAGATCATCGGCTCAATGCCATAAAAAAATCAAGAAAATTCATCTCAGCTTGTAGCCAAAACCGCGATCCGTCTAACACGAAAACAAAGAAGGAAAGTACAGACAAGAACAAGGGAATAGTGCAGCATATGAAGAAACTTGGAGGGGTGTTGATGGATAATTTGAGTCCAAAGCAGAAGGGTGATTGGAAAGACATAACTCTAATGAGCCTCTCATTTGCTGTATATGTGTATATGTCCCAGAAGATTGTCTGTGCTTACTGTGCATGGATGTCTATTCTCAGATAGTAATAATTTTCCTTCTTTTTTATTCCAATTCTTATATGAATTGAGATGATGAATAATGGGTTCTCATCTTTTCATTATATGTCTAGTGTCGTCAGTTATGCTGTATGATCCTGCCAATTTGTAAGTTTATTGTCCATTTATATTGTCTAGTTGTGTACAAGCCTTTTTTCGTGGTTTTCACATTGTCCGATTGAATCATTGAACAGAAAAGACAATAGAACAGACAGGCATGATCTCCTGCTGCCAGTGGACTGGATAAAAAATTTCCACTTCTGCTTGGGGCAGCAGATCAATTTCGATAGAACAGAAGCATATAGATATTTATATGTTAAATAGCAATTCAGATTGGCCCTCCTAAGTGTAAACAAAGAGTGCTCTTTGTTCAAGTTTCCTCTCACTATTTAATTTATTTGCCAAAACTGCATTTTTTGATGTTCTATCATGTAATTTATCTGGTAGCCTCATTTGTACATCTATACATTCAAAAACATGAAAGATACCAAGTCCTCCCTCTAACTGCAACTATCAAGAGTGCAGAACCACCGGGCCTTAAGGGGACATCATTATTGCTTTATACGATTGATTTGCAGCTCTTCAAGTGAAAGAAACGGCCACCAAAAAAATTGATGAACACAAATGACTCCAATGAATAACCTGAAACTGCCTATTGAGGTTAAAAAAAACAAAAAAATGAATTTTTTTTACCGCCAACCTTTCACGATAAATTGCAACTGAATAATATCAACTCCCAGCCGCCTTCAAAAAGTTTTCATATGGACTTGAAGTTGGCAAGAGGAAGAAATCGTGCTGATGCTGAAATTCGGATGGACGTGTCATTGGAATAGTTCCAATAGATGGTGTCTGCAAAATATATTCAGAAAACGTTAAAATCCCCAGGAAATGCTGCACAAAATTATGGATGAATGTTATGTATTTGACAATTTTAACTCATCATAAAATATTACTTTCTCAACATAACGAACTCAGGGAGACTGTATGACTGTATAATTCGGTAAATAGTCTACTTTTCAGAAATAACTCACCATAAAAAATCCAGATTCATCAAATGGATTGTTAAGAGCCTGGGCGTCATCCTGTCCGGAGAAGCTGAATGGATTCTCTTGCGTCAGTTGTGCACTCATGAAATTCGACATTACTTGCTGCTTTTCGACCTGAAAAGTAGGCATGGTAGCTTCTTTAGGAAATGTTTATTCAACTTGTCATCACTGATACGTAGCAGGGTAAAAACCAGATACATAGCCCAACTCTGAGTCCAATACTTAATGTCCGAATGGGAACTAAAGGTATTGTAAAGATTCTTCCAGCTTGTTCAAGTCCACAATGAACTTATTGTTGTAAACTTGCATAAATTATAATCCAACAATAGAAGATCTGCCAAAAAAATATAGAATGGTTCAACTGTCGTGCTTAGTGAGGGTTGAATATGTTCATTTCATCAACTCATACTTAGAATCTATGCTCACCCACCCTAAAAATGTAACTTCTTGTGATTGAGAATAATGCCCAAAGTTAATTAATAAGAACCTAAAAGTAGATTATCTTTTCATGGAAATAAAGTGTTACTCTTTGTTGTGGTTGTTGAACAACCATATTCTCCAATGAGCTAAGGTGAAAATCTATCAGTCTCAAACTTTTGTTTCATTTTAGTCCTCATCTAACACAAGTTACTTTTACTGGGGGCACTTTCTCTAAATAATAGTGCTTAAATGCCTGTAACCTATATTGGTATATTTATCATACTTGTCATTCTCTGATGCAAGGATTTCTAGATATCTTCATATCTCCTACTAAAAGCATCCTATGTCCTCTATGTAATAAATAACAAAATGGTCAATGATTGACCAAATAAATTTTAATATAGTCTATCTCAAAAACTAAAGCTTAGTTGAAGCCAGTGCAATTGTTAGAACAATTGAAATGTACTCAATTTTAAATAAAAGAAAAAAATAAAATAAAAATTTTCGGTAGTGGAGGTCATTAAAACTATTCTCCCTTTCTGTAAAATATAATTTGCCCAAATAAAAGCTGTGAGATTATCTTCCTGAGTACAGTAACCCGTTGTTCGGAAGGCTTAGCATCAAGCTTTTCAAATAGGTTGCCTTCCTAAAAGTGGGTCTTTTCATTTATGATGAGATCTCCGACCCCTAGAAGCAAACATTTCATCTTTCCACAAGAGGAAGGTTCCAAGTTTGCATAATTTTTGTATCATGAAAATCATGTTACCAACAAAATGCAAAGAGATACTAGTCAATCAAGAAGGTAGAAAATTTTTATCTTTTAAATACTGTCAAAAGAATAAAAAAGTGATAATCATTGCCCATTAAGGGAATAATTTGCGTCCATTTTTCCTCTTAGAAATCGATCTAATGCATAGTATGATTAGACCATAAATTTCAATTGAGCTTCAAATAGTGAAACTACTACAGCAATCCACCTAAAAGTTAAGGATAGATGAACTCACATTTGCTGTTTGCAAGTTATGAACAACTTTTGGTAGATACACATTATGACTTCTACATGCATAAGATTCTCAATCCTCAGTTCCCGATAACAACTTTGCTCGAGAGAAGTTGTAATCTGACCAATAAGTTATGAGCTATCATTAAAGTTTTCTACAGATAGCTCAATTGGAAGAAAACTTACAGAAGGTATCAACTGTGTAAGGAGTTAAAAAAAGACATTTATGTAGCAAACAAAAATTTAAATCAAGAACCAATTAAGTACATGAATCTAGAAAGTCTACTGGGTGAAAATACAAAAAATTACTTAGAGAAACAACTAATCAATAAACTAGCTACCCAGATTTAAGGGATGTTGACACAAACAAACACTAATGTGTCCGCCCCTTCATGTCATCGTCATAATTCATCTCATCCTAACTCGTGCTTCAGACTTATAAGATTTAAAAATGGATATACAACAGCGAACTTGTTTGATGCTGAATACATACTATTTGTAAGTAGGTTTATTGTTGAAAAAGAACTTCAATTATCATGAACATTCGAAAGCTAAAAAAAATTATTAGCATAGTAGCCACCAATTCAGCCGCAACCATTACATGTGGCACATATCTTAATATTAACAGATCTTCCAGGTAAAGATATTACAACTGATGATCGCATGACAATATTTTTTAAAGTAATCAAAATAGAGTTTAAGTGTTATCAACTTATTACACTTTTATAATGGAGGATGGTTTGATTTCCATGGTCAAAAGAAAGGTTTTTCCATGATGCAACTTCTTATAACCTTATTTGTCTTTCAAAAAGGCTAATGGCAATAAAATTCACATCAAATTCTGAAAATCTAAAATGTTAAACATTAAAAATGTCCTTACAAAAAAAAACCATCCATTTGACTGGGAATGCCAAACAAGCCACTAAGTACCAGATGGAATGAACATGGTTCCTATACTAGGTACTGTCACCAAATAAATGCCCGATCTAATATGTAATAAACAATAAAAAATGTTTTCAGTAAATAAAGACAACTGGCAATAATATTCAGAGAGGAAATATTAAGGGCAAAATTTGTGCAATGAACAAATAATATGGCATATCACTAGGCCATAGAGATTATAAGTTGGGTATTACTTTACCCTTTTGATCCAATAATTGCTTGTCTCACATATTCAAACAAGCTCGTATCTTCCACTTTCTTTTTCATCTCTTCTATATCATTCCCAATGTTTCAGATTTTCTTGGTCACTTTATTTCTAAAACATAATATGTCTTTGTACTAGGATTTTTTCTACCACTTGGTTCCAAGAAAACAATAAGAACAGAGGACATATATTCTGAATATTCCAATTGTTCACCAAATTATTTTATCACTGTATAAAATAGGAAAGAAAATGGCAGATATAAAGATTACGTGCATAAAAATAATACTGCACAATGTTGTAAAAATGGTAGAAAAAAAAATGGAAGCAAGGATATAAGGATAACAGATCAACCTAACCTTGGGAACGCGTAGTGGATTTTTTTAAGCATATTCACACAATTTGCTGATTTTTCTGTCATTAGGTTCTTCACCCTGTCAAAAGTACAATATTATATAAGTATTCAAAGAGATATGAAGAAATCTTTAAATACATTAAAAGAGATTATGCAGTAGCAAAGATAACAGGATTCCAGAGGGAAGAGTTAAATGTATAGAGGACAGGTCTAACTTTTGTGAATGGTCTCCACTCAAAGAGAGAACTTGGAATAAAGCAACTGTTTAATAACTAACAATGAAAATGAAACAACTGGAAAAACAAAGCACCAATATGGTTGACAAGATGGAACACCATTTTAATACTCCCTCCATTCCATTTATATAGGTTGATTTTTTTTTTTACTCGGATTAAGAAATCTTATTTAATATTATTGAAAAAAAAAAAAATTTGCCAAAAACTTTCCTAATGTACCCTTATTTATATTTGTACAATTTCAAGATTAAGCGGAGAAAATTGGTTATAACTAGGCAAATTAAATAAGGGTATATTAGTAAACGAACAAAAAAAAAACATTCTCGATAAAGAAACGGGGACTATATAATTGGAACAAGAAAATAAGAAAAATCAGTCTATATAAATGAGACGGAGGGAGTAACTAATAAATATTAAAGACATGAGAAAGTAAAACTCCTCGACTCTTTAACCACATAAACTAAGATGCCTATTAACTAGATAGCAGAACTGTCTGTCTTATCCAACTCATCGTAACTAAATTCTCATTCCACAGCTAATGTAGGACTTGAGTTCATATATGCACCAGATTATAGAAAGATTTTTCGATGAACATAGGGAGTCACAGAAACAATGAACCTAGGGGGTTTCAAAAGTGATGTGTGACAGCTTTTAAAAGATGGATTTGAGGCGGTTTTAACTCAAATGAAGGTTGATAGATTAGGGAAGAAGATTAAGACTAATCATGATTTGATAAAAGGCCATCTAGAAGCTGTGAACAAGCCCATTTTCCTCCCGAGCACTTTCTTTTTAGAACCATGCTATGGTAACAGGGTGGGTTTGACACCCTCCCTGACTGACCCTCACAATAGGAGGGTCCACCTTTTTTTTGCATTTTTTATTCGCACAGTCCCATGAGCGAATGTCGTCCAAGTGGTCAAATTCATTCTGGCAAAACAGTGTAATCTCAAACTTTTCCCTGACATTAAGTCCTTAATCTTAGTGAAACTCACCATGAAAGCAATCCACTTGAAGCTTCGAGCCATAAGATCCTCTCTGTCAGATCTATACGAACTTCTGGCAGGCATTGCCACATTGCGGCATTGGTATTAGCGAGTTACAAACAGAAATTAAGATCTTCAAACAAGATGTGGGATCAATGAATCATAATATCAATGAGCATTTTTTTCTATTGATTCCTTATTTCCATCTTTAACAGCAATAATTGCATATTTGAAGACTTCGACTGGGGCTTTGATTGCTCAACTAGGGAAAGCATTGGGTTGCAAAAATACGAAGCTTATGCTTCTCCACTCAAGATGAAAAACTGAGGCAGTTAACCAATTCATCTCTTATTCACATTCAACAAGAAATCACAAAAAAATTAAGCACAATATGCGTGTAAATCAAACTAACCAGAGCCCGAGGAAAGATATCTGCTAACAACTTCTTGTAGTGCTTCACGGGATGCCGTGACCTCGGCCGCATTGCCGGACAACAGATGCACAGGGTATCGATAGCTGGCATCATCACTGATTTCACCACCACATCCATTTTTTTCCAATCAGTCAGATAAACAAGCCCCCTCCACTTAGGAAATCCCAAAAGATTCCTCCGGACGAAGAGATAATGGAATTCTAATTATGAGTTTTCCAAAATGATTAATAAAACAATCGAATCGAAATCGAATGATGAATGATGAATGAGTTGAAAATTGAAATGGATGTGATGAGATGAGACGAATTCAGATTTCGATTACTCGATTTGGGAAGAAAACTGGGGGAATGAGAGTGAAAGGTCGAAGGATTTTCGATAACCTCCGACTTCCTCCAATGGCGAAGAGAGAGACGGGGTTGTGATTTGTTGCTTGAGTGAGGGTACACGAACATTGTGCATGACCGCAGGGCAGGGATGCTCACTGTGGGAAAAAAATTATTTTATTCACAATAGACCCGTATCTTCACAGATTACCCATGTCATCACCTCCAATATACAAATAACATCTTCCTTTGTTGCTTAGTTTATACCCTTTGCATGGATAACATTTGTACGTGAATTTCCCCGTCATCTTTTGACTATCCACTACTTTTTTGCCAATTAAAGACAATGCGATTTGCTTATTACCCCTATTTATCAAGGATTAAGTTACTTGTACACTCCCATTTACCCTTCTAATAGAGATGGGGTCCCTTATCCCAAAGGGACCTACCAATTGCTCAAATGCCTCAATGGTTAGTGAAAATATTAAATTTAATGAAGTGGGACTCGACCTCCATGTGAGTGCTCGGATGGGTCCGAGTCAACCAAAGGGTGAACCGAAGTGTACATGTAGCAAGACCGATTTATCAATGCTTTTTTTAGAGATGTGCTGGGAGCACAGTGCACTGTGCACAGTATCCCCTAATAGAGATGGGGTCCGCGATTGGTTGGCCCATCCCAAAGGGACCTACCAATTGAACCAATGCCTTAATGGTTATGTTAAATTTGAAACTATGTAGTTCACGTCAAGAATCGCCATACCTAGAGCATTTTTCGCAATCCACGTTCAAATTTTCTGGTTGCTCATCTCAATATTGGCAATTACTAAATTTGGTGTACAACAAGAGTAGAAGTCATCTTATGTTATTTGAGATAACAAAATTATAAAAAATTAATATATAAAATAACAAGTTATCATATATTATAATCATTGATTATGAATAACATTATTCGTATAACAATGCATAACAATTTTTTCAAAGCTATCATTTGCATTGAATAATTTGTCGGAGTTTGAAATTATTATTTGAATGACTTCAATTCTTGCTATGGGAACATATTTTGGCAGATTGGATTGAGTGCATTCAAAGTTGTCTCATTGGAATACTAGATTTAAATCTAATTTTAATTGAAAATATAGTCGTTATGCACCCTCAAAATCAATATATTGTTGCGCAAAAAGTCATTTCATCATCTGCCATCCATTTGTTATATTAAATAGGCGTATGATATGCAGATAATATGATTTAAAAGGGTAAAAATGTCTGTCCACTTAACACCTTCTCGTTCTAAACTTTACACTTCGATTTCTCAAGGTCTTAACATTTTTTTTTCAAAAACCTATTTCGAAAATCAAATTGAAAAATATGTTCAAATTCAATTTCTAATCAAAGAAATTGAGGAGCCACGGAACCAATATGACACATATTTTTATCCTGGTTCCTTTTTTCACATTTTCGCAAATTAATAAATAAAATAAATCATCATCTAATATATAAATAATTCCGCAAAAAACAGATCAAAATTGCAATGCGGGAACTTTTAGGACAACGAACTGGTTGGTTTGTGGTGGTGAGCTCATGATAGTAGAGCTGGCGGGGACGCGGAAGGAGTTTGGACAGGGCGTGGGGCATTGGAGAAGAAAATGTTTTTCCTCTCTTATTTTTTATTTTTTTCATTATTTTTATTAATAATAAATGAGAAGGTTTTCGTGGATTAACATTTTTAATTTTATAAATCATGTCGTCTACAGAGGATGCACCTGCTTAACTAAACAAATGCATGAAAGGTGACTGAAAGAACCTTTTGCACATGAATAGATTGATCTAATGATACAAATGTCAAAAATTTTAGTGACAATTATCGCAAAGGGACTAACATCAGGTACGCTATGTACCAATTACCCCATTTGGATTTAAGGAATTTGGTACCATCCATGTGCTAAGAACTCTAGAGGCCTAAACCATGAGAGAGCTTGGGAGCAAGAAATTGCCCTACGTATGGGCACCGCCAACTAGGACTTCGTTAACCACTAACCACTCACTCGTTAGCTGCTCGAACTATCTACAAGCAAAGCACCTTCTCAGCAAACAAGGGGAGACATGATGAGAATGTCTTTAGTAACATTGGCACGGTGTATACTTCCCATCATTGACCAATAGATCACAGAATAATGAATTACATAATTAACATGTAAAGATGCAAGCGTTATCCAGAATGATTGGACATAAAGCATCCGTATGTGCTTTATAAGTCTGCCATTAAATCCCTAGGCTTAACCTTGGAAAAGTCGTGGAAACTAGCAAGCTGGAGTATAGTTAGGAGATTTCCGTGAGCAGTGAAATGCGTAAAGGCGTTGATACCAAGTCCATGACTGGATGATTCAAAGAGTTGGGGAAATGAGAGTGCACAGAAGTAATACAATTCATATATAGCAGAACGAGGATCATATTCTAAAGGGTAATTATATTACCACAATAAAATTTACTTATTACACCACATTATAATCACATCACAACTAAAATATTTTTTTAATAAATACACCACAACAAATTTACAATTATACCCAATAAAAATTTAAAAAAAAAAAAAAAGTACTGTGGTGTATTAATTATCCCAATTCCCAATATTACTTCTAATTTTTCTCATCTCTCCACCCATTCTGGATTTTTTGAAATATGCAAACTTGGTAGATAGACATATTGTTGGGGTCGTTACTAGAAGAGCATGCTACAAGTGGCGACCACGACAAAGATGATGGTATATAACTAGAATTTGACCATAGCACCCCTTGATTCAAGCCGTCATCTTCTTCTTCCTCTCCCTCCACATAATCATCACTATCACTATAGTAATTCTCATCATCAGTTTCACTTTCCTAAGAATCACCTTCTTCATCTCTCTCAGTCGTCACTTGGTTTTACGCACAAGTGTAGCAAATGGAAACTGTTGGCCCCAGATTCATACTGGCGGCTTTCCATGACGTCTGAGATTGAACAGTCGTAGTAGTCTAGCTTTAGCCACCAGAGAAAATTTGAATTGTGCACCTTCTCATCACAATCCCGACAAAGACTAGCTTGATCCGATTCACAAAACATTCTCGCTGGATTACTAAAATGGCAAACAAGTGGAAGAAAGAAGAATGGAAATTTGTATAATCAATACAAGAACCAATAAAATGTGTCGAATTATTAAATATTGGAAAGGGAAACTTGGGAGAAATGATTCCAAAAGTGTAGCAACAATAGCATAAAATATTAAGAGTGCTCATCAAATAGAAATTTAACAAACTAGCCCCAATTAACAGTATCATTTGTGGGCTTGAATTAGCGTTGGAAACAGTTTGAACAATCTTGACACAGGGTTTAAGAATCTTTGGTGAGTTTGCTAACGCCTAGAATAATTGCAGATTTATCTTTTTCCCCAGAAACAATTTCTTGTTGGAATCTTTTGAGTGAAATGACGATGCCGCCGTCCGGGATTTAATCGGAGCCTCTTCTCCTGCCCTCTGCAACTTCAATGGTCTAAACAAGCTTGATGTGGACGAAACCACAATCTCAGATTACTGAAACCAATGGATTGATGATAAATTTGATGCAGTGATTTTTGGAAGTGATTCATAGATAAAAGATGGTGATTCATAAAAATGTTTATGTTGAAGAGCCTTTGGCTTGGGTGATCCTACTGCCATTTAACATCTTCCGAGAAGCCTGCAAATCCTTAGGGGAAAAGGGCGTGGGGGGTGGGGAGGAGACAGAAACTTGTGGTGTACTTAATAAAGATTAAAGAGATAGAGAATTGATAGAACCTAATTATGTAATTTTACTTAAGGATACTTAAGTAAACAAAAAAATTGTGGTGTAGTTAATAATTTTTGTAGTTGAAATATAATTACCCTATTCTAAAATGTTTAGGCACATTCTTGCACTTTTACTCAATCAATAGCATGTATCAGGATGCAGATGCAAGGAGATGGGAACAGGCTATCAGACCATTCATTAAACGCTGAAATGAGACTTTCTTGCAAAGTTAGGTTATAGACATCAGAATCGAGCTTCACCAACAATGTTAAATAGCTTTCAGGATCCAGCCAGCACTACAAATTTTGGCTCCGACAAAATATTCCCGAAGGATTCCACAAAATCTAAAGTAAATCACAATTCTGGTTACCAAGTTCACATGAAAATTACATTACAGAAGACAACATAAGGCGAACCATTTATAATGCAATGCCCTGCAGCTCTAATACTCCCTTCACTGCCTCACGGAGTGCCTAGACAACTCAGCCTACAAGACAATGGAAGATAAAAGATAGATATCACAAGAACAAAGGGTGGCTCAATAATCTACCATTTTAACAACTATTCTCTTATAAACTGTAGTCCCACATCAATGGGACACTGGCCAAGGGCCCCTTAAATGGACGCTAGGATACTATCTTGGCTAGCTTTATTTGAGAATCTATAATGGATTGATTCGCCTTCAATTGAACTCTCTCCATTGTTTTGAAATGTTTGTCATAAAAACTACAGTTACACTAAATTCTAAAATTAACAGAAAAGTTTTCATGATTAAACAATTATACAGAGAGCCTTCTGAATCTGAAAAGTTCCTGATAAATAGAGTACTGTAAAAGAAAGTTCTAAGCAGAAGCCTTATTTGAAATTTAGCCCATATTTTTATATCTTTCTTCAAAGAAATCAATATCCAAAGACTAGACAAAAGTCCTATAGACTGCATCATGTGTGACTGCAGATTTGAGTCAGAGGCTGAACTTTTAACCGACAAATACCAAATTGTAAGTATCAACACGAAATTGTTAATAAAATTAAACAGGGACCTCTATTCAAGCTTGATTGTATGTCATATAGGACCTTTTCTATTTGAAAGTTTGTTAAAGTAAACCAGGCTTCATATTTTTCCCTAATGCCTGCAGTAACTTTTGAGCCTAGTGGAAGGTAGATGTTCAACTAGAGAACGAGATAAGAATAAGCTGCCTACAGGCACTACACTAATAACAAAAACAAGAGTTAACAGCCTTCAAAAGTCATGGTTTAAAAGGAATCAGGCAAATGAAATATTACCTCAAATGCATTCTTCAGATGATCAAGCTCCTTATCCAGATCATTGATAGCCTGATTGTACGCCTGCATTGGTGAAGATTGGCTGCTAGTGTGAATCTACAGATTGGCCATCGAAAAGTTAAAACCCAAATGACATGAAACACTGTCTAACCAAATTGACCTAATAAGTAGTAACCATAAACACGATGACAAATCAGAAAGAAACAATCTTGAAGTTGGGATTATAGGTAAGAGTAAAAACATGATCAAACACTTCTCCATGAAGCAAGCATATCAGCATAAAGATCCAACATATCAGATTTTTTTATAAAGTGCGAGCATAAGAAGGATTCTCTTTCTCACTAAGAAAATGAGAAAGCTAATAAATGCTATGAGGCCATGGAAGGAACAAAAAAATTGTTGTGTGAATTTTCAATCATCCTGTGTGGAAGTTACAGTGATCATGGTGATATATATGTTTACACACATACACAGGAAAGGAATACTCAACGCACTGAGTTGCAAGTTACCAAAAAAGGGTTCAGCGTCAACCTATAGTTTTAACAATATCTAACACGCATCACATTACAAATAATCTTAGAAACTAGTCTATATTTGTGGCGGTGTAGCAGAAGGTAAAGAAACACCATGAAATTAAATCTTCCAACAAACTCCTATAAGTCTTAGAATCCAAAATCTAGTAACCACACCTCCTCCTCTGAATACAAAAAATAATGCAGCTCGTATAATAATTAAGAATAAATAAATAACAATTAAATACAAACCCTAATGATGATTTTGTATTTGAGGGGATGAGGCAACTTGTAGCCAGCAAAGAGTACATTCTCATCCCTGTGTAGTTGCCTGAGTCATGTTTTTATCAATTCAAAAAAAAAAATTTAAAAAAAAAAAAAAAAAAAATTAGCATTTTAACAATGGGGTTTTAAAAAAAGCTCAGAAGAAAAATAATTATTTACATGCGGAGAATGTTGCCTATAGTATGGTCCTCACGCTCGATGGTAAACGATGCCGCATTGATGATCTTGGTGTCTCTCTCGTAGGACACCCTTTTTCATTATATACACATCCGGGACAGAAATAGCATTAGCAAGCAAACATATATACACAATACAGTGATTATATGTGTGTATACACATACAGATACATATAATTCGCAGACAAGGGAGAGTGTATACTTGGCGACGCCCTCGGGGACGACGAATCGCTCGTAGCGGTCAGGGGCATTCATGGTACTAGGAGAACACTAGGGAGTAAGAAGTTATCTCTTCTTGTGAGTTTGTTCTGCCTACCTTTTTGACCTTCAATTCAATGGATTAGTGTAGGAGTGGGCGCGGTCCGATTTCAAAGACAATCAAATTGAATCGAATAAGATTGAGATTTTTAGAAATATAACTTCTATAGTTAGCTATGAAATCGAATCGAAATCGGACTAATCAGTTTCGATTCAGCCTACTTCAATCTTTTACATTGAAAATATCAAAATAAAATATTCACTAATAAAAAATCTAAAAATGCTATCAAGTGATATTTTTAACAAAATATAGAAGAGCGGAACATATTATTCAAAGATTAAAAGAAAACTATATATACATTTAAAAATAATATTCAAATAATATAAGTTACTGTTATCAAGTAATCAAAATATATAAACTGCATAGTATTCTTCAATGATTAAACAAACTTCCATCAAAATCAAAATCATATATTGAATTGGATACCCTTTAAAAATTTATTGTAACTTCTTTTCTATCGGGTATAATTTGTAAAAATCTAGATAAAAACTTTCGATCCGATCAATAATTATGTAATCAAAGTGAAAACAAGATTTAAAAAAATCACATCTTAAAAATGAAATTATATATTTTAAATAAATTTATTTAGGTATAGATTTACCAAATATTCTAATTTGGTTTGAAAATCAATTTGAAGAAAGAAAGTGGTAGAGTCTAAAATGAAGAAATAACCCGTTAATTTTGATAAAAGTGATTGGAGATTGAGTCATATATTTACCGAAAAAAATAAAAATCCTATGAGAACTATCCGATCGGCGATTCCCATACCAGAACCAGAAATCAGACCGGAACCATTAGGTTCTTAATAATTTGTCTCAAAATCAAATTTATTTTTTAAAAGATCCGAAACCGAACCGATCGTATCTAAAAAGTTTCAATCCGATTCCACACATTCCTGGAAAAAATTCTTACTCCTAGATTAGTAGGATAGAAAGTCATGTTTGAGCCATGTTCTTTAAATTATTTTTTAATCATTTTAAATTATATGTTAATTTTAATAAAATAAATTTGCACATAATTTTAAATTTTTCTTTACTCTTTAACTATACATTCTCAAAAACCTCACTTTTAGAAAATTTATTCTCAAATATCTGGTTCAAATAATGAGAAAAAAGGATACATGCCTTGATGGGACAAAATAGAATGTGTGATGTGTCCGATATTATGATAAGTAACAAAGTGATTAAGTTCCTGTTTGGCAGATTTTTTTTTTTTTGGAAAGATTAGGAAATTTTTTTTTTTTTTGGAAAGATTAAGAATCTATAATTGAAAATGAGTATGAGCTAAAAAAAATGAGAAATAATGGATGTCAAACAAGGTCTTAAGTGTTTTTTTTTTTTTTTTTTTTATCAAGACTTTAAATTAACAATTGTTGAAATTGTGCTAATACTTTATTTGATCAATTGATTGAATTAAAATCAACTAAAAGAAAGATAAAAACACGACGAATTGGTAGGCTCATGTTCGTAAGTATCATCTAGAAGTTAACAAGGCTCAATCTGGACAGTTTTTGAAATATTTAAACGATTTGAAAAAACTCCATACCACATAATTTTTCAACAAAATCAAACAAAACCATTTTTTGCGATTTGATTTGTTTTCAAACCATGGTTTTACCGACACAAAAATAATATCTTTCCAACAAGTTGAAACATAAATATGCTGGTCTAAAATTTCACTATAACACTTACATTGAAAGCTTCAAAACATAAATGTTACAATACCAATATATTTTTTTCTGAGTACAAGCATAAACCAATAAATTATTTTTCTAAAGAGCCAATATGGAGTGCAACTAGTAAATAAATTTGTGAAGTATAAATTGCTCTAATAAATAATATATCTTTGGTAAAACGAGTAATTTTATTAAAAATAAACAAAATGGATGAATGATGCCTGGTTTTAAGTGGTTCTTAACTATCGAAATGTAAATCGAATCATTTCCAAATGCTTTTGTGTGTTTAAAAACAGTCAAAAGACAAACCACATGAACCCAAATCATCGATTTCAAAAATCACATTTTCGATTCAATTTGATAGGTTGACGATTTTTTGGTTCACTCCTAATTTTTTTCACTTATTCACGACTCATTTCTATCAATTAATAGTTTTAATCATCTATAAAAACTCAAACACACTCTTAGTGAGTTTGATTATTTCAAACATTAGGATTTCTTATTTCACCTGCATTAATGCAATTTAATTTAATCCATCGCACACTTAACACTAATTATTCGTGTTGATGGTCAAATGTTCATAATTTAATTGACAATTTCTTTCGAGTATAGTCAAACTATTTTCACGCTTGAATTTCGTACATCTCCATAACGCTACCCAAAAAGGGAATAAAATCGATATACATTAAATTCACGATTGCATAGGCCATAGAATATGTGTAATGAACCACAATTTTTTATGGGAAATTGTGTGGCATATATTCAATTCTTTGGAAGTTTTGGATAAATTTACAGTTGTTCAGTTTTACCAGGGACCTCAGTGTAAATATTGAAAGATATAATTGTAGTCGATAAAGTGGTGAATAGAATCAAATCGGGTCACAATTTGTATCGATTAAATAAATTGTTGGAATTTCAAAGAGATATACTCTCGTATGACCGTATATTCTTCGTGATTGGGATAAATATTTAGTTATTGAGGACTTGAGAAGTTGAATGTCATTATTGATCGCAAATGATGTATCTTAATCAATTACATGGAAATAATTCAAGAGATAGCCAAATGGACATTCCATGACCAAGAATGGGGACTTCCAAGAAATGTGTGATTGTTTATTTAATTGGATTTTTAATTAGAGGTTTTATAAGTTTAATCAGACCGATTTTGGTCCTAATTCTTCATTTTTTTTCAGTTGAATCGGTAGGCCCCGTCCAATTTTTAAAACAATAGTTTCAATATATCTTCTACTTTGAGGTCAATTGGCCTAGAGACGATTATTAGGGATGAGTATTGGCTCGATTTTTGTGAATTCGGACTAAAATTTCAAATTTTGGGGCTTGAAGGTCAAAATTGTAAATTGAAGACTTTGCATTCTAATAAAATGAAGTTTGAGATCAAAAATATCTTTACCTGAGGGGTATAAATTATTTGGGACTATTGGAAATTTATTTGATCATAGTGTGGATTCATCCAAATTAGACGTACCGAACTAGTACGTTTTATTATTTTCTTGCTCCCAGCAAATGACTCAGGAGAAGTCGATATGATTTAAGAACTTAATTTGATAAATGCTTAATTTTTTTTTTATTTAATTATTGGTCTTTAGGCAAATAGTGCCCATTTCATGTTATAAGCTAACCAAGTCTGTCAAAGTTAAGTATGGTGCCAAGTTGTCCGTGTAACATTTTGCTAAGGGTTGTTCAATGTGCTGCTTGAACAACCCCATAAACATCCAGAGGTTGTGTGGCACCCCCTATTGGGGAGCCTGTGTATTCAGGGAGTTGTTTAAGTGGATTTCCCCAAAATAGAAATGTGTATTTGGCATCTATAATTATTAATTAATCAACATAAAAAATATAATTTTATGTATATAAAATATTTTAGAACTTGAAAAATGTCAGATTGATATTGGTCTAAAATTGAAGCACGTAGTAACGCAGCCCAATATTTCGTTATTTAACAGAATTAATAATTACCGATTATTTGAAAGATTTAACTCCGAATAAAGATTGGATTAGGCAAACTAAAAGTTTGAATAAATATTGGAATAGGCACACCCATAATAATTTTTTTTTTTTTTTTTTTTTTTATCTGGTAAAAGTATAATATAACAATCAAAATCCATATACAAGTACGCCGGACATACCCGGGTAATCAAAAATCAAGAGAAAGCAACATGTACGTCGGCAGCGACGAATCCAGTATAAAAGTTCAGTTAGAGCAGAAGTTGACTTTGACTGTTGACCATCAACAATCACCTGATCCGGTCGGTCGTTTATGAAAACTCGATTAAATAATATAAAAAATTATTGAATATATATGTAAATACACTAAACGTAAAAATTATATACATATGAAAATATAGTTCAATACAACCCAAGTCCCAAAATACTAAAAAAAAATACAATACAACGTTACTCTGTAATTGTAAGCTTGGACAATTGAATTCTACGAGACTTCATATTTTGAAAACGTTGCAATATTGCCTCATTCTCAAGTTTTACAAAAAGATCTTTCTCCATGTACATCATCAAACTGTCATTCAACAATTCATCTCTCATTTTGTTGCGCAAGTTACTCTTGATTAGATTCATAGCAGAGAATACTCTTTCAACACTTGCAGTTGCCACAGGTAATATCAAAACCAATATAATCAGCTTATAGACCAAGAGAAAATAACAAGCACTTTTAGTTTTAACCAACTTCTGAGCTATACAAGATATGCTTTTGAGGTTGAAGAAAGTTTCGTCCATTCTCACAAGCATAAGAAACTTGTCAAGTTGAGGTTCAAGTAATAAAAGGTCTTCAGCATTGAAATCCAAAGGATAGAACTCAGCAAGACGTACCAATTTACAAATATCAAAAGCTGCAAATGAATCATTTGGATTTAAACACGACATGCAAATCAAAAGCTCAGTAGTTGTTTCTGGAAAACGATCATTCAACTCTTGCAAGATTGAATCTATCACGTGACAATACAAATCAACATAAAAGCGATGATAATAAGTCACCTGCTGAGCTGCACGCTTAGGTCGACCTTTCAATACTACAATATCCTCCATATTGGGTACTGAAATATGTCTATCAGCACAAAATTTATTCACCTTACTGAACAAAGTATCTCAACCACTGTCTCTCATGCGTTGCAATGCTTGCTTGCACAACTTCAATTGCCTCATAGCATTTTGAATAT
Source organism: Osmanthus fragrans (assembly GCA_019395295.1). Taxonomy (NCBI): domain Eukaryota; kingdom Viridiplantae; phylum Streptophyta; class Magnoliopsida; order Lamiales; family Oleaceae; genus Osmanthus; species Osmanthus fragrans. The sequence goes on from CM033356.1 coordinate 8,533,146, forward strand.
CTTGATCCTTTTTTTGTAAGACTTGAGAAAGTTCATTTGTAATTGAAAGAATGTGAAACATAAAATGGAGACTGAACACAAACTGAAAATCTTGCATATTGTTCATATGTGTTTCAGCCAATGATTTTTGCTCCAGATTTATGCCATCTTCTGATATATTCTCAAGAACATCTACGATTGCATTAAACATACTAATAAAACGAGTAATTGTCCCTAGATGTGAGCCTCATCTAGTATCACCTGGGCGTGCCAAACTCATTTATTGAAACTGACCAGTTCCATCAGAAACTTCTCCAATTTTAATCTTTGCCAGAATTTCAGAATGATAACTTGCTCGAAGAGCATCTACACGTTTGCATGGTGCACCAACCAAATTTACAATAATCCCAAGCATGTTAAATAATTCACCAAGCATATTATTTGTACGTGTCACATAAACAATTGCCAACTGAAGCTGGTGAGCAAAACAATGAACATACATAGCATATGGGTTCTCTTTTAAAATTAAAACTTTCAAGCCATTGAACTCACCTGACATATTGCTTGCTCCATCATAACCTTGACCCATGAGACTAGATATGCTCAATCCATGTGTAGAAAATAGCTCATCAATAGCATTCTTGAGTGATTGAGCACAAGTATCAGGGACATGAGAAATACCCAACAAATGCTCCTTCACTTTCCCACGGTTGTCAACAAACCTCAAAACAACTGCCATTTGTTCTTTTATAGAATTATCCCGAGACTCATCAACCAAAATTGAAAACAAAGAATTACCCATCTCATTGATAATAGAACTTGTTGTCTCTACATCACAACAGTTAACCAAATCCTTATGAATAGTTGGTGAAGTCATTTGGTCATTTTCAGGAGCATTACTAAATACTACGTCATTAATTTCCTTACAACGAATTGCATACCAGTTTAGTAGCTCAATTAGATTTCCTCTATTAAGAGACTCTTTCGATTCATCATGACCACGCGACGCCAATCCTTGCATCAAGAGCAATCTAGTACAATCTAGGACCGCAGTCAACATTGTCCTATAATTTTTTTGTTGGCTACTACTTTGGCTAGACATAACGTAGGTGATACTTTGCTTTTTATTCATCAAATTGGTACACTTTATAAGAGTTTGATTATGAGCACTATCAACGAGCCCGACATGATCTCTCAATGTATTTTTGTGCCTCCAATCCCTAAAGCCGGTATTAGTGAATATATGTCCACCCCCTTGACCCCCTCTATCAGGTTTGAACAGTTAAAAATGAAAACAATAAGCCGAATCAGTTTCTATACTCTAACCAATGAAATTCAGAAAACCATTCTTTTTGAAAACACCGGTTATCATTTCCCATCCGTCTTCTTGGAAAGTTATGTTCATGAGGTTGACAATGACCTTTTTTTCCAAGTATGTCATCCTAATATCATCTCTGATATTAGGAGCATATATCTCGATAGGAGGGCATTTTCCTGGATTAGATACAAGATTATCGACATTAAATTGCAAACGAGCCTTCTTTGTGCTATCTACCAACTCGTGTGCTGGGCTAGAAACAGTGGCGGGACTAGACGCACAACTAGAACTAGGAATACTAGGTATAGATTTTCGTTTCGATTGAAAAAATCGTTCCATATTCTGCAAAATGCCCAATTTAATTTTCAATTAGAATATCCAATTTCGAAATTACAATATCCAATTTCACAATTTCAATATCCAATTTCACAATATCAATATCCAATTTCACAATTACAACATCCAATATATCAATTTCAATATCCAATATCCAAAATGCCCAATTTAATTTTCAATTATAATTGATAAACAATTTCACAATTACAATACCCAATTTTACAATTTCACAATTACAATATACAATTTATCAATTCCAATATCCAATATCACAAAAACAACAAATAGAGAACCACTGTCTCTCACACATTCACACGGCACTCACACAATCACACATTCAGAAATCAGAACTCAGTCTACGCTAACGAGTCACAGACTCACAAACTGAAACACCGAAATAAGCACAAAAACAGTCAGACTCACAGTCTCCTTCTCAAGATCACAGACTCACACAGTCACACTCACACAATCACACACGCAGTCATCCACAGCCAATCACAGACTCACACTCACACAACTCCAACACATAGCGGCGAACAAATCATAGAAAGAAATCGAACTTACCTGAGTCGAAGTTGTGTGGCGATTCTGGCGATTGGCGAAGAAGAGTCGCGAAGCCCGAATCCGACACCGGTGAACTCCAACTCCAATCTCCACAGACCACAGTCCACTCTTCCAGAATCAGAAATTTTGGAAGAGCTGTATAAAGGGTTTGGCAATGGCGCCGATTCGCACTCGCAAGTCGCACAGTCGCCCTCCTCTTCTCTCTAGCTTAGGTTTCAATTGTGATTGGGGGGGAAAATGAAATTGGATATTGGCGTTTGGGTTGGGTACCGTTTGGGTATGAAATTGGGCCAATTGTTTTGGGGCGGTGTTGGTAGACGGGTGACTCAAGTTAGAGGCCCAATTGCTTTTTTAAAAAACCCAGCCCGCCCAATCTCAGCCACGACGTCTTCTTCATCATTCGCCAGAAAAGAGCTTCTCTTCCATCTCCGATTCTCCAAGCAGCTCCAGCTCCAGCTCCGACAGGTCTCCACAGAAGCCCAAAATTCCTGCTAATCCAGTTAGAGCGGCCGCTCTAACTCGCCTATAGCTGGATCCTCCCCTGTACGTCGGGCATACCCGGGTGATCACCAAAAATACATCAAGTGATAGAAAACTAATTACCCGACATTAAGAAATTAAAGTGAATTAAAACATAAGATACAAATGCAAGTTGATTGTCTTTTTTTTTTCTCATAATAATTATTCATGAAATGCTACTCGACTTCAGATCCTTATACTGAAATGAAATGAACTCCTTCGGGAATTTGAAATAATACAGAGTATTCGCTTGGTCGCTAATTATTCTTGATGAAATGTGGTATATATGGAATGATATATAACTCGTGTTTTAACAAATAGAAACTGCAATGTTGTATCTTTGTTTATTTTTCTATAACACACATCATTTTCTCTCCAACCTATAGGTTAGTTCAAGTCGAGTTGGATGCATGACAGAATCAATAGAGTGGAGTGCCACGGAATGCCAAGTAAAGACTAGTGATTACAAGGGCCTATTTGAGGGTCACTAGGATGGAAAAATCAATGTTTGTTAGTTTTTTGGCACTGAAAACCACTGTAAGGGTGTGTTTGATAGAAAGATGGAAAATGAATGGCAAATAAAATGTTTGGCAGGGAAGTGATTTGCCTAGAATTTGTTTTAGAGGAAATTGTATTAATGGTGTTTGATTGGTATAATTTTCCCACCTAATCCGTTTGACTTTGTTTTTCATGCAAATGGTTACTTTTTTTAATTTTTTTTACAATCTGTGTATAAAATTTGTTTGGATTGTCAAAAAGTAAAAAAAAAAATTAAAAAAAAATATTTTCATAAAATTTTTATGTTTGTTTGGCTATATTTTTCATGCATATTGTCAATTAAATGGATAAAATTTTTTACCGTTGAATTTAGAATATGTTTCCATTGCCAAAAAGTAAAAAAAAAAAAAAAAAAAAAAAAAAAAAAAAGGAAAAAAAACACCCAACAAGGTGGAAAATAATTTCTCACCAAAATCATAAGAAAATATTTTCCTGCTTTTGTGCTTCAAGGGATTGTACATTAGAAATTAGTGGCAAATATTTTCCAGGGCAAATTTGACTAATCAAACAGCCAAAAGTAGGAACTAGGAAAATATTTTCCTAGTTCCATGACAAATTTCTTGTATCAAACACAGCCTAATATAATTTGGATCAAACTTCTTAACCCACCAAATCAGTGATTTTTTTTATTTTTTTTTTTTTGCAATTTTTTAAAATTTTTTCCAATAAAATTTGCTTATAAATTAAAAAATATTTATAAGATAAAAATTCACTTTTATGTAAAAAATTGATTAAAAGTAAAAAAAATATTACTAATAAGATAAAAAAAAACACTTATAAAATATAAAAAGTTATAAGTAAAGAATTCATAAATGTGTAGAAAATTAATTTATAATTGTTAAATTCACTTATAAGTAAAAAAAAAAAAAAAAAAAAAAAACTTATAAAATAAGATTTTAGTTATAAGTAAATATTTCATTTTTAAGTTAAAAATTTCAAATATAAAAAATTACTTATAAATAAATAATTACTCATAAGTGGAAAAAAAAAAAAAAATTCACGCCGTTTAACATTTCACGAAGTGACATTCACATTTACTCATTGTTTACACATACCAACTTTTTTTTTTATATATATAAACATATATGTAATAAAAAAAAACATTTAGAACTTTTTGATACTAAACTCCAAAGCGTTGATTGGACTATTTTAAAAACTACTAAAACAATCACCAAAAATCTCACTCATGAATGTAAAAAAATTCAATACTTTAAAAAACTCCATAACCAGTAGTCCAAAACTCCGAAGCAGACCCTTTAGGGTGTTCTAATTAATTTAATACCTAGCAAGTCTTCTAAAATTTTCAGTTCCAAAGTACTATATTTAAATTTTCTATTAATATTTGTTTTTGAGAAGTTTTCATGTGATATATAAAGTTATTTTTAGTTGGAAAATGTTAATTTAGTATGAGTTATTGTCACGTGTTTTCTATAACGTGATTTATACCGCAAGTGTATGGTGTCAAATTTTGTAATATAGTAAATGAGTTATGATGTCGAACTCACGGAGATTTATATTCACATCATATCGAATACTACATTTATTTTGACTTTCACTTTATTTAGATAACTAAATTTTGAAACGATGTCTTATTACTAATCTAATGGAATTGTGACGAACAATGCAAGTAACGGAGGCAAATTGTAACGTTTTTATCAAAATATGAGAATCTTGGGGAATGATTTCGCCATACCATTAACAGTGTTTCTCAATCTCTACAGTTATTTCTATCAATCATTTCCAAAATTTATAGGTAAGAATCCTAAATTAATTTTATCCCCTCTCTTGAGTGCTGGATAGAACCTATTTCTATATTTTAATTTTAATATCTCTATTTCGAATCAAACATATAAAAATTATCAAGCATGTGGTTCTTAATTGAAATACGCCTCACAGATTTCACACATTCTCTCGAAACCTACAAAATTTGGGTTATGTTGTTCTTAGATCATGCTTAAATTTCTCTCTCTCTCTCTCTCTCGCCTAAATTTAATAAATCAAATCATTCAATTATTGATCAGGTAATTGAAAGCATTATGCGAGAATCAACATAAATAAATTGACAAAAAAATCAAATGAATTAACTGTATTAGAATTAAAACATGTCTCAAAAGTATGTTACATCAACCCTTGTATTTAGCGATTTAGTTCATAATTGGGATGAAAAACATGTTACAATAAATAGGAAAGAAAAACATGGAAAAGAAAAGAATAAAAAAAACTGGTTTTGCCGTTTGGATTTTCCTCTCAACGATTGTCAAATCTTCTCAATTGATTGCTTCTTCTCCTTTTGTTCTTCACCCGTTCTTCCTCTCTCAATTAGGTCTTTTTATCAGTATTTATAGCTCTTTAAGTTTTCAAGACTGATTAGGGTTGGACTGAGCCGAAAATAAAATAACTTTTTAATTTTTTTTTCTCTTTCCCCGGGTGCACAATAGATAAGAAAGAAAAACATGGAGAAGAAAAGAATAAGAAAAACTGGTTTTGCCGTTTGGATTTTCCTCTCGACGATTGTCAAGTCTTCTCGATTGGTTGCTTCTTCTCCTTTTGTTGTTCACACGTTCTTCCTCTCTCAATTAGGTCTTTTTATCAGTATTTATAGCTCTTTAAGTTTTCAAGACGAATTACGGTTGGACAAAGCTGAAAATAAAAACAACTTTTTTTTTTCTCTCTCCCCAGGCGCGGCACTTAGAATCGGCACTGCAACGTCGTGTTTACTGCTTGTTGGCGCTACAGTACCCAATGCTGGCGTCACAGCGCCAACCTTTCCGCTAGTTTTCTTCTTGTTGGGCATCGTGGCGCCCGTGCTGTTGTCCAATTTTACTTCGTCCATTTTCCAGTGTCTTCGTCATCTCATTCTTCTCCTCTTGTCATCATTCCTTGCCCACTTTGATATCAATAGTTTAGCTTCAATCCAAGTTCCAAAATACATCATTTCCTCCCAAGTTGTCTAAACTATAAAACAACATGAACACACACATCAAACGCTCAAAGGTGCTCTAAAACAAACCGAAAATCATGGTTAAGAAGTGTTTAATTCAATAAATGAGTACACTCATCATTTATTTTCGTCATATATTGAATATAATATTTTTTTGTGACACTCGGGTTTCTTCGAAATTTTGGGTTCTAAAATATATCTCTATATGTTTATTTTAATTTATCGTATTCATTAATAGGAGTCAATTCGTTGACTAGACAAGTGAAAACATTAGAATTAATGAAGAATATTAATTTTTTTTTTTCATAACTCAAGTAAAAAATAAGGAAATTGGATCAAAACATAGACTACACAGTTATCGTAACAATGTAAAATCTAGCGCATGTTCGAATCACCAAAAAAACATATTTGAAATTGAATGGATCATCGGGTTTGCTAGAGAGAAGGAGAAGGAAAAGGAGAAGACGAATTTTCGAGCTTGTAACCTAAAGTTCCGACTTCCAACTTTTGTTATTTTGTTTGTTTCATTCTTGATCCTGGCTTGAGCAAGCAACTATTACAAAGCATTTATCTCAATATGCGTGCTTATCATACTAAAGTAATTTTTATGCATTTCCAGTCTGTAGGAATCAATAAAAAAGGCAAATCCCTTATGATACACTAAATCCACTGAAAATCTCTTGTACGGTTCTATAGAATGACAGTAAGGGTGACCTATCTGTCAACTTTCTTTTTAATGAATCGATTGATCGCAACTTCGAATATGAAATTCATTTTTTCACTTTCGATATCGTATGTCCAGTTAATTGTTGTCATTCCACTGCAATAAAAGCATGTGTACTACTCATATTTTTCATTACTTGCACTGTAATGGCATCAAAGCACATGGTTCATCACAAAACATGAAAGTAGCACAAAATTAAGGTAAAATCGACTCAAAATCAGTAGCAAGTGCATATAAATAGATAATTGCAAATTTCACACTATTGACATTGGATATATACCATCTAGATTGTTATTTTTTAAAAAAAAATATATATATTGAAAAATGTACCGCCACGGTCAAACAATCACATTTCTTATTACATATTCGTTAAAAAGTCACATATTGCCTTCGTATCCAAAATGTGGCATTCTTTATTATCTGTTTTCTGTTGCTGCAATGATAATTTTTTTGTGATATTCTGAGGATATATTTGATATATCAGTAAGTTTCAATATGAGGAAAGATAATATGTATGGGCCTAATTTTCACTTATAAAACTTGGTTTATCAGCAAGACAAAATTGCACAGAGGTCCCATTCTTTACAATATGCACGATTATGTCCTCGAAATTCAAATGAGGATAACATCCTTAACCTCTCACAATTGCAAAATAGTCTCTAGATTGTTTGATTCATAGATTATATTTATTTCACTACCTTAAAAATATTTTCTACACACTTGTAATATAATTAGTCAATGTATTATATCAGATTATAAAAGTAAATTTATATTTATTGTATTTTTAATAATTTTCACTAAACGGACTTGATATTATATATTACAATCCAAAAACATTATCAAAATATAAACTAATTAGATTATGAAGTCAAACACAGTGCATGAAGCCCATGTTTGAATCTCATTAAATTAAATTAAAATTTTATCTTTCTTACTTTCAATCGTACAATCTTCGATAAAATAATATTATACGTAAATAGAAATTTTTTTATTCTTTTTCCAAAAAAAAAAAAAAAAAAAACTATGCCACCCATTTTCATTTCCAAAAAATGGGGCCAAACGGGGGCGAAATAAATTTGTGTATAAATCAACTAAATCACGTCGATATGATGATGACACGATTATTGCATATTTCAATAGAGTTTTGCTACAAGTACACTTTTTTTGACACTAAGTTTAACACTCTACTCATAATCAAAGGGTGGAGCCCACAATTAAAATAATGGTGAATCCCATATATTGTAAGTACAATGTCAAAAAAAAGGTCAAAAAAGAGCGTACTTAAAAAATAATTCATTTCAATATAATCAAACGAGAGAGTAGTGCAATGAAATATATCACTTGAGTCTAATTTTAAATAGAATTAAACCTCAAGTACACTCTATTTTGACATGATTGTTGACACTCCTCTCACATGTGTAGGGTCCATGATTAAAAGCACTAATGTGAGTGAAAAATTCCATGTCAATAAGAGTGTACTTGTAGCATCATTGTTTTAAATATATTGCACAGACGTACTAATCTATTGCATAAAGTACTATAAAAGTCAAATATTCAATTATCCGAATCTCAAGGGACTAATCTGCAATTTTTCCCCTTCGCTTATTAACCCCGAGAAATACAATGAACCCCCAATTCCCAAATCTACCTTGGTGCCCGTCTTCTCTCGCTCTCTTCCCTAAAAATTTCCAATTATTATTATTTTTAATTAATATTTTCCTCGCACAAAAGCACCGCTACCTTTAAACCTCAAAATAAATCCCCCTTTTTATTTATTTATTTATTTAAATTCCTCAGTATAATGGCCTTTCATGTTGCTTGTCCAATTACCTGGTACTCCTTTAATCCTATTACTAAAGACGCATAATTTAATTGTTACATATAGATAGATACAGAGACGTATATTTATTGCTATCAGTTTTTTCACGCACTGTAGTGTGTTTCTGTGTGTTGGTTTGTGTTGGATTTGAATGTATTTTTTCTTTCCCATCTGTTTTTTCTGTGTGCAGCCGCAAAATATGTTTCTGTACAATGGGCTTTCAGCGGAGGCTGCAGAGCGAGAAGGGCATGGCTGAATTTTTGGAGGAGGTGGGTAGAGTTGAGCAATTCTTGAATGACCCATGGTTGATTAAGGCTAGGGAGAATGCGACGGTTCAGGTCATGGTACCGAAGGTTGTTGTCACCCCCGCCCCGCCTCCGCCGCCGAAATTTTCGGCGGTTGGGTTTGGAGGTGGAGATGGTAAGGAGTGGGGGGAAGAATCGGCGTCTGCCCAGGTCAAAAGGTCGGCGTTGCAGAAGCAGGCGGCTGCAGCCTCAATAGCGGCTGAGGATTATGCGAGGAAGTTTGAGTCTGGTGATCTGGTGGTGAGGGTTTTGTAAAAATTGCAATTAAAATTGGTCAATGGTTTTAATTATTTGGGTTTTTGCATGTGGATAGGTTTTTTCATGTTCCTTTGTTGTAATCTAGTTAAATGACAAGTGGGGATTTAGTTCAGAGTAATTGATTCATCAGATATTTCCTATTAGTTTGGTATTTAAAGTGGCAGTTTGAAGTATATGCTATCTGGAATTCTTTCTGTTTAGGGTTTATTTGAAGATGAGTACGAATTCCATGTGTTTGCATTATATATTGATTTGTGCAATCACATATTGCCGTGATGTACTTATCAACTTAATTGTTCTAGCAGGATTCTGTAAAAGATGCTGCTGAGGAAGAGAAAGGTCAGTCAAATGCCAAAGTAATGTGCCGGCTATGCTTTTCAGGTGAACATGAAGGAAGTGAAAAGGCAAGCAAGATGCTACCGTGCAATAGTTGTGGCAAGAAGTATCACAGGAATTGCCTGAAAGCATGGTCACAAAATAGAGGTAATATTCATGACCTAAATAAATTTTTGGATGAATATTGTACCTTTTATGATGAATGCCGGGTTGCAGATCTTTTTCACTGGAGTTCTTGGACGTGCCCCTCTTGCCGAATGTGTGAGGTAAAGATAGTGAAGTTTTACTAATACAATTTCACTTGTAAGGTCATGAGATCAGACTGTATTTTGGGTATCAATACTGTGAAATGTTCTACACTGGGTTGATACATATGTATACCAAGCTTCTCTTTTGATATGACTATAGTTAATTTTATTCATGAGAAATTGCTGATTCTATATGAGAAATTAATATCTCACCAAGCATCTTGAGTAATTTCTGTGTGATGTTGATCTAATAGTTACTGATTATTGACCAATATAAAAAAGAGGGTGAATAAAATACACTAAATGAGAGGTACTCGAGCATGGAGGTATAGGTGAAGAAAATGTTTTGTTTCCCATGCGTCATAAAATTCCATTTTAAATGGTTCTTTTTTGGAAAGCACAATAACGTACACTTCTGAAGTTTTTTAATTTTAAATCGATGATTTGGAATATATAGGTACCCTTGAGGATGGTATTTTTTCCCCGAATGTTGATTGAACCGTTGGTAGTTTTCAATTAATTTTGAATATTAATTAACACATGCTAATTCGTGGTCTTCACCTTGGTGTATTTTGATATGTTTTAATTAGGTTTGCCGAAGAACGGGAGACCCAAACAAGTTCATGTTCTGCAAAAGGTGTGATGGTGCATACCACTGTTACTGTCAACAGCCTCCCCATAAGGTATGCTGTAGATTCCTTATAAAATTTGTGTCAATTAATGATGAACTTATGTGATTAATTCTTGAAATATGCAGAATGTTGGCCATGGGCCGTATCTGTGCCCCACACATACAAAATGTCACAGCTGTGGGTCTTCTGTTCCCGGAAATGGCCTAAGTGTAAGGTGTGAATTTTCGGAGCTTTTCTTTGACCTTGGTAATCCTAGTATTATATGCTTTGTTTTGGATGGTTTATACTTTATACTATCATGTCATCTACTTGTCATTTTGGATCAGGGAATATTCGAACTTCTTATCATCTTGCTTCTTGGTTCTGTTATGTATGGGAACCTCTATAATTAGGTTCTTGGGGAAACTGTTGGCTGTTTAGGAATCAGCAATAAGATAGTATGTCTGTTATTTTGAGATAAAAATATAATCACATGGAGAATTGTATGAATTTAACTACTCTTCATGGACCAAAATTAGTCACAGTCCGCTCAGAGGTGTGGATAAAGAAGCTTGAGATTGGTATTGTCCTGATGAGAACGAATTGAGCGGACATAATCCCCAAGTTCTGTTAACTTTCTTGATTTTGAAATTCAAAATGGAAAAAGGAAAAGGGAAGAAGAAGAAGAGGAAGAGGAAGGAAGAGGAAGAGGAAGAAAAATTCTAGAAGAGGCAGTTTCCTGAAAAAAAAACACTTTTGAGAATGAAAATTCAACAGTCATGTTTTATGAATAATTCAAAAGAGTTAATCGCATATACAACTGAATTGAGGTGTGTTAGGACTCTAAGCATCAGTAGATTAATCTGTAACTAAATAAAATTCAATAAAACCTTTAATAAAAGAAACTGATTTCCTTAGTTGGGAAAATAAAGCTTGAAGAGTCTATCCACATTTGTTGCGACATAGAGAGCATCCAACAAGGAAAGCTCAATCCCATCTCCAACTGAGACTACTCGACCGATCTCATCTATCTTGCATGCCTTCACCCCTTTCTCTTAGTTCAATCTCTTTTGAAAGAAAGTCATTTTTTTCTTTAAGTTCTTGAATTCGGTCTTTTAATCCCAGTTAGTTGGCAAAATAAGCTCAAAGAGCCTATCCATGTACGCGCATTAGCGCATGTGCATAGGACAACTCTGAATCACGCCCATGGATAGGGAAGTCCTCTTTCCCCTCTCTTATGTGTATATTGAATACTCACACTTCACTTTTATCAATTGCCATCTTAGTACTCCGGTCTGCGTCTAATTTGTGCACCACTTGGAAAAGAGATAGTAGCTGTGGTGTGGTGAAGGGTTTACGGATATTGACCTCTGCAAAATGCTTCTCTTATATCATTACTAGAGAAATTTGTACATTTTCGTAGTGCTGTTCATTTTATGGATTTCCAAAGATGAATTATTTTTCATTTATGGCAATTTTAATTTTTAAGTGCTAACTTTTACCAGATGATTTGTTTTGAATGTTGGTATGAGATCCATATATGCCCTGAACATTGTCCAGAATTGATTTGGTAATTTTATGCTTTGTTTCATTGTCATAAATTCACAGTTTTATTGTTGATGTTAGCTGTATGGAAAATCCCTGAATCTATAACTTTTGTAGGGCTTGTTTAATCTGTAATTGTCAAGTGAGATAATGCTCATTGTGCTTGTTTTATTCGTGAGTGAAGAGGAAGGGGGAGAAGAACCCGTTTCCTGTCTCCAAAACGAATAAATGAAAGTCTATTCTCTTTGTTGATATTTCTTTTAATATACTGCAGGTGGTTTTTGGGGTACACTTGTTGTGATGCCTGTGGAAGATTGTTTACGAAGGGTAATTACTGCCCTGTTTGTTTGAAGGTATTATTTAGTACCTTGATTTTGATTGTTGTGCATCTTAATTTTTGTCAGTGATAGAGGTCTACTTTGCTGTTACTTGGTCATGAGTGTATCTTGAAATTTATCTATCTGCTCTTGACAAATTTTCCGAAAGTGCCTTTTGCCTCCATGCCGTTGTTAAATGTATAAATGAAGCACTAAATGTTGATTGGTCGTGTGGCCTGAAACTGCAGGTCTATAGAGATTCCGAGTCTACACCTATGGTTTGCTGTGATATCTGCCAACGCTGGGTGCACTGTCCGTGTGATGGGATCAGGTTTTCTTTATTCATTCATTTAATTATTTTATTGCACTCTTCCTATGGAAGTTGTGTTAGGTATTTCATTTGAAGCCTTGCTTATTCTTTCCTGACTGGAGTTGGACGTTTTAAATGTTTCAGTAAATTGATGATGTGAAATGAGGTGACTGGAAAAATGATTTCTTGGGGGTACTCTAGTTTGAATTTCAGTACTGATCTGTCTGGTTCTGTTTTGGTAATATCTTATTATGTCATCATGAAACAGATGTTTCTGGGTTTCTTTATTGTTTTGCAGTCGTGTGTTTACTGCTTAATGGATTTGGAAACAATGCTTTGATGTCTGCTGTCTGGAATACTTTGTGTCTAAACATGTAATTTATATTGTACAATGGATATAAGTTAGACGACACAGCAGCATGTTATTGGTATGTTACTGTGTCTAAAAATATTGATGGGGCCAGTCTTGGTGAATTACAAGTCATGTGGGGCAGAAGATTTTTCTTATCCAATTCTGCTAAGTCTGTTGAAGACTCCACGAGTCTATGTTGGTAAAATATCAGAAGGCTTTTTACGTGTCACTAAACCCTACTCTGTCCTCCATCTGTATGTGTTTTGCACTCTCTGCCATGGCCCCCATCCACACAGTCTCTTGCATGAGTTACCTGCTTAAATAACTTAGGCTCATTATTTCTATGAGTAATAAATGTTACAGCATAAACCCAGAATTCCAACAGATGGTATTTCCGATTCATCACGATTAATGTGTGACAACATAGGGGTATTAATTTCCTAGCTGCTGATTTTTCTGTAGATGCTTATCTTGGATCATTTATTTTGTCTAATGTTAATAAACAATTGCCAACCTTGCGAGGTTAGCAAGGAGTTCTTTATGATTTTGATTTTAATGTTTCTTATTGCTGGCAATTATTTCCCAGTGATGCGAAGTACATGCAATTTCAAGCAGATGGAAATCTGCAGTATGTATGCCCAGCATGCCGGGGAGAATGCAACCAGGTGTGCTTTTTTCACGGTTGGTTTGAAGGAATGTATGGCTTGTATTTATTGGTTTATTGTTCATTTCTTCCCCCTTGCCAGGTAAGGAATCTCGAAGAAGCTGTTCAGGAGCTTTGGAGGCGGAAAGATGAAGCTGATAGAGATTTAATTGCAAGCTTGAGAGCATCTGTTGGATTGCCAACTCAGGAAGAAATTTTCGATATTTCACCCTTTACAGATGACGAAGAGAATGAACCTGAAATATCGAAGAATGAATATGGCCGAACTCTGAAGTTCTCTCTTAAGGGTTTAGGTGATAAATCACCAAAAATGAGTAAAGAACATGGAAAAAGATCTTCAAATAAGAAGTATGGTAAGAAAAAGGGGAAAGAAACATTTTTAATCAGGAAAACTGAAGCACACCAGAGTTCAGGACAGAGCAATGGTCCATTATATGGATACAGTTCTGGAGATAACAAGACTGAAGAATTGCAGTCTTATGAAGAACCTGATACTTCCTCATTTCCTCTCGCTGGAAATAAGACATCCAGAACTATCAAAATAAAGAGAAGCAAAACTCATAGTTTGAGTAATAGGGAGGATGTTGTAAACCACTCTGGCATGTCCAATACCACAAAGGGAACGAAGCTTGTTATACATTTGGGTGGACGAAGCGGAAACATAACTAGTCCTCCAAGATCAGAAGCTTCAAGCTTTAAAAAGGAGCAAGATTTGACCTCATCTAATGGTATGTCCGCTGTGCTTGTGTACACCACACACCAACATTTTCAATTGGGAATATTTATTTGTATGTGGGATTACTTGAGTTATCCTAAATTTGAAGTTGTATCCTTAGGGTTTTATTTGGTGGGAAGGATGGTGGGAAACTGGGAATTGAGTAGGAACTCGGATAAACTCTTAGGGAAGGCAATATGGGTGTTCATTTGCTTCTCAGGCTCAGACTTGGTGAAGTTTCCCATATTTAGTCATTCTTGCTGTCACCATGGAGATGCTATAGATCTGCACGCCTTAAGAATATGCACTTCAGTGACTAGTTGTTAATTGCAACATTGTATATTTTCAGACGTGCAACTTGGTGAGAGATGTGTGGGCTGGGGATTAAACTGTTTGTTCTATGGTAGATTTGCTCTGTACTTTGCTTGAAGAAAAGAACATTCTTGCATTAGCGGCCAAGATGCTACCAAAGAGTATAGATAATTGGGTGCTATATCTGTATGTATGATGCAGGGTCATGGTGGTGGTTGTTTCTTAAGTTGATGTCTAGTCTAGAGAGGATGTTTAACTTGTTTAAAGATCGTAGCTTAATTGTAAAATATTTGACAAGATGTCACAAATGTGAATATTTTGAACTTCTCAAAATTTATTGTTTATGTTGAAGTAATAGGGTTACCACAAGGAGATGATTTTTCTTCACGCACAGAGACAAAATATGTCAGTTTGCTGTAACCAAGTAATACATCACTATGAAAATTTATAATTATGTTATAGAACATGTATTTTAAATTTGTTCATTAGGCACTTATGATATGGGTCCATAGGTGCAACAACTAACTTCGGGGATAAAAAAAATATACTCTGTTGAATTTGAACCTTGTTATCCTCTGTTATCTACCTTTATTATAACTCTTCTTTTATATCTTATGTGATGTTTCTCCTTATTTGGTTGTTGACATTAAATAGATTGTGCAGATCAAATGAAAGATTTCAAATTAAGAGGAAAAGGGGGGCACTTAATAAAGATCAAGAATGCCAATTCTGAATCAGCTCCACTGCTGGATACACGTGCTTTACTAGGAAAAAGAAGCAACGAGGATAGAGCATCTGCACTGAGTGGATCTGAAGTCCCAACCAGCAAGAGAAACAAATACTCTTCATTGAATTATTCAGAGGATGGGCCCACTGTTTCTGATAATTTGATTGATGATGATAGTAGCATTCCATCAATCTCCCAATCTGCACCTAAGGATCTCAAATCTCGTATGAAAATTAAAATTTCCAATAACTCAAATAATGGAAACCAAGATTCCTTGCCTGTTCATGGAAAGGATGAGATAACTTATGTCAAGGGCCAAAGGTCAAAAAGGAGGAGACCAGCAATGTTTGAGGATAAAGCACCAATCACAGGAGACGATGACCCAGTTAATGAATTCTTGGATGCTAACTGGATATTGCAGAAATTGGGGAAAGATGCTGCTGGGAAAAGAGTGGAAATTCATCAGCCATCCAACGACTCCTGGTGAGTTCCCCCCATAATAATTAAAAGAATATAAGTTTGCAAGCAAAGAGTTAGAATATAAAACTTGAAATTGATTTTACATGAAGCCAGATCCGAAGGTCCTGGGATTCACTTTTCGAAGCATAGCATTTGTAATTCTGTCCTTCGCATTTGATTGCTTGTAGAGGTGGCCCTGAGGGTGTTCCAGTTGAGTGACCGCACAGGGCTCAAAATTATAGGGGCACCAAATTTTTTTTTTGCTATAATTGTATATTTATAGGGGCACCAAAAATGATAATGCTGATGATGAATTTTTTAAAGAAAATTTTACAGGGCACCATTTTAAAATATCATACAGTGCACCGATTTTAAAGAAATTTATGGGGGCACCATTTTAAAATCTCGCATAGGGCACCCAAAATCACAGGGCCACCTCTGATTGCGTGCTTTGACAATTGCCAGTATTTTGGTGCATCATTTCTTTACTAAAGCCTCTATAGTTTCAAAGATAAATTGGTGTATGGATATTGAAGTTTTCTTGTTTCGTTTCTCTCAGGGATAGGGGGACAGTAGTAGAAGTCTTTGAAGGCACATCCATCGTGTCCATCGTTCTCGATCATGGAAAAGCCCAAAACTTTGAACTTGGGAAACAAAGAATTCGTTTTGTTTCTCAGAAGCAAAAGCATTGATTTGGTACTTCTATACATGACCGACACACACATTGGGTTGAGAGGTGTAGAGTTCTTGAAAGCAGCAGAGATGCACGTGAAGATTTAAGTTTCCACAAGTTGATCGACTATCAAGTTGTCTGGTTTATGAAGCTGCCGGAGAGTGAAGCTCTTTGCTTTGCTTGCTTACGCTGTAGCCTTTTTTATATTAGCCTTATCGGTTATTTGTTGCAAATTGTGTAATTGACGGAAATGAATCGGATTCATCAAGACATCGAATTAGGACAGGAAATTGGCTTGCAAGTTGCATCTCCTGCTCTACTGTAGTTTATCAAGTAACTTGAATAAAATTATGTTATGGTTGTAGAAGTTATTAACGAATTATATAATATATTTTCTTGAATATATCAAAATTTTGCACTATTTTAAGTGACGTGTGCACTCACTGAACTTCAAATGAAATTTCAATTGGGTCACTATATCTCCCTCTTAAATGAGTAATTGAACTTCAATGATTTTTCAAACCATCACTCAGTAACTATTTGTCTCTCTTCAAAACAAAACAATTTATTTTTCATATTCATTTTCAATTGCATATTGACCCCACCAAATATTTTGTACGTAGATACAATTTTTTTTCCCACTTTTTTCACATATTCTCCAAAAATTCAATATTGAAAACATCATTTTTACACAATAATGACCATCAAACTAGGGATTTAACTTATCGTGACAGGACATTCCTTCAATTCTTGACTGCGGAGTAGTTAGGATGATAAAATTGTTCGAACCCTTGCACCCTCTAGGAACTTCAATCTTGTCTCTTCATGGAAGTCAAGTCTTTGTTTGATCCCCATGATTTTTAATTTACATTTTTTTTTTCAATTACACATTCTTCATTAAAATAATATTACACGCAAATTCAAAAAAATCTCTTATTTTTTAAACACATATTTTCCAGCAATTTACAATTTAAAAATACATTATTCTCTACAAATGGGGTTCAGACACATTGTAGTAGCTTGGTCCAACCTCATTTGGTTCAAAGGTGCAATGACTCGCTACTCCTTTTTAGCTTGGCTCACCATAAACAATGGCCTCATGATACTAGCAATTCCGACTTCATGCAAATGAGTTGTAGCCTGCAATCCAAATTGATGGCGTATTTTTGGAGTTAGTTCACCCTTGCAAGTTGCAGGATCACGACCCTTTGTCCCGACCATTGAAGCACGTGTTTCCCATGGCATAAGGGACATGATGAAAAATTTAATGAAATTTATTTAAGGGATATTTTAAAAAATGTCTAATTTTATGGGTGTCAATTGAAAAATGTCCATACTTTTGAATTTAGTAACAAATTGTCTATTATGCCCTTAATAACTTTCATGATAAAGTACATTAAAATAATATTCTCGACATTTTATATGTCGTTCTTGACACTTCATTTGTCTAAAATGACATTTCATTTCGAACATGACAATTCTCTACATTTGAAATGTTGTTCTCGACATTCCCATGTCCATTTTATTCATCAATAATATTTTGTAAAAATGTCCATTTTTGAGATTAGTGTAGAATTATAAATTGTTAACAAGGGTTATTTTGGTCTAAATTATTTCAAAATGGACATTTTTGCAATGATGGACATTTTTGCAAATGGACATGTGAAAATGAACATTGCTTGCAATTTCCTCTTTATATTTAATTAGTAGTCATATTATAATAAATCTTTTACGTAATCATTATATGACACTCTAAAAATAAAAAAATAAAAAAGAAAGAATTATAATAATGTCTTTAAATAAAAAAATTAAAATATACCTATTTTTTTATTATTATTAAACGCTATTTTTTATATTTTTTTTAATATGATTGTGTCAATTAAACGCTACCAGAGCGAGTGATGAATTAGCACACTACATGTCGATTACGTGCCGGCTGCTCATCTAGATTAATCACTAATACCCACCCTGTATTGTCAAGAGTTCAATTCAGAACCAAGAGATGGGGTTGCAAGGAGAGGATGCGGAAAATAGTGTGGTGGCAGTAAAGCCCGAACCCAATAAAGGGCTCACTTCCAAGGCTATAATGGTCATGTTTGTGAAGCTTATGCAATTCTCCATTATCTTTCTGGGAATTTTGCTCCAGTTGAGGAAATCTTCGACCTTTCTGACCTTGCAAGTAAGGATGGCTTATAGGCGGGGCCTGAGGCAAAAAAATTTGGGCTCCTCGAGGTATCTTTAAAAGAATCAAAATCAAGTGGCATCAAAAAACAACAAATGAACTTCAAACAATAGCAATCAAACGTACGAAAATTTATAGCTGACAAATTCGTAGAGGCAAACAAATCAATCAATTTTGTATAATCGAGTTGTTCAACCATTTTTTTTTCAATGGATGGCATGACCACATTGACAAAAACAAAAACTAAGATCTTCGTTTTACTGATGCTCAGGTTGGTTAACAAAATCACAATTTACACAGAAACACCCATTCAATACACATCACCTTTTTGTTTCTGTAAATAACATTTCATGCACACTAAAATCTGCTACATTTGAGAGTTCAATTCAAACTGTTCAAGATGATTTTCTGAAGGGCAGTTAAGCAAGGTAGAGAATTCTTGTCAATTTTCTTGGGGTGGTTACAGAAAGACACAAACTTAAAAGGGAAAAAATTTACACCGCAGGCCTCCAACTAATGTGTGGTGGAGCTAAGAAAAGCCTCTACACTATATTCAGCACCTTCCAACTTAAACACAAATAGATTTAGATCACTTCCAAGGCCATCGCATAGAGACTGCGTTTTAGAATGGCAAGGTAATTGTTTCTGAAAGCATTCATGCACAAGACTCCAAACAGCCAATCGCCATTATCTTTTCTGGTGAATTTTGATCTCCAGTTGAGGAGAACTCCTCCTCTTAAAAGACCCGTTCCTGTCATTGGGCACGAGCTCCAGATTTCTGCTGTTGAGTCCTATATTTGATGTTTCTTCATAAATTAATTTGACTATAGGCGTATCAAATTGATCGAATTCATGGAATTTTTTTATGTGCTTTATGAATTTGTGGATTTTTCTAGTTATTTTTATCTATACCTGTACATCTCGATGTATTTATGCAACTAGTCATGTTTGCATTTTCTTTATTTTTCAACCTTCTGCAATAGCACTACACTTTATTTGGGGATAGGATCAAGAAAAGGGGAACAAGAAACGGTTTTGCATTAATATATAATTTGTCACTTCAGTAGTCACACAGATTAAGAAAGTAAACCGAACCAGAGTATACAGGTTTTAGTTGAACCCATGGACTGATTGGCCACAATTGTTTTTGCATCCAATTTTTAATAGATGCATCTTGAGTGACAAATGAGTATATTTTCCGTCGAGTACAACTTAAATCTAGCACTAAGAGATTAAACCTTGGTTCTCTGCGATTCCAACTATTTTTTAGTGGAATAACCAAAGGGAAGTCAAATGAAAAATATGATATACGAACCCAATGTTTCTAGCACAAGCCTGCTTTTAACAGGATGTCATGTGGTTTACTCTGCGAGTGGGGACAAAAACCAAGTGGAAAGATTGAAAAAGGCCAATGTAGAAAGCTTCGAGAAAAAACATAGCTCAAGAAGGCAAAATATTCAACAAACATTTATCATGAGTCAAGGACACTTCACTTTGGTCATTCCTCTAATGCTACTGAACAATGTGAATGTTAAGAATCTATGTAGTAGCAAAACAGAGCCTCATCCCTAGACAAAGCCTAAATGAAGCAAGTTACAGAACATGTGAGATCAATCATTATCTCATAAAACATAATGAAAAAATCTAACTTACATAATTGTGCTTCTTTTGATGTGATAAATCATTGAGCCTCACAAAAAAGCAAAGTTTGATCATAAGTTATTCGTGCTTTGACTGCCTATAATCTAATTTTGTGAAAAAAAAAATTTGGCTGCAGGAGTGTCTAAATGGTGAATTTGTGAGGGTTGGTGCTAACCCCAAGTTTGCTCCAATTGCAGGATGTCATTGGTAGATCCTTTATCTTTCTTAAATTGTTTTCTTTAGAGTCTCATAGGGTCTTCTCTTGCCCTTTCTTCTGAGAAGTTAATCCACTGGCATGCCTAAACTTTAATTACGTGCGCCATTTTGCACGCGGCTTCTTAATTTCATCTTATGCTTTGATTTCTGTTTGCAATTGTGAGTGGGATTTTCTAGTTCTTGTATTTTGATAGAGAAATGTGCCTAATCTCATACCTGTTTTTTTTTATCTCTGCAGGTTCGATGGAGATGGGTTTGTACCTCTTATTCATGGTTCATCTCTTGGATGATGTCTTTAAATTTAATTTCATCTATCACTCTTTCCTCCAAATAGCTTAATGTCCTTGAGTGTCAAATATTTTTACATAATTTTGCAAATCATTTATAGTTGATTGCAATATTTTTTATTGCTAGAAGAATCTATTTCCATGTTTTGTTATGCAATACACTGCATTGGGCATCAAGGATACGCTTTCCTTTTTCATTTTACTCTTTGATCTACTGTATACAGAATAGATTTACATGAAATTATTAGATGTGCTAAATAAGAACCAATTTGAAGGCCCTTTATTTAAAGGAAAAGTTTTTATCTGCTGAATTCCTACTGTGTTGCGGGGGGTTAGTGCTCAAAGTGTTGTTTTTCTTTTCGGTCAGAAATAAATCTAAAGAAGAGAACCAATCATAAAAACCAAGAAAAATTAACGCTGCTCATTTTGAATTTTATCAAAATCTTACGGGTTTTGATCTTGAGATTTTGTAGAACCCAGACTATTTCTAGCTTTAATAAACATATGTTCCAGTTATACTTAGCTGATAACCAAGGTTACAAATCGTTGTCAAATCTCGGTTATTCAGCATTTCAGAAATCTTTCAGAACTTACTATCATAGTTGGTGAAAGTTAGCTTTACCATCCGTTTTTATCCTCACTTTTTTTTTTCTTTGAATGAATTGAAGAATCCAGTTCAATTAAAAAGTTTGTTTAAACAATTTGATCACTAGGATATCATCCTTCTAAGCCTTTGCATTTATTTTATTTAAAAATGGAAAATTACTATATGGATCTATCTACCAATTTTTTCTAGTTTTATCCTGGTGGATAAGTCTCCTTACTGTATATACTTGATGGCACTTCAATATGTGCATGCAGTCTGATTTAATGTTCTTACATACTTCTGATTTATTTTATTTCCGTTTCAGCATTAAGTGTTGTTGCATCTGCATCTCATTTTATGAGGACATGACATTTGTTTGTTTGAAATTCTATCATATTTTTTCTTTCTATAATTTTATATGCTGGTAATCTCTGTTTTACACTTTGATATTTCAATTTATTTAAAATTCAACAGAGTTTGATTGTTGGATCAATCATATAGTGATTGATTACGAACTTAAAAAAATGGCATATTTCTGCAGAATGATTCATGGTATGCGCATAAAAGATGGAAAAGCAACATATGTCTCACGTTATGTTAAGACATCTCGCCTTAAACAAGAAGAATTTTTTGGCAGAGCTATGTTTATGAAGGTATTCATTGGATTAGCATAAAAAGCCATCATGACTTCTTTCATCTATCAACAATTCGCAAATTTGACAATAAATTTTTTTCAGTTGAATGTAACATCTTTCTGTTATTGTTATCATTGATATCGCTCAGAAATTTCTGCTATTAGTTTTGGTGTGTTAGAATAGTTGAATTTGATTTCTTTCTACAAATAGGCTATTCATATAGAGTGTGATATTTCCTCATTTTTCCCTCTATTTTTAGGATGATAGGATGGTTTAGCTTTCTAGAAGTCTATTCTTACATTGTATTATCTTTGTAACTTCTTCTTGGAATAGAATCAGGTTTCCATCTTCCCCAAATTTCATATACTATCAGAGCCATACTAGTTTTTGGGATTTCTGACAGCTTTCATTGTTGTTTTTTTCTTGACGGTCTTCATTGTAGTCAATTTCAAGTCCATTGCCGCATCACTGTTTAGTTCTCTTCATTTTTAATTCCTTTCACAGTTTTTATCGTCTTTTTTTTTTTTTTTTTTTTTTGGTTTTGGTGCTTGTTTTCCTTCATGGTCATCATTAGCAATTGCTGGTCCTGTTATCAAACTTTGTTAATCTTCATCTGATTCATCTATGCCCAACATATCTGAAGTACCTAAACCTACCGACACAACTACACTGGGACCATCTGTTATCGAGATGTCTATTTACTTTGAAAATCCTACTCTTTCCTAATTCCCAATCTAATGAGAGAAATTTTAAGATTCGTCTCAGTATATCTACATATCCCTGAAAAGCAAAGGGAAATTGAAGTTCTTAATGGGGACATCAACGAACCGTTAAAAGGGACCAGATGTACGAGAACTGGGAGGTTGCTATTCTTAACTTGATATTGGCAAGGTTTTTCCTATTTCCCATGTTAACAAGAAGTTGACAAGTTCCTTGACCAGTAGAAGCATTGTACATCACTTGTCATGTATTGATACTTCACAGTAAAACAGTGTCAGAACGGAAAATTAGACATCTCCTCAAAGTTGATCGTACTCTCTTATTCCAAATGAAGGTACGAAGAGGAAACAAGGGCAATGCTATTCTGACAGCCACACACTTCTCATCAACTGAATCCTGATCAAAGTTTTGTGAACCCAAACACCAATGAAGAAATTCATCTCTAGAAGAAATGAAGAGATTCAGTTCAATGAACTATTAATAAACCTAGTCAATGCCTTGAACAAAACTTAAATTAAGTAGATTTACTTGGTCAAAATGGCAGAATCAGTAATCACCCTCAGTTAGAATTACTTGAAATGACAACTCAACCTGCTCAAAGATCTTAAAAATTGTTTGTGTTGATAAAAATAAATAACATATAATTGATAGCAATATCAGAATGTACCTGGGAGTAACCTGAAGCTTATATTTGACTGACCGGAGTTGGACTTGTCTCAAAATTAAGTACAATTGGATACGTTATAGTTCTCTTTTTCCTTCTCACTCTTTATTTTTATTTGAGAGAATACGAGAGTTGGACATATCTCAAATTAATCACCATTTGATCGTTCTCTTTTTATTTTTCTTTGAGCAAATGCAATGGTCTGCTTCATAAATAAGATCCTATATCCATTGTATATTTCTTCTATTCGCTACGTTATCCTGTGCATGTTATTTGCAGATTGGAGACCTGAAAGGGATATTTGGATTGCTCATGGTTAACATGCAAATGCTCAGAGCAAAACTGAAAGTATTGGATATGTCCTACGGGAATGGTACAGGTGGGTCAGTCATGTATGCTTTCCCACTACGAATCTGGCTTTGCATATCTTACACCCTACACACTTTCTTTTAATTAGAGTCAATTGCAAAGCTTGGTAAACAATACATATATTTATTAGTAAATACGAGATCAGCCAGAGACATACCTGTAGTGTAGTTTCGGCATGGATGGTAAGGTAGATCAATTGAGTTTTCTTTCACACCTAGACACTGTTTTTCCATCTTTTACTTTTTCAAGTTTTAAATTCATAAATATCACAATTAACTTTATAAATCTAGGAAACGTCCACTCATGTCTTCTGTGTACTTCTGTTTGTGAATTTCTGATTATATATTGTTACACTTATGTTCCAGCTAATACAGCTCTTGTATATCACCATGGAAAGCTTTTGGCACTTAGTGAGGCAGATAAACCATGTAAGCTTTTTTCTTTATTCTATAGAAGTGTCTCTTTCTGTGAACTTGAATTTTCAGGATCCTATCACCTTTTGCCTTTTAATTTTGCCATAAAGCTGGAATGTGAAGTTACCTCATGTATCAGCTTTACATTCTTCTCATGGAAAGCCTTGAGAGAGATTACTTGCATTATAAGGATAAAAGGACCCCAAAATAGTATACATTATTTCTTTTGTGCTTTAATATTTTCCATCTCTTGTACAGATGCCATTAAAATTTTGGAAGATGGAGATCTACAAACTATCGGCTTGCTGGATTATGATAAAAGACTGGCACATTCTTTTACTGCTCATCCTAAGGTTGATCCATTCACCGGTAAGAGACATGCTTCTGTGAGTAGAGCAGTTATTTTGACATTCAATTAATTTTATGTATATAAAACACACCTCGACGGCTTGACCTATACAATAAAGGTTATTAATTTATGCCTTTCCTTTGCTAGCTGCAATATTCAATTTAAAATGAACTAATAATTTAATAGTGCATATTCTTTGATGGATTATGTTCAAATTATGACAATTTTCAGTCAGAGAATCTGTGATTTGATATCTTAAGAAAAACAAAATGAATACATGAAAATAAGGTTCTAAGGTTCTTATAAAAACTTTGCATGCAGGAGAAATGTTTACCTTTGGTTATTCACATACACCACCATATGTAACATACAGAGTTATATCAAAGGATGGAGCGATAAATGATCCTGTTCCAATAACAGTATCAGGCCCAATCATGATGCATGATTTTGCAATTACTGAAAATTATGCAATTTTTATGGACCTCCCTTTATACTTTAAGCCAAAGGTATGGTAATCCGACAATATTATCAATTCTTCTGATTTTAGTGTCTGTACTAATTACTTGGACATAATGCACGCTTTTATGATACTTGGTTATTAGTTTGCACCTTCATCTTTGCTTCATCAGGCAGTGCAAAAAGGGTCTCCTCAACCGTTCTCTTTGCTTTTTCACCCATCTAAATATCAATGCTGACGTAATCTATGTACTTGAAAGAAAGTGATCCAAGTATTTCACCTCTCCATGCTAAAAGGGGTATATCTGAACCTAATGACATTCGACTGTCCTCATCTGAATCAAGTCATCAACTTCCATGTAATAGCACCTACTAATTTAGTCGAGTTTTTGGGAGATAAAATTATGTTATTTTATTGATAGAAAATAAGAAATATATATAAGACAAAGAATTACAATTTAGTCCCTAACAATAACAAATATTACAAGTAGGTACAACTAATTTCAACTTTCCCCCACAAGTTGGTGCATAGATATTACGCATGCCCAACTTGGATAACATTGTATAGAATGGACCACTAGCAACTCCATGTGTCATTGCATCGGCCAGTTGTTCTACCCTCTTGATATATGGAACCTCTATATTTTTGGAGTCGAGATTATTTTTAATGTTGTTCCTATCAAGTTCAACATGCTTTGTTCTATCATGTTGCACAGAGTTGTTTGCGATTTTAATGGGAGCAGTGTTATTACAGAAAAGTAACATAGGCTTGTCCGGACCAAAGCCAAGTTCACTAAGGAGAAGTTTTAACCATGTAAGCTCGGTAGTTGCATGATGCAATTCATGATATTCCGCCTCAGCATTGGATAATGAGACTACATTCTGTTTTTTATTCCTTTAAGTCACAAGATTACCCCCAACAAATGATACATATCCTGATGTGGATTTTCTGTCCAATCTCGATCCAGCAAAATCAGAATTTGTATAGCTCATAATATCTAAATGCCCCCTTTTTTAGTATAGAATGCCCTTGCCTGGAGAGGACTTCAAATATGTCAATATCCGATTAACTGCACTCATATGCTGCTCACTGGGGCTATGCATGAATTGAGTCACAACGCTAACTGCAATGCCAAATCAAGTCTCGTGTGGGTTAGATAAATCAACTTCCCCACCAATCTCTTATATCTCTCTTTGTTTGTGAGAATCTAATCAGGATAGATAGATAGGCTATGGTTTATCCTCAATGGGTGTGTCAACAAGGACACAAGCCGACGTACCAGTTTCTGCTAGGAGGTCAAGGACGTACTTGTGTTGGGATAGGATAAGTTCTTACTGAGACCGTGATACCTCAATGCCTAAGAAATACTTCAAGGTACCTAACTTCTTCATTTCAAACTCCTTTGTCAAATGGCTTCGGAGTTTCTCAATCTCACTGGGATTATTGCCCGTAAAAATCATATCATTTACATACACAATGAACATTGTAATATTATGACCATCTTTCTTATAAAATAGAGTATAATCAGTCAATGCCTATTTAAAATCCATACTTTTTCATTGAACGACTTAATCTTCCAAACCACGCCCTTAGTGATTTTTTTTAGCCCATACAAAGCTTTCTTCAACTTACACACATTACCTCCTGAAGGAGTAAAACCAGGAGGAGGATCCATATACACTTCCTCTATCAGATCACCATGAAAGAATGCATTTTTAACATCAAATTGCCTCAATGGACAATCAAGATTGACCGCTAGAGATAGGATGACTCTAACAGTATTCATCTTAGCTATTGGAGCAAACGTTTCCTGGTAGTCAATTCCATACGTCTGTGTGTATCTTTTGGCAACCAATCTAGCTTTATACCTTTCCACACCTCCATCTACCTGAATTTTAATGAGTACACTCATTTGCATTCCATAGTCTTTTTTCCCAGTGGTAATAAGATCAATTTCCCAGGTAGAGTTCTTTTGGAGAGCATTCATCTGTTTTACCATAGCGGATTTCCAATTAGGTTGATCAAGAGCTTCCTGAAAGTGATTAGGTATAGATACAGAAGACAATTGGAGGGCAAATGTCAGGTTAGTCTTAGATAAAAGGTGGTACGATATAGTCAGTTATGAGAAAGATAACATTAGAAGAAGATTTCGAAAAATCAAAAACTATCAGGTTTATTATGGGCTTGAAGGGGATATCTCCTATCTTGAGTATCAACAATATCTAAAGCTGCATGATTAGAATAAGAAATAGAGATATGAGTAGAAGGGGTAAGCAGAGTAGTTACCTCATTTTCAATCTCCGAAGAATTAGATGGCATTGTAGTATCAACATGGGGGTTATCATGGTCTGAAGAGGATAATATTGGAGTACAAGCATTGTCTAAGTTCCTCCTTGTATAACATTTTCGGAACAAGCGAGGTGATCTATCATCCTTAACTCGCGATTCATTTTGGGATTCTACTTGAGATTTCCCCTCCTTTCCAGAAATCCACACTTTCTTTTCATCTAATCACACTCGTTCCTCTTCCTTAATACTAATCTCCCCCTGAAGAATAACTAACGACACATCATAAAAAAAAATGATTCCGACTCGCAAAATTCAACATCCATAGAAACATAGTATTTTCCTGTAGGGAGATGAAAGCATTTGTATCCTTTCTGGGAGTTAGAGTAGCCAAGGAAAACACATTTCAGGGCATGAGAATCAAATTTATCTCTGAGATGAGAGTGCACGTGGACATAACACACATAACCAAAAACTTTGGGATAGAGATTTAAAACAGAGGGAATATAGTGAAACTGGGACAACATTTTCAAGGGAGTTTGAAAGTCAATGGTGCGAGCAGGCATCCGATTTATGAGAAAGATAGAAGTAGTTATCGCTTTAGCCCAAAAATCGTTTTGGAACACGCATAGTAAAACATAAGACCCAAGAAACTTCAAGAATGTGTCGATTTTTTCGCTCTGTGATGCCATTTTGTTGAGGTGTGTAAGTACAAGTGGTCTGATGGAGAATGCCGTGAGTCGAGAAGAAGTTGCTAAGAGTTTGGTTTACAAACTCACGACCATTGTCGGAGTGAATAACTTTAACCTGTGTATGAAATTGTGTTTCAATCATTTTAGAAAATTTTAGAATAACATGCCCGACTTTACCCTTAGATTTCAACAAATATATCCAACAAACTCTGGTACAGTCATCAATGAAATAGACAAAATATTTATGACCTGTAATAGATGGAGTAGAGAAAGGCCCCAAACATCAGTATGAACACAAGTAAAAGGAACAGAACTTTTATTAAAACTGATTTTGAAAGGTACACGATGATTTTTAGCAAATATACATTGTTCACACCGCATACTAGAACTAGAAATGTTTTTAAATTGTTTTGGAAACAAACATTCTAAGTAAGAAAATGAAGAAGAAAATGACCTAATCGATAATGCCACAAAAGGATCCTCTATCTCTTGGAGAGGATTTACTAACAACTTGAAATCATGGCTATCCTCAGTTTGCAAACACCTTGTTCCTTCCAAAAAATACAGCCCTCCTCTCTCTCTACCAGTGTCAATCGTCATCTTCGTTCGATTGTCCTGAAATACATAATTAGTAGGTGAGAAGATGACAGAGTAATCAAGATACTTTGTAATTTTACTAATAGATAAGAGATTAGTGGAAAACGTAGGTGCAAGTAAAACAGATGAGAAAGAGAGAGTAGGTGAAAACAAGACATTTTCGGCACCAGTAATTTTGACAGGCGTCCCATTAGCCACCTGAACAGACTGAACATGCGAGTTTGTCAATGAATCAAATATAGAGGGATTACAGGTAAAATGATCGGTAGCTCCAAAATCTATAACCCAAAAATCAGATACAGTAGAAGCATATTGCACCCCAGAAATACCTTTCCTAGAAGATGAACGAGCAACATGAGAAATAGTAGATGTAGGTGCATGAGTAGATGCAGTAGATAAATGCGTAGCCTGGGATGATCTTCCACTACTCTTCTTTGCCCTCTTTGCTAAATACCAGTCTAGATAGCCATTTTTTTTGAAACACTTGTCAGCAGTACGTCCTTTAAGGTGACAGAATGAGCAAGTTTTAGTAGATTAAATAAGGGCTCGTGATCGAGGATTGAACTCTTTTGTAGCCAACCCAGATGCCTCAGAATGACTTTGGCCCCCCCATAGTGAGTTGTCTCTGTTCCTCACGACGAACAGTCGAGAACACCTTTTCCAAGCTTGGAAGGTGTGTATTAGCCAAAATACGACTACGCACTTGATCCAAACCATGATCAAGTCCCGCTAAAAACATATAAATCCTGTGTTCAGCACACCTATTCTTTAATGCATCAACATCGGCGGCACACTTCATGGAATTAGGTCTGCGATAGTCAAACTCCAAGAAAATTGAATTCATTTCAATGCAGTATGTCACAAGAGGCCGCCCCTCTTGCCGCAGCTGAAAGGATTTTTTCATTAGTTCATAAACTTGAGACAAATTAGAGACATCAAGATAACTTCTCTTAACCGCGTCCTACACATCTTTAACTGTGTCAAACTGAACAAAGTGGGCCACAAGAGCATCGGTCATAGAATTGATAAACCAAGACTTAACGATGACATCATCTGCCACCCATTCACCATAGCTACTATCATTTTCTTTTAGTATAGTTAGTTTACCAAAAATGTGGGTTCTATTCTTCCGGCCAGTAATGTGCATCTCTAGTAATTTTGACCGCACACGGTAGTTAGTGCCATCTAACTTAATGTGAATTGGAGATGATGTTTCATGAACTAACGATGTAACCACTTTGTTGTCAGCCATTATTTCAAGTTGTTAATGAATAATGTAACAACCAATCACAGAAGACACAAGAAATCAGGAACACAGAGGCCTAAAACCAGAAATCAACAGCACAGAAGCCTAAAACCAGAAATCAATAGCACAGTAGCCTAAAACAAACCAGCGTATTCATGAGAGAAATGTGAGAGAATCATAGTATAAGTTACTGGTGGAAGAAAGCATCAGTGGAAATGATTCAACACAACAGCGAAGAGCTGCCTATTCAAAGCTTGCACCCCAACCTGCAACAGCCAACATTGTGGATTTCAAAATGAGCTTAGACAACTGAAGCAAGAGCAGGAGCCAAAGTAGGAGCCGGATCGCGTTCACAGGGTTCGCATTTGTCGCAGGGTTCACACGCAGCTGCTGCCGGAGTGGATATTGAAGCAGCCGCTGTCCAACTGCCTCCAATCACTGCAACGAACACCGTACCCTTAGTCGCGCCTAGGGTTCGCACCCTCTGCTCTGGCCGGAATCGGTAATCGATAAATGCTAATGTTGCAAAAGCTAGAGTTTGGGTTACATCATCTCTAATACCAAGTCGAGTTTTTTGGAGATAAAATTATGTTATTTTATTGATAGAAAATAAGGAATATATACAAGACAAAGAATTACAATTTAGTCTCTAACAATATCAAACATTACAAGTAGGCACAACTATATATTTCAACTAATTTCTACATCGAAGAAGCAAAAAGCATGAGCTTATTGTTGATTATCGTATTGCGTGACTAATTTCATGATCTCATAATAGTTTTTTGCGTTCATGAGCAATTTCCAGATGATTTTGCTTCAATTCCAATCTAAGTCAATCAAATACTCCCTCCATCCACGATTGTACTATAGAATAATAAGACACAAGCCACTTTCAATGAGAATTTTGAACACACAATTTTCTATTGATCCTGCTGGTAGCTTTATACAGAGTTTACATTCTATGTATGGAAAAGTACAGCTCTTATGATGACAGTTACAAATCACTCATTGTAGGAAGTAAATCTCATGATTCTAGCTCACGCTGATTGCAAGGATGTGTTGTCTGACTATCATGATTTTGGAATTGCTTGATTTGTATCATCTTCCCTTGTACGCCCCCGCAAGATTGAGCTTCCATCGGTAAGACCAATCTTGTTTCGTAAAATATCTGTTCGTTGCTTTGACAGGGGCTTAGCCATTAAGTCAGCTAGTTGATCTTGTGTATGCACATGCTGGACATGGATTTCACCTTGATGAACTAGATCACGCACAAAGTGATGATCTATTTGAATATGTTTCATCCTTGAATGATGTACTGGATTGAAACTTAGATAGGTGGCACCAAGGTTACCACAGAGAATGGAAGGGTGTGTCTTTGAGTGGAACACCAAGTTCTCGAAATAAGGCTTTTAACCACATGGTTTCAGCAACTGCATTAGCAAGGGCGCGATATTCGGCCTCCGTAGTTAAACGGGCAACTGCTCTTTGTTTCTTGGAGCACCAAGAAATTGGGTTGGAGCCAAGAAAAGTGATATAAGCTGAAGTAGATGTGCGGTCATCTATGTTTCCAGCCCAGTCGGCATCACTGTAGGTTATAAGATGGGGTGCTGCAGATTTTTTAATCTGAATTCCATGAAAAATTGTCGTTTTTAGATATCGAAGAAGTCTTTTTGTGGCTGCCCAATGGGTTGTAGTTGGCTTGTGTAGGAATTGTGATAGCTTGTTGACAGCAAAAGAGATGTCGGGGCGTGTCATAGATAGGTATTGCAGGCTGCCTATCACCCTCCTGAACTCGGTACTGTCCACCGCAGCAGTGCCATCCAGTAAATGAAGAGATGTTGTAGTGGAAAGGGGTGTGCAAACATCCTTGGCACCAATCATATTGGTGGTTTGCAAAAGGTCACGAATATATTTGTGCTACGATAAGAAGAGTCCCGTAGAAGTTGGTATCACTTCCACTCCTAGAAAAAAATGAAGCGAGCCCAGGTCCTTTAAGGAAAACTGAATGCCGAGTTTATCAATAACATGAGCCACGAATTTCTGATCACTTCCTGTAATAACAAGATCATCAACATACACTAAGAAATAGCACATAGTTGAATCTTGTCGAAAGATGAATAATGAAGAATCAGCTCTAGAGTTCTGAAAACCAAGCTCAATTAAGGCATTCTTCAATGCTGAGTACCAAGCCCGTGGGGCTTGCTTAAGGCCATAAAGGGCTTTTCGCAACTGACATACGTGATCAGCCTTTGACAAATCTTTAAACCCAGGAGGCTGCATCATATACACATTCTCAATCAAGTTCCCGTGCAAGAATGCATTGTTAACATCCATTTGCCTGAGTTCCCATCCATTGACAACAACAATGTTTAAAACAGACCTTATTGTGGCTGGTTTAACCACGGGGCTAAAAGTTTCTTTATAGTCAAGTCCAGGACGTTGATTATACCCCTTTGCAACAAGTCGTGCTTTGAACCGATCAATTGATCCATCGGATTTCCTTTTGATTCTAAACACCCACTTACATCCCACAGGATTACAATTCTTGGGTGGGGGTACTAGATCCCAAGTACCATGTCTTATAAGAGCTGTGAGCTCATTAGACATGGTTTCTCGCCATTGGGGGTGAGATATGGCTTGACTCACACACGTTGGTTCAAAGGCGGGTTGTATGGAATGTTTTGTGACCGTGTGGATCTGTTTGGGTTTAAATATGTTATTCATTGACCTCGTGACCATGGTGTGAGGTCTCGAAGATGTATTTTGTGGTTGTGTCGAACTATTAGGTGCAGAAATTAACATTGGAGCACTCTCATTTTCATCAACAAATTCTAGGTTAACATTAGAATCTAAACTTTCTGGAGCAGGGAGATAGGAGATGTTACCTGGAGGTGATGCTTGAGCGGGGACAGGTGTTTTTTCGAGATCACCGGTTGCGACAAGGGGGGAGAATGGGATGGTTGCGTAGGTCCTGGAGTCGAAGGAACATCTGGGTTTCGCGAGGTGGGCATCAGCGAGAAGGGAACACCAAAGGAAGAGAGATGTTGATGAGGGGGCTTTCGGACTGGATCTGGGCCTCTTGATTTAATTGGGCTTTTTACCTCATCAAATAGGACATGTCTTGAGATATATAGCCTTTTAGTGGATGGGTCCATGCATTTATAGGCATTTTGAGTTTGTGAATATCCTAGAAAAATGCAAGGAACCGATTTGGGCTGTAATTTGTGAGTATTATATGGCTTTGTGAGAGGATAACAAAGACACCCAAATTTCTTGAGTTTGAGGTAATTAGGTTTTTGTCCAAAGAGAGCCTCAAATGGTGACTTATTTTGAAGAAGTGGAGTGGGTTGGCGATTTATGAGATACACGGCCGTTTGGAATGCATGGGGCCAATAAACAAGTGGTAGGGTAGCATCATGAAGAAGAGCTAGTGAATTTATTTTGTTGGGGCGTATGTGGTGCGATTGTGTAGTGACTTATGCCATGTGAGGAAAGATATTTCTTTAAACATATGAATTCACCACCATTGTCTGAATACGAACTCTTTATGGTAGAGTTGAAGCGGTTTTCAACAATATGCTTGAATTGCGGAAATATAGTGGACACGTTGGATTTTGCAACCATTGGATAAATCCAAATGTATTTTGTATAGTGGTCGACAAAAATGAGATAATAACGAGATCCATCAAGACAAATATGATGTGCGGGTTCCCAAACATCAGTGTAAATAATATCAAGAGGAGCATGACTTTGAAAACTCGTTGAACGAAATGGTTGTTGATGTGCTTTATTAATAGAACAAGAAGTACATGACGACGGTAATTTTTTTGTAATAAGCGGAAGAGAGAATTGATTAACAAGATTTTGAACTACTTTAGTGGATGGGTGTCCAAAACGTTTATGCCATCCATCAATAGAGGTTCTTTCATGCACATTGGCCACCATTTGGTGAGTTGAAGCCACCTGTGATTTAGGAAACACGTAGATGCCATTCTCACATGCACCTCTTAGTAATATCGCCCCTGTCCCATGTTCCTTCACAAGAAAATGAAATGGATGAAATTCAATAAAAACATTATTTTGGTTTGTAAAGTGATGAACGGAAATTAAATTTTTGTGAATATTTGGGACGCAAAGAGTGTCTCTCAAGATAAAGGTTTTTTTCAGTGAGTGTAAGGATAGAGAGCCAACGTGTGAGACAATCAAACCAGTACCATTACCAAGAACAACTTCATCAGTTTCCATCATATTCAGAATGAATAGATAGATTTTTGAGATCACCCGTGATGTTGTGAGAGGCTGCCGAATCAATGAGACATTTATTTTCATTCACATTTGATGAAGTAGCACAGTTTACCATCATTTCATTTTTCTGTAATTGTGGACAGGCCTTGGCAGTATGGCCCAACTTTTCACAAAACTTTTCACAAAGTTGGCACTTAGGCTGGAAATATCGTTGAGATGTGTTGGGTCGTCCTTGGTTTTGATTTGGCCTGCGCTGATCTTTACCATTGAATGGGCGATAAGAAACCTGCTGTTTGGATTGCCCATATGGTTTGTTGAAACCCTTCCACTGTTGTCCTCCGGTGTTTCCGTTACTTCGACTAGTGAAGTTTGCAGTGGCTACAAACTGTTGAGTTGCAGCTTCCATTCTTCTTAAATAGCTTTCATGCCCCACTAGCAGGTCACGAAGTTCCTCAAAAGTAAGGGATTTTTCCCTTGCCCGAATGGGGGCAGCTATTTTACGGAAAATCAGGCCCCAATCTATTGAGGACGTAAAGAGTGATATCATCGTCGGAAATCTGACGATCAATGAGTGCAATTTCGTCGGCTAGAGCTTTTATAGCATGTAGATAATCCGGAATTGATCGATTTCCTCACTGGATCAAGGTGAGTTCTTCCTTGAGTTGCATAGCCTTGGTACGCGATTTACTAACATACAAGGTTGATAATTTTTTCCAAGCCTCCTTTGAAGTTTTGGCAGTGGCGATGAGATGAGTAATTGTTGTGGATGTTGATGCTAAGATAGCACTTAGGATTAGTTTGTCTTGTCTAACCCAGTGATTCCTTTTTGAAATGGAAGATGGGGTGCCATCAGAGGATGGGCATATGGAATCACCATTGGTGTAGTCCATCAGATCATACCCAATTAAGAGGGCTTCAAATTGAGCACACCACTGTGGAAATGTAGAGGGTGTAAGCTTCTCATTGATTTGGGCAGTGATGTTGAAAGCAACAAGGGGTGTGTCTGTAGGAGAAGGCAGTGGTGGGTTGCTTGGGGAAGACATAGCTAATTTGGGATCAAGTTTCTCGTTAGAGATTACCGCTCTGATACCATGTTGAGATTTGAGGGTCCATCTTAAAAGGTCAACTTTATTAAGAGGAGTAGCCCAAAGCCTTTATAAATTTGCCTATGTTTACATCTTTATTCGATGTGGGATTATATCACTTAACATGACACAAATCAAGCAATTCTAAAACCATGACAGTCAGACAACACATCCTTGCAATCAGCGTGAGCTAGAATCATGGGATTTACTTCCTACAATGAGTGATTTGTAACTGTCATTATAAGAGCTGTACTTTTCCATATATAGAATGTAAACTCTGTATAAAGCTACCAGCAGGATCAATAGAAAATTGTGTGTTCAAAATTCTCATTGAAAGTGGCTTGTGTCTTATTATTCAATATGGTATCAGAGCCCATTAAACTCCAACGAGCGATTCGATCCTTGTAAGACTCAAAAATATGAGCATATGGATTTCAAGATTGGTCTGCTCAAACGAGCCACCATCTTGTGAGGGCATGTTAAGGGATATAATCCCACATCGAATAAAGATGTAAACATAGGTCAATTTATAAAGGTTTTGGGTTACTCCTCTTAATAAGGTTGACCTTTTAAGATGGATGTACCTTTTAGTTGACTTTTTTAGTCAAACAATCGGATTCTTTTTTATGTAGTCACTTAGTCAAATTTATCTGATTTTTCTGAGAAAGAAACTTAAATGGTGAAAAAGTTCCCACTAAATACTATCATTTTATATTTTTTTTAAAAAAAAATAAAAAATAAAGTGGTGAAACGATAGGCATAAGACTATCCATTTGACCACAAAAATTTACCAAGACATTCTGCAGCAGATGGAGGGTTGACATGTTTAATATTTTCCAAACTCATTGGGCATGATTGTAATCATTGATTTTGTCTAAACTCTATCTGACTTCTGTCTATTTCTTTTAAATAGAATTTTATTGTTGTGGTACTATTGCTATAGCTGATAGAAAATACTATTGCTAATATATTTAGCCCTGTTTGATACACATTAAAATGGAAAGAATGCATTTTTTGGGTGATGCGATGGTGAATATGTAGTTAAAAAAGAAAGAAAATTTATTGATTTGATGGAAAATATTATTTTATTGAAGAATGTGTGGTTGAAAATGAGTAAAAGAATGAAAATGAAAATTAGAATGTGGATCGAACAAGGGCTTAAAGCTTTTATGACTCGTAATCTATTTCACAAAAACATGAAGTCAATTTCTAGTTGACTCTATTTGGTCTGTAAGAATTTTGGAATTTCCGAAAATCAACATTATTTCCTAGAATCTTTTGGTATCTCATAAATTTTCCTATTAGGATACTCGTGGATCGAATCTCTCATCATAATCATACCCCACTTTTGTCTTCATATTTTCAGGAAATGGTGAAGGATAAAAAGTTTATTTTCAGCTTTGATGCTACCCAGAAAGCTCATTTTGGCATCCTTCCGCGGTATGCAAAAAATGAACTC
Organism: Osmanthus fragrans; assembly: GCA_019395295.1. NCBI lineage: Eukaryota > Viridiplantae > Streptophyta > Magnoliopsida > Lamiales > Oleaceae > Osmanthus > Osmanthus fragrans. Next base: position 8,569,865 of record CM033356.1, read on the forward strand.
CTAATCAAATGGTTTGAGCTTCCTCATTGCTTCATATTCCATAATGGTGAGGAACTTTGCTTTCGTATATGCCTTATAGAATTTCCAAATGAAATGCTCCCTGCACTTAATCTCTTTCAAGGGTCTAATATCAGTTTCATAAGAACTAAGACAAGCTCACTTTTTTTTTTTTTTTGTGATTGGTAGACAAGCTCACTTGTTAATACATAATAACATGGTCAGTCGCTTAGAAGTAGTGTTTTCACGAATTTCACATAGATCTCCAGCTTTGCTGAGGACTGTTTATCTTCTCATGAAGGACAATGTTGTTATCTAGGAGAAACCAATTTCTGTTAAAGCAAATCAGCACATATAAAAATCTTTGATTAAAAACTTCTTGGTGATTAAACGTTCCAAAGGTCTCATTTTAGTCATCAAACCTTTTTTTAAGCATAGATGGTCGCCGAACATCGCCTAGTTATTTCAGTTGTTTGTTATTTAATTGGTTTATGGAGGTGTCTGGCGGTGTTGCTTATCTAGAAGACACCTTAGTGAGATGGTATTTATAATCCTAAAACACCACTTTTACACACAATTTCTGTTTAACATCACTTATTTAAACATCTTAAACTCTTCATTTTAACTTATCATTTTATTCATTCGATGTAGAGATCAATGAAAATATTGGATATTAATTTGATTGATTTTTATCCCTGATGTTATTTATGTTATCCTTATGAGTCTTGTCGTCGGCCACATCACGCATATCTATTAAATTGACTGAAGGATATGTGATCAATGACTTCATTGAAACAACTTTGTAAGTTCGGTGACCATATATGTTAAAAAATGGTTCAGTGATTAAAGTGACACATTTTGTTAGAGTTTGGTGACTCGGAGTTTTTAAAAATCTTAAATGGAAAATAACCGAAAAACAAAGGAAGTATAATTTTCTCAATTTTGAACAAGATTGTAGCAGCATAGAAGGTGACCGAATACACGATCTATTTCAAATTTGTTCAATAGTAATATAGAATCCTGAACTTTACTCATCATCATGAGGATGTATTTTTTCAAATATAAATGATTTTAAATTGTCCCACACGACCTATTAGTCTATGCCAGTCTTATTTTTCTTTTTTAGATCAGCAAATTTAATCGATCAGCTTTGAACACTAAAATGGATGATAATCTATAAAATGTTTTCTGGTTGCAACTCTTGTTAAATTTAGATAATACTAAATTCTGTCAGTTCAAATGTAAAGAATGATAGTTTCTGGATAATAAAAGTTATTATCTAAATCATATATCTCAGTGTCCATTAAAAGAACCAATTCAATTGCACAAAGTTGTTAAAACAGTATATCTGAAGCCAAGCAGTTACATGCATATTCATCCACTGATTCTATCATTTACATGATTCTTCTTACCTTGTATTTACAACGTGTGTGTGTGTGTGTGTGAGAGAGAGAGAGAGAGAGTTCTCCTGTGTTCATTCTTTGCATTCTCAAGTTTTATCCGTTTATCATAATGAGAATCTTGTGCTGTAGTTGTGATGTTACCAGTCCTCACACATTTCATGTATTTTTATTTTTATTATTTTTATCAGCAAATGCTTGGGAGGAAGGAGATGAAGTTGTTCTAATCACTTGTCGCCTTGAGAATCCAGATCTTGACACGGTTAATGGTGCCATTAAAGAAAAGCTTGAGAATTTTAAAAATGAACTGTAGGAGAGCTCAAAGCTGATAGATGTCTTTATCATATTTCATTTCTGACAGATGAATTCTCATTCTAGTTATCTCTATCAGGTATGAGATGAGGTTCAACCTCAAAAATGGTCTGGCTTCACAGAAAAAATTATCTGTATCCGCTGTTGATTTTCCAAGGGTGAACGAAAGTTATACTGCTAGGTAAACATCTTATAAACTTTGCTAATGATTTGGGATTTTCATCTGAATTATATCAGTGAAGAGAAACCAGACATGAAAATCAATGATATTCAGCAATTTTGGGTCAATGGGACCCTATAAATTCAGTTGCATCTGTCATGACAGATATTATCCTTGTTACTTTTCAGCTACATTCCATCTCCATTTCCTATATTTTCTTGTGCTCGACATATTTTTAGATTATAATGATATTTGCTTAATCGCATTTGCTTTGTGTATTTAGGAAACTGCAATATGTATATGGAACGACACTGGACAAGATTGCTAAGGTAACTGGGATTATCAAGTTTGATTTGCATGCAGAACCAGAGACCGGATCGGGAAAATAAAACCTAGAAGTAGAGGAAGGTAGGGGAAATGTTAAAGGTATCTTTGATCTGGGACCTGGACGATTTGGTTCAGAGGCTGTCTTTGTTCCCCGGTATCCTGGTATGACATCTGAAGAAGATGATGGCTACTTGATTTTCTTTGGTACATGATGAGAACACTGGGTACTTGTCTCTGTCTCCCTCTGATACACTTTTCGGGGTCATTTTTTTTTTTTTTTTTACTTTAGCCCTTGTTTGGAAGCCATTTTCAGCAATTTTTGGCAAAATTCACACACAAGAAGTTTGATTAAATTCCCTACAAATGTTGAACCATATAGTTTTGGAAGTGTGCCGTTATACAGTAAAAAAGCAGCTGCATTTATTGACCAAACCAAGCAAAATTATCTTTGTACCCTTTTGACATTTATTTCATTGTATTTGAGAGATGGGCATTTCAAGGAATTTGCTTGATGTTGAGTCAATAATGATGGCTGCATAGGGACTCACCATACTGTTCCAACAGTCCAAATTATTCTTAAAAGCATTTTGCTACTTATACAACATCCCTTGACAATATTAGTTGATAATCATCTCACATGAAGAGGGGTCCACGATTTTTTTATTCATCTTGGGCCCCCCTCCCATGTGAGTGATTGTCAACCAATGTTGTCAAGGGATGTTGTACAAGTAGCATGGTTCTTCTTAAAACCCAGTAAGAATCGTATCTAGACAAAGGGCTTAATATGTAGATGGCTTGGACTTTGACTTGTATGGCAAATCCAAATGCATATCAAGGAATTTGCTTGATGTTGAGTCAATAATGATGGCTGAATAGGGACTCACGTACTGTTCCAATGGTCCAAATTATTCTTAAAACCCAGGAAGAATCGTATCCAGACAAGGGCTTAATATGTAGATGGCTTGGACTTTGACTTGTATGGAAAATCCAAATGCAGTATGCTTACCCTTACTCATATTTGATTACATATACAGAAAGTCGGCAGTGAATGTAATTGATGCAAAAACGATGTCACCTGATCCTGTTGCCATTGTCGAACTGCCCAAGAGAGTTCCGTATGGTTTTCATGCTTTCTTCGTGACAGAGGTAAATTTTATCCATTTTTTTTTTCATTTTTGTTTCCTTTTGTGTATTCTTCTATTTAAAAACATTGAAAGATAAACGAAGCTAGAATGCAAATTGGCTGAGAGACTAAGGGGACGTTATCTTTATGTTTCAGTTTTGTGTTTTGTGTTTTGGGTGTCCATTTTGAGATTGTTGAAAACTCGTTCTTTTTGTCGTTTTGAAAAAATATTTTCCAACCCATTTTCCCAAAAAACGTGTTCACATTTTTGCCCCTGTTTTTTATTTTCCAGCTTGGGCGATTTGCCCCCTCCATAGCCGCCGTTTTAGTTTGCGCCAGTGGGAGTTTTGAGGATGATTTTTGATCGATTTTGTTATGCGTTTGGGTTTTTGTTTGTGTGATAAATGAAGAGGGGATTGAGGACTTCACAATGGTATATAACTCCGGCCGTTTTGGAGGAGGTTGGTCAGAGTTTATTGCCTTGGAAAGTGGCAGCTCCATTGTTTTGGTAGAAAGAAGTTGGGGAGAAGGAAACAGGCGTTTCCCATTTTGGCAGATTTGTGAAGAAAATAGTTAAAACGTAAAAAAATCGTTTTATGTTTTCTTCACAAAATTTTCAGCTGTTTTCAAAAACTCGTTTTCGAAAATGGGAAAGAGAACGCGTTTTCAATGTTTTGGAAAATCGAAAACAGAAAACGACCCGAAAACAGCAAAGAGAACGCCACCTAAATGTTTAAACCAGTTTCAGATGGATTGCATGCACGTAAAACGTTTGAAGTAGATGGATGTTTGTTAACTACTTAGTCGATGTATCCGCAAACATAAAGAAATTCATGTTTGTCTTGTCTAGCACTATGATGGTAAGATGTTAATCAACGGGAGATAATGGCTTACTGCATTTAGAATGAATATGCCATGTTCATATGAAGCAAATCTTTGGAATTTAAGGTTGGAATAGTATTTTCTTTAACATTTTGACAAGCTGTAGTGGTAAGTAGAACTGCAATCTACCAAAGAAAGCCCATGGACAAGGTCAATGAGCGATCAAGAAAACCCATGGCCTAAGTTGGCGACTTGCACTGCGCTTGAGAGGAGTGCCCTCTTAAGGCCGTCCCAAGTGGACGAGACTATATAATTTGTGTTATTTTTATTTACCAATAATGGTGTGCGCATGTGTATATGTCTATGCTGAGCGGTTACTTGATTCTCGTTATGAGTTTTTAGGACTTTCTTCCAAATCATGTCTGTATACTTAGCAATAACTAGATCCCATGTGTTCTCTTTCTCAAATTCGGAGTGCCACTAAACAAATTCATATTTTGCGTACTAGAAATAATTCAATAACAGCTTTCATTTTCTATTTGTATCTTTTCATTTAACTTCTTTGTAACAGGATCAACTTCAAGAACAGGCAAAGCTTTGATAAGTAACATGATCTGATGATCACAAGTATTCACAACACAGGATGAAGGTGAATTTTGAGAGCCACAGCCTCACTTTTACTTAATCGTTAATGTTTATGCAAACCCGTGCCAAAAAACAATGCGTGTTTGGTACGTGATACTATATTCGGGTAAACAATACTAAGCTCGATATTATTAGGGTGGTAGGTATGTAATAACATGGATTATGGTATTGTTTTTATATGATATTCGGTGTTACATTGTATTATAAGAATGTGATGTGAACCCATGTAACAATAAAAACTATAAAACCCGCAAAAGATTTATTCAAACTCAAGAAAGTTAAGAATCAACGTTTAAAGTTTGACTAAAAAATATTGAAATAAAGAATCAACACAATCGTAGACAATATGTTGGCCACATGATCACAAGATTCAAGAATCTCACATGGATTGTTTGAACGCCACAAGAAATAAATCTTCATAAGTTCGAAAAATTAGTTCAATGAAGAACAAAGAATTGAAAACAAATATGCCTCTAGATAATATATCTGAAAAGTTAATTGTATGTCAAAGTTGTCACAATGAAAATAATGAATTCTATTTATGAGGAACTCATTAAACCCTAGTCTATACAAAATTAAAGTTTAAAGATTACAAAAGTTACCAAAATAAAGTTTTAACATAATTAGAAAATTTCGCAAAATTGAAAAAATTTGCGTGAACAATTTGCACTATGCGACCGCATAATACTCAATCATGCGGACACATAGGCATCGTCTATGCCTTAGCTAGTTACGCTACAAAAGGGCATGCGACCCAAAGGGGCATGCGGTCGTATAACCTACTTGTCCAGCTCCTTCGTACATTGCTCGAATCAAGTTGATCCACTTCATATCTTTTTTTGAGCCCAACATGAAAATTGTTTCTTTGTTTGCCATGATCAATATTTCATTCACCTTGACTTGAGCAAGTAGTCTCCGTCGTTTCTTTAATCCTCTTCGCTCGCGATCTAGTTATATGACTTTTTTCAATGATCAATGAATTCTTGCCCAAACTTGCCTTCATTGCCTTCATTCCACATCAGAATGGTTGACTAGTGCTTGCAAATCTCCTTCCAAGTGAAAATAGGAAATGATCGCTCTTACTTACAAGGGAAAGTTCGGTTGAACTACTTCAACCGTTTTCGAGTACTTCACAGTACTTTCAGGATATTCAAAGATTTGATCGTTTCTCTATAATTCCTCTTGCACTGCCTTTTCCAATGGTTTTGAAGATAATATTTTTATATTGATCCATAAACTGATCTAGAAAATTCATGAACTCAATTTTATTATTCATTCGTACTAGGCCCTTGTTTGATGGCCATTATTGAGGGGGGAAAATAATGTTTTGAATAATGATTTTTTAAAAATGTGTGATTAATAAGTATGAAAAAGTTTTTGATTTACGTAAAAATATTTCATTGTGTGAATGTATGATCGAAAATGAGTATGAGAATTAAATAATTTTGTTGTAAAGGAAGACAAATAATGGCAAAGAATATGAACCATGAATCCGACCTTTCAGTTAATACAAATGTGACTATCCAACCTTCGAAGGTGAGGAGGCTTCAAGTTTTGAATCCATGTAACTATGACTTTCGATCGAACGGTATATTTTTAAATTGAAATGACTGTTATACCTTTTCTTTGATTTATATTTAAAAAAATTATCTTAAAACACAGCAAAACTACTAAAAAAAATAAACACAAAAATACTAAATAAATGCAATTCGTTATGCGAGGACCCAAAGTCACGTAATAAAAGAGGTTTTTTTCTCTTTCCTTTTATTTTTAGTCATTTCAAATTAAGGGTATAATAATAATTGTTTCAATAATAATTAAATTTTTTAATGGTCAAATAAACAAAAAATTGTTGCTTGAGGATCCAAAATCACGAAATTGCATAAGTTGAGGACTCAAAATCTTACTTTCAAATAAAAACAAGTTTTAGAATAATTTAATAAAAACGAGTATGCCTTTAGTATCATTTTTTCTTACTTTTTATCTTTCAATTCTTAACAGAATGGTAGTCTTTACTGTGAATAATATTACTCGTCTTAACATTTATACAAGTTTAGAAAATTAAAGTATTATAATTACATTACTACAAGATGCAACAAGGTTGATATCAATGTTCTAAAAAATATGCATAGGAGAGCGTGACAAAAACGCTTCGCATTGAGTCTAAACGAAAATTAAGCTGTCAACGAAAATGTTAACCTCTTAATGCACGCCTTTTCGTTGACCGTTTAATTTTTGACTTAGGCTCAAATCGAATAGTTCTAAAAACTTTTCATCTTCATTATATATACTTTTTTTTTTTTTTTTTTTGTAGATGAAGAAGATATTGAATTGAAGTTCGATAAAAAGTTAAATAAAATTTAAGTTACAAGCTATCTAAATTATGTAATTATCAATCTGAAACTTATCTTTTTTTGTACGAATTATTAAGTACATACAATATTTTATAATTTTAGATGTTTGATATATGTTATATGAATTATTGAATGTTTTTTACAATAATTAAAAATTTAAAATCAAAAAACATTTTTTTACGCACATAAACTTCGCATAGGCTCATAAAACTTGAAACTTGCCCTCTACGTCTAGCTACGCTTTACACTTTTTCAATTCTGTTTGATATCAAAGGCTCAAAGCTTGTTCTATTTATTTAGTTATCTTTCAAAATGAAAAATCGGTTTTCAAAAAATAATTTAAACTAAAAACAATGTGTCTCATCTGAATTAAAGCCCCCGTTTGGTTCTCATTTTTTCACCATAAAAATGAAAAATATGATCATTATCCATCAAATTCAGCCATCACATTTGACTTTACATCTCTTGTGTGGGACCCATAACGACTATATTTTTCATTCTCATTTTACAAATAATGTGTATCAAACGGGGCAAAATTAAGTAAAAGAAAAATTAATTTTCTGATTTTGTTTTCTGTCAAACTGGAAAGAACCAGAGTTCAAGTCTTGAAAAAACTCAAATCGAAAAAAAAAAAAAAAAAAAAAAAAAAAAAAGAAAGAAGGTGGTTGATGGATCGTATCCCTCAGAAATGCCTATTGTCTACCTGGCATAAAAAAATGTAATGGTTCCTCAACCTCCTACGCCAAAGATGGCAAGAGGGAGCCCCAATTAAGCAAAATTTCAGATTACTAAATGTTTCATCACCGGGATATACAAAAACGAAATTCGTGGAGAAATGAAAAAAGAACACAAATTGACTGAAATAGTATGACCGGAGAATCCAAATTATACAATCGCACAAACCTTTGGAGACCCTTGTTGAGCGAATTAGGAATCTACCATCATATAAGAACATTTACACATAGATAGAGGGATTACAGAAAGAGCGAGAGTTGGAAAGAGTGCAAAGCTATTTATTCTAGGGTTTCCGCCAATGTTTCAGCTTTCAAATTCGGGTTCGGCAGGTTTGACAAACCGGACCAATTGACTTGTCAGATTTGAGAAAGAAAACCGGACCCGACCGCACTTTTCAAATTTCCTTTGCCTTTTACCACAATCTCCCTCTTTTCACGAGTTTGCTATCTTTTCATTCGTCTAGAAGAGATTATAAGGTGTAAAAAATGTATTATAAATTTATAATTGAAAGAGTGACAAAGCTTATTGTGTTGTTATTGAATAATCACCCTATAAATACACCATGGAGATAACCAACTATGGTTGAAGATGAGAACTAAATCCTATATCTATGGAATGCAGGTAAATACATTTGAATAATACAATCTGATAAGGAAGGATAACTAATTATCTCTATTATGCCCCCTCAAGATGGAGCTCGAGAGAGAAGTCCAATCTTGTGTTTAAGTTGAAGAAAACGTTGACGTGGAAGCGGCTTGGTCAGAGCATCAGCAATTTGGTCTTCAGAAGAGACATGAGCAACACGAAGAGCATTATTTTGAAATTGATCCCGGATAAAATGAAAGTCTATTGCAACATGCTTCATTCAAGAATGAAAAATTGGATTGGAGCAGAGCTGAGTTGCCCCAACATTATCACAGTAAATGACAGGGCTGTAGGGAAGTGAAATACCAAGATCAGTCAAGAGATAACATATGAAATTAAGTTCAGCAGCTGCATTTGCAATTGAGCGATCTAGCAACAATTCGTTGCTTTTTAGAACTCCAGGATATTGGGTTTTTACCAAGATAAACAACATACGCACTGGTGGAGCAAAAAGTATCCTTGTCCCCTGCCCAATCAGCGTCAGAGAAAGCTTGTAAACCGAGGGAAGAGTCTAAGAAAGCATGCAAACTGAGAGTAGAGTCATTGTAGATTTGTAAACCATCATCAATAGTGCCAACAAGATAACGCAGTAGTCGTTTGACAAAGGACCAATGTTCAGTTGTTGGGCGGTGCATATATTATGACAACTTGTTAATAGCAAAGGCGATGTCTGGTCTTGTTATTAGCATGTACTGGAGGCTCCCAATTACCTGGCGATACTCTGTTGGATCAGATAGAGAAGAACCTGAGTTTAACATGAGAGCAGGACTGGTTGGTATGGGAGTAAGCGTAGGCTTGGCGTCTTGCATCTTGGTTTGAGTGAGGAGATCCATGATATATCGCCGTTGTGAGAGTAACAAGCCATGTTTGTTTGGGACAACTTCTATACCGAGAAAGTAAGTGAGTAAGCCGAGGTCTTTGATGGAAAATCTCTTAGCAAGAATAGCAATGAAATGATTAACTGTGGTAGCATTGTCTCCTGTGAGAATTAAATCATCAACATAAACAAGGAGATATATATTGTGGCCATTAGCATGAAAGACAAAGAGTGAAGTATCAGTATATGAATTCTGAAAGCCAAACTGTAGAAGGAATTTTCGGAGCTCATGGTACCACGCCCAAGGGGCTTGTTTTAGGCCGTATATTGCTTTTCTGAGTTTGCAGACATAAGAGGGGTTGTCTTTATCAACAAATCCTGGTGGTTGTGACATGAAAACATTCTCGGATAGATGACCTTGAAAAAAGGCATTGTTTACATCAGGTTGTCTTAAAGGCCAGCCACGACTTACAGCTATACTGAGAACAATTTGAACTGTAGTTGGTTTTACAACTGGACTGAATGTGTTTTGATAGTCAAGACCAGGGCGTTGGTGGAAGCCTTTTGCAACCAATCGAGCCTTGAACCTGTCAACAGAACCATCAGATTTGCGTTTAGTTTTAAAAATCCACTTACATCCAACTAGATTTTGACTTTCTTCCAAGGGAACTAGATCCATGTGTCATTCTTTACTAAAGCATCAAACTTGTCAGACATGGCTCGATGCCGTTTATGATCTTTGAGAGCCTGGGTCAATGTGGTTGGTTCAAGGTCTTGTTGTTTGGTTAATTGGGTGTGAAGATTAATTTTGGTGATGGGTTTGCGAATATTGTTTTTGGCTCTAGTGATCATGGTGTGGGTGGGTAGTGGCTGAGGCTCGGGTGGATTTATTTGTGGTAATGGTAGTTGGGGATTGTTGTTGTTTGAAGAGTCAAGCAATGGTGTTGGAACAGATGTGTTGACCAAGTCTAGTGGTGGTGACGTTTCACTGGGGGTTTCCCGTTGAGCGTCCACTGTGGATGGCTAATTGAGTGGTGGTAACGATTGCAAGTTGGGAAGTCGAAGTGGTGGAGGAATCCAAGTAGCAATGCAATCAGATTGAGGACAGGTGGAAGGAGAAGAGAGATGACTGAAGGGAAATACAGACTCAACAAACCTAACATGCCTAGAGACATATATTTTGGAAGTGGATAGATCAAGGCAGTAGTAGGCACTCTGAGTTAAAGAGTATCCAAGGAATACACATGGTTTGGATTGAGTGTCTAGTTTGTTGGTTGTATATGATCTAAGCCAGAGGTAGCATAAACAGCCAAAAGTTTTGAGTTTTGAGTAATTAGGAGCTGTCAAAAAAAATTTCATATGGAGAGGAGAGTTTCAATGTGGGTGTCGGCATGCGATTTATTAAATAAACTGTTGTGGAGAAGGCATAAGTCCAGTAACTTAAAGGAAAAGATACATGAGAGAGTAGTGCTAATCCAGTTTCTACAATGTGAAGATGTCTTCGTTCAGAAAAACCATTGTGTTCAGGTGTGTGAGGTGGTGTAGTGAGATGAGAAATACCATTTATTGAAAGAAATTGGGCGAGTGCAATATATTCACCTCCATTTTCAGTATAAAATGTTTTGATGATTTTGTCAAAGTGTTTTTCCACAATGGCTTTAAATCTAATAAAAATATCTTTGACATCTGACTTGTGTTTAAGCGGATAAAACCAAATATATCTAGTGAAATGATCCACAAAAATGACGTAATATTTAAATCCATTAGTTGATATAATTGGAGAAGTCCAAACATCAGAAAAGATAGTTTCAAGGGGTTGAGAAGATTCAATTGTGGAATGAGAGAATGCCAATTTGTGACTTTTATTACTTAGACAAGCATTACATGGAAACTTGGAAGACAATGAAGAAGAAACAACGAGTTTATTACTGGAAACAATCTGTTTCAGAATGTGGAAAGCTGGGTGTCCTAATCTTTGATGCTACTCGGATAAGGTTGTTTTGATGCTGGAGAAAGCAAGCAATGGTGGAGATACCGACCACTCATACACGCCATCTTTAGTTTGGCCCTGTAGAAATGTTGCCTCCGTGTGAATGTCCTTTACAAGAAAAGTAGTTGGTAAGAATTCAATGGAGACATTATTCGAGATACAAAAATTGAGAAATTGAAATGAGATTCTTTTTCATAGCAGGAACACAGAGGACATTGTTTAATTGAAAAGTGTTATGAGTTGTGTAAAGAGAGGAAGAACCGGTATGAGTAATGGAGAGACCCGAGCCATCATCGATCATAATGTCATCCGAGCCATTGTATGGAGCATGCATGGAGAGATTGTTAAGATCAGCTGTAACATGATAAGAGGCTCCACTGTCCAGGAGCCAAGATGTGTGACTGGGAGCATTGGTAGCATAATGAGCCCTTGGTTGCCATGGGGTAGCAGAGTGTTTGTTCGAAGTAGGGGAGGCACTGCTGGATGTGTTAACCGAGACTAGCCGAAATGAGGGACACCGTTTTGCTGTATGGCCTTGTATTTTACAGATTTGGCAATAACAAGGTATGGCCGAGATGGGCGAGTACCTTGAGTTGTGAGTTGTCCGCTGTTTTGTGTAGTAGGATACTTGTTTTGATGGCTGTTGGAGGGGCGCCATGACTGATTGTTAGTGCCTGAAGGTGCAGGTGAGTGCCAAGTTGATAGATTCTTACTTGTGGGATTAGCAGTGGCAGGAAACTGGTTAGGGGTCTGGAGTGGGGTTCACAGAGACTTCAAAGTTGAGCAATTTTTCATGTAGTTCCTCAAAGGTTATAGGGGAGTCTCTGCTTGGACATCACGTGTGAGTTCTTTGTATTCATCACCAAGTCCCTCAAGTATCTTGTCGGTGAGATCTTCTGATCTAGTGGTGCTCCAAGAAGGGCAAGCTCATTAGCTTTTGCCTTTATGGATTGCAGGAATGCTGTGACACCGTCAGAGCCTTTGGTGATCAGCTTGAGTTGGCTTTTGGCCCGTTTGATACGTCCATGAGAAGGCGTAGCGTAGGTGGTGGCCAAGATAGTCCATGCTTCGTGAGCCGTCTTGGCCCGTGCAATGAAAGGTATGATGGTGTGGGAGATGGAGCTGATGATGGCATTCAAGAGAAGCTGGTCTTGTCGGATCTAGAGGGTGTGAGCAGGGTTTGCTGTGGTTGTTTCATTTTGTGTGAGAGTGGCTGAGGGACATGGCTTTAAGCCATCGATATAGCCTAAGAGATCATATCCAATGAAGAGGGTTTGGAATTGCATTTTCCATGAGAGGTAGTTGCTGGAAGTGAGTTTTAGAGGGGTTTGGGCAGCTACATTAATGTTGATAAGGGTGTTGTGCGTTTCATTGGTGTTGAGAATTGTGGGTGAAGAGTTAGCCCTGGCTGTTCAAGATTAAAGAGGGGAGGGGATGAGAAACGAGAGAGTTATCTCTAGTTATGCTCTGATACCATGAAAGAGTGACAAAACTTATTGTGTTGTTATTGAATAATCACCCTCTAAATACACCAGGGAGATAACCAACTATGGTTGAAGATCAGAACTAAATCCTATATCTATGGAATGCAGGTAAATATATTTGAATAATACAATCTGATAAGGAAGGAATACATTAGAATAATACAATCTGATAAGGAAGGATAACTAATTATCTCTATTAATAATGACTGTCAAGAAGATAACAGATTCGAGACAGTATATATTTCACCCTAGTAGTAATGTCAATTTGGATTATTTCACTCAAATAATGCTACTTTGGCAGAAAAATCTCACCAGATGCAGTGACAGAAGATATCGTGATGAGAGTTGATTGGATGGGACAACTGACTGTGTTTAAAACACTCCAATGATGAAATGTCATGTGACATTATGTCAAATTTTTTGTTCCTATAGCATGATTGATTTCACCTCCACAGTAGTAATGTCAATTTGAACCATGCTACTCAAGCAATACAATCTAACTTATTTAAAGCCCGATTTTGAAAAAGCTTAGTCCTCAACATGCTGCTTTAAGAATAAATTTCAAAAATTGGGGGTACACTTGGAAAGATTAAAAAATCAAAGGTCGAATTAAGCTTTATCATTTATAAATAATTAGAGAAGAAATTAGCGATAAATAAGTGAATAATACTTATAAGTTCATTGAAATGTAAGATTTAAAATGAAGTTTATTCATTTATAAATAACTGATAAAGTTTGCCAAACAAAGACCTGACCTAGCCCATTTGACACCACTTATCTATGAATCCCATCCCATTCCATGTCTACTCTCCTCAGCTTCTATTATTAGATTTTCAATATTTCATTGCTCCTCACTACCATGGGGATGCTCTGGTACAACAAAACAAAGATAATGAGATGAACCCCAAGAACTGAAACACGCTGAAATGAGATGCATGATATCACATTGATTCTCCAACAAAAAAGGATTCACACATCAACATTTACAGATGGTTTGATGTTTCTAACTTTCATAATATCTTCTCTTATTCTAAAGAAGGGGTGAGATGGTAGATAATGGAAATAATGGTAGACCGAAGACCCCCACTATAACCTTTCTACATCGTCTCATCCTGCACATAGAGTAACCAAGCCAAGAATGAATTGCCTGACAACAACCATGCAGTTGTAAGTCGGAGTAGTTTCTCATCTGGTGGGGGCAACTCCATGGGGGAATTGATTCACCAACAAGTTTCAATTATCCTAATTAAGATGTCCACTGACCTGTTCATTTTTAGTCGACTGTGAAAAGTAGAAAAATAGTGCATGACCATTGTCTTTCCCTTTTGAAAGAGTCTGCTCTTTGCATGTTTCTTGAACCAGGGATCCCTCATCTTGTTTATTAGAAATTCCATCACGGTTGGAGGATAAGTGCTTAGAACAAGACGAGTTGCATGGCTGCGTAGGAACAATTGACCCAGATTTGGACTGCTCAGTAGTGGAATTTTTTTCGTATTGAGGAATTGACCTCCAGAGCCTCTTTCCCTTCTTACTGTATGCTAGTGCCGAGATTCATGAAGATATGGCTGCAGCAATCAAAATTAAAAGGAATTACGGACTTCCTGAACTAAACAATTAGGGTAATTTCTAGATGACAGTACAAAAGAATCCAACCATAAAAACCAACAGAAAATAAAGGCAGACGGTGCATCTATTAGCCACATGAATTCAAAAGATAAAGAATTAAAGTTGTTCAATTAGGATGCAATACGCCATCACATCATTAATATCTTTCTTTTTTTATCTTATCAAAAGTTTTGAGGGTTTAACCACAAGACATTGTGATCAGTATATAATAGCACAAACAATCTAGAAGTCCTGCAAGTTGTACCCACGATTTTCATTGATACAATTTATTTACCTGATAAAAAAAAAATCACAAGTATATAGACAACATTCTTTGTCAAAAGAAATTTGGTTTGTATTTGGGTATTTCATCATTATATATTGTCCAGTTTCAATCATAGTAAGTATTGGATTCCTCGAGATTCCTAGTAATCTCCATATTTGTCTGCATGGCTTGGACTAGGAGTATAGAAGAGTGTGAAAGGAGATGAAGCACCTTGGTCAGACAGGTTAACTGACACGTCCAATGTTCCCAATCTTCATAGATAGATCATTTCATAAAATACAAAAGATCCTCATATTATTTGCTCGAACAAAGCTTCTAACTAAAGTTGGTAGATTACTTCAACAAAAAAAACTTAGCTAGTATATGTCTCGGATTGTTTCCTTGTCATTTTATCATGTTGAGATTGCAAAGTACTTATAGGCCAAGTATATTTTTTCATAGAACCCTCAATAGCATCTGATCACCAGACATAGTCTTCATCTTCTACCAAGACAATCACATTTCGTCAAAGCCATTAAACCAATGATATCATCAATGTAACCAAATTTCATTACACTTGCAAATGCTAAGATTCACAATCACCACATACTTATAAGATCTACATTTGTAATTATTCAATGAGGGTTGGTATATGTAAAGAAACCATATACACACTTATGCGACCAACCAACATCTGTTTATAGCTGTACATATATGTTTATGTCTAAAGGGGGAGAGAGGGCAATGCCAACCTGTAGCTTTTCTAAAGAAATAACCTCCCCGTTTTCAGACCATAAAAATCACAAGGATCTTCATTCCGTAATGTAAAGACAAAACACAATCACTTTCACAAGTTCCCATCACCCATATATTGGATTTCTAAGGTTTGTATTGTTCAACATTCATTCAACGGACCTAAAACTGTAATATGAACTAGAAGGATGCCTAAAATACAGATTCAATAATCGAATAACATTGATATAGGTGCATTTACTGGCATATATTTGGACACAAGTCTCCATGCTAATTGAGTGAGAGATAAAGAGAAGGAAAGAAGTAAACATAGGTGTCATCCTGTCCTTTGTCCCCGATATTTTCTCCTACATGTTTTTGTTATTTATAGACACCTCTTAAGCTCGATTCTAAACTGACTTTCCAGTAATTAAAGCAAAATGAAAATTGAAACTAACTCAGTAATCCAAAATTATTCATGCCCATGTCCAAGTTTCATTTTTTCCTTCCAACTACCACACTTAAATGTTAGACTGAACTTTGACATCCATGTATGTGAATTCAGAACAAGTGTGGTAATGAAACAAAACCTAACAATCTACAAAAATTATTATATTCCTTAACATCATTTTGTACATAGACATTGCAGAATGAGTTGGGATGCAATTTAGGAGGGGAGGCATTATGTTACCTTCCGGACTTCAATCACTTTCTTCTCCAGTTCTGCTTTCGCTCTTATTTTTCTTCGCCTTAATATTCCATTATGCTGTTTAGCATTCACATATACAGGCCCTTCTTCCATACTGAGAGGCAAAGGCATTCTTGCTGGAACTGGAAGATATCCAAGGAACTGTTGTTGTACCTGCTGAGGAAGTTTGAACTGAACAAAGAGTCCTACGATAATTGTAACAGTTTAGCCAAATAAAGCAATGCAACTTCTTATGATTGTGCCACAACCAGCAGATGCATGGATATTGTATACTGCTTCAGAAAAAAAGAAGGCATTGGCAATATTTTAAACAGAGAATGAAATAGACATGGCTAAAAAGGATGACATGAAGTAGTTCACCAGTCTTAAGATTGATGTTTCAAATGTGTTTGCAATTTCAAAAGTCAAAAGAAGGCTTCCCCAAAGAAGATCAAAAGAAAATGTAGATCAATATAACACAGTTAGCAAGATAAACCCGGCCTCAGTTTCTCCAATCGACACCAAGAACGTCACAAACCCAAAACTCCAGTCAATAGCACCCCCAAGTATGGTTGCTTCGAATCACCTACTCAAAGTCAACTCAAAGAACCAAGGAAAACAAAGAAATCAACCACAAAGGTTGCAAGAGAAAGGGGAGAAGAGATGGAGGCTTGATCGTGAGAGAAAGAGAGAAGAAGCGACGATTTTCGAGCACTGTAGAGAGAGACGGGTCCAAGTAAATATATAAGAAAAGTCCGTCTCTTATGGTAAGTTAGGTATAATCAAAGTGGCCCAGTAAGGTAGTAATGGCCCATACCTTTTCACATATGGATTGCTCAAGTGGGTAACCCATTATAGCCGTCTAAATACACGGGTAGGGCCATGAGCAATTCTAATAAATTAGGCTACTTCAAATGACCCGAACAAGACTGGAGTTGAGTCGTTTTTCTCTTAATGTCGATATACCAATCAGTCATTTGGCTAAAGCCGACTGAATATATAACTGAGTTTACATCATCGTCCGAAGGAGGTCGTTTGACAACAAATTGCCTAATAGAAGAGGTGAGCCCGAAGTATGAATGTTGAGGCATGTCAAATGAGGAATCGCACTGCTGTCAGCTTTTCTATTAGAACAATCAAATAACACTAGGAGAGGAGAAACAACCCCCCACCCCCCCAACAAAAAAAAGGAAAAAGAAAAGAAAGGAAAAGAAAGAAGAGAGTGAGAGTTAATCATGTGATTTGCACGCATAGGAGCAGTAATTACGATTAGGGAAGAAAGAGCTGTATGAATTCTAAATATTGTATATTGGTATCAGTGGGAGAGTCAAGGAGACCTTGTTTTTCTTTACCTGTCCTCCACATGTCATTGTCCTCCCATATTATGGATCTGGATATTGATATAGCTTCATCATCTATGTAAGTAGAAATGCAAATTGATAAACAATATTTATTTTATGAATAAAAAAGAAAACAGAGATGAGAGATCCACTTAGAAATTCATTAACTAATAATACAGACAGAGAGAGAGAGAGAGAGAGAGAGAATCTTACAATTGAATGACCAATGAGTTCCATTTGGGAATTAATATCAAGCTTCTGCTGCTGCTCTTAACGACTACTTCCATTTGATCCTGAACCGGATATGAATTATTAGTATAATAAAATACAATTAACAGGCACAAATACCTATACACACACTTTCCTAGGACCATAAGGAACTACATTAGATTGCCTATAACCAATGAAACATGTGGGGGGGGGGGGAAGCCCCCATTTGATAGCCATTTTTTTTTTGTAAGAATTACTTTTTTTGATGTGATGGATGGTGAATATGTGGTTGAAAAAGAATGAAAAGTTATTGATATGATGTAAAATATTATTTTATTGAAGAATTTGTATTTAAAAATGAGTAAAAAATTGAGAATGAAAAAAAAAAAATGTCAAACGAGGGCAAAGTTAGTCCACTTTAACAGAGTTTCATCATTCAATTGAGCCAAAAGTCTTAAAGACTTCAGAAAGTAGTATCATGCCAACTTCAAACAAGTAAAATGGTTTTGTTACGATCCACCAATCATGTACTTATCAAGTATTGTGCATCCAAATTCAAGGGACACAAATGGACACTTTCACCATCTTATTACTATAATAGGATTAACATCAGAATATCCAGAAAGACAACAAAAAAAAGTAGGGTGATTAAACAAGATCACACAAAAAACATGTACCCTCAAGAAAAAGGAAACCTCTGTTTCCTTGCATTTGTTAAATTAGAAGAAATAAATTTGTTATCAGATTATAAAATTAAATTATAATGTGTTCAAGACTGAAACCCCATGTAAATATCGGAGGGGCCAAGATTGTTATTGATCAAGAGATAAGTATGCCTATCAAAAAATTTGATTGCCTCTAAATTTACATGAAAACAAGATGTAAAGCAAAGACTACCGGAATATGGGGCATTGATTTCAGTTTCTTTAACACTGCCTTTATCATTGCCTTGTGGCTCGGAAGTCCCAGAGGTGATTGATTCATCAGCCTGTTCCCCTGTACGAAGCATGCCATTGTTTCCAAAACCATGTCCACAGGGCCGTGTATACAGTGTTGATGATTGAAAGTTCTGTGCTCCTATTTCTAGCTGCCGATCATTGTTTTTAGATAGTGTGGGGCATTATTCTTTTTTTTTTTTGATACCCAAGTGTCCCAACTTCGCCAGACTAAATCCTGGACCTCGAGCCTTTGGCCCTCTCCAGCCCGAGGAGGTAAATCGCGGGATATGCCCTCCATAATCAGTGTTCGTGCGCCCTTCTACTTGTTGCCTCAAGAGACCCTCCTCCATGGGTCTTACAACACCAAACTGCTTTGCCCAAAGGTTTTACATCACTTGACTGCTCCTCCCTGGATTCGAACTCCCCACGCTGAGTTGGCAAGGTCCAACACACATGGTCTTTACCACTTTGGATGTGCCCCGGGGGGCACGTGGGGCATTATTCTTGACTCTTCACTAAATAACGAATGACCAGATCATCAATCTGTTAGTAACAATCAATTGTCAAAAAGAAGTTCTACCAAAGAAACCAGCATAGACGAAATAATTTTGGGAATTAAAATGAAGGAACCAGAAGCAAAGTATTAACTGAAAAACCAAATGATACTAAAGTTCAAAGCTTCTCCCTTTACCAGAAATAAAAAGGTAACAAAACATAATTCATTGGTATTTACACTTGATATAAATAGGCTTACACTGGTCTGCAGAAAACAGATAGAAGTACAGAAACAAAATAACAAGTATATCCATAATTCAACCTTCTATCGGGCACCTACTGGTTTTTCATCTGTAGAAATTATTTTGAAACCTTGACCCTATTTATTTGTTGAGGACTTATAACTGTCATGAAGAACGGTAGCTGTAAAATTAACTTTATGACATTATGAGTGTCCATTGGGATGGAGTCAGAAATTTGGTATCGTAGGGTCAAAAATTAAAATACAATTTTTTTTTAAAAAAACAACATATTATTAATGAAGATAAATCAATACATTACTGTAACTGCAGCCTACGTATTGTCAAACTCTGAAAACATCATATAATTACATCATTATTAATATTGTCAAATACATCATTCTCAACATTTATAAGCAATTATTGCTAACAAAATTGTTGTTTTAATGTTTTTGATTTCTGTCATTTTCAAACTAAAAATATTTAATATTTTAACCAATTTAATTTAAATATGAAGATAAAATGAGTTAAAAATTAAACTACGCAGCAAATGAAAACAATAGAAAATATAAATTGTCTGAGAACCTGAGATCATAATTTTGAATAACTATGAACATTATGTTGAATCATTAATTTGTGTCAAGCACTCAAACATTCAATTCAGACGAGATAACAAATAATGAGGATTGTGATCGACAATATTTCTCAAATCTCAAATTCAAATGAATTTTAGAATAAAAACATGTAAAATCAAACAAGTGGGCTGTCAATTTGTTACTTAAATGGGAGAAAAAAAAATCACAAAATTTAGCACAAGAAGAAAAAATTCGAAAATATGAATGACGGTCTCGAACTCTTCATAGACCACTATGCCGATTTTTCTCTTTGTGGAGCTTAAGATAAAGTCCAAATGCATATGAAAAGCCACATGAAGGATAAGAGAGAAAATGGACTTGATCACTTGAAGTTGAACAAGTAAAAGAGTTAATAAACGAGCTTGAGCAAATGGGATTGACAAATTGACAATGGACAAGATTTTGATTAATTTACAAATTAAAAAAAAAGCTTGGCAATGAACATTTTTTTTGAATAATTTACAGATTTTTTTTAAAAAATGTGGGGTCAATTGAGCTCACATAATTCCATGTGGATCCGTCCATGAGTGACCAGCCAAATGAAGTTGCTTGGGATGTTGTTATGAAACAAAAATAAATGCTTCAAGTGCCATGAAAAACCAAATTATTGTTGCAACACAAATAAGAGATTACAAGAGCTAATCACTATAGCCCATGCCTCAACAGGAACAAAATCAAAATGAATCTAAACAGCAAACACCACCTCTAAAAATGGGGCAAAATCACTTAGGACCTGTTTGATTGTCGTAATTTTTCGTGGAAGGTGGAAAACGTTTTCCTACTTTTTACTATTCACCTGTTTGATTGCACTAATTTTCCAATTCCAAGGTACAAGCGGTTGATGCACAAAAGTTGGAAAACGTTTTCCCACCATAGCAATTGGAACACATTCCAAAGTCAATGGTAAAAAAATTTATCCATTTAATTGACAATTTGCATAAAAAACAAAACAAAACAAAAAAAATTCCAGGTGAAAAATTATACCAATCAAACACCATTAATTACAATTCCCTGTAAAACGTTTTCTGAGCAATTCAATTCCCTGCCATTCATTTTCTTTCCACCCATTTTCCACCCGTGCAATCAAACAGACCCTTAGGGTCCGTTTGATTTAAAGATGGAATTTGGGTGGAAAGAAAACGAATTATAAGGAATTGAATTGCCTAGAACTTGTTTTACTAGGAATTGTCAATTAATTATGTTTGATTGATATAATTTTTCACCTGAAAAATGTTGAAATTTTCTATCTTTTGGTGTACATTTGACTTTATTTTTCATGAAAATTGTCAATTAAAGGGATAAAATTTCTTATAATTAGAGATAAAATTTGTTTGGATCGCCAAAATAAAAAAATAAAAAAAGGAAAATTTTTGGTGTTCGTTTGACTTTATTTTGCATGAAAATTGTCAATTAAAGGGAGACCTTTTTTTTTTATTTTTTTTTATTTTTTACAATTGGGGATATAATTTATTGCTATTGCAAAAAAAAAAAAAAAAAAAAAACCACCTAAAAGGTGGGAAAATAAATTACACAAAATCAAGACAAATGTGCACGTGTGGAGGAAAAAATGGAAAACCAATTCCATGGAATAAAAGTGTTATCAAACATGTCAAAAGTGGAAAATGGAATTGATTTTTCAACTTCCATAAAAAATTTGGGGTGTATCGAACATGCCTTTAGTGGAGGCGCTTTCACGTTACTAATCTTCATTTTGGTACAATCAGATCACCCAAGATTGACATACTTTAAATTTAGTCATTCATCTCTAATTTAGGCTCCGTTTGATAGCACATTATTTTCCCTGAAGTTGGAATTCGAATTTTAACTTTCACTTTTAACTTGTTTGATTTGCCAAATTTTCTATGGAAAATGTTTTTCAATTTTTGAATTTTTTCTTAATATCGAGGAATTCATTTTTCCAACACTTTAGTGGAAATTGAAATTCCACTATTTTTTTTTTATTTTTAGCAATAGAAACAAATTCTAAGATGGAGTGTAAAAAAAATTTATCCCTTTAATTGACAAATTTCATGTAAAATAAAGTCAAACGAACATAAAAAAAAAATTCTATTTTTTTTAAAATTTTTTTTGACAATCTAAACAAATTTTGTCACTAATGATAAGAAAAATTATTTTTTTAATTGAAAATTTTCATAAAAACAAAGTCAAATGGACATCAAAAGTATTATATTTTCCAAGTAGAAAATTATACTAATCAAACACTTTCAATTATAATTCTCAGTAAAACAAATTCTAGATAATTCAATCTCTGTAATTCATTTTCTTTTTACCAAAATTCCATCTTTCTATCAAACGGACCCTAATAGTTTAATGACCCACAATGCATTTAATTCTTTAAATACCCCAATTATTTGTCAATTAATGAGAGTTTTACAAAAAGAAACACTTTGAATCGATTTTTTCACAACATATAAAAGAAGCGTACACAAATATTTTTATGTTAATTTTCTCGTTTTTTCGCGCAAATAAACTTCACGATGTTACGTTACAGACAAAATTACAATGTAATAGAAATTGAAATGTTAGAAATTACTAAATTCAAACTGAAACTTTTAGAAATCAAAATTTTAAAAAGCAACGAGGCATGCAATATTTGAAGAAATATGTTGTGTTTCAACTGTGCAAATTCTTATGGCATCCAAGTTACCCGATAACTCTTGGGAAAATTGCACAATTGATCCCATCCATTAATGTAGTTGCTAATCCCATCCTCTTTCAATATTTTATTGGCAACATGATATCCAACTTACTGGTTTACATGGCCCATAGACCGTAATGGTGGAAAAATTGGCGGATTAAACTCTTTTACCAGAAAATGTTTGTCCACTTGATTGACATCAACTCATATGTGTGGACCTGTGTGAATAAAAAATGCAATCAAAAAAAGAAAGAAAGTAAGACTCATCATCTATTGTGAGTATTGGTCAGGAAGGATGTTAAATCCTCCGTGTTACAGTTGCAAGGTTCAAAATTGGTAGGGTTGATGTAGGTGAAATACTTTTTATATATATATATTTTTATTTTTATTTAAATCTTTCCACTATATTTTACGATTAAGGAAAAACTTTTAAGAGTCAAATTAGTGGAAAAAGAAAGGTGGTACTAACATTTTTTTTTTCCATACCAATATGGACACATGGATTGCACTTTTCCTGTCGGTGTGAAAAGTTATTTGTTGTTGGGAGATTTTAGTCCCTGTTTGAATCTCAATTTTTTAAAATTTATTTTTAATCATTATACATTATTTCAATAAAATTATTTTACACGTAAATTTTAAAAATTTCATACTTTTAACCACACATATTCTCCAAAAAAACATCTTTAAACAAATCCTTAGTTTTACTTTTGCATTGATCTTTCTTAAATAGGTGTGCTTAACAATTGTTACGATGGCAAAGTGTGCGTGCGCACGTGTTTTTTTTTTGATTTTTTTAAAAAGTAATTATGGAGTACATAAAAATGATGAATTTTCACACAATTAAAATAAAGTGTCAATATATTTAGCCAAAATCCATTATTATTATATTCCATATCTTTATTTTTGATAGATGACAAAAATTCATTTCTCGAAATCTATTTTCATTTCGTGATCTGACATTTATCGTTCCATACTATTATGGAATAGATGTAATAAATAAGTAAACGAACTTTTGTTTAAAGAATGAAAGCAAAAAGATCCATTTCTTGAGGTGTTGGAATAGATGCAATAAATGAAAAAGTGAACTTTTGTTTAAGAAGGAAAGCAAAACAATCTATTTCTTGAAATCTCTCCCCTGATTTCGTGGTGTAATAACTAATATGTATCATCCACTATCGATCTTGGAATAGACACAATAAATAAAAAAATAAACTTTTGCTCTAGTGAAATCCTATTGTAATTGTCATATGTTCGACCCATCCTTCAAAACCTTTCTGCCCTTGTTCAATCCATCCCTATCACATTTCAATATAATGAATTGATATCATACTCATAAATACTCCATTATTCTATATACATTAACAATTTCTTTATTTTGTATAAGCAATCCACCTAAAACCATAAGTTGGGACTTTAAAAAAATATAAGGCCTCGTTTGATACATATTATTTGATAAAATGAGTTTTGTAATAGTAAATTGTTGAAGAACGTGTAATTAAAAAATATGAAAAAATTTGAATTTGTGTGTAAAATATTTTATTTGAAAATAGGTGATTATTTTTTGATAAAAAATTTGGAGCACGTTTGGGCCACATTTTTATTTTTCTACTCATTTTCAATCACACATTTTTCTACTCATTTTCAATCACACATTTTTCAATAAAATAATATTTTTCATCACATTAATAATTTTTTTTTTCTTTTTTAACCACACATTTTTATCATATCACTACTTAAAATACATTATTTCTTTAATAATCTCCGTCAAACACACTCCAAGCGAGAGAAAAATGAGGGATAAACATCTTCAAGTGATAAAAGAGAAAGGTGGAGAAATTCAATTTTACTTGAGGTTATCGCGTCAAGAGTTCAAATGCTGAAATATGAATTTGGCTCTTGGGTAAGTGTAAGTGTATAATCAATCTTTTATCATGTACTTTTTTCTCATATTTCGATTTAGATTTACCTCTTTCATCAAGGTTCAAGATAAAACAAAATAGGTGAGGATGTTAATTTAAAAAAAAAAAAAAAAAAAAGAAGAAGAAGAAGAAGGGATAAGCTTTGAGTTATTGAGTAGTTCACTTTGCAACAAGGCTCATATATTGAGACCAATGGACTACCCAAATTTGTAGCCGTACGCCATACAGTACACACATCAATCTCTCACTGTCGGTGGAGCTCTAAAAGACTCGGCAGCTTCCCCGTCGTTTTCTTCTATTTTACGCCTATATTTTATTAATTTCTCATCACCAGCTATACATATATGGATTCATATGTCTCTCTGTAGAGAGAAATCAAGTGAGAGAGACAGACAGGTAATGGTCTGTCTTACTCCGTCTCTCTGTTTGCATTTTTCTCATATTTCGATTTAGATCTGGTGTTAAGTTGATGGATTGTTTGATGAATTTTAGTTGATTACGAAGAAAAGTCCGTTTCTCAGCAGCGGAGAGTGCGATATCGTTAGATCTTGAGGTAATTATTTAATTGTCGTTCCACTGATCGGGAGTTCACTTGATTTTCATTTTAATTATTTGTGTATTTAATTGCTTTTGATTTGATATTTATGCGATTATGGGTAGATCTTATCTGCAAATTCAGGAACTCTAATTGAAAGAGTTATCTTTTCAGTGAAGAGGCTTTGGGCATGTGGAAATCTGAGTGAAGCTGATATCTATTATTTGCTTGTAAATCTATTGCTCACATTTAAGCTAAGCGATGGTGGAATCTGAAGCAGAAATTAAGGTTAGTACGAAAAATTTCTCCATTATTATTTTTAATGTTCATGGGATGCTTATATGCTTCAAGCTTGAACTTCTAACGGTCTTTAGCTAGCTTTTTTGACTTTGAACTGAATATGAGCTGCTGATTTTATAAAATCCCTCAACATAAACTTCTTTATTCCACATGTAATATGAATTGTAGATTGTGATATTATATTGAACTTAAGTAAAGTTAACTTTTATGCTGAATGATTTATAGATTGTGAAATTAAATTGAATTTTATTACTTAAAAAGAGCATGCTTAAAACTTTTCTCATTTTTTGGGTTTACTTCTCTGTTTGAATTGTTTATGCAGTGGATTTTAGAATAACTAAACCTCAGGATCATTGGGTTTCTTTGTTACTGAATTGTGGTGCTGAATTATTAGGGAAAAACCTTGAAGAACATGAGCACTCAGGTCTGCCAGATCTGTGGCGATAACTTGGGCTCTACTGTTGATGGTGAGCCATTTGTTGCTTGTGATGTCTGTGCATTTCCAGTTTGCAGGCCTTGCTATGAATATGAGAGGAAGGATGGGAATCAGTCTTGCCCTCAGTGCAAAACCAGATACAAGAGACACAAAGGTATATTTATCGTAGTTATGTTGATGTTTAGTACTTGACTCTACATGAGTGTGAGCACATCTATTAAAAACAATATCAATATGTTTATGGTTTTTATTTTTCAATAATTATACTATTACTTATGTTTGATATTTTTATGTACATTAGTGCATGATACAAAGTTTTTTTTTTCAGTTGCAATAAAAATGTATTGTACACAAAAAAACTCGAGGTAGTAAGAAATTGACTTTAAGCGAGCACTTACTGTTCAACAAAGAGCAACAAAATGTAACAGAACAACAGGAAAGCTTAATTATTGTGAACAATGGCCAAATGATCATTATTATAGGAATGTTGATTATGAGTCTGCATTTTAGTCCCCTTTGTCGGCCCCTTTGTTTTGTCGGTAAACACTGGTCATTCAATTTTTATCTTCACATTCTCAAAGAAAACTAGTGACAGTACATTTTGAGTGGTGATTAATAATATTTGAAACTTAAGTCTGGATTTTTTTAAAGTGACTTGCACTTCCACTTTATACAGGAAGTCCTGCTATTAGTGGTGATGGGAAGGATGAGAATGTCAATGATGATGGTGCCGGCGATCTTCATTACTCTGAAACTCAAAATGAGAAGCAAAAGGTTTCAGAGCGTATGTTGAGCTGGCACATGAATTATGGACGAGGAGAAGATATCGGAGCACCAAAATATGACAAAGAGGTCTCCCACAATCACATTCCTTTGCTTACAAATGGAACAGACGTATGTTTTATATGCTTCATACATCCAAACTGAAAGTATAAGTATTCATTTTTTGTGTAATAGAGATATTTAAAAACTCCCGCTTTCTATTTTAGGTTTCTGGAGAACTGTCTGCAGCTTCACCTGGACGCCTTTCATTGTCATCTCCTCCACCTGGAGGTGGTGGTAAACGTATGCATCTACTTCCTAGAAACTGATATGGATAAATCACCTTTTGTTTATGATCTCATTTATTCTTGCCTCAAGTTCTTTTTATGGCACTTATATTCTTTCTTTTAAGAGCAGCTAGGGCTGTGGATCCAGTGAGGGAGTTTGGATCCTCAGGATTGGGCAATGTTGCCTGGAAAGAGAGAGTCGATGGCTGGAAGATGAAGCAGGAAAAAAATGTTGTTCCAATGACAACTAGCCATCCCCCTTTGGAACGGGGAGCTGGAGATATTGATGCCAGCACAGATATTCTTGTGGATGACTCTTTGCTGTGAGCTCATTATTATTCTAGTTATATTGATTATTCGGCTTCTCACTGACTATCTTCTGGTCATGCCTCTGGGAATATTGTTGTGAATACACATAAGACCTTAGTTTTGTACCTTTTTAGCTGCACAGGTTTCAGTTCAATGTGGTTTTTTATGTAAACGAAGTTAAGTGTGATTTGGGTGTAATTTACCTAAAGACTGTTTTATACAAATAAGGCCTTTGCGAGATTTATCGATTTTCATCAAATAAGGCAGCTGTGAGTCCTGTACCTGATTTGTCATCATGCTGCAGGAATGATGAAGCTCGACAGCCCCTTTCAAGGAAGGTTTCTGTGCCATCATCCAGGATAAACCCTTACAGGATGGTTATTGTGTTACGACTTGTTATTCTCGCCATTTTCTTACACTACCGATTGACAAATCCAGTGCCCAATGCATATGCTTTGTGGTTGATATCCGTGATCTGCGAGATCTGGTTTGCTGTATCCTGGATTTTGGATCAGTTCCCGAAATGGCTCCCAGTAAATCGTGAAACATATCTAGACAGACTTTCTCTTAGGTGGGAAATTTTCTGTTTATTCAGTTTATACTTTTTGGTCTTCATTTTGCTTTGTTCAATTCACTTTTTGTTTTTCTGAAATTATCCAAACTATCATTTTCTATAAGGGTTTTCTTTACTCTGATTTGGAAATATATAAAAATTGTACAACAGATATGATCGTGAAGGGGAGCCTTCACAGTTAGCTGCTGTTGACATATTTGTCAGTACTGTTGACCCTTTGAAGGAGCCTCCTCTTGTTACAGCTAATACGGTCTTATCCATTCTGGCGGTTGACTATCCAGTGGACAAGGTCTCATGCTATGTTTCTGATGATGGTGCTGCTATGTTAACGTTTGAAGCTCTATCAGAAACATCAGAATTTTCAAGGAAATGGGTTCCTTTCTGCAAAAAGTACAATATTGAACCACGTGCTCCAGAATGGTACTTCTGTCAGAAGATTGATTACTTGAAAGATAAAGTTCATCCATCATTTGTCAAAGATCGTAGGGCTATGAAGGTGAGAAATTTATATTGCAAAACATTTCCATTGTCTATTTCCTTTGGTCCAGGAGTCCTATTTTTGTTTTTTCTTGTCCTACAGCGAGAATATGAAGAATTCAAAATTCGTATCAATGCACTTGTGGCTAAGGCCCAAAAGGTTCCTGAAGAAGGTTGGGTCATGCAAGACGGTACACCATGGCCAGGAAATAACACCAGGGATCATCCAGGAATGATTCAGGTTAGCGATGGAACTGTGTAACAGATCCCTGCACAATGAGATACATTGGTTTCCCGTTGTATACTGAATGTTCAAATGTTCTGAAAAACTATTAATAAAAATATTGATATCTATTCAAAGTATTTCAAAATTAATTGTTTTTAATCTTCTTAGGCAAACGCTTATCTCATTTTTTTTCCATCACTTGGTGGATTTAACATCTTCACAGTTTTGTGCTGTATTTGAAGTAACTTATCTAGATTCTGTTTCTTGCAGGTTTTCCTAGGCCAAAGTGGAGGTCTTGACAGTGAGGGTAATGAGCTTCCAAGGTTAGTGTATGTTTCTCGTGAGAAGCGTCCAGGATTCCAGCATCACAAGAAAGCTGGTGCTATGAATGCACTTGTAAGTAGTTGACGATTGTGATCTGCAGTTATTCTAAAATTGCCTTGTTGGCACATTTAACATTTTATGTTCGTGCAGGTTCGTGTATCTGCAGTTCTTACTAATGGACCTTTCTTGTTGAATCTTGACTGTGATCACTACGTAAACAACAGCAAAGCTTTGCGAGAAGCAATGTGCTTTCTTATGGATCCAAATCTTGGAAAATATGTCTGTTATGTGCAATTTCCACAGAGATTCGACGGTATTGATAAGAATGATCGATATGCCAATCGTAACACTGTCTTCTTTGATGTGAGTTCATGATCACTGCTACTATTATTTGCGTTTGTTCCCTACAAGAATGTCCAAATGAACCGTAATAAATAAATTGATAATATTCAGTATGCATAGTAACTTGTTCTTTTTCTTTGTGCTATTAGATTAACTTGAGAGGTTTGGATGGTATTCAAGGCCCTGTGTACGTGGGTACTGGATGTGTCTTCAACAGAACAGCTTTATACGGTTATGAGCCTCCTCACAAACCTAAGCAGAAGAAATCTGGGTTTCTCTCTTCCTGTTTTGGTGGGTCAAGAAAGAAAAGTTCTAAATCGAGCAAGAAGGGGTCAGACAAAAAGAAATCTAAAAAGCACGTTGATCCCACTGTTCCAATTTTCAGCTTGGAGGATATAGAGGAGGGTGTTGAAGGTATTGTTTCTGTTTAAGTCAATAATCTTGAGTTTCTACTTGCATTGACGGTACATATTTGGTATTAAGGCACAAAACCATTACATGTATCATGTCCGGTTGTGTGTGATTAATTACAAGATTTTGTCAGTGAAAATTGACCTAGGCATATAAATTTTGTTAATTAGGCTATACCAATGGAAGTATGCATTTGTTTCCTGGGAACACATGCAGTTAACATGTGTTTTAAAATGTAGTACCTGTAAGTGACCAGAATAAATGGCAGAAAGAGTATGGCAAGAGCATTTTTTAAACATAATACTCAAGTATATAAACTTCATCTAATCTTTGCTCAGGGTTAAAAGGCTAGTCCCTGCCGTCCACCTGGATTGACACTCTTTGGTGCTCTTTTCCATCTTTTCTGCCTGTTCTTATTTTGTCAGGGTGGGGCTTTTGAGGTAATTATTGGATCATATAAACTGGCTTCATAATGGGCCAGTGAAGTGCTGGAATAAAACTATTGGATGTGGTCCATGTCCCTTGAGTACATCTCACATTACTTAGTTGGAATTGTTTTCCATTTTTTCAAATATGCATAAAATGTTGTCTTTTTTCTTTTTCTAATCATTCTTATTTCATGATCTGCCTGGTTTTTGCGAATCTTGGCGCACTCAATTGGTTCTCCGCATATTCAGATTCTTCCTTTTGTCTTCCAGGCAGACAGAAGATGCCTACAAGAACTTTCTCTGCAAGTTTCATTTTATTAGCCTTTTCATTTGATCTCTTTGTTAATTCTTCCCTCTTTTGATTAAAACCAGGTGCTGGATTTGATGATGAGAAATCACTGCTTATGTCCCAAATGAGCCTTGAGAAAAGATTTGGCCAGTCTGCAGTTTTTGTCGCATCCACACTAATGGAGAATGGTGGGGTTCCTGAGTCTGCAACACCAGAGACTCTTCTAAAAGAGGCAATTCATGTTATCAGCTGTGGGTACGAAGATAAGGCGGAATGGGGAAGTGAGGTAAATTAGCAGTTTTTAAATTTCCATTGAAGTTCCTTCTCCACAGCACTATACCATTGTTTATCCACATAATTACAAAATATTGCTGTTGCCTTGTGACCGGAAGGGCATGGTTGAATACTGCGAGATAAAAGTTGCATTTGATGTAGACTAACAAGCACTAACAAATGATTTGACATGATTCTATGATTTTTTTGTACATAGGTTACTTGTTAAATAAAAATCACGACTTTCGACCTTATAATGAGATGAAATAAAAAGTAATGATCTGGTTTCATGGATTTCTTAAGTGTACTCATTTAGGTTGCTAATTTTTTCCTGTAATATCATTAGCTGTAATGGAACTGGAAGTCCATGGCAAGCGCCTTTCTGCAATTGTCCATAGAAATCAATTAATGGCATGCTGATATTGGTTATGTACCTTTATCTCTTTACCCCTTTCTGCACTCCCCAAGAAGGGGAAAGCAGCAGTAAAATGAAGAGCCAATTATTTTGCTTAGATTGTTCATTAATTGAAGTATTTAAATTCTTTGGGTGCCACCCTTATCCAGCAAAATTGATCTTTGGTGTAGACTTTTAAGATATATATGAACAGTTTTCTTCCTATTATATCTCTCACTTCACCTGTTATATGTTTCAGAAATTTATTTCTTTATACTGGTGCTTGATATTTGGCGGTGGTGCTGTCTAGGAGCCCCTTGTTTGTTCCTCTACTTGGAACAAGTAAATCCCTTAAATATCATGTTTCTAAAGAAGGCTCATGTCCCCTTGTTGTGCAGATTGGATGGATTTATGGTTCCGTTACGGAAGATATTCTTACTGGATTCAAGATGCATGCTCGTGGTTGGCGATCAATTTACTGCATGCCTCCTAGACCAGCTTTCAAGGGATCAGCTCCAATTAATCTTTCGGATCGTCTCAACCAAGTACTTCGATGGGCTTTGGGATCTGTGGAAATTTTGTTTAGCAGACACTGTCCTATATGGTATGGCTATGGGGGAAGGTTGAAGTGGCTAGAGAGGTTTGCATATGTCAACACCACAATTTACCCAATCACTGCCATTCCTCTTCTTTTTTATTGTACTCTACCAGCAGTCTGTCTACTCACTGGAAAATTCATTATCCCGCAGGTTGGTATCACATCCCAACAAATTTTCATTTTAAACACCTATTTGATGTTAAATGATCACTCGTCAACAATTTTGTTGTCTTCAATATCTTACGAGTGGCTATGTGATTTCCAACTAGTGGGGTATAATATTTAAATATAAAATAAATGTCATACTTCCGCGATCATCTTTCTGCCTTAAACTGTGTATTCTGTGAAGCTAACTTAATGTATCAACTATACATGCAATGGTAAATATAAAAATATAGACAATACGATAGCATTTTATAATTGTGCCTTAAGCAACTTACATGAAATTGACAGGAACCTGATTTCACAAATATTAAATTTTACTTTGTATTGCAGATAAGTAACTTTGCGAGTATCTGGTTTATATCCTCTCTTTCTTTCCATCTTTGCTACTGGAATACTGGAGATGAGATGGAGTGGTGTGGGAATTGACGAATGGTGGAGGAATGAACAATTTTGGGTGATTGGAGGTGTTTCAGCTCATCTTTTTGCAGTCTTCCAAGGGTTACTCAAAGTACTTGCTGGAATAGACACTAACTTCACTGTCACATCGAAGGCCGGAGATGAAGACGGGGATTTTACCGAGCTTTACATGTTCAAATGGACAACG
The DNA here is from genome assembly GCA_019395295.1 of Osmanthus fragrans. Classification (NCBI taxonomy): domain Eukaryota; kingdom Viridiplantae; phylum Streptophyta; class Magnoliopsida; order Lamiales; family Oleaceae; genus Osmanthus; species Osmanthus fragrans. Next base: position 8,602,135 of record CM033356.1, read on the forward strand.
CTCCTAATACCTCCCACAACTCTCCTCATCATAAACTTGGTGGGTGTTGTTGCAGGAATCTCCTATGCTATCAACAGTGGTTACCAGTCATGGGGTCCACTCTTTGGAAAATTGTTCTTTGCCTTCTGGGTGATTGTTCATCTCTATCCTTTCCTCAAAGGTCTTATGGGCCGTCAGAATCGGACACCAACTATTGTTGTCGTATGGGCAATTCTTCTTGCTTCCATCTTTTCGTTGTTATGGGTGCGAGTTGATCCATTCACCACTAGAGTCACTGGCCCAGATGTTGAGCTTTGTGGAATTAACTGTTAAGAGTCGACATGCCTCAGAATTGAAAGTAGATGTCACAACCTCTGAAGAAATCAAAGTTCAGGAGGTTGACATGTGATTCTTGTACGTTCTATCTACTCCATCTTGCTGTACGATTTTGTGTATGTGAAATTCACATTTGTTGTAGAGTTGATAGCTAATTTTTTTTTGTTGTGACAAAAGCAATTACAAACAGAAACTTTCTATGTTCTTAAAGAGAGCGTGGGAAGAATTGTACGTTGTTTCAGAATTTTGTCTTAGTGCTAGATTCCACGCCTTATGACCCCCTTATTTTGGGAAAGCTGGCGGTGTTCGCCTCTTCTCCCCCAAGGCCGCATTCAACTCAGCTAGTCTTGTAAGTTATTTATAACAACAGTTCTCATCCTTGTTACGGATTTATTCAATTCATAGACCATATTGTAACGCCCTAATTTTACTAATAATTCGAGGCGCTACTTAAATCAAAATAGTCTGTAAATAAATATTTTCAAAAGTCGCCACAATACGAAGGCAAACATATACTTTAAAAATCCATAGCAATTTTACACAAAACGCGGAATCATCACTTCTAAATTAATTTTTTTTTTTTCATATTCAAGAGTTAATACCAAATGTAATAAGCAAAACCAACATTTGCAAAGATACCAAAATTCGGTATTAAAATGTCAAATGGAAACCAACTATTTAAAATTCTTATTTCAAAATTTGAAATTTAAAAGTTCTATTATTAAATTAGAATTTGCCACGCTCGTTGCCTTGCCCAGCCAAACTCCTTAACCTGAAAGGGTGGAAAAATAGTGGGGTGAGCATAACGAATTATACTCAGTGGAGATACAGCAATCAGTCCAAATTAAGTCAAAATATGCAATCAAGTGGTGAACATAATATCCATACAACATACTATAGAATATGTACTGTGGGCATTCCCAAGGACCCAATTTCGATCCCGGACCTATTTACGGTCCCTGACAACATGGCATAAGCTTAGCAAATTTTTAGCACTGTGGGCATTCCCAAGGACCCGATTTCGATCCCGGACCTATTTACGGTCCCTGGCATCATTTTCATATGTATAAACATCATATCACAATCAAAATCACACATCGAGAATTAACATGGACAAATAACCACAATTGCTTAAAAGTAAACCCCACCTCGAAGTCTTGAAAGTTTTCTTGGAAATTGAACAATTGTAACGTTACCGTGCTTCACACTTTGTCCGCGATCTCGTCTAGCAAGAACAAAATTAATTTAATTTAAGATACTAAGTTTAATTAAAACTTTAAAAACTTTAGGGACTAAATTGAAAGAGTATTAAAACTTAAATTTAAATGTTTGAAAGCTGAAAATAAACTTTTTGAAATTCAATGGGCTGATTTAAAAGTAATTAAAACATGGGGCTGAATTAAACAATTATAAAACTTTGAAATTGGAATAATAAACTTTTAAAAGCTTTGGAGCTAAATTGAATAACCTTTAAAGAAGTAGGGCTCAAGGTGTAATTGTTCAAAATCAATTATTTACAAAAAACAAACCTATCCCTATCTCTCTCTCACTCAACTCGCGACAATGGCTGGGGGAAAAGGAGGCCGGTGATGGAAGAGCTGAAGGAGGAAGGTGGCGACGGCGAATGTGGAGATGGCGGCTGAAAGTGGAGGCGCCGGCGGGAGGAGTCGTTTGGGGGTTGATTGGGTTCGACCGAGATCAAAACCGGGGCAAAACTTTCGGATTTCTTGGTTGTTTCCGGCGAGAAGTCCGGCCAAAACATGGGTTTAGGGTTGAGGTAAGTGTTTGGCTTTACTATCTCTTGGTTTTGTGGTAGAATTTTGGGTTGATTTTGGATGAAGTGGAGGGTCGAGTTGGGCGGAATGGGGCTGCCGTGTGGGTGGCTGCAGGCGGCGGTTCGTGGTGGTTGATGTGGGATGGTGATGGAAAATTGCAGTCGGGCTTTGGGTGATGGTTGTTTGCAGTTTGTTGGCGGCGTTCGAAACTGTTGGGTGTGATTGGCGTTGGTGGTTGATTGTGGTTTGCAGTTTGGTGGTGGCAGCAACTCGTGCGTGGGTGATTCTGAATTTACCGTGTGTGTGTCTGTGAAATTACATTGGGTTGATGTGAAATTGATGAAGATGGTGATCTTCTTACCTTGTTGAAATTGCTGGGGAGCCTGTTGTGTGTGGATGAGTTGTGAGAACGGTGGATGGAAAGTGCCGTGGAGTCGAGTGGTTGGGAGAACAATGGTGAAGGTGATTGAATAGTATCAACAGTATTTTAGGCACGAAAAACGAGGCAATAAATTGGGCTTAGAGTTTGGGTTGAAAAGTAATTCTTTGGCTAATAGGATTTAAATAGAATTGAATTAAAAGATAAAATTTGGAATTAATGAAATTGGATTTTAAATAGAATATCGAATATTAAAATTGGATTTAAATCGATAAGAATTTAATACTTTTAAAATTGTTTGAAATTGGATTCGATAAATAAATATTGAAATTTTAAGATTAAAAATCGTTTTGAAATTCTTAAATTAATCGTTTTCGCTAGACAATTCGACGAACATAAAATAAATTCTAAACTTTAACGGGATTGTCGTAGCGATACAATTGAAGTTATGAAATTTGTATTTTTGAAAATTCGGGTCGCTACAACCTTCCCCACTTAAATAAATTTCGTCCTCGAAATTAAACTTACTTGAATTGAGAATGTCTGGATATTTGGCTAAAATCTCATCTTCTCTTTCCCAAGTTGCTTCTTCTCTACCATGTCTATTCCATTGGACTTTGACTAAAGGAATATCTTTGTTCCTTAAGGTATGAACTTTCCTCTCAAGTATAACTGCAGGAGTTTTTCCATACGTCATATCCTTGTTAACATCCAAGGATGCATAATTAACAATGTGGTCCGGATCATGGACATATTTCCTTAACATTGAGATGTGAAAAAACATTATGTATTGTTGTTAACTCTGGCGGTAAAGCCAACCTATAGGCCACATTTCCAACTCTTTCCAAAATTTCAAAAGGTCCAATAAATCTTGGTTTAAGTTTCCCTTTCTGTCCAAATCTTACCACTCCTCTCATAGGAGCCACTTTAAGGAATACTTTTTCACCAATTTCAAACTGTAGTTCCTTTCGTCGTTTGTCAGCATAAGACTTCTGTCTGTCTTGTGCTATTTTAATCCTTTCTCTGATCTTCTCTACAGCATTTACAGTCTGTTCCACTATTTCTGGACCCAAAACTTTCCTTTCACCAACTTCATCCCAATGGATTGGTGATCTGCATTTTCTGCCATAAAGAGCTTCATACGGTGCCATGCCAATGGTAGACTGGAAACTATTGTTTTATGCAAATTCAACCAAAGGTAAATGCGTTTCCCAGTTACCACCAAGGTCTAAAGCGCAAGCTCTCAACATATCCTCTAAAGTTTGTATGGTTCTCTCTGATTGTCCATCTGTCTGTGGATGATATGCTGTACTGAATTTCAATTTAGTTCCCATAGCTATTTGCAAGCTTTCCCAAAATTTGGATGTAAATCTGGAATCCCTGTCTGACACTATAGAAACTGGTACACCATGCAATCTTACAATTTCTCTGATGTACAACTGGGCATATTGGTCTAAATTGAAAGTCATTTTCACTGGTAGAAAATGAGCAGATTTTGTCAATCGATCAACTATGACCCATATAGCTTGATGACCTTTAACTGATCTAGGAAGTCCCACAACAAAATCCATTGTTATGTGTTCCCACTTCCATTCTGGGATTTCAAGTGGGTTCAACATTCCAGACGGACGTTGATGTTCAGCTTTGACTTGTTGGCAAGTCATGCACTTCTCAACAAATAAGCCAATTGACCTCTTCATGTTTCTCCACCAATAAATTATTCGCAAATCCTGGTACATTTTCGTACCTCCTGGGTGTGCAGTATAAGGTGAATAATGTGCTTCCTCTAAAATCTCCTTCCTCAAGGCTTCATCTTTCGGTACACACAGTCTTCCCTTAAACAGAAGAGTGTCATCAGTTGATACGTCAAAACCTTTAACACTGCCAGCGAGTACTCGGTCCTTAATCTTGCACAAAAATTTATCCTTACCCTGAGCTTCTTTAATTCTGTCTCTGAGAGTCGGTCGAACAATCATAGTAGCTATAATTGCAGTTGTGTGATGTGGAGGAGCTACAACTTCGAGTCTCATGTTGGCAAAATCCTTGATCAATTGTTCTTGACTGGTTAAGGCAGCTAACTGCCCTTTACCTTTCCGGCTAAGTGCATCAGCAACAACATTGGCCTTGCCGGGGTGGTAGTGGATAGTACAGTCATAATCTTTAACTAACTCCAACCACCTTCTCTGTCTCATATTCAATTCCTTCTAAGTGAAGAAATACTTTAAACTCTTATGGTCTGTGTATATCTCACACTTACTACCATACAGATAGTGTCGCCATATTTTTAAAGCATAAATTACAGCGGCCAATTCTAAGTCATGTGTAGGGTAGTTCTGCTCATGTGGCTTCAACTGTCTAGATGCATATGCGATCACTTTTCCATGCTGCATCAGTACGCATCCCAAACCTTGTTTCGATGCATCACTATAGATTACAAAACCTTCTGACCCTTCTGGAATAGCCAAAACTGGTGCAGATACCAATTTCTGTTTCAATTCTTGAAAACTCTTTTCGCACTTTTCTGTCCACTGAAACTTCACTCCCTTCTTGGTCAACTGGGTCATTGGTCCAGCAATTTTTGAAAATCCTTCGATAAACCTTTGATAATAGCCAGCCAATCCCAAGAAACTACGAACTTCATTTATATTGGTTGGTGCCTTCCAATTAGTGACAGCATCAACCTTGGCTGGATCAACTTCAATACCATCTGCGGTAACCACATGTCCAAGAAAACCAATTCGGTCAAGCCAAAATTCGCACTTCTTGAATTTTGCATTTAACCTTTCCCGTCGAAGTGTCTGTAATACAATGTTGAGATGCTCCTCATGTTGTTCCTTGTCCCTTGAATAAATCAGAATGTCATCAATAAAGACAATTACAAACCGATCCAAGTATTGATGAAATACTCGGTTCATTAAGTCCATGAAGACAGCTGGTGCATTAGTCAACCCAAACGGCATCACAGTGAATTCATAATGTCCGTATCGAGTCCTAAATGCAGTCTTTGGTATATCACTGTCCTTAACCTTCAACTGATGATAACCTGATCTCAAGTCAATTTTGGAGAATACAACGGCACCCTTTAACTGATCGAACAAATCTTCTATTCGTGGTAAAGGATACTTATTCTTGACTGTGAGGCGATTCAACTCCCTGTAATCAATGCACATTCTCATTGATCCATCTTTCTTTTTCACAAACAGAACCGGTGCTCCCCAAGGCGATACACTCGGTCGAATAAATCCTTTAGCCAACAGTTCTTGTAGTTGTACCTTCAACTCCTGAAGTTCCTTCGGTGCCATCCTGTAGGGTGCTTTAGATATGGGTGCAGCTCCAGGTACCAAGTCAATCATGAATTCCACTTGTCTATCTGGTGGAATACCAGCTAGATCTTCTGGAAATACATCCACAAAATCACGCACAACAGGTACATCTGCAGTAGTTACCTCAGTTGCCTGAACACTAGTGATGCTCACTAGATATCCTTGATTTGTACTCTTTCTCAACATCCTTTGTGCTTTCAACACTGATATAACACGGGGCATGGTTTTAACTTTTGTCCCGAAGAAGGTAAATTCACATTCTCCTGGTTTTTGAAAAAGCACCTCCCTCTCATGACACTTAATCGTAGCGTGATTGCAACTAAGCCAGTCCATGCCTAAAATAATATCAAAGTCCTTCATGTCTATTAAGTACAAGTCTGCCTCTAAGTTCTTCCCATCTATTTCAAACTTAACAGCTTTCGACATCAAATTAGTGATTATAGTTTCACCTGAAGGGATACTAACTTCTAAGGCATCATTTACACTTTCACATATATTCCCAATCTTAGCATGAAAACTAGTAGAGATGAAAGAATTCGTAGCACCAGAATCAATCAAAACAATAGCAGGTATATTGAATACTGATAGAATACCTGTCATCACATCTGGATCATTCTCTGCCTCCTTCTGAGTTAAAGCGGAAACTCGAGCCTTTCCCTTCCTGGCATCTTCTTTACCCTTGAATTCAGGACATTCACCAGCAAAGTGACCGGGTTTCTTACATCTGAAACACATCCCTTTCCCGAGTAAGCACTCTCCATGGTGACGCTTATCACACTTCGGGCATACAGGTTTTTCAGTGCTAGTCTTTTCCTCCATTTTTCCCCATGATTTCCCCTTCTTGTTCTGATATCTACCTTTGCTCATATTTTGACTGTCCCATTTTCTTTTCACTGGTACCTCTGCGGGTTTCTGAGTAGTCTTTTCCAGGTTTAAGCGAGAGGATATAGCTTGTGCTCGCTCAATTGCTTCGGCATAAGTAGTGAGTCCTAAACCTGCCATGATTCCTCCAATTTCTGGGCGTAAGCCCCTTTCAAATCTTCTGGCCTTCTTGATATCAGTGTCAACCAGATGGGTAGCATACCTGGACAACTGGTTGAATTTCGTTTCATATTCCACCACAGACATATTTCCTTGCTTAAGTTCAAGGAACTCTGTTTCTTTCTGATCCCGAAAAGACTGGGGAAAATACCTTTGTATTATCAATTCCTTGAATCCATTCCATGTCAATTCAAGTTGTTGTGCCTCAGTTCTGGTGCGCTGATATGATTCCCACCAATGATCTGCATCCTCTTCAAGTTGGAATACAGCACATGACACTTTCTGAGTGTCTGAGCAGGCTATATGTTTAAAGATTCGTTCTAATGCCCTTAGCCATTCCTCTGCAGCCAGAGGTCCTGTTCGACCATTGAATGTTGGTGGTTTATATCTGCGAAACTGTTCAACAACCATGCTTGTGTTGTCTGCATTAGCTGGTGGATTATGGGGATTTCGTCGAGCTGTTGGGGCTTGTTGCTGAATGAGCCCCTGAAGTGCATTCACGAGATCCTTTAATGAATTATTTCCCGCATCGCCATTAGCAGTCTGGCCTGGGGTAGCTTGTCTTGCAGCAGTCCGATTCACGGGAACTCGATTTGTTCTACGAGACATTTTCCTAAATCACAACAACATTTGTCTCAGCATCCGCTAAGTTGTGAAATTCAAAATGGCCATTTAGGAATAATAAAATCTAAAAGGAATATCACAATAGAGCTAAAAGCAAATTTTATTATTATCTCAAATTTTCCAAAAGGAAAACAAATAATAAAATTGCAACCAATATCTATAATCCGAAATATGTTCTCCTATTGAATTTTCACAAACAGTTCTTTCCACATCTCTATCTCATACAGTCCTTTTTGATATATCAATTATGAAGGTAAATTCTATTGAAATGGGTTACTTTATGTTTTAGCCTAATTTCGAGGACTAAATTTATAATTTCCAAATTTTTTTTTTTTTTAATACTTCACATCACAAGTTCAATTCCCAAACATAATAGCTCATGGAAAATTTTTTTATAACATGTACTGGATACAAACTTTCAAACATTTCAAACTGCATCAACTATAGCAAAATTTCATTTTCATGTAAGTTTTCATTGTAACAATCAATTTCAGATGCAGTAATATAATAAATTCATGGTATCCAGCAAATGAAAATTTTCAGACTTCATCAAATAAAATTTTCTAAACATTTTACCTTTTCGGAGTAGGCATGGCGCGGCAAGAGCGGGTGGCATTTAAATTAAGTACTAAACACATTTTATTTTATTTTTTTTTTTTGTAAAATTTTCACAAGTCTACAGAAAGGTAAACATGTGCTCTGATACCACACTGTAACGCCCCAATTTTACTAATAACTCGAGGCGCTACTTAAATCAAAATAGCCTGTAAATAAATATTTTCAAAAGTCGCCACAATACGAAGGCAAACATATACTTTAAAAATCCATAGTAATTTTACACAAAACGCGGAATCATCACTTCTAAATTAATTTTTTTTTTTTCATATTCAAGAGTTAATACCAAATGTAATAAGCAAAACCAACATTTGCAAAGATACCAAAATTCGGTATTAAAATGTCAAATGGAAACCAACTATTTAAAATTCTTATTTCAAAATTTGAAATTTAAAAGTTCTATTATTAAATTAGAATTTGCCACGCTCGTTGCCTTGCCCAGCCAAACTCCTTAACCTGAAAGGGTGGAAAAATAGTGGGGTGAGCATAACGAATTATACTCAGTGGAGATACATCAATCAGTCCAAATTAAGTCAAAATATGCAATCAAGTGGTGAACATAATATCCATACAACATACTATAGAATATGTACTGTGGGCATTCCCAAGGACCCAATTTCGATCCCGGACCTATTTACGGTCCCTGACAACATGGCATAAGCTTAGCAAATTTTTAGCACTGTGGGCATTCCCAAGGACCCGATTTCGATCACGGACCTATTTACGGTCCCTGGCAACATTTTCATATGTATAAACATCATATCACAATCAAAATCACACATCGAGAATTAACATGGACAAATAACCACAATTGCTTAAAAGTAAACCCCACCTCGAAGTCTTGAAAGTTTTCTTGGAAATTGAACAATTGTAACGTTACCGTGCTTCACACTTTGTCCGCGATCTCGTCTAGCAAGAACAAAATTAATTTAATTTAAGATACTAAGTTTAATTAAAACTTTAAAAACTTTAGGGACTAAATTGAAAGAGTATTAAAACTTAAATTTAAATGTTTGAAAGCTGAAAATAAACTTTTTGAAATTCAATGGGCTGATTTAAAAGTAATTAAAACATGGGGCTGAATTAAACAATTATAAAACTTTGAAATTGGAATAATAAACTTTTAAAAGCTTTGGAGCTAAATTGAATAACCTTTAAAGAAGTAAGGCTCAAGGTGTAATTGTTCAAAATCAATTATTTACAAAAAACAAACCTATCCCTATCTCTCTCTCACTCAACTCGCGACAATGGCTGGGGGAAAAGGAGGCCGGTGATGGAAGAGGTGAAGGAGGAAGGTGGCGACGGCGAATGTGGAGATGGCGGCTGAAAGTGGAGGCGCCGGCGGGAGGAGTCGTTTGGGGGTTGATTGGGTTCGACCGAGATCAAAACCGGGGCAAAACTTTCGGATTTCTTGGTTGTTTCCGGCGAGAAGTCCGGCCAAAACATGGGTTTAGGGTTGAGGTAAGTGTTTGGCTTTACTATCTCTTGGTTTTGTGGTAGAATTTTGGGTTGATTTTGGATGAAGTGGAGGGTCGAGTTGGGCGGAATGGGGCTGCCGTGTGGGTGGCTGCAGGCGGCGGTTCGTGGTGGTTGATGTGGGATGGTGATGGAAAATTGCAGTCGGGCTTTGGGTGATGGTTGTTTGCAGTTTGTTGGCGGCGTTCGAAACTGTTGGGTGTGATTGGCGTTGGTGGTTGATTGTGGTTTGCAGTTTGGTGGTGGCAGCAACTCGTGCGTGGGTGATTCTGAATTTACCGTGTGTGTGTCTGTGAAATTACATTGGGTTGATGTGAAATTGATGAAGATGGTGATCTTCTTACCTTGTTGAAATTGCTGGGGAGCCTGCTGTGTGTGGATGAGTTGTGAGAACGGTGGATGGAAAGTGCAGTGGAGTCGAGTGGTTGGGAGAACAATGGTGAAGGTGATTGAATAGTATCAACAGTATTTTAGGCACGAAAAACGAGGCAATAAATTGGGCTTAGAGTTTGGGTTGAAAAAGTAATTCTTTGGCTAATAGGATTTAAATAGAATTGAATTAAAAGATAAAATTTGGAATTAATGAAATTGGATTTTAAATAGAATATCGAATATTAAAATTGGATTTAAATCGATAAGAATTTAATACTTTTAAAATTGTTTGAAATTGGATTCGATAAATAAATATTGAAATTTTAAGATTAAAAATCGTTTTGAAATTCTTAAATTAATCGTTTTCGCTAGACAATTCGACGAACATAAAATAAATTCTAAACTTTAACGGGATTGTCGTAGCGATACAATTGAAGTTATGAAATTTGTATTTTTGAAAATTCGGGTCGCTACACATATTCCTGTATTAATTGATTTCATCTTATGCTGTGTTTATTCATTTATGTTAAAAGTAACTCTAGTTTCAGCACTTACAAAAACCATGGTTATATTTTGGCAAAAATACTCCTTTGATGCAATTGAGAAAACCGAACTTCACAATTTAAGTTGGTTTTGCAGTAATGAATTAGGTTCATTACTGTGTAAACTCTAATCATAGACATAGCACAAGTGAAATATTGTTCCTTCATGGTCCTTAATGTTATTTATTGGCCTTCATCCAAGTAAAAGGTTTTATTATGGATCAGTGCCTTTTCTTGAGTTGACATAGTTCGTGAGCTCAATTTACATGGATGACTAAGACCGGAAGAAATTCATATGAGATTTAATTCCCTAACACGTCAAGACATCATGTACTTCCCGTCTTTGAATACATTTTGTTTTTCTTTTATTGGAGGTCCTAAGTTGTATTTTATTTTATTTTAGTACTAATTAAATTTGCCCTGCGTTTGGTTAAAGCAAGCAAGCAAAAAACACGCGTTTCAACAAAGAAAAAAAATACTGTGTAACTATATCTACAGAGGTAGGCGCGATATTTATATAGTGTAACATGAGGAATAAGATGACGACTGTACCTTTTGTTACCATCTTGATAAGGCTATTGTAATCACAAATGCTCGATGTGCAGTTGGCAGCACCACCCACTAAATAAGAGCAATTGTTGAGAGATTTCGGGAAATTGAGATTAGAAGTCCTTGAACTAACGACTTAGACTACAGCAAAGAATAGCAACATTATTGATTCGATTGGAGGGGAAATTTCCGTGCAACTGTGCTTTCTGTTGTCCTTGCTATGCCAGCGATAGGGGGAATCCTTAAGAGGACGAGGAGCTGCTATTTCGTTTGTTGAAGAAGAAGTTTTTCCTCTAACCAACATTATACGCTTCACCATCTCAAGAGTAGTTCATAACAAACAACATTTTTGTGCCGATAGATAATTCTTTATCTCTTGGGATTGACAACGATTTGTTTTTTCTGGTAAATCAGAAGAATGGATATGGAGCCTATTTGGCCCAGTTCAAGAAAATTAATTTTTTTTTTAAATTTAACTTTTAAATTTAGCCAAATAACAAACATATTTGAACTTTATTAGAAGTTACCTTTTTTTTTTTTCCAGACTTCCAAAAACTTACCTTTACTTGTATGTTAGATTTACATGCTCTATGTAATTTACTTCGCGTGAAGGCAAGATAAGAGTTACTCATAGAACGTGTCCATATATATTTAGAAATAAAAATGTAATGTTTACTTATACTTTAGTTTAGTGTAGCCAAACACGCCCCCAGCTGCTAGTTGCATACTTGCATAGCGGATGACTAAAAACAAAAATATATAATAGTTTTGACTCTTAAAATTGTGTTTTTAAAGAAAAATTATATCTATCAATTTTCAACTAAAAAAAAAAAAATTAAAAAATTAAAAAAATTAATTTGACTCCGAATTAATTATTATCCATTAAAACTTATGGCATTGTTACGTGTCAATGCAACACAAGACCACAGCATCATCATCAATCCTTATTTTCCTATCATTAACCACAGATAAATCACTGATGAACACGTATCACCATGCTGGTCCATGCAAATGTCTCAATGTGAATTAGTCTTCAAAAATAAATAAAAGATAAAATCTTGGAAAGTGTGCGATTGTTAGGTACATCAGCATCCTATCTCTGCAGCAATAATCTGTTCTTTTTTCTTCTGTAATAGTTGTTGTGATTAATCGGAAGGAAGAAAGAAAATGGCCGCCATGGAAGAACCAATTCTCTCCAGGCTAAACCGACTGGATAACATTGTAAGTAATCGTCTTTTTCATTTTTTTTTTCAGTATTTATTTATTGGACTATAAATTAATCAGCCCTATGAGTTATGATTTCTTGTTAATTTGGATGGAATTGTAAAATTAGAAAAAGAAAATGATAAATTCTACGTGGGTTTTGATAACTAGCTAGGATGGTACAAGAGATTCGATCATTTGGTATTAATTTGAGTATTATACGCCTGTTTGATTCCATTTTTGCTCCATAAAAAAAAAAATAAAAAAATTCATCGTTATCAGTCACATCCAACCATCATTTTTTACTTTTCATGTCTTATATAAGGTCCATAACGACTATATTTTTTTATTCTCATTCTACAAATAATGTGGATCAAATGTGGCATAAATTTTTTGTGGGTTGGTATTAGTTTTTAAGCTTCTTGTCAAGCTAATTAAAAGTGCTAGTGTGTTGATCAAAATGTTGAAAAGATAGAATTCATAGAAAATAATGTCACACTATTTGAAGTAATAGAATATGATGTAGGAAAAATATGGACCTCTACATAAGATTACTCCACCTGCTTTTTACACCCTCTTGTTATTTATTTGGAATTCTATTCAATTAATATTGTTTACAAATATTTGGAAATTTTTTGTGACGTCACAAAACATGCCTGGTAGAAGAACAATTCAACTTGTTATAGTTGGTTGATGATTGTTTTTTCCCAATTGAGGTCAAGGATTCAAGTATTGATACCTCCTTCTGTCCCGTATATAAAAAAAAAAAAAAAAAAAAATTCATGCCTTGGGGAAAAGGGGGAAAATTTTTGTTAGCGTCAAGGGGTTTTATATGGAAGTTTGTGATCTAGATAGAATTTTTATTTGTAACGAGGGGTGCAAAGCATAGTATTTATACCCATATATGCATCGATGACATGGTTATACGAACAATTTTTTAAGGAGAATTAAATGAGTCAGTATAATATTCTTAGTACAAAGTTTGAATGAGAAGTTTCAGCTATTAGGAGTTGAGTTAAATATTCAAAAGTAGTTAGGCTTCTACAAGACGAGTTAAGTTCCCACATACCTTAGGTAACAACGAATTGAAAGTTAGGCTAGATTGGAGCAAGAATGTTTTGTAACATATTACTCGACTAAGATTACATGAGGCACAAAGGCCACAAGATTGAATCTTTTCTTTATCACGATCGATAAAACTCTAATTGGAGTCAAATACGTTGATATTCCATTTGTATTGTTTCGCATAGTCCTTTTTGTATACCTTTTCATATTCAGTATTTATTTCCTTTTGATGGTTTGTGAAGTATAGACTATCTAAAATTGACAAATACCTATGAAACACAAGTGACTTGTATATCTCTATGTTTTCAATATTGTGCCAATGTCTGGTTTCTCGAGTAAATTTTTTAATTCATCTGATACTTGAGTAGCGTACTTCTTTGAGTTTTAATCATGGGGTAATTTAGTTGAAACAATTGGAAGACATTAAGAGCCTTAACCATTCTCCCAAGAGCTCGTGTGCATCCACTTTCTCAAGTGGAATCCTCACAAGTGACGGCCAAGCATCATCAGTTGATTACTCGCCAAAAAGCTTGGAGAAGCACTGCCGGCCCATCAACGAAGTGGTATTGGAAGTCGAGCGCAAGGGTACGCTCATTGACAGACTAGTCCATGTGGAGGACCGTGTCTTGAAGGTATCACGAGGAAACAAAACTACTTATTTTTTAATCACTTGAGTAAAAGTTTGAAACATACGAAAATGTCTTATTATTTTTGTGCTACCAGATTTGTTTGCAATTAGAAGTGTTCGAGGCAGAGAAGCACAGAGGGGAGACGGCGTCAGCAGAGAAGAATTCGCCTACGAAGGTCTTGAAGAAGATGCTGAAAACTTGTGTAAGAGGAGGACATGGGAAGCATGTGATCAAAGCTTGATATATAGATAGTTTAAAGACTGTTTAGGCATTTGATGTTAGTTTTTTAGCATATGTTGTGTGTTTTTCTTACTGTACTTTTATGGCTTGAGCATGTTTACTTGTAATTTATATTAGTTCTTTTGTTTAGTCAAAAAGATAATTCTTCTCATCAACATGGCTTGATCGGGAGACTTAATTATACTATTCGTCCCCAAGATCATATGGATTCACTTGTGTATGTCGAAGTTGTATTTAAAAATCTACATCAAACAAAGTTTTATGTACATGGAAGTTAAATCCGAGGCGTTTGAACCCTAGGTCATCTAGTGGACATCGATCGAACCATAGGCCCTTAGTTCATTGAAATTGTCGAAAATGATTTTATCGATTATGTTTTAATATATTAATGGTACTTGATCATAATTGATGATTTTTTAGCCATATTAAACTATTTATAACCAATTGTAGTGTTATTGAGGAATAAAAATGGAACCTGTCACTATAGTTCCAACCTTAGCAGTCCTCAAAATCCTGGATTTGCATGTAATGCTGTTGGAATATGAATTTATACAATAAGGATGTTGCATAGGTGTCAAGATGGGCGGGTCGCCTAGGCCCGCACGAGAACTGGATCACGGGCCTAATTTATTCTTAACCGGTACCGTTGGCCCTTTTTAATTTAATTTTTTTTTGTTTTTGAACGCTGCAGGCGCGCCCGCAGGCTGCACCTGTAGCGTACGGTCGGTCAGTGATAGTTCAAATTTTTTTTTTTGTTTGAAAAGTAACGGTTATTATTTTTTTCTTATAAATTGTGTATTTTGTGCTTTCATTACATCTTGTAATTCTTATGCAAAAATTTTCATTCTCTCTTACAATCTACAAGTTTGAAATCTCTATTTTCTCATTTTCTCTTAATATTTTCAGCAAATATTTTTAATATTTAGTATTTTGTGCTTTCTTTTCATCTTATTATTTCAATTTTTTTTGTTAAAGTGTTATGGATTCTCACGAATTTTTTTCAATAAATATTAATTTACATGATAGTTGTTCTCTATTAAATATCTTGTATCCATAGAACATCTGGCGTGACATAGATAATGAATAAATAGGAGTTAATATCATTCCAATTGCCATTACAATAAATTTAGAAGATGATAATGATCCAAATATTGGATCTTCTCAACAGCGAAAGAATAAAAAACAGACATCTGCTGTTTGAGACATCTTTATAGTAGATGAATCAAACAAAAAAGCAATATGCACTATTTGCAGAAAGATTTATGCATGGGTTAAAGGTCAATGCACAAGCACATTGCGAAGACACAAAAATAAACACATGAATGAAATAGGGCATTTAGATACTAAACATGCCCAAATTACTTCTTTTACTAATACTAGTGGATTAGTTACTTTTTCTAATTTTTCTTATTCGCAAGATCGAATGAGAGTAGGAATGTCTGAAATTTTTGACAACAAGGGAGATGCCTTTTACTTTAGCGGAAGATTAATACTTTGAGGAATTTATGCAAAAGTATGTTCAACCCGCTTATCGAACTGTGAGTAGAAATACTGCTCGCTCAGATATCTTGAAATTATTTCATACAAGGGCTGAAAATTTAAAAATTGAATTTAAGAACTTTGATGGAGTTATGTGTTTTACATCTGATTGTTGGTCTGGGCGTAATCACAATAGTTATGCATGTGTCACTGCACATTTTATTAATAATAATTGGTTACTTCATAAAAGAATTATTACTTTTCGTTTACTTGAATATCCACATAATGGAATAAATTTGTGTGAGAATTTATTACAGGTTTTTAATGAATTTAATGTATTGAGCAAATTATTTAGCAATAGTTTTTATAATGCTAGTGCAAATACTGCATGTATTGAACTTTTGAAAAAGACACTTAATCCCTCATTTGACTCTAAATTATTTCATATGAGGTGTGTTTGTCATATATATAATTTAGTAGTGCAAGATGGTTTAAAATTAATAACACCACAAATACATAAAATTAGAGAAGCTATTAACTACATTTCTTGTTCAGATTCTAGACAATAAGAATTTGGAAAAATTTGGAAAAATCTTGGATTGAAGAGAAGAAAATTTATTGATGATATTCTAAATATGTGGAATTCAACATTTCTTATGTTAAAATCGTGTGTTGGTTATACAGATACTATTAATGCTTTCGTTAATTCAAAACAACAGCAATTTCGTATAGATTATTTTGATTGGAAAATTGCATTTAGAGTCATGAATTTTTTGAAACCATTCTATAAGGCAACAAAAACTAGTTCCGAAATTTATTATCCAACAAGTAATCTTGTACTTTTACAATTTGTAAAAATTGCTAATCAATTTTCAAGTCATAAAGACGATCCATTTTTCTATGATATTATTTGTACAATGGAGGACAAGTTTCGAAAATATTACGAAAATATGCCAATGATTTTTTCAATTGCAGCTGTAATGGATCCTCGTATTAAATATTTTGGAGTTTAATGTGCTATGGACCAACTTTCTGAAACTTTATCTTTCAATATAACTATTACAAATCGGGAAATAGAATTTTTTATTAATGAAATGTACAATAGTTATTTTATGAAATATGGTAATAATGAAAATGTTCCTTCTAATACGAGTTTTGCTACAACTTCTAAAAGTAAAAGTTCTTTCTTTTCTTTAATAGCCAAGAAACGCAATGCTCTTTTACTTCATCTAGTAGTTCATTTTCAAATGAGAATGTTACACCTGCTGAATTAGAAAGATATTATCAATTTGATCATTACAGTTTAATTCCACAAGATGAGGTTGACACCTTAGATATTTTACAATGGTGGAAGTTAAATGAACAGTCATATCCAATATTATCAAAAATGGCTCGAGATCTACTAACAATTCCAGTTTCAATAGTGGCATCGGAGTTTGCTTTTAGTGCAAGTAACAGAGTGCTAGATGAAAGAAGATCAAGACTTAAAGAAGATATTTTAGAAGCTCTCATTTGCGTGAAAAACTGGATATTTGCAGATAGAAGAATGCAAGATAAAGTTGTTGACGATATTGCTCAAAACTTTAAAAATCTTATCATAAATGAATAGAATCTGATTTGACGATATTGCTCAAAACCTAGTTGAGATGTACTTTAACTATAAATTTATAAATAGTTAGAAACTATTTAATTTGTCAAGTTAAGCAAAATATTGTTTGAAAAATTGTAAGTTTTTATATTATTGATGTAAAATTTATCAAAAAATAAATCAATGTAAAATTTATTTTTATGTAACTTTTATTGATCTTCACTCTAATTATAAAATTTATTTTATACCATTTATTTTTTAAGTGACAATCCTTGAAAAAAAAAAGGGGGGACCGACCCAATGACCCGGCCCATAAGGGCTTTGCGGTCCGGGTTGACTCGGCCCGTAAAGCCCGCATGGCGCGGGTTTTTTTTAGAGCGAACTGTGCGGAGACTTTTCAGTATACAGGTCGGTCCAGCCCAGCCCGTCCGTTTTGACATGTCTATATGATAGGTATGAACAAATTCAATGTACTAGAAAGTCTTAGGACAAGGACCGTATATCTATGTTACGATGCGAAAACTTATTATTGTATCTCAAAGAATCTTGAACCCTCAAATACATTAGTATTGTAGGTCATCAAGATCAACACGACACGAATACTTTATAATCATGTCATTTTATGATATAATACTAATTGGCCATATATTTGAGACCAAGAACATACTAGACGGGTTTATAATTCGTTGTCCGGTTGAGTCACATCATGTACAATCATATTTACTAGATAATAATGTTCCCATGTTGTATTTTTTATCGTAGATAATTAGTTTGGCACACGTGTACTCTAGCCCGGGCGTGGATAGCGGTGGAGCCAGATATTTTCTATTAGGGGTCAAAAATAAGTTGTAGATTTTTTTAAATAACATAACACTAACAGTGGATGGAGACTTGAGACATGAAACAAGAAGTAATTTTGTGGATAAATATTTGTGATTGTCACTAGCGTTGATGAGTTGAGCAGTGAATGACGTTAGATTTTGATGGAATTTAAATATTAGGGAGAAATGTGAAAATAAATTAGTGATTTCAAATTTGAGCATTTAAGGAGAAAACAGTGCACGCTGTTCAAAAGTAGGGAGGAATAAATTAGTGATTTCAAATACTCTTTGGGATGATTGGGCTCAAATTATAAAAATTTCAACTAAAACTTTAGTAGTAATGGTAGTATTAGTAAATTAAAATTTTAGTGAATATTGTAGGGTAATAAATCATACAGTTACCGATTGCTTCTATGTCTTTCGACTTGCCAATACCAACTTCAAAGTAGTCAATCTTGACCATCTACATTGATGTCTCAGGGGATCTGGTCGTGGTTCAACTACATAATGTTTGGGATCATTCGACTAGATTAGTGACTATTTCTATCACTAGTTATAATATTGTTAACAAAGTAAAATTTTAGTGAATTGCATAATAATAAATAATGCATTTATCAATTTTCCATCATCATTGACGTCTTCCTACATTTAATTTGCTAGTCCAACTTTAAAGTGGTTGATTTGGACCATCTACAACGTCATTAATAATCGATTATGATTGTCAGTATCATAAGAAATTAAAAAAGATCTAACTTTAATGAAACGAGATTTAGCAAAACCGTGTCAACTATGCTATAGTCTCTTTCTTTGCCCTACTTTTACTAGAATGTTGTCATTACCAGCAAATTTCATTTTCAAATTTAGCGACATTGATTCCAACTTATGTCTCCATTTTTGTCAAGAACTATATCCCATTAGGAAATTTAGGGTTACTTATCTCAATAGACTAAGGATATAATAATATTAATTTATTTTAGGCGTATGAAATTTTATTAAATAACCATCGATTCTCAAACATATGGAAATAAATGATTTGAGAATCTTCAAATGTATGGGAATATATGTTATTCAGCACTTGACTAATTCGAATGTTAGAAATTAAATGGAAAGAATGATTTATAAAAACTTATGATGGTGGCATCAACTAAGATTTTAATATATTATAAAAGATTATATATTCTAATGAATTTCGTGAATTTGAATAGATTTTCACAAATTCCTTAAGAATCTCATCAAATATGGTGAAATTTCTATGTATTTTTAAGTTTGAAATCTGTCAAAATCTTTTAAAATTCCTCTATTAATGATATCTTTATAAATGCACTAGCAATTGAGAATACCTAAATTTTAAAGAATTTTATTAAATTTCAATTGAGAACACCTAAATTTTAACAGATTTTATTAAAATCTCAATCGATGACACCTAAATTTAGAAGAATTTTTAAAATTCATCACAATCTCAATTAAGAACACTCCTCTAACAAATATTATACTTTTTTCTGGCAAATTATTATGAAAATATAAAAAGAAATTACTATGTATGTAGTTATAAAAGTGCACCTCCTATAGTGCCATTCCTAATCATGTTTGGAATAATAGTTATGCCTATTCATCGCCTCCTACTTAATTGATATTTGTATAAATTGAAAATTTGGTTCACTCATCTTTATTACTAATCTTGTCCTGATAGCGGGATGAAAACTTTACATATTTGGAATTAGCTTTAGACGAATTACATGTATATATAGATATGCTCCAAAAATTTGATGCTTTTGAGAATATTCGGATAAGTTCATCACAATTACTTCTCTTCTTTTATCTTTAGCGTCATCATTTATTTTCTTTATCGGTGGAGATAAAAAAAAAATGAATAAGTCATTCCCTTAAATTGATTTTTTTTTTTTTTTTTTTTGGAATACTATTCTTTCTATGCAATGTATTTCAATCTTGATGTAACAGCATCAAATTGAGCCCCACAATTTTGAAGTATTCTCATATGCCGACTCTTCAAATTAGGAAAATTCCGTAGTGTGCTTTCATTATCTTGATAATGCTAGAGCATCAAGAACATATCCAACATATTTCCATATTCTCAATAAATTTGCATTTGAGTTTCATTTATGCACTAAAATATACATAGATATAAGCTTTAAAAAAGAGCATCAAGAACATATCCAATATATTTCCATATTCTCAATAAATTTGCATTTGAGTTTCGTTTAAGCACCCCGTTTGGCCCCCATTTTTTGGAATGAAAATGGGTGGAATAATGTTTTTTTGAAAAAAATGAGTAGTTGAAAAAGAAGGAAAAAATTTCGATTTACATTTCATTATTTTGCGAAAGATTGTGTAATTAAAAATAGGAGAGAAAAAAATGGAATGTAATGTAAATTAATTTAATAAGATTCAAACAGGGGCTAAATATACACAGAAATAAGCTTTAAAAAATTTACTATGATTTGTTGAGTTATTTTCAATTAATGCCATAAAGTTACATGCTATGTTACTTTACCACTAGATGTGTTATTGATCCTCAAAAGATCGGATGTTTTATTATGTGCATGGTAAAGTTACAGTTTGTGTTAATTTTCTAATATTTTCTAAGAGATTACCTTGAAAAAAAACATTATTTACGTCAAGTTGCCTTAAGGACCAACCACGACTTAAAGCTCTACCGAGCACAACACGAATGGTAGTTGGTTTAACCACAGGGCTAAATGTGTCATTGTAATTTATTCCAGCTCTTTAGTGGAGTGTATCCAATTGAGATTTTTAATGATTTTTTGGTATTTAAAAAGTTTAGGAGTATTTAATATAGACTTTTTGAAACTCTTTAGAAGTATTGGTGTATTCAATTGAGACTTTTAAAAAGTCTCTAAAAAATATGGTGTATTCAATTGAGACTTTTATAGAATTTTAAAAAGTCTCTAAAAGTCACGGTGTATTCAATTAAAACCTTTTAGAAGTCTCTATAAGTTTTGGAGTATTCAAAATTTAATGACTTCTGAAAATTTTTATAAAAGTCTCTGAAGTACTAACTTTTAAACAAAAAGTACTCGTATAGAATCTCAAAATTTGTCTTTCATTAATCACGAGATTTTGAGAGATTTTTACAAAATATATATATATATATATATTTTAATATTTCTTTCATTTTTCCTTTTACGAACATTAGAGGTGTGATTAAAATTTATTTATTTTATTGATTCTCTCTCTCTCTCTCTCTTATCGTTTATCTCTATTTTCTATGGAAAAAAAAAATTAAATTTGATTATTGTAACTTTTTTTTTTCATTCATTTTCTTTTTTGTGAAAAATATCTTTTTTATTATTAAATTATAAAATTTCATATGACAAATTTATAATTAAATTTAAATATATTAATTTATATTTTTTTTAAAGTATATTTATATTTATATTAAATTTATTTTTATCATGTATATGTATAATTTTGATTATTATTTATTTAATTAAGGTCTTAAATTTTTTTCTTTTTAAAATAATTTTTAATTACATGAGGAAGGGAAGTAGAAAGAAAATTGTGGGAACTGTTGTAAAAGGTAAGTTTATTAGAGTTTGTAGTGAATGACAATTATACCCCTGCAACCCTAAACATTATTACTATTGTATCCCTGATTCTTACCTATAAATATATGATTTTAGTCATTAATAAAATACACACAAGTCTGTTGACTTTAATTCTCTCTTCTTCTTTTTTTTCTCTTTTATAACACGTTATCAGCACGAAAACTTAATTCTTCAAATTTTAGTATTCTTTTGGAAGAAGAAAAAAAAAGGCTGCATTAATCCATCACTTTTCCAAAAAAAAAAAATTCAATTTTAATTCACCTTCTTGTCGCAAATGACCTCGTTGAAAGATTATAATACAAATTCAAAGTTCGTTGAAATATTGTAATCCAAATTCAAAGTGGCAGACATAGGTACTCCATCGTGCTATTTTTCGTATTTTGGAGCAAAGAGGCAGGTTGGGAGAGGAGTAAGGTTTGTTATGGATAGAATCTTTTTCTTTCAATATGGAAATATTTACAGCAAGACTTGTTGATATTTTACAATTGAATGTTTGTATAATATAATTTATTAGTAACATACATACGGTACACCAATTTGTGGTCAATATTTCACGTGTGCTTTTAATTGCTATTGTAATCAACGTGGTGTTCAATTGTGCTTAAGTTTGAATCTGTTCCCAACAAAAGGATTTGTCCAAACAGTTGGCGAAATCAATACACTAGTAACTATATATCAATTTTGTGCATAATTATCAATTCTTGCCAATGTGTCTATGTCTGCCACAATCATTATCTGTTTTCATTATTTAATTCTTGTATACTATGTCTGCAACAATCATGCTTGGTTCTCAAAGTAGCCCATGAAATTGACAGTTATGTATGCATACATTATATAATTTTAAAAGTAGTAATTATATGATTTATGCTTGTGCTCTTTGATTTATTTTTAAGTTTGCAAAATATATATTTATGATAATTATCAAATATTCTTTGTGTCTTTAACATGAATAAATATTTTCAAAGGTTTATCATAAACTTTAAATTTATAATTCATCATATTGTCGCTCCTAAAGTAGCACGACATTATAATTAATATTCTAGTATAATATTACATGTTATTACAATTTCAATATTCAAAAAGAATATTGACTCAATGCTCCTGAAGAAGTGTAATTTAATATATATATATATATATATATATATATATATATATATATATATATATATATATATATATATATATATATATATCTCCTAAAGAATATAATTAAAAAAAATTGATTTTACTTCCGAAGAGTAAATTCTTATAAAATTTATTATTTCAAATAATAATATGTTATTGCTCCTAAAGAGCATAACACTCTGATTCCAATATTCTAGAAGAATGTTACTCGTAGATCTATTTATTACAAAATTCTATTGCCTTTAAAATAGCACAACATTATAATTAATATTCTAAAAGAATATTAATTGCTTCAGAAGAGTAAGATATTACATTTTCAATATTCCATAAGAATATTGATCAATTCCTATATAAAATCATGAATTAAATTACTCAATTTATTCACGTGTTCATCCTGCTGCATATGTATTTACATACTGATGTTCTAGTTAAATTTTACTTACTCCAGAAGAGTATAATAAATAAATCTAACATAAATTATGTTTTTACTCCTAAAGAGTAAATTATTACATAATTTATTATTTTAAATAATAATATATTATTTGCTCCTGAAGAGAGTAATATTATAATTTTCAATATTTCAGACGAATATTGATTTATTGCTCTTTGAAAAAACAATAATAAAATATAACGCGCTCTTGAAATAGCACACATTCCAAATAATATATACATCATTGTGTTCATGAAGAAATACAAATTAAACAACTCAATATTGATTGTAATTTTTAAAGGAATCTAGTTTTCTATATTATTAATATTAAAGAAGAATATTAATTTACCACTCCTGAAGAGTATAAATTATAAAATTCAATGGTTTATAAGAATATTGACATATTTATCTTGAATAAGTAGTTAGGGGTGGCAACGAGTCGGGTTGAGCCGAGGAAAAAAAAAGTTCGGGCTCAGCTAGGATTTTTTTTTTGCCGGGCTTTTTTGGGCCCGAGCCGAGCCGGCTGGGGTATTTTTCTTTTCATTATTTTTTGTTTTTTTCTGTAAAATATACATTTTTTTACTACCTACACTAGTCCCAATGAACTATTGACAAAAAAGAGAGCATTCACGTGTTTGTTTGGAAAGATTATTTAAAATAAAAATGATTTTTTTTTTTTTGAAAAATATGTGATTATAAAGTATGAAAAAATTATGAATTCACCTACAAAATTATTTTATTAAAAAATGTTTGATTACAAATGAGTTTCGAGAATAATAAATTTAAATGAATGTGCAAAATCAACCCGAAGTCATAATTGCAATTCTTACAGATAACGATCCTAGTCTTTCTAAAGCAATATTTCAAGCCAAACGCTAAGTCAACGATAGAAAATTCTAAGATCGTGGGCATAAGAATTACGGCTTCACACGTTAACTTTTTACCTAATTATTTAATTAAATTAAATAATGAAATACTAAATAAATTATTTTAATTAAATACTACTTAACCAATTCATATATATAATTACATAATAATTAAACAATTAAATATTAATTAACAAATTAGAATAAATAATTAAACACTAAATAAACATTTAAATTAAATACTTAACTATAATTATAATTAAATATTACAATAACCAAGTTCGGCTCGATTTATTTATTTTTTTTTTGTAAAATTTACATTTTTTACTTAAAAAATTTATAAATTAAATGAATTATAAAAGTTAAAACCCTCCTCCTTTATCCGGGTTTGAGACCGGCTACAATTATGTAAGCGGAGTTAAAATTATACAATAATAAAATATTATGTGTACAATTTTTCTTGAAAAAAATTTAAAAATTACGTATTTTTTTTAAACTAATCAATTTAAAAACTTACAATATCTTATACTTGAATCTGCTGCAACTCTTCGGCCATTATACTATCAACTTGTTCTTGAAAACGTAATTCCTCACATTCCCCGTCCTTCAAACATATTAAAACCTCAAATATATCTTCTTTTAGTCTTGATCGTTCGTCACATAAAATTCGACCACCTAAACTAAATGCAGCTTTCGATGCTACCGAAGACACTGAAGGTGTTAGTAGATTGCGAGCAATTTTTGATACAATCGGATATTGCCTTTTGTTAGACCTCCACCATGATAAAAGACTAAATTCCTGTAGTTCTTGAAGTTGTAAAATACTACGAATGTCCACATGCATATATCTAGCTAACTCAGAGAAAATTTCAAAATTTGTACCACTGACATCATTTACTTTAGATATTGACGAATTAGAACTAAATGAGAGAACACTAATATTGGTCTCTAAAAAACTGCATAAACTGTCTGCATTTGTTGAAGTATTTATTGAAAAAGAACTTCGGGAAGTAGAACTGCGCTGACCATCTTTTTCAGCGTAATAGTTATACATTTCACATAACATAGATTCTATAGGCGCATGTGATAATTCTACATTCATGAAACTTGAAATTCTCTTTATAATAGTTTGTGTGTCAGTTAAATTAAGTCGAGGGTCCATCACCAAACCTAATAAAAATAAAGAGGGTAACTCCTCCCAATATTTACGAAATTTTTCCTCCATAGAATAAATTACATCAACAAAAATGGGCAAATTCCTATATTTTTGAAATGCATGTAAAATATAGAAAAAATGGTGTAAAATAAGTTAAAACGTAGGGTAATAAATACCGCTACATTCCTTTGTGGCATCGAAAAAAGGTTTTAAGAATTTTTTTCACGCTAAATGCGAGAAACCATTCTCAATCTTCTAAATTATGTTCGGATCCATATGTATACCTACCATTATAATACATTGAAATAACTTTATCATATTTTACACACGAGTGTAACATAAGATATGTAGAGTTCCATTTATGTGATACATCAGTGACAAATGATTTCTCTTCTAATCCATATTCTGCACATAAACTATTAAATGCTTGTTTTCTTGCTGGTGATATAGAGATAAAATTAATTGCTTGCCTAATTTTATCTAAAGGTGATTTTATATGTGTCAATCCATCTTTTACAATCAAATTGATAATGTGACATACACAACGTTGATGAAAAAATAAGCCTCCAAATATAGGGTTCATATCATCAATAAATTTGTCGACAACAACTTTATTTACACTAGCATTATTAAAAGTAAAATTTCGAACCATTTCTTACATACCATATTCTTGTATAATATCTTTTAAAATCATGTATATGTTAATCGCATTATGAGGATAATCTACACATCTGAATGCAATAATCGTTTTATGCATAATCCATAGATGATCAATATAATGAGCTATAGCAGCAATATAACCTTTTTTTATTAATACCGGTCCATAAATTAGAGGTAAATGATATAACACAATTAAAAGTTTTTAGACTTTCAATAGCAGTTTGTTTTCGTTTGTTATATAATTTTATAGCATCCGAACGAAGAGTATTTCTACAATAAGAACGATACCTGGGTTGAAGATAATTCTGCACAAGACGAGTAAAGTGTTCTGACTCGATCATCGTTAGCGGCGTTCCTTCATGAAATCTTTCCTGTGAATATACAAAAGTGGAAAGAGTAGAATTGGAACCGGTAAATGTTAGTTCGGTCTGTTTCGGGTCAAGATCGGTTGGTTTCGCTTTGCAACTTCTTAATATATGCCTATTTAAATGCGATGTACTCGAACTGGGCTTCCAACTAAGTTCTTTACCACAATAATTGCAACATCCTTTCCAAATATCAACTCCATTTTCAACCCCAACTTTTTTGCAAGTCATATGTTGCCAACATTTCTCAGAATCTTTTTTCGACCTTTTAACCTCGACTACTTCCTCCTCTTCGATATCTTCCAAATTAATTGGAACATTTTGAAATACATCGTACCCCAATGGAATGCTTGAACTACCTTTAAACTGATTAATTGCATCGCTAGTAAAATTCATGTATAAGTATTATACTTATAGTAAGGAATATTTAATAATAAAATAAAAGAAACTGAATAATACAACCAAATTTTTAAATTGAAAATCAAAGTTAAGAAATTGGAGAGTAGAATACTGAATATTGCGTAGAAAGATTAGAGATAGATTGATATGAAATTGTAAAATTTTTCTCGTATTTATAGACAAAAATATATCCGTTTTAATTTTCAAATTCAAATTTTTGATAAGACAATTCGTGAAATATTCAAAAAAATTCAATTTTTTTTAAAAAGCGTGTATGCAAGCAACAGCTTGCGTGCACGTTAGCTGCCTGCCGTGTGCAGGCAGCTAATTTTTTAAAAAAAATTAAATTTTTTTTTTAAATTTTACACGGGCTCAGCTCGAACCTCACCGAGCCCTAGCCGGGCTCGGCTCAGGCTTTTTTCAAATAAAGCTCGGACCGTCCGAGTTTTCGAGTTTTATTGTCACCCCTAGAATGAGTAAGTAAAGATAATATGCTCTCAAAGTAGCACACTTTTTAAAAATATATCATTTTGAATTCATTTTTATCCCAAAATGTAAACATATAACTAATGTCACGAATACATTGATTAATTTGACTACTTGAATGATATATGGTTATATAAGCTTTAATCATATTCTTCAAAATTAAATAAATGAATTATATCTTATATTGAACTAGAAGTTCAATTTGACTCTATTATTTGGTATGACCAGTAGGATTATTATTGGATTAATGATGAAGCAAAATTAAAAATTCAAATAGATATTTAATGAAGAGCCAGAAGATTCTTCAATCTAATAAAATCCAATATGATGTTTGTTCTCTTTCATGAAAAAAAAAATCATTTACTACCACTAGCTAAAATAGGGACTGAATTCCCTATATTTTCTGAAAAATTAATTAGGGTGATAAATGAGGCCCCATCATTTTCCACGTTAATCATCTATATATTATTTGTATTTAATATATTTGATACATATACTAGATGATTGCATGGTATTCGTAATCTGAAATTTGTGAAATTACTGCTCAAATTTTAAATTGTGAGCATAATTTTAAGAATATATAATAAGACTGTGTACTGTTAATACTAGTGAGCATAAATCTCAACATTTTTATAAGTGTTAGTTGGGATGTCGATAAATGGTTTAACACTATTATTTGTTCAATACCTCAAATTAATTGAGAATAAAGTACTTCCTATTTTTGTTTGAGAAATTCTATTATGTACCATGCCAACACCATAGTTCCCCATATTATAATTTGTTAACGGTTAGAGCCTAATTTTTTCATCTATTTATTTTGATAGTGCAAGATATGTAAAATTGATCCACCACAATGCACTAAAATGAAAAATAAAGAATGTTGAGAATGTAGTGTGAACCCTTATCTCAAATGTGTGATACTTTATAACGCAATTTAATTATTGTCAATTTTGATTGGACAATTTTCTCAGCATTAGGGGGAGGATTTATAATATTGAAAAAAAATCATTCATTTACAAAGAATTGCAAATTAATTACCTGATATATTTTTTGACACAAAAAAAGTGACAAAGTCATATATATCAGCATAAAATATTCCAGCAAAAATTGAAGTCCCTATAGGACAATCTGTTGTAGCAAATGAATCTCACATACACCAGATGTACGGTCGATCAGTTAGTTTAAAAGATTTTATACCTCGAAAAAGAAATGTACAAGAGAAAAACTAACCAAAAACTTTAGAAAAAGTAATATTAGAAAATATTGATCAATCAAATATTAAAAATATGGTTCCTGAAGAACCAAAAATATCCAAAAATAATGAGATTTCAATAAATTATTTATTATTTCATAAATTATGAGAACGAAATAATGTTGTTATATACCATATTTTTGCATTTCATGTGACTCTTGATATTATGCAAAATGAAGATCCTGAACCACAGTCAGTTAAAGACTGTCAAAATAGAAATGATTGGCCAAAATGGAAAGAAACCATACAAGTGGAATTGAATTCCTTAGAGAAACGAAAAGTGTTTGGACATGTAGTTCGAATACCTGAAAATGTAATCAATGTAGGATACAAATGAGTTTTTGTACGAAAGATAAATGAAAATAATGAAATTACAAGATACAAAACCCAACTAGTAGTTCAAGGTTTCTCACAAAGACCATGAATTGATTATGATGAAACATATTCTCCCGTAATGGACACTATCACTTTTCGATTTTTTATTAGTTTAATCGTATCACAAAAACTTGATATGCGCCTTATGGATGTGGTAACTGTCTATTTATATAGTTCACTTGATAGTGACATATATATGAAAGTCTCCGAATGACTTAAAGTACCAGAAACAAACGATACATGCCCGAAAACTATGTTCTCAATTAAATTGCAAAGATCATTATATGGATTGAAACAATCCGGACGCATTTGGTATAATCGTCTTAGTGAATATTTGTTGAATGAGGGTTATAAAAATGACGACATCTGTCTATGTGCTTTCATAAAGAAAAAAACATTGGATTTGCAATTGTGGCAGTTTATGTTAATGATTTAAATTTAATTGGAGCTTCTGAATAGCTCAACAAAACTGCTAATTATTTGAAAAATGAATTTAAGATGAAAGATTTGGGAAAAACTAAATTTTGTCTCGGGTTACAGATTGAACACTTCTCGGAATGATTATTTGTTCATCAATCTTCATATACAGAAAAAGTTTTAAAACGGTTTTATATGGATAAAGCGCATCCATTGGCATCACCTATGGTTGTTCGATCATTTGTTGTGAAAAATGATCAATTTCGTCCACTTGAAGATGGAAAAAAATTCTTGGTCCTGAATTACCATATCTTAGTGCAATTGAAGCATTAACTTATCTTGCTTACTGCACTTGACCCAACATAGCTTTTTCGGTAAATCTTCTGGCAATATATAGCTCTACACCAACTCAAAGACATTGGAATGATGTTACACATATTTTTCGTTATCTAAAGGTACGATTGATTTGAGATTATTTCACTCTCAAAAGTCGGGATCCGCTTTAGTGGGATATGTAGATGAAAGTTATCTCTCTGACCCACATAAAGAAAAATCACAAATAGGATACGTGTTTACACGTATATGAACAACTATATCATGTAGATCTGTGAAACAATCATTGATAGCAACATCCTCAAAGCATTCCGAAATTATTGCAATCCATGAAACAATGTGAGAATGTGTATGATTGAGTAACATGATCTATCATATCCAAGTATCATGCGAATTAACTTAAACAAACCTTAGTCCAACAATTTTGTATAAAGACAATGCAACTTGTATTGCACATCTCAAAGGAGGCTATATCAAAGGTGACATGACGAAGCATATTTCTCCAAATGAACACACGAATTTCAGAAGAATGACGACATCGATGTTCAATAAATTCGCTTAAGTGACGATGTGGCCAATTTATTCACAAAAGCACTATCAACATTTACATTTAAGAAATTAGTCATGAGATTAGAATGCGTTGACTCAAAAAATTTTAGTGATTGACATAGAGGGAGTAGCTGTACTCTTTTTCCTTCGCAGAGGTTTTATCCCACTGAATTTTTTTAACAAGATTTTAACGAGACAACATTTATTTTTAATATTTCAAAATAACTGTAATCTTTTTCCTTCGTTTGATTTTTTGTCTCATTGGATTTTTATCAAACAAGATTTTAACGAGTCAAATATTTTGTAATATGTCATTCAATGGGAAGTGTTGTAAAAAATAAGTTTATTAGGGATTGTAATGAATAACAATTATATCCATGTAGCCCTAGAAATTATTACCATTGTATCCATGATTCTTACCTATAAATATAGGGCTTTAGTTATTAATAAAATATACACAAGTCTATTGACTTTAATTCTCTCTTCTTCTTTTCTCTCTCTTTTATAACAGGAACTACAATCTCATGTGTGAGAATTTCATATTATT
The DNA here is from genome assembly GCA_019395295.1 of Osmanthus fragrans. Taxonomy (NCBI): domain Eukaryota; kingdom Viridiplantae; phylum Streptophyta; class Magnoliopsida; order Lamiales; family Oleaceae; genus Osmanthus; species Osmanthus fragrans. Next base: position 8,632,718 of record CM033356.1, read on the forward strand.
GCACTGGATCCACGTGAATTCTATTTCAAATGAAAGTTTTTAAAAAGTCTTTTGAATTTTACAAAAGTCTATAAAAGTTTTAAAATGAATATTTATATAAGTCTACAAAAGACTTCCACTAATTCTATGCAAATCTACAAAAAATTCATAGAAGTCATCACTTAAAAAAAGTCCATCAAAATCTACAAAAGTTTCAATGGAATACACCATCCTTAGTGAAAGCCTTTTGCAACCAGACGAGCCTTAAACCTATCAATAGAACCATCATACTAACCCTTTTTCAACAATGTGAAGATGTCTTCTTTCAAAAAAGCCATCGTGTTCAGTTGTGTGGGGGTGGTATAGTGAGATGAGAAACTCCATTGGTTGCACGGAAATTGGCAAGAGTTATATATTCTCCACCATTATCAGAATATAGTGTTTTGATTTTTTTGTCAAAGTAGTTTTCAACAATGGTTTTAAATCTAATGAAAATGGGGGTAAAAGTAGATATATCTAATGAAATGATCAACAAAGATTACATAGTATTTAAAACCATCATTTGAAATTATTGGTGAAGTCCAAACATCTGAGAATATAGTTTCAAGAGGTTGAGTAGAGGTAAGTGTAGATGTGGAGAATGACAATTTATGGTTTTTATTACAAGAAAAATTAGCTGACAAAGAAGAATCTAAGCCTAGTTTATTGCTGGAATCAATATGTTTCAGAATGGAAAAAGCTGGATGTCCTAATCTCTAATGCCACTGAGATGCAGAAGTCTTTATGCTTGAAATTGCAAGAAGTGAAGATGATTTCGGCCACTCGTACACACCATCTTTAGTTTTGCCCTTCAACAATATTATTCGTGTGCGAAGTTCCTTCATGAGAAAAGTAGATGGTAGGAATTCAATTGAAACCTTATTTATGTTCCAAAATTGTGAAATTGAGACTAATTCTTTTTTTCATGTATGGAACGCATAAAACAATGTTTAATTGAAAAGTATTTTTAGAAGTGGTGAGAGAGGTAGAATCGGTATGAGTGATAGGGCGACTCGAGTCATTTCTATTCTTTCATTGAAAGATATTGAAATTAATGAACTCAAGTTAATCTTTTCATTGATCAGAATAAGTATATATATACACAACAAGAGATTAACAAATTCTCAAAGATCAGTTTCTGAAACTAACTCCTAAATCTGCTATGTATAACATTTTTGAATAATACGAAAATAAAGAGAATAAATCAAAAATTAAGTTGCTAAAACTAAGGAGATGATTTAATCTTCTAATATAAAGTGGTTATTTTCTATGTTGTTGGCTTAAATATATACCACCAATTTGATGAGGTTACATGATATGTTGTTTGTTATATTTTATGTTATAAGGTTAAGATGTGTGTGATTTTCTTGTCTTTTTTCGACACATGAATTTATTAGCACTTAAAAGGCACGTTGAGTACAATGAATATTGAAGAATATGCATAATATTAGTGCCATTGAAGTGGACAACAAATATGAAAAGGAAGTCACTTGAGTTGTAATTTCATTGACAACCAATATTTTTTTTTTAACAGTGTCTATGAGTATAGAGAATTTATATAAAATTGGTATAGAAATTCAAATTCAATGGACATGATTAAAATACATGTGGACACAGAATAAATTACAAATGGACAGAATGCTGCCATATCAACATTTTTTTATGAATTTCTGTATTTTTTTTACTATACGTACACTAAAAAATTTATTAAATAACCACCAATTCTCAAATATAAGGAAATAAATTATTAGAGAATCTTCAAATGTGTGGGCATATATGTTTTTAATTTGGTTTAGGATTTCATCACTTCACTAATTCGAATATTATTAAGTAAATGAAAAATGATATTAAAAACACTATTAAAATCAGATTTTAGTAAATTTTGATAAAAATGGATCAAATGTGTCAATTGAAAAATTGTGAGTCCATTAAATATATAATTAAAATTAACCGTCGAATTTGATTTAGCTACTATATAGAAACTTCTAATATTGTACATTTTTCTTGTAAATCATTAAAAGAAAATAAAAAGAAAGTTCCATTTATATAATTACAAAAGTCGGTCGACCTCATATGTTCCCTTCCTAATCATGTTTGGAATAATTGTTGTGCCAATTCACCACCCCCTACTCGATATTTGTAAAAGTAGAAAATTTTGTTCACTGATCCTTATTCTTAATCTTGTCCTTCGTATCTTTAGAATTAACTTCAGATGCATTATATCATTCTTTTGAGATGATATACAAATTTGATGCTTTTTTGAGTATTCGGATAAGTTCATCACTATTACGTCTCTTTTTTTAATGTCTTCAATTTGATTCCTTAATTGGCAAAGATTAAAAAAAGAGGAATAAATTATTCCAGTAAATTGATTTTTTTTGGGAATATTTTACTTTTTCTGTATAGAATTTACTCTTTTTCTTCAATAAAATTTTCATCATTTATGCCATGTATTTCAATCTTGATGTAATAGCATCAAATTGAGCCCCACAGGTGTTAAGTATTTTGATATGCCGACTCTTCAATTTAGGAAAATTGAATAGTGTGCTTTTCATTATCTTGATAACTCTTAGAGTATCAAGAACATATACCATGTGAACAAAATCGTATTCCCATATTCTAAATAAATTCGCATTTCAGTTTCATTTAAGCATTGAATATAATAGAAATAAAATAAAGTAGCATTATGGCTAAGCTTAAATAATTTACTTATAAAGTACTTTTTTTAAAAAAAATATTTTTTTTATTGGAAAATTAGGAAGTAAGTCAATTATTAATTTTAAAAATAACTCTCATTCTATTTTTAAATAAATATTTATTATTGGAAAAATATATATATTTTCCAAATATATTTAAAAGAATTTTTAATTCAGCCAAACATGTGAAACTAGCTATTCAGTTTAAGGCCTCATTTGGTACCCATTTTTCCTCCATAAAAATGAAAAATATGACCGTTATCAATTACATTCAGCCACAATTTTTGACTTTCTATCTATTTTGTGAAACTCATAATGACTATATTTTTCATTCTCATTTTACAAAAAATGAGAATCAAATAGGGCTTAAGTATTTTTTGCATTTTTTATAAATAAATTGATGTTGACAAAAAAATAATTTCTCTTTCTGCATCGAATTCAAGTTTTGTGTTATTGATAGATTTCGAGATAAAAGACAAATACTTCATGCCTGTTTGGAAATTGGAGTGAAACACTCAAAAAAACTCGGAAAAAAAAAGGAGTTAAAGATGAGAACATGTAAGATGTTTAATTATTGTACTATCTAGTTTTATCATATATAATATATAAAATAGACTCAGGAGTATAATTATCATTCACTACAAACCCTAATAAAATTTCCTTTTATAACACTCCCCCTTGAATGACACATTACAAAATATCTGTCTTGTTAAAACCTTGTTTAATAAAAACCTAATAGGACAAAAAAATCAAACGAAAGAAAAAGAGTACAGTTATTTTGGAGTATTAAAAATAAATGCTGCCTTATTAAAACCTTGCTAGAAAAATCCAGTGGGATAAAACCTATGCGAAGGAAAAAGAGTACAGCTACTCCCCCTGATGTTGATCACTAAAAATCTTTGAGTCGGCGCATTCCAATCTTATGGACTAACTTCTTGAATGTAGATGTTGACAGTGTTTTTGTGAATAAATCGGCCAAATTATCACTTGAGCGAATTTGTTGAACATCGATGTCGCCATTCTTCTGAAACTCGTGTGTATGAAAGAATTTTGGAGAAATATGCTTCGTCCTGTCACCTTTGATATAGCCTCGTTTGAGTTGTGCAATACAAGCTGCATTGTCTTCATACAAAATTGTTGGACTATCTTTTGTTGAAGTTAACCCGCATGATGCTTGGATATGATGGGTCATGTTCCTCAACCAAACACATTCTCGTCCTACTTCATGGATTGCAATAATTTCATAATTATTTGAGGATGCTGCTGTCAAAGATTGCTTCACAAACCTCCATGATATAGCTGTTTCTCCACGTATAAACACATATCCTGTTTGTGATTTAGCTTTATGTGGGTCAGATAGATAACCTGCATCTGCATATCCCATTAAAGTAGATCCCGACTTTTGGGAGTAAAATAATCTCAAATCAATCGTACCCTTTAGATAACGAAAAATGTGTTTAACACCATTCTAATGTCTTTGACTTGGTGTAGAGCTATATCTTGCAAGGAGATTTACAGAAAAGCTATGTCGGGTCGAGTGCAATTTGCAAGATATGTTAATACTCCAATTGCACTAAGATATGGTACTTCAGGACCAAGAACATTTTCTCCATCTTCAAGTGGACGAAATGGGTCTTTTTTCACATCAAGTGATCGAACAATCATAGGTGATGCCTATGAATGTGCATTATCCATATAAAATCGTTTTAAAACCTTTTCTGTATATGTAGATTGATGAACAAACAATCATTCTGGAAAGTGTTCGATTTGCAACCCGAGACAAAATTTGGTTTTTCCTAAATCCTTCATCTCAAATTTATTTTTCAAATAATTAGCAGTTTTGTTGAGCTCTTCAGGAGTTCCAATTAAGTTTAAATCATCAACATAAACTGCGACAATTGCAAATCCAATATTTGTTTTCTTTATGAACACATGAGCAAACATCGTCATTTTTATAACACTCTTTCAACAAATATTCGCTAAGACGATTATACCACAGGCGTCCGGATTATTTCAGTCCATATAATGATCTTTGCAATTTAATTGAGAACATGGTTCTCGGGCATGTGTCGTTTGCTCCTGGCACTTTAAGTCCTTCGGGGACTTCATATATATGTCACTATCAAGTGAACCATATAAGTATGCAGTTACTACATCCATAAGGCGCATATCAAGTTTTTGTGACACAATCAAACTAATCAAAAATCTAAAAGTGATGGTGTCCATTACGGGAGAATATGTTTCATCATAATCAATACCTGGTCTTTGTGAGAAACCTTGAGCTACTAGTCGGGCTTTGTATCTTGTAATTTCATTATTCTCATTTCTCTTTCGTACAAAAACTCATTTGTATCCTACAGGGATTACATTTTCAGGTGTTCGAACTACAGGTCCAAACACTTTTCGTTTCTCTAAGGAATTCAATTCCGCCTGTATGGCTTCTTTCCATTTTGGCCAATCATTTCTATTTTGACAGTCTTTAACTGATTGTGGTTCAGGATCCTCATTTTGCATAATAACAAGAGCCACATTAAAGGCGAAAATATTGTCTATAACAACATTATTTCGTTCCTATAATTTATGAGATAACATATAATTTATTGAAATCTCATTATTTTCGGACACTTGTGATTCTGGAACCATATTCTCAATATTTGATTGATCAATCTTTTCTAAAATTACTTTTTCCGAAGTTTTTGATTGGCTTTTTTCTTGTAATTTTCTTTTTCGAGGTACAGAGTCTTTTGAACCAACTGGTCGATCACGCTTCTGGCGTGTGTTAGATTCGTTTGCTATAGCAGATTGTCTTGCAGCGACATCAATTTTTGCTTCAATATTTTTTGCTGGTATATATGATTTTGTCACTTTTTTCGTGTCAACAAAAACATCGGGTAACTGATTTGCAACTCTTTGCAAATGAATGATTTTTTCAATCTCTTGCTGACATTGATTACTGAGGGATCAAAGTGAAAGAGAGTTATTTCATTCCAAGAAATTTTACCTTATTTTTTAGAATGTAGTTTTTCCCCTCCCAAAGTTGGGAAAGTCATTTCATCAAAATGACACTCTGCAAAACGTATAGTAAATAGATCACCTGTTAAAGGTTCCAGATACCTAATAATGGATGGTGAATCAAAACCCACATAAATCTCATGTCTTCGTTGGGGACCCATTTTAGTACGTTGTGGGGGTGAAATATGGACTTGGACAGCACAACCAAAAATCCTTAGGTGAGAAATATCAGGTTCATGACCAAATGCAAATGTAATGGTGAATATTGATAATAGGCAGTTGGTCTAATACGAACCAATGATGCAGCATGTAATATGGCATGTCCCCAAACAGAAGTTGGTAACTTTGTTTTCATAAGTAATGGTCTAGCTATAAGTTGTAGACGTTTAATAAACGACTCTGCTAAACCATTTTGTGTATAGACATGCGCAACCGAATGTTCAATAGTAATCCCAATTGACATACAATAATCATTGAATGTTTGTGATCTGAATTCGCCAGCATTGTCAAGACGAATAGTCTTGATTCAGTAACAGGGAATTGTGCTCGTAATTTTATGATTTGAGCAAGTAGTCTAGCAAATACTACATTCCTAGTGAAAAGTACGCAAACATGTGACCATTTAGTAGAAGAATCAATTAATACCATAAAATAACGAACTGGTCCACATGGTGGGTGTATTGGACCACATATATCTCCATGAATTCTTTTCAAGAAAGTTGGAGATTCAACATTGATCTTTGTAGTTGAAAGTCTAATGACTAACTTGCCTTGTGAACAAGCTACACATTGTAATCATTAGGTAAAAGAATCTTCTGGTTCTTTAAAGGATATCCATGTGAGTTGTTTATTATTCGACGCATCATTATAGCTCCTGAATGTCCAAGTCTATCATGCCAAAGTATAAAATTTTTTGGGTCAACGAACTTCTGGTTCGTGACATTATTTGATTCAACCATTTTTATAAATGTATAGTACATGCTGGATGGGAGTGCATGAAATTTTTCTTTTATCTGCTTCTTGCCAGATACAAAGGAAATTATGCAAAGATATTCAACACTATTTTCTTGTATCGTCTCAATGTGATATCCATTGCCGCGGATATCTTTAAAACTCAGCAAATTTCTTCTGGATTTGTTAGAGTAAAGTGCATCGTTAATATATAATTTTGTATTATTTAGTAAAATAATACAAACTCTTCCGGAGCCTTCAACGATATTCGATGCACCAGATATCGTATTAACATTATTTTCTGCTAATGTTAAGTCCAAAAAATATTTTTTGTTTTGAAGAATTGTATGTGTAGTTGCACTATCAATCAAACAAGTATCTCGACAATCCATCATCAATCTATAAATACAACAAAATACATATGTTTTAATAAAAACTTGAATTTATAAATTTAAAGAAGTAAACATAATTCAATAATATGAAATTGACGATACATAATAAATTTTTTTTTTTTTTTTTTTTTTTTGTGAAAAGTAAAAGAAACATGTTTGTAACTAAATTCGTAAAATAAAGTGAAATACTAGAAGCATAGAAAATAAATTAATCTACATCTTCCATCACACCACCCCCAATCAAGTGGTCAATATTTCCATTTGGATCGGCAAAGAAATCAGAGACATCCAAATGAATCACATCAATCGGACCATCATAATTAGCGAAATTTGTCTCAACTTTTCCTTTTCCCTTGATTGATTTTTGATAAAGATCCACAAAGTGTTGCCGTACGACAGGTACGTGTCCAATGCCCTTTCATTCAACATCTAAAATAATTTTCTTCATGCACCTTTTTGGATGGGCAACTTTCGTTTGCTTTGTGCCTTTTGAAATTGTTGTCTTGCTGATGATAACTTTGTTAATTATTTCGTCTATGATTTATTCCACGTCCGCGTCCACGTCCAAATCCGTGTCCACGTCCACGTCTTTGTCTTGATATTACATTTGCTTCAGGAAATGTAGTACCATTTGCTTCAGGCAATGGTACAGAACCAGTTGGACGTAACCCATGATTTTTCATTAGAAGATCATTATTTTGTTCAGCAATAAGCAAGCAAGATATAAGTTTTGAGCACTTTTTGAAACCACGCTTACGATATTGCTGCTGAATGAGCACATTTGAGGCGTGAAAGGTAGAGAAAGTTTTCTCCAACATATCTTCATCAGTGATTTTTTCTCCACACAAGATCAATTTTGAAGATATTCTAAAGAGTTCAGAATTGTACTCACTTACAGTTTTGAAATCTTACAAACGAAGGTGCATCCACTCATAGCGGGTTTTAGGGAGGACTATAGTCCTCTATGATCAAATCTTTCAGTCATTTTTTTTCCAAAGAGCATGTAGATCTTTCTCAGTGAGATATTCAATTTTCAATCCATCGTGAAGATGGTGACGAAGAAAGATGGGCGTTTTTGCACGATCCTGCAGGGATTCTTTGTTTCCTTATTTTATTGTCTCTCCCAAACCTTTTGAGACAAGATGGATATCAACATCAAGTACCCATGATAGATAGTTTTTGCCAGATATGTCGAGTGCAGCAAACTCAAGTTTCGTGATATGTGTCATTTGATTAACTACATAATAAGTGAAAATACAATTAGTTTCGAAGAATGCATAATAGTTAATTTAGTAATATCAACATAAGTTACATGTTTTCCTTCAGGGAATAAACACTAATTTAAAATAATATGTTCTTCGAAACATGTGCTATTTCGGGAGCACATTGTATTTTAATATTGCTTTTTCAAGAGCGATATACCAATATTCTTCTGGAATATTATAATTTATACTCTTCAGGAGCAAATAATATTCTTTTAATTATAATGTGCTACTTCCGGAGCAACAACGGATTATTTATAATAAACAAATTCACGATTAATATTCTTCAATAATATTAATTATAAAGTTGTGCTACTTCAGGAGCAACTACATGATGAATTTTTTTTTTTAATTTATATATAGAAAGATTCAATAACAACGATAGTAAATACGTTAAACAAACATAAAAAAATGTTAATATGAATAATATTACATCTAGAAGGCATAAAACAGAGATTAAACAAATCGTAGATTACACGAAAATGTCTCCGTGAATTTAGTGTAAATCTTGGGTTGAATTTAATACAAAACAAAGAAGAAAAAAAACTTTTTATAAAGAATGATTACCTAATTCAGAATTACATAAGGTAAAAGAAAATTCAATTATAGAGATTTTAGATACGCATGTAAGGCAAAAATAAATCATGCTGTGAGTAATATAATAGAAATAATGATTGTTGTGAATTAAAGGAAATGTAATCATTGCATATGCTTGACTTCATGCAGTGAATTGTAAAATCAAAGTCTGTCCTGAATTAATTTTTTGTGTGCTGTGAACAGAATATATAATGGCTGGCGGCGGAGAAAAAAATTCATATTGATAGATGAACAAGAGTAATAAACATGTAATCTGCATGTATAATTTTCATGGAACCAAATTAATTTTGGTACACATGATGAATGATTATACTTTAAAAAACAATTACTATCTTCACTAAATTTTGAAAATTAAGCGTTCGTGCTGATAACGTGTTATAAAATAGAGAAGAAGAAGAGAGAATTAGAGTTAATACCTTGTATGTATTTTATTAATGATTAAAGCCCTATATTTATAAGTTAGAATCAGGGATACAATGGTAATAATTTCTAGGGTTATAGGGGTATAATTGTCATTCACTACAAACCCTAATAAACTTTACTTTTACAACAGTTTTTAGTTTATGTAGGAATTAATTGTGCAATTTTGTTGGATTTTATATCGTAGTTTATTATTTGAATTTTGCTTGTTGTACCGTCCACGTGGGACTGTACAACTTACACCCCCTCACAATGGTGTGAGGCCCACGGCAATAAAAAAGCGCGTGCCCCCTATTGTGAGGGGGCATGGGGTACATGAAGCAAAGTTCTTGTAGAGAAATATAGCACCGCCACCAAAGTTTTACCGGGCTCAGTTCACTTACAATCGACACTAAGAATCAACAATCCCACAAATCTCCAAATCTACCTCCCCAACTATGGTTGCTTGGTTTCCCACAAAGAGAGTTCACAAAGTAACCAAGAAAAGCATTAAGAATTGACCACAAAGGTCACAAGAGCAAGAATGGAAGAAGATGGTAGAGAGTTTTCACAAAGAGAAGAGAGACGACGGTTCACATGCAAGAGAGAAGGGGCGGTCCAAGTAAATATATTGAAGGTCAAAGTCCATTTAAGGTAAGTAGGGTAGAAACGGTTTGGCCCAATTAAAGGGCCCAAACATATTACTCAAGTGTCCCTCAATAATGGGTCGCCCATTATAGCTGTCCAAATAATCGGGTCGGGCCATGAGCAACTCTAATAAATTAGGCTGTTTCGAATGACCCGAGAGGATTGGAGTTGGATCGTTCTATTCTTAGTAACCGAGTTTACATCATTGCCCGGGATTATTGGGTATCAAAACCCAACAATATCCACCTTGATTCCCAATAAACCTGCAAACAAACAAAACACATAGTTTATACTTGCACAATTAAGGTAACCAATAAAATTGGTATCACAGACCTTACCTCGTGTTTTCATACAGAAACACATACCATACCTGCTCCATATACTCACCAGGGCTAAGGTCAAGAACACCCAAGTAGAAGCAGATAATCACAGTGACAGTCAAGAGCAAATAAACTCACGATGAAGATATAACACAGGATAATACACATAGATCTTTTTCATAAACACGTTCACATAGAACTACAGATTAACCCAAGTTAATTAACAGGCCAACACATATGCAACAAATGCATAAATGACCCACAAAGAAATATCTCACCACACTTATCCTATCCCATTCCGTGTTACTCCCACCTCGAGAACACATATGTCCACTCATCGCTCCACCATGCTCACTAGACTAATTACTCAACTCATGTCTAACTGGTAGGTCACAATAGATCCTAAGTTTTCGGGATAATCTTTTATCACCACATCACTTCTCCCAAACTACGTAGATAATGGGGCTCCACCTAACAAAAGTGATAGAAGTGTCATCTCTCACACTCCACCTTATCAAAGTCTCTTTCAGATAAAGGATTTCAGACATTTGATCACATCTCCACTCTGATCCAAATGTCACACTCCACATTCCCCGGTACAAACCACAATGTACCCCTAGGCATCTATACTTCACCTCACCAATAGACATCCAACACACTTACTGCTAATGAATCACAAACCCACTATGTATGCAAACACATACACCAAGTATTCGAGTAACTAAAATTCATGCAATTACACACATCAAACACATTGAAAGTGTAACATACAACATGCAACAGAATCAAGCACTCACACACATGCAAAAAAGATTACACACAAATGCAATGCAATAACTAGGTTTACACTTAATAAACCTCACTAAGGTCATCACTCGACCCCATAGCTATATTCGCCTCATCTCTCATCCTACCCTTCCGCTTATCCATATTCTTGGGACGATCCCTAATAAAGTGTCCAGATTTACCACAACTGTAACACATTCTACCACTAAACTTGTCACATCATCATTACTCGAGTCACTACTCGAATCACTATTGTCTTAAACTCTACCCAAATTCATTTGCTTAAATTTCATCATATTCCTCATCATAAGCGACTCACCACTCTTCTTATCTTCTTTTTCAGCTCTAAATTCCATCTCCTTACTTCTAAGTAAGTCGGCGACAATTTCAGGCATCAAAGTGTCCCTACCATACTTAATAGCATTTTTTACCTCTTTATCTGATTCAAGCATAGAATTAAGCAGTATCATAGTTTTGTAAGTTTCAGACACTTTCTCACCACAATTAACAATGTCTTGAACACGTTTGCTAAAAAGGTCTAAATTTTCATCAAGATCCTCCGAAGGATCCATTTTAAAACTGAAGAAACGTTCAAATAAGTAAAGTTTATTCGGGATAGACTTGAGCAAATACAGGTCTTCCAATTTTTGCCAAAGTTCTTTGGTGGTTTTTAGTTTACCCACCTTTCTTAAAACAACGTCAGACAAGTGTAAGATTATAGAGGTATAAGCAAACTCATTGGCTTCTTCTTTTTGTTCTTTTAAAAAATCGGCTGAAAAATTGCCTTCAATGGCTTTTGCAACTTTTTGTTGAACCAAAATACCCCTCATTTTTTGTTGCCATATTGAAAAATCACATTTTCCGTTAAAAATTCTCAAATCAAAGTTGTGACTCGTCATTTTATGAGTTAATCAAAAAACACAGAATCACAAATACAAAACCACACAAAGTAGTCCTAAGGTCACAGTCACAGACAATATACTCCGTTCTAAATTCTCAGGGTTTCGTAAGATTCGTGGTCTTAGATCAAGAAAATGTTCGAACATGTAAGGTCTAGGTATTCTAATGAAAGTAACAACGCAGTGGAATTACGAATGAAACAAAATAGGTATATCCAAATAGTGACAATTATATCACAAAAATCAATAAGCTAATTTATCAAAATCAGGTTCTTAAACGTAACCAATCAAGTGCAAATAATCCTAATTTCTAGCACAAGCAATGTTAACCCTTCACGGTAACCACAATCGTATTATCACCCCACACGATGACGCATTAGTGCTGAAATTAACGGGATAAGCCAATTTACCAGAGCGGACGTATCTGAGTTCGTGAATTATGAGAGATGTGAATCTGCTGCTTTAGGGCCACCACTATTCGTCTTAAAGATTCAGCAAATGTACCGTTGCAGTCAATCACGAAGTTATCACTGCAATTAGACACGAAGCAGACAGGCACCAGGGGTAAAATCGTCCAAATTTTACTCCTTAACCTGAAACACTAAACAAATATTATCAGTACATTCAGCAGGTGAAAATAAGAATTCTGCCCAAAAAAAGCTCGTCAGAGGACCACCACACGCGCAATCGCGTCGGAGCCATGCGTCGCTGCCGCTGGAGAAACACGCCTCGCTGCTGGAGGCGCCTCAACCTGCTGAGTCCGGGTCTTGTCTCCGCTCTTCCACTGGATTTATACTTTGGCCGGAATTTGAAGATTCCCGATTTGGCCCCCTTTTAGAAATCGCCCATTTCTTGCGATTTTTGTAGGAATCTTCCACCTAGGAATGGAGCTCAAGACCTGTTGAGTCCGATTCTGGGGTTGGTTTTGCCGGGTCGTGACTTGGTTGACTGGAAAACGACGTTGAAGCCTCGGCCGAGTTGGAGATAACATACGCCCCCTTCGATTTTGTTTGATTTCTTCCTCAATCACTTCAACCCACGCTCTGATACCAGATGTAGAGAAATATAGCACCGCCACCAAGACTTTATTGGGCTCAGTTAACTTCCAATCGGCACTAAGAATCAACAAACCCACAAATCTCCAAATTTACCTCCCCAACTATAGGTGTTTGGTTTCCCACAAAGAGAGCTCACAAAATAACCAAGAAAAGCACCAAGAATTGACCACAAAGGTCACAAGAGCAAGAAGGGAAGAAGATGGCAGAGAGTTCTCACAAAGAGAAGAGAGACGACGGTTTCACGTGCAAGAGAGAAAGGGGCGGTCCAAATAAATATATTGTAGGTCAAAGTCCATTTAAGGTAAGTAGGATAGAAACGGTTTGGCTCAATTAAAGGGCTCAAACATATTACTCAAGTGTTCCTCAATAATGGGTCGCTTATTATAGTCGTCCAAATAATCGGGTCGGGCAATGAGTAGCTCTAATAAATTAGGCTGCTTCGAATGGCCCGAGAGAATTGGAGTTGGGTCGTTCTATTCTTAGTGCTGATGTACCAATCAGTCATTTGGCTAAGTCGACTGAATATATAATCGAATTTACATCATCGCCCGGGATTATTGGGTATCAAAACTCAACAGTTCTTATTATTTTCATGTAATTATATAAGACTCTTATATATCTCAAATTTATTGAATATATGTAATTTAGAAGTTTTTTGATCAAATTCTAATTTAGGGGGAGGGGGAAAAGCTAGGGGGATATATATATTTTAATACTGAACTAATATATTAAAAAAAAGAATTTTCATTAAATTTTTTGGTCTTATGAAAAACAACCATGCTATACATACATAATGCATCACCAAATGCATTATATCCCCTCACATGGAGGGGGGCCCACAAACAATAAAATATTCGTAGGGCCGCCTCCATGTGAGGGGGTGTAATGCATTTGGTACACCATGAAATGTACAAATAGTATTTTCCTATGAAAATAAGGAACACTTGCTCCTTCGCTCTGCATTATGGGTTTTGCTAGCTTTTTACCCCCAAGATGTCCCTTGAGTTCTTAGTTCCGCGGGGCAAACTCCTATGTCATGGTGAATGATTTCATGCATCTAATAATCAAAGTGTAAGGATAGAAGGGAGCTTGACTACAAGATCCAAACGTCAAGCAGAGATTGCATAAAAAAAAATCCCTCAAATGTTTTTTACTTTGCAAATTAGCCCCCAATGGGGTCTTTTTCCGAAGGACAGTGTAATACAGTGTATCCTAGAGGCATGCAGCACATTTTCTGTGCTTCTGCATTTCAAAGTCTGTAAATAGTGTGAAGGCATGAAATGAATGCTACCAACTACAAATTCTAAAATAAGTGATTTGTCCTTTTATTTGGGTGATATAATTGACGTGACATGCATAATGTTTTATTGTGTAAATGTGTGGTTGAAAATGAATATGTAAAAAAAGAATTTTCAAATAATTGTTGTCAAAAAAGGGCCTAAGGTATGTTCGGCCTCTATTTTTTCAAAAATTAATTTTTAACCATACATTCTCTCATAAAATAATTTTACACGCAAAGAAAAATTTTCCTTCTTTTTGAACCATACATTCTCCAAAAAATCACTATTTCAAAATACTTTTTTTTTTTTTTAATGAAAATAGGGCTCAAACAAAGACGAAATTCCCACACTTAATTAAAATGATCAAGATATCCTTTGATAGCATGTAATAGGATGAACATGACTCGATTTAAACGATTTTTGAACCATTTTCAAATCAAATCATTTCAACTTGTTTAACAAAAAATTCCAAACCAAATGATACCATTTCGTTTCCAAATCAAGTCAGATCAAATCACTTTTTGCAATTTGATTTAATGGTTTCAACTACATAGAATAAAATATATCAGACAATTGAAAAAAAAATTAATATATTGGTTTAAATTTCGTTCTAACCCTTAAATTGAAACATACTAAACATAAACATTACATTACAATTATAATTATCTTAATATATATTTATTCCGTCTCATTTATGTAGATTGATATTGTTTTTCACAAGAATTAAGAATTTTTGTTTAATGTTATTTAAAAAGTAATTTTTACCAAAAAAAAAATTATAGTCTACAATTATTTATATTTGTATAATTTCAGTATTAAGCCTTGTTTGATTCTCATTAAAATTTTAATGCATTTTTTTTTTCTCTTTTTCAACCACACATTTTTTAATAAAATAATATCACGTAAATTTTTTTTTAAAAAAAATCCTTGTTTATCCACACATTCTCCCAAAACTTACTATTCCAAAATATATTTTACCCAAATTTCTCATTATAATGGTTGTCAAACATGGACTAAGTGAGAAAATTGATTATAACTAGGTAAATTAAATAATGATATATTAGTAAACAAACAAAATAAAACATTATCAATAAAAAAAATAAAACTATATAATTGGGACAAGAAAGTAAGGAAAGTCAGTCTATATAAATGAAACCAATGAAATATTAAAATCAATAAATTAATATAATGTTAAACCATAAAATTTAACATTGCAATTTTGCTCCTGTTTGAACCCAATTTTGGGGCGAAAATGCATTTTACAATAGTGTTTATTGGAGATTGTGTATTTAAAAAATAAAAAAAAATGAATTTACGTGTAAAATTATTTTGTGAAAAAATTTGTGGTTGAAAATGAGTTTTTGAATAAATGGGACCCATACATAGTCATTCTTTAAATAAGAAAATATTATTATAAATAAGGTATTATTTTCCCAAGGAATCAATAGAAGTCAACTAACATATACACCCTGTTTGATTCCCATTTTCATGAGAAAATGTATTTTAAAATAGTTGATTGATGTAAAATATGTGGTTGAAAAATAAAGAATTTTTTTATTTACGTAAAATATTATTTTAATGAAGAATGTGTGGTTGAAAAGATGAGAGAGAAAAATGTATTTTAGAGAAAATGAGAATCAAACGGGGCAATAAATTTGTTGAATAATAAATCCATCTAATATATAATACATTTTGAGTAAAACAATTAATATTTTTTTTTTTTGAAAAAATAAATTGGATGTATAGTTTAGTTTGAATTCAAGCGATTTTGAAAAGGTCAAAACTTAAATCACATGGATTTAAACCAACAATTTCAAAACACGATTTCGATTCGATACGATTGATTGATGTTTTGTGTGTTCTACCCTAATATCTAAGGTGTTAATTCATTCTATATGTAAAATGTCATTTCTCACAAATATTGTGGAATCTTGTCTTGTTCTCATTTAGCGAGGGATATGGAATTTTAGTAAACGGTCAAGAGATGGAAATTTCATGTGGACTGGTACCTTGTCTCCATGAAATTGATATAGTTTTTATCCCTTATTATTATATAATTGTCGTTTTGATTTTTTGTTCATGTAGTCTTATAGTTAAACAAAGTATTTTCAAAATGAAGTCTTATATATAAAGTTAAAAAATAAAAAAATATGGATTTATGTATGAAAATATTTTATGGAAGAATGTATGGTTGAAAATGAGTTTTCGAAAAAATGGGGCACATACATAGTCATTTTTTAAATAAGAAAATATTATTATAAATAAGTTATTATTTTTGCAAGGAATCAACAGAAGTCAACTAGCATATAAATTTGTTGAATAATAAATCCATCTAATATATAATACATTTGGAGTAAAACAATTAATATTTTTTTTGAAAAAATAAATTGGATGTATAGTTTAGTTTGATTTCAAGCGATTTTGAAAAGGTCAAAACCTAAATCACATGGATTTAAGCTAACAATTTCAAAATGCGATTTTGATTCAATACAATTGATTGATGTTATGTGTGTTCTACCCTAATATCTAAGGCCATAATTCATTCTATATGTAAAATATCATTTCTTACAAATATTGTGGAATGTTTTCTTGTTCTCATTTAGCGAGGGATATGGAATTTTAGCAAATGGTCACGAGATGGAAATTTCATGTGGACTAGTACCTTGTCTCGACGAAATGGTCTAGTTTTTATCCCTTATTATTTTATAATCGTCGTTTTGATTTTTTGTTCATGAAGTCTTATAGTTAAATAAAGTATTTTCAAAATGAAGTCTTATATATATAGTTAAAAAATAAAAAAATAAAAAATATGGATTTATGTGTAAAATTATTTTATGGAAAAATGTATGGTTGAAAATGAGTTTTCGAAGAAATGGGGCCCATACATAGTCATTTTTTAAATAAGAAAATATCATTATAAATAAGTTATTATTTTCCAAAGGAATCAATAGAAGTCAACTAGCATATAAAATTGTTGAATAATAAATCCATCTAATATATAATACATTTTGAGTAAAACAATTAATATTTTTTTTTGAAAAAATAAATTGGATGTATAGTTTAGTTTGATTTCAAGCGATTTTGAAAAGGTCAAAACCTAAATCACATGGATTTAAGCTAACAATTTCAAAACGCGATTTCGATTCGATTCGATTCGATTGAGTGATATTTTGTGTATTCTACCCTAATATCTAAGGCGATAATTCGTTCTATATGTAAAATGTCTTTTCTCACAAATATTGTGGAATGTTTTCTTGTTCTCATTTAGCGAGTGACATGAAATTTTAGTAAATGGTCACATGATGGAAATTTCATGTGGCCTACTACCCTGTCTCGACGAAATTGATCTAGTTTTTATCCCTTATTATTTTATAATCATCATTTTATTTTTTGTTCATGAAGTCTTATAGTTAAATAAAGTATTTTTAAATTGAAGTCTTATATATATATATAGTTAACAAATAATATAAAATAAAATATGGATTTATGTATAAAATTATTTTATGGAAGAATGTGTGGTTGAAAATGAGCTTTTGAAGAAATGAGGGCCATACATAGTCATTCTTTAAATAAGAAAATATTATAAATAAGTTATGATTTTTGCAAGGAATCAATAGAAGTCAACTAGCATATAAATTTGTTGAATAATAAATCCATCTAATATATAATACATTTTGAGCAAAACAATTAATATATATATATTTTTTTGGATGTACAGTTTTGTTTGATTTCAAGCGATTTTGAAAAGGTCAAAATCTAAATCACATGGATTTAAGCCAACAATTTTAAAACACGATTTCGATTTGATTTGATTGATTGATGTTTTTTGTGTTCTACCCTGATATCTAAGGCGATAATTCGTTCTCTACGTAAAATGTCATTTCTCACAAATAATGTGAAATGTTTTTTTGTTCTCATTTAACTAGGGGTATGAAATTTTTGTAAACATTCACAAGATGGAAATTTCATGTGGTCTAGTACACTGTCTCGACGAAATTGATCTAGTTTTTATCCCTTATTATTTTATAATCGTCTTTTTGATTTTTTGTTCATGAAGTCTTATAGTTAAATAAAGTATTTCGATCCCATGTTTACTGATTCCATGCATCTAACAATCAAAGTACAAAGATAGAAGGGAACTTGACTGCAAGATCCAAACGTCAAGCAGAGATTGCATCGAAAATCCCTCAAATGTTTTTTACTTTGCAATTTAGCCCCCAGTGGGTTTGTTTTTCCGAAGGACAATCTAATGCAGTGTCCCCTAGAGACATGCAACACATTTTCTGTGCTTATGCATTTCAAGTCTGTAAATAGCGTGAAGGCATGAAATGAATGCTACCAACTACAAATTCTAAAATAAGTGAATTATCCTTTTATTTGGGTAATATAATAGACGTGACGTGTAGAATATTTTATTAAAAGGTTGAACCCCAACCTTGAGGGTCTCATACCACCCCTGTCCTAGAGCATCGTGAGGGAGGTAAATCGCAGGTTATGTCTATAATGGTACAGGGTGGAAGGCTGCTTGTACACTTGCACTTACCCAAGAGTCAAATCCATATTTCAGGATTCAAACCCTTGACGTGGTAGCCTCAAGCAAAGTTGGATTTCTCCACCCTCCTCTTTACCACTTGGAGATGTGCCCTGGAGACGTGTAGAATATTTTATTGTGTCAATGTGTGATTGATAATAAGTATGTAAAAAAAGTGTTTTCAAATAATTGTTGTAAAAAAGGGAAGGTGTGTTTGGCCCCTATTTTTTCATAAACTCATTTTCAACCGCACATTCTTCCATAAAATAATTTTACGCGTAAATAATAATTTTTTCTTTCTTTTTTAACCACACATTCTCAAAAAATACTATTTTAAAATACATTTTCTTATCAAAATGGGGCTCAAACAACGGCAAAATTTCCTCACTTAAATAAAATTATCCAGGTATCTTTTGATAGTATGTAATGGGATTAACACAGTTCGATTTGAACGATTTTTTAACCATTTTCAAATCAAATCATTTCAAAAAAAAATTCCAAACCAAATTATACCATTTCGTTTCCAAATCAAATCAAATCACTTATTGCAATTTGATTTGATGATTTTAATTACATAGAATAAAAATATTTCAGACAATTAAAACAAAAATTAATATATTGGTTTTAAATTTTGTTCTAACACTTAAATTGAAACCTTCTAAACAATTGAAACCTTCTAAGCATAAACATTGCATTACAAATATAATTATCTTAATATATATTAAAATCAGTAAATTAATATAATGTTCGACCATAACATTTAATATTGCAATTTTGCTCATGTTTGAACCCAATTTTTGGACCAAAATGCATTTTACAATACTGTTTTGTTGGAGATTATGTAGTTAAAAATAAAATAAAAAATAGAATTTATGTGTAAAATTATTTTAAGGAAGAATGTGTTGTTGGAAACGAGTTTTGAAAAAGAGTTTTTGAAGAAATGGGGCCAAACATAATCATTCTTTAAATAAGAAAATATTATTATAAATGAGTTATTATTTTGGCAAGGAAAAGTCAACTAGCATATAAATTTGTTGAATTATAAATCCATATAATATATAATACATTTGGAGTAAAACAATTATATTTTTTTTGGAAAAATAAATTGGAAGTATAGTTTAGTTTGATTTCAAGAGATTTTGAAAATGTCAAAACCTAAGGGGGCGTTCTCTTCGTGTTTTAGTTTTGTGTTTTGAGTTTTGAAATTCGTTTTGTGTTTTGTGTTTTGTGTTTTGAATGTCTGTTTTGAAATTATTGAAAATGCGTTCTTTTTGTTATTTTGAAAAATTGTTTCTGAAAACATAAAACTGAAAACGCGTTTACTTTGCAATTTTTGAGAATATTATTTGATAATATTTTATTCAAGAAATCTGATTATTCAATTAATTTTAATAGTTTAATGTTACTATAATATTAAATAACATATAAACTTGAAATATCTTTGAATCTTGAAATATTTTTCCATATATTCCTAATTAACATATAAAATTTGATAATATTATTTGATAATGTTTAATTCAAGAAATCTGATTATTCAATTAATTTTACTTGTTTAATGTTAATATAGTATTAAATAATATATAAACTTGAAATTTCTTTGAATCTTAAAATATTTTTCCATTTATTAAAATAATATATAATTTTTTATAAAAAAAAAATTTATAATATTTTATTCTAGAAATCTGATTATTCAATTAATTTTCATAGTTTAATATGTTAATCGATTGATGGAAAAAAAAGTTAATAAGGTAGTATAGCTAAAATTCCTTCGTCTAATTCAAATGTTTTGTCATATTTCTATGTTCTATCTAAAAAAAAATGCAAATGTTATCATCATCACATTTTTCATACAAAGATAACATATTTCCTGAACTATTTGATTTTTAACAAGGAAATCATTTTCCACTCTTATGTGCAACTTGAACTAAAAAATGGTAACATAACAATAGCATCTTGCACTATTAATTCACCTTAACTCATAAGATTTCTTTGCAAGTATGCCAACAAAAAATAAAAATTGCAACTAGAAATAAATAATAATAATATGAAATCCACAATATCAAAATTTCAGTTAAGTTTATAACACATTCCAAATAGTTCACGAAATTGAAAATATTTTATCGATTCTAGAGGCACTCCAAACAACATTCTATAGACGTCAACCAAACCATCAAACTGCCTCCCACATCCTCTCTTCTTTGCTATCTTGGCATCATTTGCAAGTCGGGTACGAGCATAGTCCAAGGAAACTCCACCCATGAGAAAGTTAATGGCAAAGCCAGCGAAGCCTTTTTCTGAGGGAGCCTGGACAAACACTGGCGAAACATTTGCAGAAATCAATGACAGATCATTGGTGGCAATATAAGTCATAGGATACAGCAGCCCAACATTTATATGACTGTCACTTCAGTGGTTTGAGCTTCACCAGTATCATCCTTGTTTTTCTGCTTCAGTGAGAACCTGAAAATTTGAGAAAAAGAACAAGTTCAGACTCATGCCAAACAAAGGAAACCAGAAAAGTGAAAATAAATAAATAAGAAGATCGAATGGAACGTATAAAACATATAATTGCTCTTTGCAATGCCTCTCACTTAATCTAGTAATTTTGTACTCTTGGTTGGTAGGACTCGTTGTTATTCTCAAATTTTTTAGGACGCGTTTTGCCTGAGGAGTTCAAATTGTAGTAGATTTTGCTTGCAATGAGAAAGCACTCTTGGTTAAAGCAGTAATTCAATTAAACCCATACAACCCATATTGATCAATATATCTCATTTTACTGTAAAGAAACATCACTTTATGGGCAAGACTTTACTTGAAGGTGTGGCACTATCCACAATTAAATTTGCTTTGGTTAATCTTATGTTCATTATATTGTTGAACCATGTAATCTTGTTCTAGTTTGTGGATAGACCTTGCAGGGTAATAGTCCCTATGATATCTAGATCTTTTCATTGATTCACCCAATATGGTCCAAATGCAAGTTAAGGCTACATTTTTCCATACAACCTTCTGTCATTTGAATCTTGATGAAATGTTACATCAGAAAAAGAATTTCTTCAAAGCACCCATTTTAATTCTTCAACGGAAGGAACTCAATTGGTATTGAGCACTGAAATCAGAACTTATGGCTGTAGCTGAAACCTCTACATCTATTATCGAAGTTAAGAAAAAATATGGTCCAAATGCAGGGTAATATTCTGCAGAACTCATCTCCATTTGACAAATACGTATTGCTCCAAACAATCTCCCAGGTAACTCCTCCTCTGATTCAATCGTACTCTTTCTATACCCTTATCTCTATTATTTCTCTCGGAAAAAAGGGATTGAAACGCACATATTCGTCCATTACCATACTCACACATACATTGAAACGCAAATTGAAACGACAATTACATAATTACATCAGATCTAACGATATCGCACTCTCCGATGCTGAGAAACAGACTTTTCTTCGTAACCAACTAAAATTCATCAATCAATCCATAACTTAACACCAAATCTAAATCAAAATATGAGAAAAATGCAATTAAAAATTGAATTGAGAGAGATGGAGTAAGAAACACCATTACCTGCCAAGTATTTTAGAGCTGCAATTTGTAGAGCTGCAATTTGGAGTTTAGCTTTGACAATGAAAACCCCGATCGAAGATTTCACAAGCGGCAGTCGACTAGTTCCACAAAAATCACTGGATTCTGGACCAAAATTGTAGGATGCCCACGGTGATACTGGATGCGCTTGGTTAAGACTAGTCGAATGGTGGTGGTCCGGTAAGAAACGGTGGCCGACGGTGCTTCAAATATGGTGAAAACCGTCGATAGTCCCGCGATTTTGGGTGGTAATTAGGGGTCATTTTTGCAATTCCATGGGCAGGAAGATCACAAGAGTTGAAGAGGGAGGTTAGGGGGCTTTGATTGACACTTGATTAAGGTAGTGTAGGTGGTGGGTGGTGCTCGATTCAGCTAGTGTAGGCGGCGGGAGGTGGGAACACTATGTTGAAGAAGGAAGGGGTGAGTCTCTCACGCATTAGGTTTAGGACTTAGGGCGTTTCACGTGTTTTTAGAATTTCCCTTGTTTTCGTCCAAAATTCCCAAAACGGGTTTTTGGCATTTTCACTTTCCTTCAGAAATTTTTTTTTTTTTTTTTCAAAAATGCGTTTTCGAAAATAGAAAAGAGAACGTGTTTTGTCCGTTTTCGAAAATCGAAAACAGAAAACGGCTTGAAAACGGCAAAGAGAACATACCCTAAATCACATGGATTTAAGCCAACAATTTCAAAAAACAATTTCGATTTGATAGATTGATGTTTTGCGTGTCATACCCTGATATCTAATGTGTAATTCATTCTATATATAGAATGTCATTTCTTACAACTATTGTGGAATGTTTTATTTTTTTATTATTTTTTTTATTACGCTTTATTACTGGCGCCCCCATCTGCCATGTCCTGAATTTTGGTAAAGGAGTTAAATCGCGGGTTATGCTTCCAAGGGTACAAGGTGAAAGACTGTTTGTACACTTGCACTTACCCAAGAGTCAAATCCATATTTTAGGATTCGAACTCTTGACGCGACAATTTTAAGTAAAGTTGGATTTTTCCACCTTCCCCTTTAACCACTTGAAGATGTGCCCATAGGGGCTGTGGAATGTTTTTATTGTTCTCATTTAGCGAGGGATATGAAATTTTAGTAAACAGTCATGGGATGGAAATTTCATGTGGTCTAGTGCCCTGTCTCGACGAAATTGATCTAATTTTTATCCCTTATTATTTTATAGTTGTCGTTTTGATTTTTTTGTTTGTGAAGTCTTATAGTTAAATAAAGTATTTTCAAAAGATTATTCAAAATAATTTATTAATCTCAAAATAAGCTTTTTGACTTTGTAAAAGCTCTATCAAACGAGCCACAGAGAAAGTAAATTAGTTTCGTAAGGGCAATAATTTAACATGCATTGTAATGTATTAAACGTGCAAAACAACTTAACACTTCTTTCATAAAGTCTAATAGTCACCTAAAAATTAGAGCACCTATCTTCGTTCAACTCAAAATTTGGGATGCAAGTATCTGAAGTATTTTTTCATTTTCTTTAACTCGACCATATTTACACTTTTTATTTCTTTTCTTAGAAAAATTATGTCTTTATCCAATTTATCCCTCAAAAGTAGATATGTAATACATATTTGACCTTTAATAATTAAATGGAAGAACTTGTCTAATAAAGATTCAAGTTAGTTACGGACGGAGCTAAAACTGTAATATTTTTTTATTTTTTATTTTTAAATAGAGCTGATATGAAAAAGAAAAAATTGCATAATTTTTTTCTCATATATAAGATAAATTAGAAAATCATAAAATCAATTGGGGCCAGACCAGGCCAGGCCAGTCCACTGCTAAATTCACCCCCCCAAGTGCAACAAAGAATGAAAGGGGTGTGGTCGAGTTGGTCAAAAGGGTACGCTTGGAAAATCAAGTAGCTCTCAACAAGGGTTCAATCCCCCCCTGAGGCATCCGCTGCCTCATTTGAGGTGATTTACCTGGCTGGTATGGTTTGCGGGTATTGTGCCAGCCCCCAGGTTTATCCAGTGCGCACTGGTGGTCGGGCCTTCGCTCTATGAGTGGTCGGGGCTCTGTCAGTAGCGACTGCGAGTTCCTGGGTCATAAAAAAAAAAAAGAATGAAAGGTTGAGACCCCTGGGGCACAAGACAGTCACAAAAGACGGTCTTAGTGATGACGATGTCTCTTTATAATTACGAGTTCGATTCCTAGCTCTAGGTTGCACATCTCGCGATTTATCTTATTCATAGGGTCTCAGGACAGGGATTATGGAGGCGCTCGTGATGAGACGTTACAAAAGAAAAAAAAATGAAAAGTTGAGTACTTAGATGAGACAAATTTGTGAAAATTTTACTCTTTAATTTTGTAGAATGAATCTTGATTATGATTTTTTCTAAGGGTTCGTTTGATAGAAAGATGAAATTTGGGTGGAAAGAAAATGAATAATAGGAAATTGAATTACTTAAAATTTGTTTTACTGAGAATTGTAATCAAATGTGTTTGATTGGTATAACTTTCTACCTAAAAAATATAATACATTTGACGTTCTTTTGACTTTATTTTTCATGAAAATTGTCAATTAAAATGATAAATTTTCTTACCATTAGGGATAAAATTTGTTTAGATTGTCCAAAAAAATGGAATTATTTTACATAAAATTTGTCAATTAAATTGATAAATTTTTTTACACTTCATCTTAAAATTTGTTTTTATTGCCCAAAAAAAGGTGGTACCATTGAAAATGTGGAAAAAATGAAAAGTTGAAATTCGAATTCCCTGAAAAAAATGATTATCAACCAACCATAAAGTCATGGAAAATATAGGACTATCAAACATAATCTAAGAGAAGTTATTCGTGTCAACGTGGCAACTTGAGAATTTCAAAGAAATACAACAACGGATGAAAGGCTAAATTAATACAAGGCCAAAACCTTTAAATAAAATTTCGACATTGAACTCCATTTTTTTTAATCAAAATATATCATTCATCGGTAATTTAATCCTATTTCAATCACATATTTTTCAATAAAATAATATTATATATAAACTTAAATTTTTTTCTTCATTTTTTAATCAATACATTATTTAATTTTATTTAATTTTTTTTTGCATGAAGCTCAAACAAGGGCTCATTTTTCGTTTATCGTACAAATAGTGCTCCAGTATGCTTTTTCCTCCGAATTGACAACTTTATAATTAATCAAAATTGACCATTGCCTGACGTCCGCTCTCCCACTTCCTGGACTCTCTCTCTACAAATCATTGGCGGATTCCAAAACCCCTAATTTAACCCATTTTGATATCCCACTAAAATCCGCGAATGCCTCCATTTGTGACCGGACCAACTCAAGCTAAGGTCGTGTTTGGAAGTTTTCTACTTTCTTTTCAAGACAAGTATTTTAGCCCCCTCAAGACATATTTGGACCGTAGTAAATAAAAACAATTGGTCTTTTATTTTTAATAAAATTAATAGTTTTTAATAGTCTCAATTTTCCAATAAGATTTGGAATTTTGCCTTTTCCTCCTAACACAATCAAAAGACAGGTAATCGGCGCAAAACGTCGTTACCTTTGAAGGTTTTTTCGAAAAACATCATTACCTTTCATTTTTTTGGCGCATAACATTCATACCTTTATATTTTCTTGCTCAAAATGTCTTTCCGTTTACTTCCCGTTAGAATGCATCGTTAAGTCAAATGAAATGAGATTTTTATTTTCAAAACATAAGGGTAAAATTGTCTGAAACTCAATTAACGTCACAGTAGTAATAATGCTTCACTCTTGCCTCCTCTTCTTCAATTGTATAACTGGTCAATTATCGTCTGTTGCTTTTGCTGAGGGCAATGTCCAAATTCATCCCCTTCCATTTTTGGCTTTGATCCTAATGCCATTGCTGGTGGTGGCTTTTGCTGTAGATAATGAAGAAGTAATTGAAGTTGGTGAGGAAGGCTCTTAGGCGGCGGCTGCTGGTAATGATACAGTTGTTGTCTTGCCATTAATAGCTCTTGCCTAGTATCTAAAAATGGCTCTTTAGGGATGTGATCGCCGAGCAGCTCAAGACCTACACCAATAGCCTCGCCAGGGTTATGCCTTTTCGCCTGTGGCGGCAAGAATAGATTTTGTTCCGGTTGTTGTGCATATGATAATGACATGAAAAATGAGGGGTTTGGTGGATGCATAGATTGATTCTGATTTAATGGCATCTGGGGATAACCAAATGTTCCCAGATTGTTGGGCACTGAAGGGAACAAGTTATTAGGCAGATTTGAAGATGGGTTGTTGGATTTGTTCATGGAGAAATTTACAATTGTGCATAGAGATGGGAACTGGAGAGATGAAATTTGCACCAAATTGGCCAACTTGGGTCTACACCAAATGTTTGATCCACGACCATTTTTCCTTTTTGGCAGTCGCAATGGTGGGGCTGAGATGTTGCCGATTTGGAGAGACGGCGGAACAGAGAGGAACTCACAATTAGCTCCAACATTGGAGCTGGCAGAAGTGGTGGAGTCTCGCCTCCATTCGGAACATGGCTTGGTATTATTCCCTGAAATCGCCACCACGCCGGCCGTGTCAGTAGAACTAGTTGGGAGTGAAGCATTATTGCCACTGTGACGTTAATTGAGTTTTGGACAATTTTACCCTTATGTTTTAAAAATAAAAATATCATTTTATTTGACTTAACGGTGCATTCTAGTTGAAAGTGAACGGAATGACGTTTTGAATAAGAAAATGTAAAGGTTGGAATGTTATGCCTAAAAAAAACGAAAGGTATGAATATTTTCCATAAAAACTCAAATGTAGTGACATTACATTGAACTCCCAATTCTTAAAAATAATTTATCATGTCATTTTAATTCCCGTTTGAGTCCCTTTTTATATATATCATTTTCAACTACAGATTTACAATTTTTATTAATTTTTCAACAATACATTTATCATTTTTTTATCAAGCATTAGTTTAAATGATAAATGATGATATAATATCACATGATTTATTTAATTGAACCTATCAAATATGATTACATACACTAATATTTTAGCACCACTGATGTCAAATAACATCATTATTTAATTTTAAGCAAAAATAACCAGAGCTCAGTAGGGACTTTATTGGTATCAAAATTGCATTTTATCAACAACATAGTAACATTGTTATTTATGCGAATGGCCTTTTAATAAGTGTATATCTAATTGACTTGAAATAAATGAATTATTGAATCACTATTAAAAATAAAATTAGAAAAAAAATATTCTTATTGGTACAATAATTTGTCGAACTAATACTTAGAGCTTGTTTGTTTTAGATTAAAATCTGATTTTAATCTAAGTCAAAGTCAAATAATCAATATCAATCACATATTTCTCGAGTCTCACAACTTTTTAATTATACATTTCAAAAACTTCTATCACAATCTATTAAAATCTGATTTTAATTCTCATCAAACACTCTTTTAACGCATAAGAGCAAAAAATTCATCGCAACTTATTTTTCATTGACTGTCACTCTTTACAAGAGGCGAGTTAATGATGAAATTCAACTTTCTTGTTTAATTGGATTCAAAAGATTTTTTTTGGTAAATTGCTTTATTCATTCCTTTGTCCAATTGGACTCCATTAAAATGAGATATGGGGAGAAAAAGTGTTTCAAAATATTTATTTTTTTTACAGAAGATGTTGGTAAAAAAGAAAAAGTTTTGATTTTACGTATAATATTAGTTTATGAAAAATTATTTGATTGAAAATGAGTTTAGAAAAAATGGAGCCCAATAGGGGCTAAATTTAAAGAAAAGAAAAGTGACTCGAGTGAAGAAAAAGTAGAAATAATAAAAAGAAAAAGGGCATCCAAACGCGGCCTAGCTCCTACCGGCCAAAACCCCACTATCAAATATCTTCTTCATTTGACTGGCATTTACATTTCATTTCGCGTAAATTTCAACATATTTGCATTCGCATTTGCATTTCATTAAATTTCATTTCAATTTGGATCCGTTCCTCCACCGCTCTAGTACACACACTTGCACCCTGCCTTCCTGCAGCAGAGAACAAGGCCCATATATCGCTTTCTCTCAATCTTTCTTCTCCCTCCTATACATACATACGCACGCTCCCCCTAAATCTCCGTATGGGTACCTGAAACTTCGTTTCTTATCTATTTTTTTTTATTAATTGTTATCTGTATGATAAAGATTTCTTCAGTGGGAACTCCCTTTGTTACAAGCTTTGTTTCTTATTTTCTTCTTCAAGTTCAAACCGAAGATCGTTAATTAGTGACTGACCCATTTACAGATCTTGTAAAAAATCTTCTTTTCGGATCATCGGTAAGTTTTATTTAGTGGGCAGGTTTTCTTACTTCGCTTGGGTATACTTTGATTTTCAGTCGGAATATGTGAACTAAAGAAATGATTATTTTAGTACAGAGATTCGATTTAATTTTGTAGATCTGTGCTTCTTTGTATGATTTTGATGAATATAAATATAGGATACTCACGAATGTTTCTTAGTGTTTACGTGCATATATATCTTTGCTTTTAAAATTTTGAACTTTTTGAGATGTGTAATTAATTATGGTACTAGAAATATGAATATTTTTCTATATCTTGTTTGTTTTTGCGAAAGATTTTTGTATTTGACAATGATTTTCTTCCCCTAAATTTGTTCTAATAAGTTTTTGTCTAGCTGATAGAAAAATTGGCCGGAGCAGTATCTAATTCCTTTGGGGAAGTAGGGATATGATTTTTTTTTTTTAACCATGTATGAGCGAAAAAATCTCTGAAGCCTTGTGTAATTGGATTGATTTTACTTGTTGAACAAGTTGTTTGGATTTTGTTTTGATCTTGAGGGTTTGAAGTTTATGACTAAATTTAAGGGTCTGGCTGCAATAATTGTGCCGGAATTGGTGAAGAAGAGCCTGTGAATTGTTATTATTCAATATTTACTTTTTACTCTCAAGATTATGATTTTATAATATAAATGAATTTTAACATTTTCAGAGCTTAATGAGAATGAATGAATCATGAAGGAGTTTCTTTTTAAAGAATACTGTTTTAATTTCTTGTTTTCGAGTTGGGTTTATAATGATCTTGATCTAAAAAACGCAGTTCTTGATTGACTGCAGCTGATTTAAGTATGTGCAGTGGCCCAGAGCAATCAAATACAAGTTCAACTGCCACGCAATCCGCCATGGCTACCAAATCAAATAACATGGACACAAGTAATCTAACCGTAGAAACTGAAGATTCCTTTTCTAGTCTACTTGAATTTGCTGCCAACAATGATGTCGAGGCATTCAAGAGATCCATTGAGCTTAATTTGTCTGCAGTTGACGATGTTGGTACTTGGTACATTCGCAAGAAGGGTTCAAAGCAGATCACACCGGAGGAAAGAAACCCCTTGATGGTTGCTGCTACCTATGGTAGTGTTGATGTTTTGAAACTGATGGTTGCTCTGCCTGAGGTTGATTTGAATAGAATATGTGGTAGAGACAAGTGTACTGCCCTCCATTGTGCTGCCTCTGGTGGCTCCGCTC
Organism: Osmanthus fragrans; assembly: GCA_019395295.1. Taxonomy (NCBI): domain Eukaryota; kingdom Viridiplantae; phylum Streptophyta; class Magnoliopsida; order Lamiales; family Oleaceae; genus Osmanthus; species Osmanthus fragrans. The sequence goes on from CM033356.1 coordinate 8,662,644, forward strand.
TTTCCTTTGAAGCCATCAAGCTGCTACTCTCGGCTGGTGCAGATCCAAATATTGAAGATGCAAACGGTCATCGCCCAGTTGATGTGATTGTTGTTCCTCCTAAACTTCTGGGTGTTAAAGCTGCTCTTGAAGAACTGCTTGTGAACAATATTTCTGATGGATCACTTGGCGAGTACAATTTAAGGGTTTCAATATCTAACTCCACTGCTTCTTCACCTGTTCTATCTTCTTCCCCAGAAAGTAGGTCTCCAGGTTCACCATCGGATTCAGCATCATCTCCAATGGCATCTAAGTCGAATGATGTCCCTGCTAAATCTATGTCAGAGAAAAAGCAATACCCGGTGGATCCATCTCTTCCTGACATCAAGAATAGCATTTTCTCAACTGATGAGTTCCGGATGTTTTCATTCAAGGTCAGGCCTTGTTCAAGGGCCTACTCTCATGATTGGACCGAGTGTCCATTTGTTCACCCTGGAGAGAATGCTCGCAGAAGAGACCCACGAAAGTACCATTACAGCTGTGTCCCTTGTCCTGATTTTCGTAAGGGTGCCTGTAGGCGAGGGGATATGTGTGAGTATGCTCATGGTGTGTTTGAGTGCTGGCTACACCCAGCTCAGTATCGGACAAGACTGTGCAAGGATGGCACAAGCTGTGCTAGACAAGTGTGTTTCTTTGCACACACCCCAGAGGAGCTTCGACCCCTTTATGTTTCTACTGGATCTGGTGTTCCTTCACCCAGGTCAGCTGCCTCTGCAGCTAGTGTCATGGACATGGCTGCAGCTTTGAGCCTTTTGCCTGGGTCACCTTCTTCACACTCTGTCATGTCTCCTGCATACAAACAACCCATGTCTCCCACTGCAAATGGGATGTCTCATTCATCTGCAGCTTGGCCTCAACAAAATGTCCCGACCCTTCATCTCCCTGCTAGCAACATCCAATCCAGCCGTCTCAGATCATCTCTTAGTGCCCGAGACATTCTACCTGAGGATTTGAGCATGTTGCAGGATTTTAATGCTCAGCAACATGTTTTGAATGACTTGGCTTGTTTTTCTCAGCCACGTCCTAATTCTGGTACTTTGAATCATTCTGGTCGGTCCAATACACTAACACCTTCCAATCTGGAAGAGCTATTTTCTGCGGAGATCACCTCGTCACCAAGATATTCTGATCAGGCAGTGGCTTCTGGTGCATTTTCTCCTAAGCACAAATCTGCTGTTCTCAATCAGTTTCAGCAGCAACAGAACATGCTTTCACCAGTCAATACTAACATATTTTCCCCTAGAAATGTTGAACACTCTTTGTTGCAGGCTTCCTTTGGGGTCTCATCACCAAGGATGTCGTCACCAAGAAGTGTGGAACCCTCGTCACAAATGAGTGCCAATGTTTCAACCTTTGCTCAACGAGAGAAGCAGCAGCAACAGCTGCGTGTCCTCAGTTCTCGGGATCTTGGATCCAACCGTGCCTCCATTGTTGGGTCTCCTGTGAATTCCTGGACCACCAATTGGGGGGGAGCCCCCAACAGTAAAGTTGATTGGTCTGTCAATGGAGGTGATATTGCTCATATGAAAAGATCAACTTCCGTTGAACCCAATAACGAGGGAGAGGAGCCTGATCTGTCGTGGGTACAATCTCTTGTCAAGGAATCACCACCTGAGATGGAGAAGTTTTCGGCTCCCATTTCTGGTGCTGCCCCATCCGGTGAGGGTTCAAAATCGAGTTCTCAAACCGATTCTATTGATCGGTCGGTTTTAGGAGCTTGGCTCGAGCAGATGCAACTTGATCAGCTCAGAGTCAGTAATTGAAACATGAATTCATTTCAATTAGACAAACAAGACTTCTAGGAAGTATATATTCTTTTGGACGCTTATATTTGCTGGCGGGAGTTTTCAAGACGGCAATGCTCTGGAGTTTCGAAGTTCATGGTTTCAATTTTAAGCTAAAATATTTTTTTGGTAATCATATTCAACTTCAATCATTTGTTGATTAATACGGCTGGAGTTTTCATTTGTTACTATGCAGTGTACTAAAAAAAAGAAGAAAAACCGCCTCTCATGGGCAATGTTATAATTGTATTTCATATATTTAATATTGTTATCTAAATCTATCATCTCAATACTCCCTTGTACTGAATGATCATTCACGTTTGTTCCATTACTGAAACTGCGCGAGATGGTAACATTATAACTTAAACCTAGGTAATAGTTGTTGAGGCCTTTCTCCTCAACCTTCGTCGAATATCTGGTTGAAGCTTGATTGAAAACAAAAAGTAGAAGTCTTTGCTTCGAGTGGAAGTCGTTAGATTGTTTGATCTTAAACCTAGCCTCGAAAGTTATCAGCATGGAGTTTCTTAATGTTAGATTGTATGATACTGAATGATATTCAAGAAGCTTGAGTGAAAACAAAAAGTAGAAGTCTTCGCTTCGAGTGGAAGTCGTTAGATTGTTTGATCTTAAACCTAGCCTCGAAAGTTATCAACATGGGGTTTCTTCATGTTAGATGATACGGTACTGAATAATATTCGAGATAATATTTTATTATCTATATATTAATATTGTTCCATTTGTGTGTCCTATATTTGGGACAAAATCTATGGAAACGAATACATACAAAAAAATTGGCGGGTTCCATATTGGGATGTGATTTGTTTATCAGATATGGAAAATAAGATGTGATGGGAAAGTGACCTGGACGGTGGGTGGGAAGTTGTATTCCACTACACGACATGGATTTTGACGGAGTCTTTTGGTTTTGATAGTGATTTGTGGGTTCTGCACTCAAAATGAATTAGGTATATATATTCAAAGAAAAAATCAACGTCAAAAGGAAGTGGAGGAGTTGGCTCTGGAAGAAAGGACAAGTTCAAGAGTTTGGCGTGGATAAAACCTATGAAAAATTAAAGAAAATTGAGGTTTTATTATATTTTATAGAATGGTATAGAAATGGTATTTTAAAGGAGGGTAAAGGGTACAAAAGAATATTTAGGTGTGGGATGTCAATTATGCGAGAGAAGTATAGAAAATTATACTAACATCGATCGAAGAAAACTCAAAGGGAGTTCCGATCATATTTCATTTTGCCACGTTTTGGTCACTTCTAAGACATTTGTAAATGGTTTTGTTGCTTCTTTTTCTTTTACTTGTAGATTGAATTCTTTTTTGTCGTCCTGCCAATATTTTTGTAGATCTATTTACCGCCTTAATGACCACTCTTTTATTTTATGTTAATATTGTGGAATTTATATGAATATGAATCTAATTGCATATTTCCAGTCTCTAAATACACTTCTAATTGTTTTTCTCTTTATTTGACATGATAGCATAAAAATTTGGAGGTATATGCTCTTTTAAAGGTAGAGAGAACCAACAATTTCTCGGTCAAATCTGTTGTACCGGGCTTGCATAGTGTGGTTAACTTAGTTGACGTGATTTGCAGGCTATTGAGTCAATTTGAGGATTTACTCAGTACGCACCCGAAAGAAAGCGATTGCAAGTCCCTGTAAAAAATATATATATAAGTTTTATTTCTTCCACCATTTTACAAATGTAGCCTAGTCTATTAAAAAGTAAAAACTAAATAAATTATGCACCACTCTCTCTGTCCCTCGGCATTTTTTTCTTTTCCAATTCCGTTGCCATAAATCTAACTATACATATCACATCCTCCTTTTAAAACCACAGATTTCGGTCACAAACTATTATGAATATATATATATATATATATATAAAATATAGTTAATTATGATATGATTAATACAATTTTTTTTATTATAGTTTGTTATTCGTAAAACATAATCTTAAACTAAGGTAGTTATGGTTTTCCTTTCCTTTATCCATCTTTCCTTACCTAAGAGAAAAAGGGTTATAAATTAAGCATCAATAGAATAAAAATATAATAAATCTAGAATTTGCTCCAATACTTATACGAGTCTGTTTGGCCTCTTTTCTCATTTTGTCCCTATTATTTTTAACCACACAATTTTCTGTAAAATAATATTATACGAAAATCGAAATTTTTTCTTTGTTTTTCAACCATACTATTCAAAAGCACATTCTCTCTCTCTCTCTCTCTCTCTCTCTCTCTCTCTCTAAAAGGGGGGGGGGGGAACCAAACGGGGTCTTAATGTGTTGTCCAATAGTAGGTTTGGAAATTAAACCAAACTCTTCCGTTAGTTTTGAGACTGCCTCTTTATTTCATCACCCGAGATCCAAGCCAGCACCAAAAAAGATCTCTTGGTCAAATGATGAAATTCTTAATGATAGTTGGTTACATTCGCTGATTTTCGCAATAATAGCTTGGCTTGTTTGGTGTTAGGAACAAGCTTCAAGCAAGATGTCCATCATACTCGTTTGTATGATTTGAAGTCCCACCTAAACCATATCTGAGGAGCGTCAAGCAAATACTCTCCCTGAAAATGATGCAACAAACGTGACTTGCATGCACTAAGCTCTAATTTGGCAGTGCAGCTCAATGTTCCTCAACTGGTACCTAATCGTGACAATAAATTTCCTGCTCTGGACACGTTGAAACTTGAAACTAACTGTAATTTTTTTTTTTTAAAACTTGTTGGGAATTGTATCTAAGTACCACATAATATCAACCCTCGTTAAGTGATAGTCTATGCGTCCACATCACGTGTTGTGTCATGGCCCAACTCTTCCATTGCATCAAGAGACAATGCACATTTTCGGAGCTAATCATGGATAATTCCTGCTATTGCATTTGAGTTATTACGTCTACCCCATCATTCAATTGCAACTTGAGCTTATATGGGTCTACACTATCATTCAATTGCAACTTGAGAAATTCATTTTCCGCATTTATATGGTTATGTTTGAATAGAGGTGTCAATACGAGTGGTCCAGGCAGGATTGGCCCGCCAACATATGAGCCCGCTAATGGTCCGTGTGAAAAAAAGTCCGTCTGCTACGGGTTCCGGGTCAACCCACAAATTTTGGACTACAACCCAGCTTGCCAGCTGACCCATGCGGGTCACGGGTCGCGGTTTGTTTCAGTTTGACTCGTATGATTGTATAAATAAAATTATAAAAATATAAAATTTTTCATATTTATAGTAAAAAATATTTTTTTTCTTAAATGTAAATTAAGAATTGAACAAAATAATAAATTCATATTTATATCAAGAAATGTTTACATAGAATTCAAATTTAATGTTACATGAATTATTTATAAATTTGCAAAGTTAAATATAATTTAGTTGTTCAAAAATTATATATTTATTTATAATTTTTTTCACGGGCCAACGGATTAATCGCAACCCGTGAAGGTACAACCCGCGAAGTTCGCAGGTCACACCTCCTTGACCCGTGAACAGTCCGCTCAGATCATGGGTCAGCCCGCTATCTCAAATCGATTCGGACCGATTTTCACGAGTCTGTCAGATCTATCATTCTTGACACCTCTATGTTTGAAATCTAAATTTGGTACTACTTATAGTGTTACTGAGTGGGGCACGGCCCACGAACAGCAAACTCAATCATATCATTTTGGTCCAATTTCTACCCACTCGTCACTTTCATAGTAAGGAAAAAATAATTCTCATGGTCATAAACTCATGAGTGGGTAATATGGATTCCAAATATTAAGAAGCTTGTGAGAAAAATTGTTAGTGATTTTCTTTTAATATCTCGCTAACGACAGGTCAATATTTAAAGAAAATTAAAAGAGTCAAACTCACTCTTTATAATTAAGAGAGGTATCATCAACTGAGATTGTAATGAATTTTAAAAATCTTTCTAACTTTAAGTGTTTTCAATTGAGATTTTAATGAAATCCTTTAAAATATAGATATCCTGAAAAAGTAGTGGAGTTAAGATTTCATTAATAGAGAGATTTTAAAAGATTTGAATGAATTTCAAGCTTAAAAATATATGTAACCAAATTTTTTGAAATGTCATCATATTTGACCAGATTCTTATAGAATTTGTGAAAATCTATTCAAATCCATGAAATTTATTAAGATTTATAATCTTTTAAAATCCATCAAAATCTTAATTGAAAACATAAATGCATTCAAAGTATTTTAGTTTTTGATCATGAAAAATAACAAAATAATTTATGGGGAAGTTAGTGAAATAAAAGATATGAAAAAATAATAAATATTTTTTGGGACTAGTAAAATTAAGCCCTTGTTTGAGCCTCATTTTGGAGTTAAAATATATTTTGAAAGGCTTATTAGCACAAAACATTCCTACGTTGGGTTCTTAGCGTGCAAAACTTTTTACGTTTCAAATTTTTGTATTTTCACGTTTTATTATAGAAAACATCATTTTAATCAAATTTTATCCAATTTCTTAATTAAAAATTGTAAAATGATAAATATATCTTCATATTTAAATAAAACAAAAAAAATAAAAATAAAAAATAAACAACAAATTGCAATCATCCTCCTATATATATATATATATATATATTTTTTTTTTTTTAAAAAAAAAATACAGATAGATCTCAAATAAATTAAATTAAAAAAAGAAAAAAGAAAAGAAAAAACTTCCTCTTCTTCCCCATCTCCCTCTCGCACTCCCGCCCCACCCACCCCACCCCACCCCACCCCACCCCTTATCCTCACCACAAAAAGAAACCAGAAAATAAATTGGGAAATACTAGAGGATGTAGAAATACTAAAAATCAATCTTTCATATTTCTTACTAGAGGATCTAAAAATTCTTAGATCGGTTCTAGGATTAAATAAAAGAGAGCTTTTCTTATCGTTATTGCCAGTGTCGTCGTTCTTGACTTCTACAAGCTTTCTTGGACGAGGACCACTTTTCTGCAGGTGGTGCTCACAGTACTTGTGACAGGACAACACATCTCTTGAGAAGATCCATTTCTTGACATACGTTCGCTTGCGTCTTTCTAGATGACCAGTCACCGCACTCAAACACCAGTACGAAGAAACACTTTTTAAAATCAACATCTAATTGAGTACTAAAGTGTAAAAAGAACAAATCATAGAAAAAGAAGAAGAGCTGATTTATAGGAAATTGAAAGGTTTGGTGATGCAGGAAAGAGAAGATCAGCAGCTACATGGGTGAAAAATGCAAAAAATTTGAAATATATGGACGCTTTACATACTAAAGGCCAAACGTAGGAACATTTTGTACTAACAATCCTTATGTTAAGGGATATAATCCCACATCGATTAAAGATATAAACATAGACCATTTTATAAGGTCTTGGGCTACTCCTCTTAACAAGGTTGACCTTTTAAGATGGACCCCCAAGTCTTAACATGATATCAGAGCTCATTAAACTCCAACGAGCGATTCGATCCTTGTAAGACTAAAAAATATGAGTATATGGATTTCAAGATTGGTCTGCTCAAACAAGTCACCATCTTGCGGAGGCATGTTAAGGGATATAATCCCGCATCGATTAAAAATGTAAACATAGACCAATTTATAAGGTCTTGGACTACTCCTCTTAACAAGGTTGATCTTTTAAGATGGACCCCCAAATCTTAACACCTTACAGATCATTTCTTGTCTTTCAAGCTCCTTCCTTTGATCAGATGTAAGAGGATACCCCTTATTTGCAGCCAATTCATTCCCACTTGGGCTCAAACAACAAAGCAAGATCAATTTTCGATTTACATAGGAAGAACAAAGAGTCATTTAGCTGAGGATTTGAAGGCAATGGTTGTAGCGGTGCAATCGGTGTTGCAAGGAGAAAAATGTTAAAAGGCTGCAAATTTCTTGCAACCACTGAACCACCGCCGTTAACACCGTTCTCCATATTTCCTAAAGACAAACCTTTTTCCGGAATTAGAAAATTACCCCAAAAAAATTATGGAATTTGAAGGACCCAAAAGTACTATTTTAAGTTAGGGGTGGGGATGGGCGTGGGAAAGGGAGGGAAAATGGGAGTGAGGGACAGTGGCGGACGCATACATTTGAAGTTAGTGGGGCACAATCAAATTTGAAAAAATGTTAAACAAAATTAACGTATTGATATCTTATTACAATTATTCTTTTCGCGTTCTATACTTTAATGCGATTGCTTAAAGAGACATGATCGAATACATTGTTTATGATTCTTGAATGATTCATACTTGATTCGAGCTTGATTGTGTGCACTACTTGATTTTGCAACATATTTTCTAACAATTTCATTCTTTTTCCAATCTGAGAATTTGTCATTAATAAATGAACTACCACTTAAGTTTAATAAATAACAATAGAAGCAAATATATCATATTTTGCTGTATTATATTCCAATTAACTAGAATACTCATTAAGCATGAAACACAAATTCATCTATCTTATAAAAGTTTGTTAGGAGACTAATGTAATAGAATATCAAATCTATCTTAATAATGGAATTCAAATATCCCATAGATCAGTATATATTATAAAAGTTTTTAAAGTATTATATGTAATTTTATATTTTTGTAAAATTTTTAATACATATATAATTTTTATATAGAATAAATTTAATCTTATTCACTTATTTGTTATTCATTTATTGAAAAGTAAAATTTTAAAATCCAAAAATTTGAACAAAATTTCATGTTTGGGCTTCATTAAAAATAAATTTTGACGGAAAATGTATTCTAGAAAAGTGATTTTTTGGAGAATATATAATTAAAAATAAGATTTTTTTAAAAAATTTTTATGTGTAATATTATTTTATTAGAGGACGTATGTTTGAAAATAAAAAAGAAAAATTACATTTTTTTTTCTAAAATAAAGCCCAAATAGGGACTATATTTTTGTCACTAATTTGTATGATAATTCATTTGAAATTGATTCGTCTCCTTTACAAATTTATCCTTTGATTTTGTGACGTGTTAAAAAAAAAAAAAAACTTGAAATTGGTGGGTCACTTCCCCCACTAGGTTCCTAAGTGGGTCCGCCAATGGTGAGGGAGATTGATTTTTAGTATTTCTACATTCTCTAGTATTTTTCAGTCTATTTTCTGCTTTATTTTTGTGGTGAGGGTGAGGGGGTAGGGTTAGGGTTAGGGATAGGGCCGTAGGGGTAGGTGTAGGGATGGGAGAGGGAGAGGATTTTTTTTTTCTAATTTGATTTTTTAAATTAATTTATTTGGAATTTATTTGTATTTAAAAAAAATTGCTGTATGATTGCAATTTGTTCTTTATTTTTTATTTTTGTTTTTGTTTTATTTAAATAGGAGGGTATATTTATCATTTTACAATTTTTAATTGAAAAATTGGATAAAATTGATGGAAATGATGTTTTTCCACAATGAAATGTAGAAATAGGGGGTGAAAATGTAAAAATTTGAAACGTAGACGTTTTTGCACACTAAGAGCCAAAAGTAGGGATATTTTGTGCTAATAAGCCTATTTTGAAATAGTGATTGTTTGGAGAATATGTGGTTAAAAAATGAGAAACTTTTTTTTTTGATTTATGTGTAAAATTATTTTATTGAAAAATGTGTAGTTGGAAATGAATTTTGAAAAAAAAAAAAAAAAAATTATTTTTTGAAAAAAATGGGGGCTCAAACAAGTGCAATTTTAAAGATGAAGGCTTGTTGGAGTATTTAAAATTTTATCCTCTAAATTACAAAATATGTTCTTTAAAAATAGAAGATGCTATTTCTTTAAAGTTTAAATAGTTCAATTTTGATCTAGTTAGACTGTACATATGCTTCATCAAGCATGCAATTTCTGAATATTGTTACAAAACACCTATTTTTAACATGTGATTTTTTTTGAATATATATAGTTAAGATTGAGCCTCCTATGAGTTGATACAAATAACACAAATTGCTTTGGCTATATTTTCGTAAATACATATTTGAATTATATATATATTTTGATAAATTCAACGCTCGTTTGTTAAAATTTTGTTTGTTAAAAAGTTGATAGAAACTTATTTTTCAATCATATATTTCATTGGATATACAAGTCATAGTAACATTTCAATATTTTTGCGTTTTTCTCTTCTTAAAAATGAAGAAACTACACTTAAGTAATATATTATTTATATAATTATCTCGAATAACTTGTCGCTTTGGCCGAGTGGTTAAGGCGTGTGCCTGCTAAGTACATGGGGTTTCCCCGCGAGAGTTCGAATCTCTCAGGCGACGCTTGTTATTTTGTTAACCTTTGTGCTCAAAGAAGTCAACGAACAAGGAGAAATTGCAGTAATACTCCCCAACGTATGTTCTTTTTTGCACTGTTGACTCTTAAACTTTTTATTGTCAACCATTTAATCAGTAGACAGAAATAGTACTCATTGTCGTACTTTACACAACTTTTTATTTATCGCATTCTAATCATCTACATTTCATTAAGGACAATGCTACACGTATCGAATTTTTTTATCGAATCTTTTACCTACACTCACAATGGGGGGTGTGACCACTTGTTTTGAATTTTTTTTTTTTCACGTGGACTCGCGCGCATGTGAGAGTAGGTAACCAATTCGATAACCCAAATTCGGTACAAATATATTTATCCTTTCATTAATTAGCATCATAATTCTTGATAATAGTTTCTGTTAAAAAATTAGTTATGCATGAGGACGTAAAATACTTATTTGTCTCTTGTATGTTTAAGTAAATAAAATAAACAACAAATACAATAGTAAGAATAAACATTCGTCCTCATTCCACTACTTCGGTAGAAATAGTGTGAGGATATAAGTGCAATAATAAATAAATATTGAGAACATTTAAATAAAAATTGTGATGTCAATATAACCACCAATATTGACAATCCAAGTAAGTTCGATTATAAGAGATGAAATAACAAAATTCACAAAAATTAAAACATAACAAAAAGACTGATTTTTCTCATTCAACCCAAAACCATACAATGCCAATCTCCGCCAAGCTCTACTTATCATTTTCTCTTCCTTCAATACCAAAAAGAACACTCTTTTAAATCGAGCACAAGTTGATCGAGAAATAAATAAGTGGCATCTTTAGAAAAAGAGAGACATGAAAATGGCAATGTTAGAAATTGGTTTGGATTTGATTTTTCGAAAATGTAGTATTTGAATGTTGCAGCCCTAAGTTGGATGTAGTATTAATTTTGCTTTCCTTCATGGTTTTCTCACTGAAAATGTTTACATGTCTCGACTACCAAACTTTGTTCATCAGATAACTCATCCTTTTGTGTGCCATTAGCACAAAGCATATGGTCTAACGCAAACCACTCCTCTGTGAATTATGCTATTTATACACCGACGTTGACATGACGGTGTACATGCCCCTCACAACAGAAATTTAATCGGATCGAATTTCTTATTGGAGCTTAATGAGCTCTGATATTATATTAAAACTTGAGGTTTCAACTTAAGAGGAGTAGTCGAAACCCTTATATATTGGTCTATGTTGTCATCTTTATTATTCAACGTGAAATTTAATCGTTGACATATTCTGTGAATTGAATTTTTCCTAGGTACTTCAACATAAAATATTTCTTATTCATATATGACTTGATACAAATCCTAAGCAAATATAGAGTGCAAGCATTGATAACATTTATTTCAACAAACAACTTAAAAAAGGAATGGGGGCTTTGCATGGCATCGATCTGATTGCAAATCATTTTTTGCATTATTATTATTATTTTTTTTTTGATGACCCAGGATCCCGCAACCGCTACTGGCAGAGCCCCGACCACTCATAGAGCGGAGGCCCGACCACCAGTGCGCACTGGATAAACCTGGGGGCTGGCACAATATCCGCAAACCATACCAGCCAGGTTAATCACCTCAAATGAGGCAGCGGATGCTTCAGGGGGGGGGATTGAACCCTTGTTGAGAGCTACTTGGTTTTCCAAGCGTACCCTTTTGACCAACTCGGCCACACCCTTTTGGCCATATTTTGCATTATTTGGTGGTAGATGCATTTGATATGGTCACATGTTGAAGAGTTCTGATGATTCGCCAAATTTCTCATAAACGACATAAAGATTATATTCCAAAACAACATGTTCCATGGCAGAATCTATTGAATAAGTACTCGAATTGACATAGCCCCGCGCCATTTGGAAAACACCAGTGCCACCAACAATGGCCATTTCACGATATTGATCCGAAATGGAATTTCTTCCCACCAAACACAGCGTGCTTCCGCTGTAAATACCAGATGTGAATACCACATTGAGGTTCATAATCGGTGCTGATTCTTTGAAGCTTGCGAAAGTAATGAGGCCCTGAAGCCGTCCCAGTTTTGTTGAATTGGCATCGGGCTCAGCTTTTATCAGGTCATCCGCGACTCTAACTAGACCAAATGATGTGGGGAAAGCGGAAGTGATTTCGGCTCTTGCCACCTCCCAAACAGATTGATTGGGGCCACCTAATAAGTCTTGAACATAAAAATGAAGTTTGGTTACTTTACGGGCATTGGCAAAAGCCACCAACATGGCTATGATAAATGCACAAAGCATTGAAATTTTGCTGAGCTTTCTCATTCTGACTTTCATTCTCTCTGTGAGCAAATTGTTGTTTATCAAAAGCCCAATATATAGGGGAACTGCTGAGGAAAAACCAAAATGTGGAAAAGGACTGATTTGGAGCTTCTACAAAAATCTTCGTTTCTTCAGAGTATCTTGGCAAGTTTTTCTTATGTGATCAAAACTTTAAAATATCCATTGGCAACAACTAATTTTAGAATTAAAATTTTAGAGGGAGAAATTTCACTGTACTCTCTTTAGAACAATTTTGTTTTCCGTGCATACTGCGCACTTGCAAGATTTTCATTTATGTTTCGTCCAAGATTTGTACTTGGAATACTAACTTTTTACCTAGCATAAGAAAGTAGATGTTATGTTACATTGAGTTGTGAAATAATATTGAAACGACTTTTGGACTTTCTAAGCAGAGCAAGGAAGCTTCTGTTGTTTTGATGAGCAGTTGAACACTTGTGAAAAGATGCTAGAGCTTTTCCCCCTGTTATACCTCTAGCATGAGAATCAGTAATGAGGTTTTGAATGAAATAACTTAAGGAAACAAAGAGAAAATATGTTGAGAAAAATCAAATCCCCATACCTTGCACGTCTTTGGAGTATTTATAAGTATTTGATGTTGTGTAATCGCCAGACATTTATTGTCCACGTGTCTAGTGTAGCATGTCCATCCACCAGACATTTTTCACCCATGACCAGAGTGGACGATTTCCACATAATAAATGATTAGGGGGACAATGATAACAGTCAAGCAGTTATCAATTAACTAGAAAAGATGTTCAAATAGTTGAGAGTTGGTCTACAATAGCGATGGTCGGGCTAGTGAAGTGGTGGTCGAGCTAACATAGTGTAAGTCGTCTAACTAATTACCTTCACTTGGTTTGCCATCATAATCAATCATTTATATCACACAACATCACTAGTCTCTCAACCTCTAATTGATGATCATCGTTAAGAGGTAGCGTCTTCACTTTTCTATGTCGATTTTTTATATATAAAACGATTCTATCATCCTCTTCGAATGAAAGCAAAAGCAAAAATAAGAGGGGTAGCAGTTCAACTGACCCATATTTGGATAAGGTGATTGATGGCTAGTTGACCAACTAGCCTCCTTAACGGTGTCGATCGTTTTCCTCCGTTAGTCTATAGCCCGACGCATTCCGTTGATTCTCGTGTCTTTCAACCAAATTTTCCCAAAAACCAATATTGGTTTTTGTAAGTTCTCAAACCAAATTTTAATTCTTGGGCGAGCCGTAGCAGGTAATGTAGTAGACCTTGATATTCCAAAGGGACCTAGTTTTTACAATTCTTCAACCAAATCAAAGAAATTAGGAGGCAGTAGAGTGAAACAAAGCTTGTTTAGAATATACTTGTGTCATGGACGCATGTGTAGAGCAATACCAAGCTTCTTCAGAGTATGCTAGGCTCATGGATGCATACATAGAGCAATTCAAAGCTTCTTCAGAGTATGCTAAGGACATAAATGCATAAGGGGGAAAAACAGTGTCTTTATTGCCTTGACCAAGGAGTGGATGACTACTAAACATCCTTCTATTGACCCTTTGGGCTACGATCAATTTTTGGCGCCGCTAGGGGAGAGATAGGAGAGCCAAATAATCTAAAACATTTGGGGACACAAGCACACTGCGAGGAAAGGACGGAGGGACTTCACACATGGAATGATTTAGTTTTTTATAGTTGATTTTCTTTTTGTCATTTGGCCGTTTAGTAGTTTTTCTTGTTCTGGGATGTGGACATGATATCGTATTTTGCATCTATTGTGGTTGATGTTTTTCCTCAAAAGATGATTCTTGTTAGACATGCGTGCAATTTTTACCCCTTTTTCTTATTTGGCTAGACAAGTCATCACATTGGTATACAAGAACTATTGACAAAGATGTCGAGTTTAGGAAGTTTATTCTTCTTTCCTTCCTTTTGTTTGTCCACCTTTCAGGGTCGAATGACGAGCTCGCGGTTGATCACATAATAGTCGATTATTAATCAATATATCGTAGCAGTCATTCGTTTACAGTTATGCGGTCAACCATCGACCACTATGCGGTGACAAAGCCTCGGTTAGCAAATTACAATTTCCTTATTTCAATTGATAATTCTTAACCTTTAACTGATGTTTGGTTTATTGCTTGTCGACTAGTCTTTTGAATACTTTTGAAATGTAGAGTGTGAGAGGTAGTGATCTTGGGACTTAACTATTTTTTGGTTTTGAATACTCACTATCAGATCGCAGAGCGATTTCGAACTAACTATTTTTTTGGTTTATTGCTTATCGCTAGACCATAGAACAATTTCGAGCTAACAATTTTTTTGTATTGTTGCTCATCGCAAGATCGTAGAGGAATTTTGAGATAACCAATATTTTTGGTGGTGTTGCTCACCACTTATCTCATCATGCAACCTTGAAGTATAACGCCATAGGTCTAGTTATTTTAAACCTTAATCATTTCTTGGTTTTGAAAGCCCAGCACTAGACCGTAGAGTAATTTCGAGCTAAAAAATATTTTAGTATTGTTGCTCACCGCTAGACTAGAAAGATTTCGAGCTAACTACATTTTTGGTATTGTTGCTCACTGCCAGATCTTAGAGCATCGAGCTAATCAATTTTTTGGTATTGTTGCTCACCCCTTAGCCCATAGGAAGATTTTGATGTGTTGAGCGTCTATTTAATGATTTTAAGTCTTCACCATTTTTTTTACCACTAAGACTGCAAAATGATTTTGAGCTTATAACCAATTTTTATTTTGTTGCTCACCGTTTCACTACTTGGACAATTCGTACAAAAATTATCAACGATTTTAGTCAATTTCATGCTAGCTTACTTAGATTTAGGGACTCAGTAGGCATACCAAGACGTCCCAGTAAGGTTAGCCTTTCGTTAGCATTCTCACCTTTTGTCGCCTTGTAAACTTTTCATTGAACAATGCTAATAATTACAAGAGGCTAGAACTAGTAGCTATCATTACATTAGGGAAATCAATAAACTTCCTAACAACTATATTTACATGGAAATAGAAAGACATCATAATTAAATATAAAATTTTTAAACTCACCACTAGGATGCTCACTGCCTAGCTCATTAGAGGCTCAAAAACCAACATCATGACTGATGAAGAGTCCTTAGCTTTACGCTATCAACATAGCACCTTCTCGAAGATTTTTAATCGCTCCTTACACATCCAACCCCTCAACTGGTTGGAAATTTCATTACTTGGTGGTAAATTGAAGGAACAGCTCCGACAATGTTTAATAGTGGTAGACCGTAGATCGTATTGTATGTCATAGGGGTTTTGACGACCAAAAAGTTAGTCAGAATCACCATACTCATTGGGTAAGTGTCTAGTGTCACCGAAAGCTCTATAGTTCCTTTTGGTATCATAGTTGTCCCTCAAAAACCTTGTAGAGAGGTGGTTGCGATTTTCAATTTTTCTGGAGAGATTTTCACTCACAACGACGAGTACCTACTTGACATCAAATTTCGCCAAGTCATCGACGAACACCAAAGCATCATCATAGGGGCTTGCTATACTAAGCAGACCCCAACAGAGCGTGCATAGCTCTTTCTAGCTGAATTTGACGTGACCATTGGTTTTGACCAATCAAGCTCTTTCATGTCTTGTATTCCCATTAGTAACTTAGTGTGCAGGATATTCAAAGGAGTGAAGACCTTAACTTCTTCTCGCCTTTCGTCGACTGCTCCGACGCACACCCTTTACTCACATGCTCATTTTTCGATTTATTTCTATTATTGGCTTTTCGCTCGTCAAGTAACTTTCACTTATGAGTTTCTAACTCCCACCATTCTAGAATGTTTTTCGCGACCCTCTCCACTTTCTTTGCATCTACGTACTTGTTTTCTTTCTTCAACAAATCATGCATCAATTCCGAGGATTTTTTGAAAGCGTCATCTTAAATGCTCAGTTTCGCATCCCGTTCATCAATGTGGTTGCCACAGTAGACATTTGAAGGTCCTTTATGCCAAGTGTAGCTGGACTAAATCTAGCCAAGTAATCTTGCAAAGACTCATCTTTCCTCTGGACAACCTGCATTAAATCTATGACAATCTACTTCTTTCTCTTGTCATTTAATAAATAGGCCACAAAGCTCTTGGAAATCTCGTCAAAGGTTCTTACTATTGGCTGAATAACAGAGGGACAACTGCTTGAGGTGGTTGTTCATGCTTAACCTCCGACGGGTTTTAGGATGTGACGATCGATCTTTGAGTTTGGCTTTGCAAGAGAGTCATCATGGCTGCCAACTGAGTCTTCAGAATGCCAAATTAACTCTACATTACATACTGAGGTGGCAATGGCGGGTCTTGCCCCTGTAGACAAATTTTGACTCTGTCGTATTTTCGATCAAGCGCGTATCACTTTTAGCTCGTCTTCTTGAAATAGCTTTTATATTCAATGTAGTGGTGTCAACGAGTCGAGTCGGCTCGCGAGCCTAGACTCAAGGCTCGGGTAAAATGATCGAGCTTTTTTCGGGCTCGGGCTCGGGCCGGGGCCGAGCAAAAGTTTACTCAAAAAATTTGGGCTAGACCCGAGCTTTTGGCTCGGGCTTTTATGGGATTTTTTTTGTATTTTTCTTCCTTTTTTGAGACAGCAAATTGCTGTCTTTGTGTTGTGTATTTTTTACTTTTTTTCGAGTAACGGGACTGTTACCCAAAAGGGCTCGGCCCAAGCCGTGAGCCGGGCCATATTCGGGCTTTTCAGGGGCCGAGCCCAAGATGCCCAAGCCTGCGAGTCTTTTTGCCATCCCTAATTCAATGGTTTTCCACCGATGATATCAATGAAATAATATTGAAATGACCTTTGAACTTCCTAAGCCAAGCAATGAAGCTTCTATTGTTTCAATGAGCAATTGAACATTTACAAAAAATTTCTCCATCGTTGTACCTCCGATGTGAAAATTAGTAATGAGATCTTCAACTTAATGACTTAAGGAAACATAAAGAGAATATGTAGAGAAAAACTAGACCCCGTACCTGGTAGGTTTTTGGAGTATTTATAAGTGTTTGATGTCGTGTAACTGCCAAACAATTATTTTTCACGTGTCTAGTGTAACAAGTCAATCCATCGAATAGTTTTCAACCATGACTTGAGTGGACGATTTCTACCCACTAAACAGTTAGTGGGATCAATGATAACCATCAAGTAGTTATCAATCAACTAAAAAATATGTTTAGACAATTTAGGGTTTTGATGATCGATCGATCGATCATAGCAAGCGTCGTCAAGCATAGCGGTAGTCGGTCTACCATAATGACAGTCTGGGTAGCATAGCGATAGTTTCTCTACCATAGTGACATTCAAGTTAGTATAGCAGTAGTCGGTCTACCATAATGACAGTTAGAGTAGCATAGTTGTAATCGCTCAACCATAGTAAAAGTCATGATAGCATTGTGATAGTCGGTCTACCACAACGATGGTTGGGCTAGCATAGTAGTGGTCAAGCTAGCATAGTGTAAGTCGTCCAACTGATTACCTTCACTTGATTTGCCATCGTAATCAATCATTATATCACACATCGTCAAGTTGGGTTTTGACAGGTTGAATTGAACATAGAGAGTAATTAATTACATTGTTAGACAATTTATTAATTGAGAGAATACGCAATTTTTTATAGATTCAATAAATTGTATCCTAAAACTTATTCTATGTTGCCTCAATTTAATAAGTGTTTTTGCATCGAGTAGTTCAGCTGCAGCAAGAGTTCCAAGTTTGTGTACATTCTTAAAGGTTGAATCTCAACCTTGAGGATCCCACACCACCCCTATCTTGGAGCATCGTGAGGGAGGTAAATCGCAGGTTATGCCTTCAAGGGTACAGGGTAGAAGACTGTTTGTACACTTGCACTTACCCAAGAGCCAAAACCATATTTCAGGATTCGAACCCTTGACGCGGTAACTTCAAGCAAAGTTGGATTTCTCCACCTTCCCTTTTTGTGTACCTTCTTTGTTAATAATTGAATGGACACTGATTCTCTTAACCACATTAATTAGATAAGAGTTTTTTAAATTGAGAAGTTCAACTGCAGCCAGAGTTTCAAGTATGGGTCTCCATTTCTTTCTGAATTAAATGGATTTGTTTATACCATTGCCTATTTGTCTTAACCATTTCAATTTGGGGGTTTTTTTTTTTTTTGGTATAGAGTAGTTCAACTACAGCGAGAGTTCCAGTTCCAAGTCCAAGTCCAAGTCCAAGTCTATGTCTCCATTTCTTTCTTAATTCAATGGATTTGTACTTTTGTTTTTTGTTTTTAGGCGAAACCGTTCAGAAAAAATCCCACCATACGTGTAGCGAAAACTAAAAAAAAATTAAAAAATAGTGTAAAAACGAACTAGAACGCTAAGAAGAGAAGAAAGATTAATTAGTTGAAAAATTCAGATATTATGTTTACCTCACTCTCACAACTTCTCCCTATGCAAACTAGAACGTTCTCACCGTCCACCGCAAACATGTGCGTACCATCTCTCTCTCTGTGCATTTTTCTCTCTGAACTCTCACACATTTGAAGTAAAATAATTCTTTGCCCAAATTCATGTCACCTTGGTGCCAAGCAAATCTCACAAGCCTTGGATGGTATTAATAGAAAAGACCCTCTATTTTTCTTAAATGCATATGAATCCCGCTTCTTAATTATATTATGTCCTTTTCTCCTATTATAAAATTATTTTTCAATCGAAACTAATACAAAAACAGAGCTAAGCCTAGGTTTGAATTCTCGACCCTCTTTATTCATGTAAAAAAAAGTATGCGTCAACCCGATAATTTACCTAGTGTGCACCCGAATGATAACGGCTGAGAGTTCCTCGTCATAAAAAAGGGGAAAAAAAATAGTATACTTATGAGGAACATTAATTTTATCCCTTGAGTTACTAGAAGCATACTTATAAGACTGGATTTTAAATAATCAAGAAGCATATTATTTTGCTTGTATCCGTAAAATCAATATATATAAAAGCTTGAGCCTAATTTCTTAAAATTGTCATAGTTAAAGAAAACAAAAGGATAAATCTAATAAATTAAACAAATTTGCCCAGGCATGTCGCCCCATCTTCCCACGAGAACCACGCGGTGTAGGGACGTGGCGTTACAAATATTTTGTAGCGTCATTATCAAAAGGACCACAATTATTTATTTGTTTGTTTGGATAAAATTATAAGTTGTTGAATGAGTTCTATGAAATATATTTCTAAAATTAATGTTTAACTTTAACCATTAAATAATATGAACGTTATAATATTTCTCGAACATGCATGGTGTACTTCGGACAATGAAGACCTAAACTAGGTGCTTTTCTAGGTTTTTTATAATCTCCCCGTAATCTAAAGTTAAAATCAAAGTCAAATATTAATTTTAACCAGACTGTTACAGTTACTATTCACTTATTATTTACATATTTGTGAGATTCATAGCTCCACTACACTAATAATCCCATTATAATGAAATTCAAAAAAGCACTAGATCCTACTATGGTTAGTTGATTGCGACCAAACAACGCTTGGTTGTTACTTGTTAGTTGATTTTTATAAAAAAAAAAAAAAAAAAAAAAAAAAAAAAAAATCACATCCATTAAAATTTACATGAGATTCTTCAACTACACACCTTTGTATAGTTGCAAAAACAATCCTCCAACAATCAAAACTTGGTCGCTGAATCTCATTTAGTATCGACCAAAAAAGATTGATCACTGAACAAAGAGCTTCAGCGACCAATCCATGATTGGTTGCAGAAACAATCCTCATGCGACCAAAAATTGGACATTGAATCATCACTTATCATCAATCATATCAGATTGGTCGCTAAAATCCTAATAATAATAATAATAAACAGGGTTTATTCCCACTAGGGGCTTCAGCGACCGGAATAAAAATTTGAAAATAATTGTGATGTGATCATTTGCTTATATGCTGATTATGAGAACTAGTTTAGATGTGATTAATAAAACTAAACAATTTCGAAATGAAAGATTTCAATCTCGTTGACGTTGTTCTAGAAATTAAAATAGTAAAAACATTCTGTAGAAATTACTTTAACACAATCTCATTATATGGAGAAAATGCTTAAGAAGTTTAATTAATATAATTGTGTTCCAACTAAAACACCTTATGATGCAAGTCGTCATTTGAGAAAACATTCAAGTCCTAGTTTTTCTACTTTAGAATATGCCACAGTGATTGGTAGTCTCATGTATCTCATGAAGTTTGCAGGACCTGATGTGTAATGACCTAAATATTGAAATTTGAAATTAGTACAAGAACATCAATGCTCAATTTGTTTCTTTCAAAAATTCAAGTTAAATTATTTTTAAAAATTTTCTTTTAACTTTGTAGTTACCCTTGTATTTTATACATGTTCTAAAATTTATTGGTAACAAATTATTTAAGGTAGATAACTTTGATTTGTTAAATAGTGAAAGTAAAACGGAGAGTTCAAATAAATGTTAGCTTGCATTAAACGAATTATATTCAGCAACATACTATCCAACGATCAGGATTAGTTGGACCATTTATCGAATACATAATTTTATGAATTTTTTTCAGTATTTTCTAAACTTAATCAAGTACAATATAGTAAAATTTCAAAATTTTCTAGGATCATTTAAGCACTCCAATTGACACTCAAACATGAGAAAAAAAAAATCTATTCTCGGGTACACTGAACATGGTATACAGAAAATGGTACAACTTATCCCACCGACCTTAGATTGACTTGATTCTAAAGCTAACAGACAGAACACTCACAGGGCTTTCAAACCTCACTAGTTTTGACCAAAAATTCAAAGAATTCTGTCTGGAATGACGTGAAAAAGTTCAGGTAACAAGCTGAAAATTTTTGTTTACAAGTCTAACATTTAATCTTAACTTCTTTAGCAACTTTAATTATATGCATACTTCAATTAAATAATAATTTAAATGTTCAGATCAAGAAAAATAACTAGAAAATCTTAAAGAAAGATAAACTAGTATCTTTTAAAAATTCAACATAAGTTGCATAACTAGTAAGAACTAGAAACTTTTCATATGTGACAAACTATACAAATGAAGCACATTTCTCCCTTTGGATCCTTCGCAATCCACGTACTTCCTCGACCAATCTTTTAATATGAAAAAATTGTCAACATAGAAGGTGTGTGATATAAGGTGTGTGATAGAAGGTGTGATATATATATATATATATATATATATATATATATATATATATGAAGTGATAGAAATGAATTTAACATTTCACGTAGATGAATATCGACAAATTCATGATTTCGAAAAATTCCTTAGGGTCGTAGAAACCGGTTATGGCCATACATAAACTTCTTTATTCATCGCTTAAAAAAATTCTAACACACATCACAAGCATACATATATATACATAATGAATAAAAATGGTAAATATTTAACACCACCTACCTTGATTTTCTTGAAATATAAATGAACAAAATGGATAAAAGTCATTCTCCTTCATACTCTTGCTATTCCTTTAAACTTAACTTAACATAAAAGATATTTTTGAGAGAAAGTAAGAGTAAATTCGGATTTAAGGAGAGGTGTAACGAAAAAGGGACTTTCCTCGTCTTTTAACCTCCATTTTTAGTGAAAAACTAAATGGGAGAGTTATATTATCATTAATCTTGTTAAATTGAGTCTTTAACTATGAATTGAAAGAGTTTTAAGCCCATAAAAAAAATCTTATAAAAAGTTTTATAAAACATTCACATAATGAAAAATAGAGGAAATGAACTATTCATATGATTTGTAACATATCTTTATGAATGTCCACTAATAAAAATTATTTCATCCAATTTACTTGATAAATTGTTCTTAATGTACAGAATGGAGAGTTTTTAACTCAAAAATAATTTTATAAAATTATTTGCATGGTGATTTGAACATGAGTTGCTCTATCAACTTAAAGGAGTGATTTTCTAACATACTTAGATTCAACACATGTTTCACATTTTGTATTTGAAAACTTTTAGGTCTTAAGAATGATTTTCAAACTCATTAAATTTTTTAATAAAAGCTATATTAACATGTCCAAATCTAACATGTCACTTATCATAAGAATTCAGCAAATAAACAGAAGAAATTGCATTCCACGCGAATATTAAAAAGTTTGTGATTGGGCTTGGGTTTTAGACTTTTGGGCTTATTTGATTAAAATAAATTATTTTTTATTTTAATCATTTTCGAATTCATTATTGGTCAAACTAACCAGTACAAAATGATAGTTGAAGATAGTTATTGGATGGTTAATTGAAATCATATAAAACATCATAAAAATTATAGTTTTTTTTTTTTTTTTTCTAATTAATTCTAACTTATTGTGGTGGAAGTTATAAACAATTTGGGATATATATAGAGAGGTTTTGTCCATCGAAAAAATATATTGAAATTGTTCTTTATGTTCTATAATTTCTAAAAAAAAAAACTCATTTTTTAAAATTATTCTATTATTTCTATATATTATTCTGGAGTATTATTGAGAGTTTTGAAAATCACTTAGGATTGCTTCACAAATGATTTGATTTTGTATTCGAAGAGTGATTGTCCAAAAATGTCGTAGAAGATTACGACGAACAATTTCACTATAAGACATCATGCTTCACGTGTCTCGATCAATAAGTTTTCTTTTCTGCATTTTAGTGTTCTACAGAAGTTATTACAAACTAATTTTTTTCTCCAACGATGGCTACCATGCAAAGATTGGATCTTTGCTTTCTTCACTCTTTAGTCAAGTTCTCCTTTGGGTTTACCCTTTTATGTTGTTTATTGTTTACATATAGACAATCCTTCTTACAATTGTTAAATTAGTCTACCATTCTACAGTTAATTGAATAGTTTTTCCTCCACTGATTCTTATGGCTAGGTGAAACCTAAGTGGCTTCTTTGTTTGGTAATTGAGTTTTATTGGCTTTGCCTACAATATAGTTTTCCAAACACCTACATAATGGAATTAAACTGCAAGGCTGCTGCTACCAGCAACTCTCTCTTTACTCTCTGTCTGCCTTTAAAAGTGTTCACCTTTAAAATAGCTCTCTTTTCTTTCACTATAATTGATCTTCTATCCTTAGTTGGGAAGATAAAAACTTTTCATCGCTAATGTCACTAATTCAGAGAATTATAATCAAGATTATCTTATCAAGTCAACAGTGAATTTTTTTTATCTTACCCACTAAAGACAGGAGATTAGACTTGTTTCTTCCACTTGCATGCATAGCTACATTGAGTTTATGTGTGAAAATACTTTATTCAGAAATAAACTATGGGCTACTAAACCGTTCTGAGAGAAAAATCGTTTCGAAGTTTCTTAATACTTTTTTTTTTTTCTTTTCGTCCTTTTTTCGTAAATTTAAAAGCTAAAACAATTATGTTGTATTTATATGCCATATAGTTTCCAAACATCTACATGATGGCATGAAACTATATGGCTAGTTCCTAGTTCTACCACAAATACTCTCTGAACGCTAAGCACTGCCTGTAATGTTTTCACCCTTTAGCACAAAAGATGCACACAATAAATCACAATCAAAATTTATTACGGAAAAAAAATATTTTGATAGAAAATGATTTTCAATGACATTCTAAATATATTACAATAGTTTGCCAAAATTCAAATTTGGACATGACATCATTAAAAACTATAAAATGTAAATGATAAATTATCCATACCTCTCATTAAAAATAATAAAATAAACTTTCATAGATGTAGCATTTTTCTAGTGAATCAACTTTTACGGTATGTAGAAAAGAACATCTGAAAAATGTAAGATTTGCTAATAACAAAGTAATTTTTAAAATTGTGTTTGGCAAAAAATAAACTTAAATGTAGCATTTACGTCTTATTGAAATATGCACTTGTTAGAAATATGTAACACCACATAATCCACTTTTTATAAGTATGGACTCACACATATCTCCAAATTGGTATGATATTATCCACATTGGCCCTCATGGATTTATTTTTGGGCTTTACTCCAAAAGGCTCCATAGCAATGGAGATATATGTCCACACTTATAAACTCATGATCATCCCCACTTTTTAGCAATGTGGGACTTTGATCGCATATCCAACAATCCTTCCCTCGAATAAAGGACCACCGAGTCTTCCCTCAAACGATCATCTATTCGTCTATCTTCCTTACTAGGAAGGATTCCCGCTCCATCGAGGTCAACTACTCTTCTCCACCGCGTTGAGGCACACGTCTTATGTGAAGCACCTGAGCACCGTCTACCTCAAGAGCTTGCTCTATCCAGATCAACTCATCTCCACCGCGTTCGGGCACATGCCTTACGTGAAGTATTCGAAACACACCCCGCCTGTCCAATAGAGCTCATCTACGGATCCCATCGCGAGCTAACCCGAGGCACCACATTCGTTCGGCATTCCGATGATTCATCCACATGGCTAATTCTGGGACATGATTCTGATACCACTGTTAGGAATATATAACACCACATATCTTACTTTTTTAAAGTATAAATTCACACATATCTCCACATTGGTATGATATTGTCCACTATATCCTCATAGATTTGCTTTTGGATTTTACCACAAAATGTTTCATACCAATAAAAATATATTTTCACACTTATAAATTCATGATCTTTCTCACTTTTTAGCGATGTGGAACTTTGACCGCATGCCAAAGAGCACTAAAAAGAAAAATTCGAACAGGGAAATTTTAGGAATGATTATCTTTGAAAAAAGTCTCTGCATAATTTTACTGTTGGGATCTCTGATGGGCCTTCTTTTATTTTTTTATTATTCTTTTTTGCCCTTTTTCTCAATGCATTCGACACTCGTAATTTCTCATACATTTAAGAATTCTTCATGGGAACTATAACTAGAATGACCTCTCTCTTTCCTAGTCGACTCCAAGAATATTGTCGTCCAAGCCCTATATTCCATTAAACTGTCTCGATAATTTCAACAATTACCCTCCTATTAAAAAAATGTAAAAATACAACATTTTACAATTTTTGAATTTTTACCTATACCTAACTTAATATATTTTGATAAAAAAAATACCATGTTACTTCTTAGTAAAGCCAATTCACAAAATGGAACATATTAAGTTACATAAAATTTCATTTTCCATTTTTACATGAATACATATTTTGTTACCATATGTTACATTTTACTAAAAAACAATGTTTTATAGAAGTAATATGTTGTGTTATCACGTGTTACCTTTGATTAAAACTAAAATTAAGATATATTACAGATACATTAGGGTTTACATTCTGGTGTACATAATTGTCCAGTGACATTTCATCCGAGTGAAAAAATATTTTTTTTTCATTAGTCAATGATGAAATGTCACTTGAACATTATGTACACTAGGGTGTAAACCATAATGTACATATAGAATAATCCAACTAAAGTTTTACCATAGTGGGTGTTTGTTATTTTTCTCAAATTTATATTACAGTCTATTTAACATACTACGATGTTTGTATGTTAGTTGTCATATGTTGACCTTGTTTGAGCCCATTTTTTCAGAATAGATTTTGTTAAAAAAAAAAAAGTAATTATTTTTAAGAATGTCAGATTAAAAAGTAGCAATTTTTTATTTTATTTTAGTGTAAAATAATTTTGTTGGAAAATTGTGTAGAAATGGGGCTCAAACTGGGCTATAAATTTATGTGTGTAGCTTTTTTTATAATTTAATTTTGCTTATTTTTACTTTCAAAATGCATAATTACACAGGATTCATATTTACGCGTCGCTAATTGAATTCTTGAATTCCCTATAATTTATGTGTCTAGCCTTTTTATAATTTGATTTTGCATATTTTTACTTTCAATTAAAGTTGAATGCATATTTACACTACTCATATTCACCCATCCTAAGGTGGGCTGTTAGCTAATAATCATGCTACAAGTACAATAAAATTTGACAGATAACACATGACATGAATTGATTGAAAGATGAAAAAGAAAACAATCTAATCGTTTGCGGCCATATTGTCAATACCAGTAAAAAATTCTGTCAAGAATTCGCTGTACTCATTTCATTTGGCTAATTGAATACTTGAATTTCCTAAAAACTGTGTGTGTATGTCGTCTTTTTCATTTAACATTGTTTATGTTCGTTAACATGATCGAGGTTAGAGTTTAATATGTAAACCGCGTAGGGCTCAGGTTGACAAGCCATGTTGTGGGTTTAGCTAATTCTTGAGTTCCCTATAATTCTCAACGTGTCAAAATGTCTTTTTCATTTATTGATTTTAAAGATGAGTTATTGATTTTTATCTCTCTGTGTAGAATAGAGAAATCAACAACATATTACCTGGTGTTCCCTAATTTTTACATGATTTTCAGTAAATATCAACAGCACGAGTTTAATAATCGGATTTAATGATGACTTTCATATGTCATTTCCAATCAAAATACTATGTTTAGAGTGTGTTTGATGGGGATTAAAATTAGAGTTTTTAGTAGATTGTGATAGAAGTTTTTGAAACGTGTGGTTGAAAGTTGTGATACTCATGAAAGATGTGGTTAATATTGATCGTTTGACTTTAATTTAGATTAAAATTAGATTTTAATAATATTGATACTCGGGGTTCAGTAATAAAAAATATGGAATTGTTGAAGTTAAAAATTAATGAATAGGATATGGTTTTCAAAGTATAAGGTCTCTTGCAATGATCTTTAAAGACATTTTTATACGAGCTTAATTTCTTCACAAATATTCAAGACAAGAGCCTAAAACATAAGCCAAAGTAAAGTGAAACAAATACTTGATTTATTGTTTTCGCCTCTGAGGTTACTAAATAATGTTTATGTTGTACGATAGCATTATGATTAGAAGCTTCCGGAGTGAACTTACGTTTCGTAATCTTCGAGTAGAGGTTTACGTATAATACATTCAACATAAGAAGTTAGAAGGCAAACAACAAATTTATCAGACAGACACAACACTTCAGTTCCCATGGAAATACATTTGCTTTATTTAATGCTGATATAAGTTACAAACACATACATGGACAGTATCTAGGATTAGATTTTGAAGTTCATAATCATAACTTATTTCATGTGCGCGGAGTACTCCATATTTTTCCTAGGCTTGGAAGGTATTGTAGCACTTTCGATGATGGGAAGAAGCTTTTAACCCTTGATAGAAAATGTTTATTTATTGTGATGCAAACACTATGATTATAGAGGAATATCAGACTAGTGTTTTTTACAGGCTCATTGAAAGTATAATGTTGATAGGGATGATTGGATGCACTTCTAAAATATTGTAGGTGCTCAATATTGTGGAGGACGGAGTGGTTGAAGATGGTTAGAGGCACGTGGAGTAGATGGCCGAGGAGTTGGACGTGGTGGAGATGGTGGTGTTGGAAGGCGAGGAGGAGGTGGACGTCTACGTGGAGGTGGACGTCTACGTGGAGGTGGAGGTGGAGAGTTTGGTGGAGGAGGTGACGGAGATCTTGGTGGTGGTGGAGATCTACGAGGAGGTGGAGGTGGAGGAGGCAGTGATGGAGGTGGTGGTAGAGTTGGAGGTGGAGATCTACTTGGAGGTGGTGGTGGTCGATGACGAGGGGACGGTGGAGGTGGAGGTGGAGGTGGAGGTGGAGGTGGAGGTGGAGGAGGTGGCAGTGGCAGTGGCGGTAGAGTTGGAGGTGGAGGTGGAGGTGGTGGTGGTGGTCGTCGATGGCGACGGCGAGGGGGAGGTGGAGATCTACGCGGAGGTGGAGGAGGTGGCAGTGGCAGTGGTGGTAGAGGTAGAGGTGGAGGTGGTGGGAAAGATGGGGATGGTGGTGGGGATGGAGATCGGGGAGGACGGAATCTCCTTGAAGGTGGAGATCGACAAAACAATGGTAACTCTGATGATGACGGTATGCATGGTTTTTTAATTATAGTTGCATTTGCACATACAATGAGTGAACACAAAAGACCTAACAGAACACTAAACCGGGGTTTCTTGTAGCCCAACATGGCTACAATGCAAAGATTGTATCTTAGCTTCCTTCACTCTTTAGGCAAGTTCTTTTTTGGCTTACCCTTTTACATCGTTTGTTGTCTATATATAGACAATCCTTACAAATGTTAAATTAGCCCACCATTCTACAGTGAATTGAATAGTTTTTTTCCACTAATTCTTATGGTTAGGTGTGTTGAAAAAGAAAGCTGAGTGGATTTTCTAATTTTTGGTACACTGCATTCATTCCATCCAAGCCATTATATAGACAATTACACAACAGTTAATAGCAATAAATTAAGCACTACCCAAAGTGCAAACATCATGCTAGCTGAAAATAGAAACTAGTTGACACGTACATGCACCATAAACCCACTAAAAACAAAACAACTAAATGCCTTAGAGAATTGGACATACTACCAACAAACTGAAATTATAATTAATTCCCAACAATTCCTCCCTTAAATGGAAAGTTTTCAAACATTCAGTTTAATGTACTAGCTACGTGATGCCCTTCAAACTTGATCTTCCAAAGTGCACACACCAAGTGACTTTTTGAGATTTTGAAAAGCAAGTAATTTGAGGGGTTTGGTAAATATGTCAGCAATCTGATCTTCACTCCTACAATAAATAAGATCAATTATACCATCATTTGTGAGATCTCTTAAGAAGTGAAACTTCACATCAATATGTTTGCTTCTTCCGTGTAAAATCGGATTCTTCGAGAATTTAATTGTTGAAATGTTATCACAATAAATTGGAGTCGGTTCTTGTTGCTTGAAATGAATTTCCTCGAGAATCTTTCTCAACCAAATAGCTTGGGAAGCACATGAAGTGCTCATGATACTGCTCATGAACCCAATATAAAAGTATAACTTGAAGTGCTTATCCTATCATCTTGATCTCCAGCATAATCACTGTCTGTAAAGCCCATTAGAACTGACTTTTCTCCACTCTTGTAAAACAATCCATAATCCGTTGTACCTTTTAAGTAGCGAAAAATCTTTTTTTGCAACTAGAAGATGCATCTTCATTGGGCATTCCATATATCTAGTAATGAGACTTACAACATAAATTATATCGGGGCCTTGTAGCTATCAAATACATCAAGCTTCCCACAATCTGCTTGTAAAGGGTGCTATCAATCCTTCTTCCTCCAAGATCTTTTATGAGCTTCAAACCCACTTCAATTGGTGTGCTAACAGAATTGCAATTCTTCATTTGAAACCTGTCTAAGATTTCTTGTATATACTTCTTTTGAGAAATAAGAATTCCAGCACTAGATTGCAATACTTCTATACCAAGAAAATAATACATCATTCCAAGATCAGGCATCGAATTCAACCATCATTGAACTTCTTAAAACTTTCAAACATGACACTGTTATTTTCGATGTAAATTAAGTCATCCACTTATAAACAAACAATAAGCATGTTACCCCCATTTCCAGTCTTTATAAAAAGTGTATGTTCATATGGACATTTCTTAAGACTCTCCTTAGAAAAATTAGCATTTATATGACTATATCAAACTCTTGGAGCTTTTGTTAGTCCATATAGTGCCTTATTTAATTTATAACACCTTATGCTCTTCTCCAATCTCAACATAACCAGGAGGTTGATCAATGAATACATGTTCGTCCAAATCTCCATGTAAGAATGTTGACTTCACGTCCAACTGAAAGATAGGCCATGAGTTTTGAGCTGCCAATGCAATCACCAATCTAATTGTATCAAGTTGTGCAATAGGGGCAAAAACTTCTCTATAGTCCACTCCAAACTTCTGCTTATAGCTTTTAGCTACTAAGTGCGCCTTGTACTTGTCGACTTCACTATTCTCTGTCTACTTTGTCTTATATACCCATTTGACACCAATTGTCTTGTGCCCTCTTGGAAGCTCAGTCAACTCCCAAGTATTATTTCATTCAATTGCTGCAATTTGTTCATCCATTGCCTTCCGTCATTTTGATTCTTTGATAGCCGCTTCAAAAGTGGTAGGATCGCAGTCTGAAAACAGTGCAAAATTTGTAAGTGGATCCTCGTATCGATCAATTCCAGTTACCTCATAATCAGTCATCCATGCAGGTCTCCTTCTAACACGTTGAGGCCGTTCTTCTTCTTGTGCAGCTATTGGAATTGGTTGTTGTTCACTATCCATTGGTTGATGTCTTCTATCTTCATTTTCTTCATCAAATTTAGTAGGAATTTGTAATCCAACATTGTTGTTCCAATACCAGAACTTCTCTTCATCAAAAACAACATCTCGACTGACAATGATTTTCTTGGTACTAGGATTGTATAGTTTATAAGCTTTTGATTGATCACTAACATCAAGAAAAATGCATTTTTCTCCTTTGTCATCTAGCTTTTGCCTCTTCTAGGCATAGGCAATACATCTAAAAATTATAAAATAATCCACACTCGATTTTCGTTTACTTCATGCTTCGTTGGTGTCATATTTTGAACAACAAGAGTGGGATTTCTATTCAAAATATGAGTACTCCAATTGACTGCTTCAAGCCAAAAACTTTTCGGAACTCCACTTCTTGACATAAGCTTCGCACCATATTCATAATAGTACGATTTTTCCTTTCGCAAACTCCATTTTGTTGAAATGTGTATGCTGTTGTAAGTTTCCTCTTGATTCCATGGGTCTCACAAAAATTTGCAAATTCATGTGAATTGTATTCTCCACCACGATCGGTGCGAAGAACTTTTATGGGGCGGCCAACTTCTTTCTTAACAAGCTCTTTATAACTTTTAAAGACCGCGAAAGCTTCGTATTTTTCCTGTAAAAAATAGACCCATATTTTCCTACTATAATCATCAATGAAGGTAATTGATTATGCCCAAAGAATAACGCGGTGTTGTAGTGTAGCTTTGGGGTGTCGTATCTACAGGGAGATGAGAAATTAATTTAAGGGTTCCAAAAAGGTTAATCGTTCTCTCAAGATGTATAGGAAATCTCAATGTAGGAAAATTAAGACCAATGCTTGAAATTGTGGAATTAAAATCAATGAATTAAGGCAGTGAAGCATCGAAATTCCCTCATTCGGATTGGATCATTCAACAACAATCGTTCATTTTTATAACACAATTGGAGGCTTTCATCTTGACACTCTAATCGGAGAATTTAT
This sequence comes from Osmanthus fragrans, assembly GCA_019395295.1. Lineage (NCBI taxonomy): Eukaryota > Viridiplantae > Streptophyta > Magnoliopsida > Lamiales > Oleaceae > Osmanthus > Osmanthus fragrans. Next base: position 8,694,130 of record CM033356.1, read on the forward strand.
CGTTCAAATCAATTAATTTCAAAAGTAATCCTAGAAATTAGATTTCCTCTAACAATTTCCCACAATTATTTAGTGAAATCGGATTACAAATCGACCATATGCGTAAGGCAGTAAATAATTATACCAATAAATCACTGAAATTGAAATTCAATAATCAATTCAATCAAATAATTGAAAAAACATGATTAAATCCATGAGCAATCTCATAATCATTAAACCAATTTTAGAGTAAATCCACAAGAATGGAAAACTAAGTGTAGAATTGTTTACAACTTGAAAAGTTCAAAATGATGAATGAAAAGTGTTGAAATCACTGAATCCGATTGAGTTCCTCCCTTGCTTCACCAATATATTAGTTCTCTATGATGTTCTTGAGCAAATTTGAGAGAAAAAGTGATAAAACTTCAATAGCTGTGTTTTGGGTCGAGTTAGGGCTTAAAAACGCGCTTGAGAAGAGTTTCCATAGATAGTTCTGCCAATTCCGAAAATAGAAAATTTTGACACAGAAAAGACCTATGTGACTGCATGGTATAAACCCATACAGTCGCATTGAACAAAGTAATTCAGCTTTTGAGTTCTCGATAATAGCCATGCGGTCGCATGGATTTTGCCAATTTTCTGCCGAACAGCTTTCAGTATTTCGATGATATCTTTCTCTCGATATCCGATTGAGGCGATTCAAATGCGTTGAAAAACTAACTCCAAGGGATACAACTTTTCTTCAGATATCATCTTCGAATTCAATCATTTTTCATGTAAAAAACTGGTCTCAATATGAGGCTAAAAATTAGTGCAAAACTTTTCAGCTTGAATGTTGATATGTGGTAATGTTTTGACTTTATTTCATCCCTTTGACTCATTTCCTCATCCAATTGACTTCTATCACTTTGAATATTCATCACAAGGTTAGAAACAAGTTTAGAGTATTTACACTTTAGAACCTGAACTTTCACTTTCTTCTATTTTGGTCATTTTTGGCTTGTTTCTCTAATTTTCCACTGTATTCATTCATTTGCAACCTAAATCAAAATATAAAGGTACTTAGTGCATTTAGGCGTCAATTTATCATAATGATGCAAATACAAATGGATGAAAACTTAACAATTTGTGATATTATCAGTAATTATATACCTTTTACCTCCATTAGAAGTTGGATTTATTGGCCCACAAATATCATAATGAACCAACTCCAATGCATTCTTCGCTCTCCACGATTTTTCTTGTGAAAATTGATTACAATGTTGTTTGCTAACAACAGATTCTTCACAAACTTCAAAGGGAGCTATAATTTGAGGAAGACCAATCACCATATATTTTTTTGCTTAAGAATCTTCAATCCACCAAAGTCTAGGTGACCATAGCGAAAATGTCATAGCCATGTTGCATCCTTCAATTTGCTGAAAAACATAAATGAGTAGTGTTGTGTAGATAAAGTGGAAACATACTATTTGCCGTCATGTGGACCTGAGCAATTAAGCCCGAATCATGAATTTGACATACTCCATCTTTGATAGAAATCTTGTATCATTTTTCTTGCAATTGACCCACACTGAGCAAGTTGGTCTTTAGATGTGGCACGAACAGAACATTAGAGATAGTGTGGGTGGAATTTCCTTTGGTTTGGATAGTTACCATTCCTTTTCCCATAACAGAAACCTTGGAATTGTCACCTGTGGATTCGTCCAAGGCAGAAAATGCCTTCTTATCTCCACACATGTGAGTAGATTTTCTAATTTTTGGCACACTGCATTCATTCCATCCAAGCCTTTAGATTGACAATTACACAACAGTTAATAGCAATAAATTAGGCACCACACAACGTGCAAACATCACGCTAGCTGAAAAATAGAAACTACTGGACACGTGTGCACCATAAAACCCACTAAAAACAAAACAACTAAATGTCCTAGAGAATAGGACATACTACCAGCACCCAGCAAACTGAAATTATAATTAATTCCCGACAAGGTGAAAGCTAAGTGGCTTGTTTGTTTAATTTCCTATATAGAATTATAAAATGCCACTAATTTTTAATTCTTGTACCCTTGTGATATATAAGATTATAAAAATATTGACAATTAAAAATCTACTAAAAAAATATTTTTTATTCAAACGGAAGTAATTTATTTAAAATAAACTATGGGCTAATAAATCGTTTCATTTTTACTGATAGGAAAATCCTTTTGAAGTTTCTTAATATTTTCTTTCACTATTTTCGTAAATTTAAAAGCAAAAACAATAATATTGTAGGGTTTCTATGCAATATAGTTTCCCAAACATCTACGTACAATGGAATGAAACTATATATACGGCTACCTGGGTTTTGCTATTTTGACAAAAAAAAAAATTAACAGATGCTTTGACATAATTTGAGGTGGCAGAAGATAATTTGATAGAAAAATTGACTGCATTTAAAATCGTCCAATGATACAATGTAACGTGACATTATGTCAAATTTTATGTTAAAGAATCTGACACTGTAGAATGATTCATAAACTCTAGGCACTAACTTTGTTCTCACCTGAAAGCATAGGTTATTATATAATAACATATATAATAGGTTACTTTTTATTTATACTAGTTAAGAACACTTGCAATTTTATAATAATATTGTCAATTTTATTTTTCTTTTTAGAATTTTTAATTAATATTTAGCACGAAAGTTGCACAAATTCAATCACATTATAAATTGTTAGAATTAAGTAACAAATTTGAATATCTTGCACTAGAGGCTGTTAATATCACTAACAGAATTGATAGTGCATAGCAGTGTATTTCCTGATTTTAAGGGATGTGTATATACAATTAGACACCTGTCACTAGTAGATAGGTAGAACAAGAATATTCTCTTTGTATGTAAAATGTATGTATTGAAATTTAGTGTATAAATAAGAGAAGGCCAGAGGGAGCTAATTGAGCTGGAAAAATTCTCAAAATCTGCTGCGTATTGTTTTTTTTTTACTTGGTATCAGAGCCCTAATGGCTAACATCGATTCAAAAAAACAAACTCCTCCAAGCGAGTCGAGCATTGCAGTAACCATTCTGTCTCCTGTAAATCAGACCTCACCTTTTGGGATGAACCTCATCCAGACTCCATCAGTGAAGTTGAATAGAGATAATTTCTTGCTGTGGCAAAACATGGTTATGCCCTTGATCAGAGGACACAACCTTGAAGGATATTTGCTAGGAACGAAGCCATGTCCACCAGAGTTTCTACGAACTCATATTGCTACTAAAGAGGGAGAAGCTACAGAAATAGTTCAAAATCCTGATTACAGTAAGTGGGTTTCAACTGATCAGCTATTAATGGGATGGTTGTATTCATCTATGACCCCTGAAATTGCAATGAGAGTAATGGGGTGCACTAGCTCAAGTAAGCTGTGGAGTGCAGTCAAGGAAAGCTATGGGATAATGAATAGATCCAGAGTTATATTTCTCACTGGAGAGTTGCAAAGGACCAGGAAAGGATCAATGTCCATGGATCAGTATCTTACTACCATCAAACAATTGGCAGACAACCTGCAGATTGCTGGAAAGGCCATAGATCCAAGTGATCTAGTAACTCAAGTTCTATCTGGACTGGATGAAGAATACACATCCATTGTGGTGCAACTGAATAGCAAGGAGGATATATCATGGCATGAACTCTCCTCTGTTCTCATGACCTTTGAGAGTAGACTTGATTATCTCAATCAAGTTAAAAATGACTTGGGCACAATAAATATTAACCAGTCAAGTGTGCAGTTAACACAGAGGACAGGTTCTGGTGGTGGTAGAAGTTTTAGATCTGTTAATAGAGGGAGTTTTTCCAACTTCAGAGGAAGAACAAGAGGCAGGGGTAGAGCTAGTAGGATGAATGAAAGTCGAGGACCCTGCCAAATTTGTGGGATGAATAACCATTCGGCTAGATGGTGTTTCAATAGATATGATGACAGGAATATGGGCAGCAGACCTAGTAACCAAAATATGCAGAACAATTCATCACCTGCTGCTTATGTAGCTTCACCGAGAATCGTTGAGGACTCAGCATGGTTTGCAGACTCTGGAGCTAGCAACCACGTTACTGATGACAAAGGTAATCTGGATACCATGAGGAAATTTGGAGGTAAGGAAAAATTGCTTGTTGGTAATGGAAATTCCTTGAATATAGCTAATGTTGGCAGAAGAAACCTTATTACATTGGGTGATAAGACCCTTGCATTGAATAAATTACTTCATGTGCCTGCAATTAAGAAAAATCTTATTAGTGTTTCTCAACTAACAAATGACAACAATGTATTCATGGAGTTTTATCCTAACTATTATGTTGTTAAGGACTTGCAAATGAAGGAGATTTTGCTGCAAGGGATGCTTAAAGATGGATTGTATCAACTGAAACTACCAAGTCCCAAGCCTGAAGTCACCACCACAGAGTCAAGCTACCAAAATAATTCCAACCTTGCTGTATTTTCAGCAAGCTCAAGGTGTGACGAGTCAACCAAGAATGTCAGATTACCTAAGTCTAAGTTAGATACCTGGCATAGAAGGCTAGGTCATCCTTCAAGTTCTGTGTTGAGTCAAGTCCTTAAGTCTTGTAATAAAGGTGTCAAAGTTAATGAAAGTCCAGACTTTTGTGAAGCTTGTCAATTCGGTAAATCTCATGCTTTGTCTTTTAATATGTCTTTAACTCATGCATCAAACCCACTAGACCTCATACACACTGATGTCTGGGGACCAGCACCAAGGATTTCTACCTCAGGGTTTAGGTACTATATCCTATTTGTGGATGATTATAGCAGGTTCACATGGATATATCCAATGAAACACAAATCAGAAGCCTTAGGTATCTTCATTCAATTCAAGAAGTTAGTAGAAAATGACCTTGAAAGAAAAATCAAAACATTACAATCAGACTGGGAAGGTGAATACAGAACCTTTGATAAGATTGCCTTAGAATCAGGAATTGAACTTAGGTATTCCTGTCCTTATACCTCTGTACAAAATGGTAGGGCAAAAAGAAAACACAGACACATCACTGAAATCGGTTTGACACTTTTAGCCCAGGCATAAATGCCATTGCACTACTGGCTGGAAGCTTTTCAAATAGCAACATACCTGATAAATAGACTACCTACTCCAGTACTTCAATCCAGATCACCCTTTCAAATCCTATATAGAAGAAACTTTGATCACAAGACATTAAAAACATTTGGTTGTGCTTGTTACCCATGTCTAAGACCATACCAAAACCATAAGTTTTATTTTCACTCACAAAGGTGTGTTTTCCTCGGCTATAGTAATTCGCATAAGGGATACAAGTGCCTAAACTCAGTTGGTAGAATGTATGTCTCAAGGCATGTGGTGTTCAATGAAAAAGAATTTCCCTTCAAGTCTAATTTTCTAAACACACGCACTCAGCCAAAAATCTCAAAAATTGTCATGAGTCATCTTCCTTTTGAAATTGAATCAAGCCATCAGACAACACCTCAAAATGTAGTTGATACAACCCATCCTGATGCAACACCTGCTACAGACTCTCACAGGAGTGTGGTACATGAAAATGATTTGAATGAAAATGAAGGAAGTGGTGCTGAAATGAACCAAGTAATACCTGATCAGTTTGATCTAAATGATGATCAGCAAAGTGAAAATGGTGAAACTGATGGTCATAGTATAATACAAACCGTTGGACATCATATGACCACTAGAAGTAAAGCGGGAATCTTCAAACCAAAGGTATATACTAATCAAGTTCAGGATCACCTGCTTGAAGTTAAGCCACAGAATGCAAATGAAGCATTGTTAAGTGATAAATGGAGAAGAGCTATGCAAGAAGAATATGATGCCTTGATGAAAAATAAGACATGGAAATTGGTGCCTCCAAAATCTGGAATGAAAATAATTGGAAACAAATGGATCTATAAGTTGAAATGTGACTCTGAAAGCAAGATAAGGAGGTTTAAAGCAAGACTTGTTGCAAAAGGTTTTCTACAAACACCTGGGGTTGATTTCAGTGAAACTTTTAGCCCAGTGATTAAGGCATCAACGCTGAAAATTATATTGACTCTTGCTGTGTCAAGAGATTGGCAAATCAGGCAGGTGGATGTAAATAATGCTTTCTTGAATGGTAAGTTGGAAGAAACTGTGTACATGAATCAGCCACAAGGTTTTGAGGATCAGAAAAATCCTGATTTTGTATGCAAACTGGAAAAGGCACTTTATGGACTTCGACAAGCACCAAGAGCTTGGCATGACAAGTTAAAAGAGACTCTGCTGGAATGGAACTTCAAACAATCCAAGGCACATAACTCATTGTTTTTCTCAATGGATGGAAGAAATGTAGTGTTTGCATTGGTTTATGTAGATGATATAGTTGTAACAGGAAACAATGGCCAACACCTACAGATATTTATTGATAAACTGAATGCCTATTTTGCTCTTAAAGATATGGGAAACCTCAGTCAATTCTTGGGTATTGAGGTCTACAGAGACACAACATGGCTGTATCTAACTTAAACAAAGTATATAGTTGATTTGCTGAAGAAATTTGGTTATGAAAATCTGAAATTAGGCTTAACCCCTATGGCAGCAGGTAAGTTGATATCTAAGGATGCAGGGCAAACCATGAATGATCCTATTCTCTATAGGAGTGCAGTTGGCGGCCTTCAATATCTTGCACACACAAGACCTGGTATTGCATATTCAGTAAATAAAATGAGTCAATTCCTTCAAGCTCCCACAGATGTTCATTGGAAGGCTCTCAAGAGAATTTTCAGATACCCAAAAGGTACACTAAAACATGGTTTGGTTATTCAGAGGAGTGACAACTTAGCCATTACATCATTTGCAGATTCAGATTGGGCCTCATGCCCAGACGATAAAAGGTCTACAGCTGGCTGCTGTGTTTACCTTGGTGATAGTTTGGTGTCTTGGTGTTCTAAGAAACAACATGTTGTTGCAAGATCAAGCACAGAGGCTGAATATAGAGCTTTGGCTCACACTGCATCAGAAATAACTTGGATTCAGTCCCTAATGAATGAGTTAAGTATACCTCGCAATGCAATACCTAAAATCTGGTGTGATAATATATGTGCAAGTGCACTGGCATCAAATCCAGTGTATCATGCCCGTACCAAACGCATAGAACTGGATGTCCATTTTGTGAGAGACAAAGTCTTGAAGAAAGAACTGGAAGTGCACTTTGTTCCATCCTCAGATCAAACTGCAGATATACTGACTAAACCTCTTTCTCACTTACGATTCATGTTCCTCAGAGACAAGCTTGGAGTTGTAGAGACACACTCCACCTTGAGGGGGGATGTTAGAATTAAGTAACAAATTTGAATATCTTGCACTAGAGGCTGTTAATATCACTAACAGAATTGATAGTGCATAGCAGTGTATTTCCTGATTTTAAGGGATGTGTATATACAATTAGACACCTGTCACTAGTAGATAGGTAGAACAAGAATATTCTCTTTGTATATAAAATGTATGTATTGAAATTTAGTGTATAATTAAGAGAAGGCCAGAGGGAGCTAATTGAGTTGGAAAAATTCTCAAAATCTGCTGCGTATTGTATTTTTTTACTTAAATTTATTGCGTAAAATATGTTTTGAAAGAAAATTATTTTCAAAAGGCTATTTCAAAAAAATTGTATAATCTGCCATGTTTCACGCAACAAAATACTAATACTCTTATACTTAGCTCTTCTCGTGAGCATCGATAGTCTTCCCTGGAGATAGAATATTATTTCAAAAAAGCTTGATAAAATTTCAAGGTAGTCACAGCTTCCTTGTTCACTGCACTTTTTCTTAGATACCTACCAAACAAGCACAAATCAATGCATAAAAGCCCACCCTCAGAGACACATAGAATCTTAGAGCCACGACTAGGTGAACAGGCTCAAGAGTTCGTATGGATTCATCACGTAGAAGACGTATCAATGGAGAAGTTGGTGATTGGATATATATGTCAACCGAATATGGACGAATAAGACACCTAAATGATGGATTCCTTTAAGAATTTTGTAGGAAGAATTTTTTTTCCTATTTAGCCCATGTTTGATGCAGATCAATGAAATGTGTGGCTAAAAAGTTGTTGGTTCATTGGATTATTCGATTAAAATTAATTTGACTTTAACTTGAAATTAAAATCAAATTATGATTTGTACCAAACATGGTTTAATGACTTGTGTTTTCTGAAGGTAGTTGTTAGTAAATTGTAGTTAAAAATCCAAAAATTGAAAAATGAGATATTTTCAGTTTTTAGAAGGAATAGAGGAAATTACATTCATGCTTTTCAACTTTTAACTTCAAAAATTATATTTAAAAGTTATTTATTCAAAAATCAGTTCACAATTTAAATTTTTAATATTAATAATAATTATAATTATAATTAAATCTCTCTCTCTCTCTCTCTCTCTCTCTCTCTCTCTCTCTCTCTCTCACACACACACACACACACACACACAATAATCCATCTTGTTAAAAATCCATTATTTAGCCCAAATCATACCACTCATCCCCTCCAAACCCTAATCTCGTGACACCATTCTCCGTTGGCAGCCATCCTCATCGCTGGCAGCTCACTTTGTCTTCGACGTCTCTAAATCAATGATAGCCTTTTCCCACCACCTACCACTAACTCTTGCCGACTTTTCTACCACCTAACCTATTAGCACAAATCACTGTATCCCGCCAGCAACAGCCTCTCGTTGTCTGCAACACCATAGACCTACTATGGTACGTTGGCAAAATTAGACACTAGATTTCACTCCAAGTAATATCGAAATTGTGACGAAAAAATATTATCGTGTAAATAAAGATTTTGTTGCAAAAATAATTTTACAACAAGAAGATATTTGTTGCATGCATTGTTGCGGTATATGAATCATTGCGACAACTTGAAATCATTCGTCGCATTAACAAACTCGCAACATATTTGTTTGATGTAGAAAGTATGAAATATTGTCAAATTTTTGGTGTTATTGTTTAGAAGCTTGTTTCAATCTATACAATGATTTGACGATTTTGGTAAGTGAAATTTATATATGTTTGTAACAATTTTTTTTGTGAATTTTATTTTATTTTATTATTATTATTATTTTTAACTTTATGAAAATTGGGTTATTGAAATGCAAATCTAACAAAATTTTATGCTCTTAGAAGCCAAAATATGTAATTATTGCACAAATATCAACGATACCCGTCAACACTCGTATTATCAAAAAAAATGCTTGTCACATATGAAATGATACTAAATTTTGTGACGAAATTGTTACTGCCGACTAAACTGAAGCCAAATATAAACTTCATAGATGAGTTTGAAAAATAAAAAATTAGGTGACTATTTCATTCAAATTTTAGGTGACGTCTAGTTTTGTTTGTTGATTAAGTGAGAACCCAGAATTGGAAAAAGACATTTTCTAGGTTAGGGGATTTGGTTCTTAAATGTACTATCACTCCTAACAAAATGGAAGGACAAGAAATGACATGAATATTTGTTACCATTTTTAGTGTCTTCGCCCGACCAAAAAAAATCAATGGACACTATTATCAATCAAACTAATTTTCAATGTAAAATTTGCTTGTCATGTTGTGAGGAGCTTTCAACTTATTTGATTTAAAGTTTGTGCTAAAAATGTGACTAGACAGGTTTTAGATTCTAATTTCGGATTTTAAGCGACCCCATTTCACCAATTTGGTATATATAATAATAAAATAAGAGAAATGCTACATGTACGGGCCATTTTTATAAAATTATTTACAGAATGCTAGTGGGCAAGATTTTATTGAATTTTGGATTTAAAAATTAAATAAATCAGCCAATTAAATTATGTCATCTCGGCACTTTTAAATTCATCTGTGCAAAAAATTTGTACAAGTAGTTTTTTTGATAAAATAACGATACATGTTAAGAATCAGATAGATTCATGATTAAAGCAGAGAAAATGAAGACCTGAAACTGGAATTCACGTTTATTTCTGAACTGAATTGGATTGAATTGAATGGAATGAATATTTACACCAGGTATGAGCTATATTTATACTACAAACTGACATAAGAATATATTGAACTAAAATAACAGAAAGAAACAGAAAGTGGCTAACTCCTCTTCCCAGCTGGAATAACAGAATGTAACTAACTCCTCTTTCCAGCTGGCTTTTCTTCTATTTTCAACTTCTCTTCACGTGATTTTAATTCCATGTTGTCAATGTGTGATGCAATACTCCAACACCCCCCCTCAAGATGAACATGGATGTTGAGAAGGTTTATCTTGCGAAGAATGTGATGAAAAGGTAAAGATCCAAGGGGCTTAGTGAGAATATCTGCGAGCTGGAGTCTTGATGAAATATGAAAGAGTTTAATAATATTTTGCTGCAACTTTTCCCGAACAAGGTGACAATCAATTTGAATATGCTTTGTCCTCTCGTGTTGGACAGGATTCGTGGCTATGGCCAATGCTGACTTGCTGTCGGTATAGAGTAAAGTTGGTTGCGGATGAGCAATATTCAGGTCCTGCAAAGCATAAATGAGCCATTGAATTTCACATGTAGTTGTTGCAAGTGCTCTATATTCGGCCTCTGCTGATGAACGACTAATGGTGACTTGTTTCTTCGATTTCCATGAATTCAAAGAGTTGCCAAGAAAGATTGCAAAACCAATGACACTCCTTCGAGTGTCTATACAGCCTGCCCAATCACTGTCTGAGAAAGCCTTTAGTTGAAAATCTGATGAAGATGGGAAGAATAGACCTTGCCCTGGTGTAGCTTTTAGATATCTCAACACTCTAGTAGCTGCTTGATGATGACTTACAGCAGGTGAAGCAAGAAATTGACTAAGTACTTGGACAGAATATGCTAAGTCAGGCCTTGTGATGGTTAAATACAATAATCTACCAACAAGTCTTCGATAGCCTGATGGATCTTCATATAAGTTTGTGTCAGTTGCAGAAAGCTTGAGGGTAGAATCCATGGGAAAAGCAGCAGGTTTTGAACCAGTGAGACCTGTGTCTTCAAGTATGTCAAGTGCATATTTTCTCTGGCACAAAGATATACCAGTTTTGGACCTTGCAACCTCTAAGCCAAGAAAATATTTCAGTTACCCTAGGTCTTTGATGGTGAACTGGTCATGTAAAAAGGTTTTTAACTTTTGAATTTCCATAATGTTATCACTGGCCAAAATCACATCATCCACATAGACTAGCAAGACAATAAAAAAACTGTTGGATTTCTTAATGAATAAGGAGCAATCAGAGTTGCCTTGGACAAAACCATAGCTGGTAAGGGCATTGGACAGCTTGGCAAACCATTGCCTAGAAGCTTGCTTTAGACCATAGAGACTCTTTAAAAGCTTGCAAACTTTTTGTCCACCATTTGTAGTCATACCAGGGGGCAATGTCATGTAAACTTCTTCATGTAAATCTCCATGTAAAAATGCATTATTTACATCTAGTTGGTGAAGATGCCAGTTTTTTATTGCAGCTACAGCAAGTAAAATTCGAATGGAAGTGATTTTTGCTACAGGAGAGAATGTGTCAAAGAAATCTAAACCTTCTTGTTGGGTGTACCCCTTTGCCACCAATCTAGCTTTTTGTCTTTCTATGGTCCCATCAGCCTTGTATTTGATTTTAAACAACCATTTACAACCAATGGCCTTTTTATTTTCAGGAAGAGTAACAAGCTCCCAAGTTTTATTTAACTCCAAAGCATTAATTTCATTTTTCATGGCAGCTTGTCATTCAGGCATTTGAGAGGCTTGTTTATATGTTTTGGGTTCTAAGGAGTTTGAAATGGATGCTAAAAAAGCTTTATGTGATGTAGATAACCTATTAGCTGAGAAGAAATGGTGAATGGGGTAGAGATTACCTGTAGTTTAGGCGCAATCAGCTGAAGTAGATGTTTGAGATGCAATTTGAGATGAAGAAACATTACCACAATAGTAATCCTGCAACTGAATTGGAGCACGTTTATTTCTGCTTGATTTTCTAAGGTGTTGAGTGTTTTGGTTTGATATTTGATCATTGTTTGGTTGAGGGGAAGTAGATATGCCTTGTTCAATGTGTGTGTCTGGTTCACAAGGAGGGCAAAGGTTATTGATTGATGATGTAGATGGCATATTTTTATCTAAAATCAGGTGTGAGCCAATATAGCAATGATCTGGAAAAGAATCTGATTTAGGGAATAAAAATGAGTGTGTTTCAGCATTGGATGGAAGAACTCTAAAAGGAAAGATTGTTTCATGAAATGTAACATTTCTAGAAACAAATATATTGTTGGTGTTGAGATCCATGAGCTTGTATCCTTTGAAATTAGAGGGATACCCTAGGAATATGCATTTAGTTGCTCTTGGATCATATTTTTGTCTGTGGTTTGTCAATGTAGAAGCAAAGCAAAGGCAGCCAAACACTTTTAGGTGAGAAAGATTGGGTGCTTTATCAAAGAGCATTTCAAATGGGGTTTTATTTTGGAGGAGAGGTGTAGGGATTCTATTGATTATGTGTGCTGCAGTGAGTACACAATCACTCCAGAAACCTAGGGACAAATTTGCTTGAAACATCAGTGCTCTAGCTGTACTTAATAAGTGCTGATGTTTTCTCTCCACAATTCCATTTTGTTGTGGAGTTTCTACACAACTTCTTTGGTGTAAAATGCCGTGTTTGTTGTAGAATTTGGTGAGAAAAAATTCTGGACCATTATCAGATCGTATGGTTTTGATAGAAACGAAAAAATGATTTTCTACCATTTTACAGAAAGTTTTGATTAAGGATGGTACTTCTGATTTTGCTTTCATCATATATACCCATGTACACCTTGTAAAATCATCTACTATAGTGAGAAAGTATTTATAACCAGAGTAAGAGATGGTGCCAAAAGGCCCCCAAATGTCACAATGAATCAAATCAAATCTTTTATTAGATTTATTTTGTGATACAGGGAAAGGAAGTTTCTTTTGTTTTGCTAGAGGGCATACATCGCAATCATTTGTACAATCAAGAGTAATAGATGGTTCAATTTGTTTGAGAAAGGGTAATCTTGAGCTGGATACATGTCCTAGCCTATAATGCCATATGTCTAATTGTTTATGGGCAGTGGCTGAAGCAAGAAGTGTAGAATTAAACTGAGGTGCATTGCAGGATTGATCTTTTGGTGAAGCTTGAATTAAGTGGTAAAGTCCTTCTTTCTCAAAGGCAATCTCAATCATCTTCTTCATTGATTGGTCCTGTAGAGTACAATAAGAAGCAGCAAAGGTAAGGCAAAGATTAGAGTGCTTGGTAAGCTTGGAAACAGAAAGTAGATTAAAAGAAAATGTGGGAACACACAAGACATTATGGAGAAATAAAGTATTGGAAAGACATACACTACCAATGTGTGATGCAGGAACTTTAATTCCATTTGGAAGATTTATAGATGTACTGATGGATTTTGGTGTAGAACAATATAGAAGTGGTGAGCAGATCATGTGATCTGTTGCACCCATGTCAAGAATCCAAGAGAAATTGGAATGTAATGTAGAAGAGGCAGAATTACAATAAGATAAATGTGATATATATTGTGTTTTACCGGAAAAAAACGATGTAGAGGCAAGATTAATAGATGGCTGAACATTATTCTGGTTAGAAGAATCAACTGATGTTGGATTAGCAAGTGCCATTAACTTGTGAAATTCCTCTGGAGTAAAAGAAATCTTTTGTTGCTCATTACTATTCTGATTATAGACTTCTTGATTTGTGAGGGCAGCATGTGCAGAAACATTCCTTTTTCCTTTTGGTCCAGTCCAGCCAGGAGGATATCCATGCAGTTGGAAACATTTGTCCATTCTATGTCCATTATAACCACAATAAGTGCAATGCAAGGCAGACGTCTTGGGCTTATCCTTGAATGATTTTGGTTGGTAATTCTGATGACTGAGTTGCTTGGCCATCAAAGCATGCGTCTCACTGTATGTAGCAGAATTTGTGAGTTGTCTCTGGCTTTCTTCTTGAACTAGTAGAGAAAAGACTTTGGCCATGCTAGGTAATGGAACCATAAGGAGTAATTGACTTCTGACAGATGCAAAAGAATCATTTAATCCAACCAGAAACTTGAGGACATAATCAGATTGTTGTCGAGCTTGTAGGTATTTAAACAACTCACAGGTACATGATGCCATCTTTCCACATGTACAAGTTGGAAATGGCCTATAGCTCATGCATTCGTCCCAGAGAGTTTTAAAGGTGCTGAAATATTCAGTAACAGATAAAGAACCTTGACTTATACAGCTCAAAGATTTCTCAAGATGGAAAACCCTTGGTCCATCACTTCTAAGATATCTTGTTTTGAGTTCATTCCAAAGATCAACAGCAGATGTCACAAATATTCAGTAACAGATAAAGAACCTTGACTTATACAGCTCAAAGATTTCTCAAGATGGAAAACCCTTGGTCCATCACTTCTAAGATATCTTGTTTTGAGTTCATTCCAAAGATCAACAGCAGATGTCACAAATATTCAGTAACAGATAAAGAACCTTGACTTATACAGCTCAAAGATTTCTCAAGATGGAAAACCCTTGGTCCATCACTTCTAAGATATCTTGTTTTGAGTTCATTCCAAAGATCAACAGCAGATGTCACAAATAGCAAGCTGTTTCGTATATCTTTGGAAATTGAATTCATTAGCCAAGAAAGAACCAGATTATTCGCACGCAGCCATGCCGTATGATTAATGATTTCATCAGTAGAGGGAGAAGTAATTGAGCCATCGATGAATTTTACTTTGTTCTTGACTGTCAAAGCCATGTTAATTGCTCGACTCCAGGCCACATAATTTTCTCCATTGAAGATTTCTGATACTAATAAAGCACCAGGATTATCACTTGGGTGGAGGTAATATGGACTTGAGGAATCATCTGAAGGATTGTTAGAAGAACCGTTAGAATTGATAGAAGGGTTGACAGATGAATTATCAGCATTCATTTCAAGAAATCAGTGTAGGAAAACTCCATAGCAGAATTTCTGTAAAGAGAATTAATTCTTGCAGAGAGCAAGCAGATGATGTTGCAGAAGCATTCAGCTAGATGAAACTAGCTCTGATACCATGTTAAGAATCAGATAGATTCATGATTAAAGCAAAGAAAATGAAGACCTGAAACTCGAATTCACGTTTATTTCTGAACTGAATTGGATTGAATTGAATGGAATGAATATTTACACCAGGTATGAGCTATATTTATACTACAAACTGACATAAGAATATATTGAACTAAAATAACAGAAAGAAACAGAAAGTGGCTAACTCCTCTTCCCAGCTGGAATAACAGAATGTAACTAACTCTTCTTTCCAGCTGGCTTTTCTTCTATTTTCAACTTCTCTTCACGTGATTTTAATTCCATGTTGTCAATGTGTGATGCAATACTCCAACAATACATGTAAGATTAAAATTGATCACATTTGAAATCGACCTTGAATTAGATAATAATGCTACTTCCACTGAGATTAAACTTTAATTTATGTGGCGCTAATGTGAAATTAAATGACTTATTTCATTTAACTTATAATATCATATTAGCATGCACCACATAGACCAATGTTATAATCTCAGCGTGGTTAAATAGCATTAATCTAAATTAGATATAACCTCAATGTTCTAAACTCTTGCAAAGCTTTCTCTTCTTCATATTCTTGCATTTTTCGATAGAAGGAAAACTCCGTCGAAGTTCGTTGGAATTTGTAATTTGTAAAGCTACTACCACAATCCGAATCTGTTGTATCTTGGGAGACAATTATCATAAATCGTAAACACCGTTGCGAGGTAATATTGTCTTAAAGAGAAAGTTCCACCACTTACCTCAAATTAATATTCTTCTTCTTCTCTTTTTCTGTTTTTTCTTTCTGGTTTTATTGAAGTTGTTATACTTCATTTGCCTTTCATAAACCTATAGTTTGATTACGCTCCTGCAGGTTGAACTTTTAACTTTTGTTCATTTCTTACAAACGATAATTTCTCGCTAGTTATAAAGCCCTCGACAACAAATTCAAAATTTAAAATTACGTTGCTTCTTAGAATACTACTAACAGGTGAGAACAATTTGTGGGGGATTGGTTTCATAAACATATTAATCGAGATACATCCGATGAGTAATTTCGATGAAACATCTTCTACAAGTTTTATATAAAAAGATTATGAGAAAATTTTTTCCTTTTGCAATATTAAGCATGAATATTGTATCTCTCACAAAAACAAAGATCATTCAATGACAATGTAATCTTCAGACTTCAGGGGTTGTTTACCTTAGTAGCTGTAATTTCACTTACAGTTATAGCACCTTTCCAAATTTAAATGATTTTTGCTTATCATCATCTGATTCATGGTTTCTCTTAATAGCTAGAAATCAAGGGTTTAATAAAAGAGATGGAAAACAAGGATTTGCGAAATCGCAGCATTGAAAATATCGATTCTTGTCACAATATATGAGGCTATACATAGATTAGAACATGCAGAGATGAGTATGGTGTAATAGTGAAATTTTTCAAGACACTGGATATTCTTGATTTTTGTTCAAAGAGGAAGCCCTGGATTTGGAGATTCTTTTTGACAAGATAGCCGGTGCAGCTGAGGCTTGTTTGGTGTAGAAATTGAAGCCATCAAATCTATTAATCGATGAGAGATACAATTTTGCATTTTTTTTTTTTTTTTGTTTTTTTACTACACAAAACGCAGTATTTTTGGTAACAAATGTAGTAGCATAATTTGAATATCTTATAAAAACAATGTATGTTGTGTAATAACCACTTTAAATTATTTTCATTTCACAAGCTTTTTATAATAAATAGGTTACGATAAGAGTACGTACACCTTGTGGAGCATCACTTTCTTATAAAAAGGGCAATTCAACAACCATTAACTATTCAACCTTCCGTGCGACATATATATTTTCTACTTAATATTTATAGAAATTCATATATTTAGTTCTACTTAATATTTAGTGAAATTTGCAATGTTGGACACCTACCTATGAGCTTTGTAGAAATTTGGTCATCAACCTACTTTTTGACATGAAATGTCCCCAATGCTTACTCTAGACTCCCATCCTTGATGCTTGATAGGTCATCCATTAACTAGACATAGTCCTATACACGTTACATTGGAGAGAGTTTTTTAAATAATGTCTATTTTAATTTAGAGCCTGTTTGATACTCATTTTTCATTCATAAAAATGAAAAATATGCCCGTTGTCAATCACATCTAGCCATCATTTTTGAATTTTTATTTCTTACGTGGGAACCATAACGACTATATTTTTCATTCTCATTCTACAAAAAATGAGAATCAAACGAGGCCTTATATTGCAACCTCTCTAGTACAATCCACTGTAGTACTGAAAATGCAGTTAGATTCAATAACATGGAGTCAATAAACTAATCGACATTACAGTCCTAAAATTGAGTAGCTATAAACTTTATCCAAATTGATCTAAAAGGAAAGTAATTGTCAAATATGGTAGTCGGGATCACCTTATCAAAGGGTGTTAGTTTGACCTTTTTTGAAAAATTCCCTAAACTATCGGGGGCTCAAATTATGATAAGATTGCTGACAATGATGAAAATCATAAGATTTTGCTGGCACTTTAGGGGTCAGTTCCTCCTATACAACACAAGGTTGATAATATCAATTATCACACTTGATTAGTTAATTCCATTTGGCTTAGACATTTAAATACAGAACGTCGCATCAAAATACGCCTTAGTACTAGGGACTAACAAAGTAAGAATCAAGTGCTAAAATCCTGCCAGTGAAAATGGAGATAGATGGCAAGAAAAACCGAAAATTACTAAACAGGGTGAAGGAGCTGATCATGTGCTGATAACCAATGTAACAATTTTTGAACGAGTTAAAGAAGCTGGCAAACGAGCAGAAAGATTGTGAAATGAGAAAATATGGTAACAGCGACAGAGAGCATAAAGAGAAAAGGAAAGTAAGCCATTGCTTGAATTTATTGAAGAGTATGGTAAATTCCTCTTCTGTCTTCTATATACACAAAAGAATGTAACCCAATACGCAGTACTATTTACTGATTCAAATTACATGACAGGAAAAATATCAGGTCATTCACTGGGAAAACAAATCGACGATGAAAGCAGAGACGTCAAAAGTGAAGCAGCAAAAAAGGAACCGCCAAATTGGATGTGTCTTGGTTCTTAATGTTTTGCAATGTTTCAAGTTTATCAAGAGATACCACCATAGCCAGAGAGAGAAACATACACAATTTAATCTTTGTTAGTCTTCTCTCATTCATAAAACCAAATTTCAGGAAATAAAATGGTAATCTTTCCCTCAATGTCATTATCATTAGGAAAAATACTAGAAAAGATCAATCAGATCAAATTCTAGCAGGTTTTAGAGACCAATTTATTTGTACCAAAATCCATATCCGCTAGTTAAAAAATTGAAAGAAGTAATGAATAAATACAATTTGCAAAACAAATCCACAAGAAAGAAAAGGAGGGTACTTAGCAGTTAGGACATAATCAGCCCATCAGAGTATTCCAGTTGGAGGTTCTTTATAAGTACTAAAGTTTCAACTTTCGTAGTGCATGGGGCATATCAAAAGGCCTGCAAATTAAATACCTCATGACTTAATTCTGTGATTTGTGTGCACAAGACAATAGGTAGAAGAAATGCAATTGATCTAGAAGTTGTTTCAAGATTTATATTTTGGTTCAACATACGATTTAAGATTTGAAACATTGAAACAAACAGGCACTTTACACATATGTATGCCTCCTTTTAAAAAGAGAATGTTGACATATGAAATGTACAATTACAGTAGAAGTTTAGAAACATACATCGAAAGAGGCAGCAATCCAAAGAACAATTTTGGAGAAGACAAGGAAATTTGAGCAATCAACATTGGCCAGTTCCTAAGATGTCATCGGGAATTTCAGAATTTTCTGGTTAATTTCACATTTTCTACTATTTACTTGACCTAGTAATTGTGAGAAAAAAAAATATTCCATCTATGCATGTTTGGGAGTGTTTAAAAGCTCCTTTATGCTCTCCCAAACATGATGATTTGAGCCTTAAACTTCAGGAAATATTTGACAAAAGTAAATTGTCCTTTCCCTAATCTCAAAACTCCAAAAATTTCCTATTGCAAAATATTATAGACTACTGCAGCCCAGCAGCCGAACTCACTATTGGATTTTGGGTTCCATCTTAAGAGGTGTAGCCCTAGCCCTTAAGTATTATTTTGATAATCAGACAGAACGTTCTAAGACGATAATTCTACCAACACCGTAGAATTATTCAATTTTCTTTTATTGAATCTCTGAATATAAGTACAAATTTCGCAAGGAAACCACCAGCAGCAAATCGAACGCTAAATCCTATTGCAAATCAATCTCAAAACACTTGAAACAGAAGCGGAAAAATCCGATAATATACATACAAATACTGTTTTGAATCTTTCTGGGTGGGTTCAATTCAAGCTCTGGATTCAAATTGAAATAATTAAACTAATTTACCTAGTTGTGTTATTAAGCATAAAATTCAAAATCCTACCACAAGCATATCTCAGACGAGGATAAATCCTGCCAGTATAAACACTTGACTGTCTCCACATATCCTCCATAGTCTCCACAAATAGATTCAAGTTTCTGATTGGAGGGATGTAAAGAATCAAAGGGACTGCAGAAAACGCCACTGTGAAGAACAACTCCAACATTTCAGCCGATTAAGACAGAGATGATTAATCAAAGAAACGGGTTTTACGGATATTCCTTTAATTTGTGGATGAATTTGACTTGGCTGAGATTCGCTTTTGAATTTTTATTGATCTGGCTGACTTTTGTTCATTTCTTGTATACGGAGTTGCCGTAAACCAATTTTATTTTATAGGCTAAAAACCCTGGAGGTGAGACAGCTTTAAGGATATTTATTTTAGTCACTCAACTATTATTTATTTCAATGTTACTGCTAACATTTATATTTTACTTCAATTTACTCGTTACATTTTCGCAACTACGAGTACATAATTTCCCGTATATTTTGAACTCTAACGTTGAGTATCTTAAAATGATTATTTTGTTTTGTTTGTTTAACAAGGCAAACTCATGCATTTATCATTAAATACCTATTTGATGTATATTAAAATCAAATTGAATACAATTCAAATTCAGTAATTAATTTTAATCATCCATATCATAGGATCAAAAATTTTCAAGCATATACCAACCCGACTTAGCCTTCAACCTCTAACTAGAAAAAATTAATCATCGTTTTTCTTTTTTTCAATCAATCAATATCAAATTTTTTGCTATCCTCCCATCCTCCTCTCAATCCCAATTGAGTTTCCAACAAGTCGAACCTGACTTTTTAACTTCATCTTCATCTTCATCTTTAGTCTCATGAACTCGCTAGACTCGAACATTAAATGAACGATCATACATCTTTGTTTCACCACTCAAGCATAAACAATAATATCATGTACCACTTGAAGTTATCCAATGAGATATTTTTTGTCAAGCATGTCTTGTAAGTGTGAATGGAGGTGCACAATTGAATTGATAATATACACATTTGTTTTATGTTTCTGGTTAAATACATTTGGAAAACATGTTTTTACGTGTGTAAAATAAAACGTGCAAATTTTTTCGTCCATCTGAATATCTAGCATCCACGTCACAATGTACATCTGCCATATAGGAAAAATAGTTAATTTGGAGATGGGAATATGATGGGTGACTTATTTTAAACAAATAGCAAATTAAAATGATAAAATTAGAATAAGATAAATTAAAGTGAGTAAATGAAACTTAGTTTAAACTTGGGTGACCTATAAAAAAATTCTCAACTATTGTGAGGTCTAGAATCTTTGGGAAGTGTTGATAAGCATGGGGTCCTCAGGGCATGGGAGAAAACTAGTAAAATCCACACGCATAAAAAGGCGTCCTTTGATCTTTCATATCCTTTTTATTCTTCGAAATTCAAATTCTCTAATCAGGCTTCAGCTTATTGAGACTATAAATTTGAAAATAAATAAAAAAGGTTAGTGAAGGAAAAGTCGTTAACCCCTAAAGCATCATGACACAAGTGAAGAGAAAACGCAAATAAGTAAAAAAAATATTTTGCTCTATTATACAAAAAATCGAGCATTTTTCGATACACGGAACAAACAATAAAAGAAAATAATTATTAGAAAAAAAAATGCAAAAAGATTGAATGTTGAGTTTAATTTCATTCAAAACTACTACCTATATTTAATGGACTAGGAGCACAAAATAAAATTTGTATACCTTTTTTTTTTTTTTTTTTTTTTTTTTTTATGTGTGGAATCTTCGAGGTTCTTCTTCTCCATCAAATGGCGAAATTGGGTGGATCCAGTTAGCCCACCTGTCAAGAAGGGGTTGTTACAAGAAACCAAATTTGCCTCCTTAATATGCTCTTAGGTGACATTTCCTAATAAAGTTTAATTTGCACATGATGTTAGGTCTCTGAGCTGACCACGGGATAACTTAACAAAATGAATGAACAACAATTTTAGATGTGTCATTCTCAACTATAAACATGTGCCAATCTTCTAGCCTAATATGGACCTACTAAAACACATCTCTCAAAATAGACTCACAAAGAAGACATACAAAGTGGGAAAATGTTGACCATCGAGGCCACGTAATGTATACTTTCTCATTAAGATAACCACGTAAATGCATTTTTAATGTCAAGTTGGTTGAGATGTAAATATGGACGACAAGAGAAAGCTGGCTCACGGGTCAGCCATCTAGGTTTAGCTTGGCCCACAAGCTTTTCAATTTTTTATTCTAAACAAAATTTAAGCAAGAATAAAAAAATTAAATATCGGATGACAAAAAAGAAATTGAATGTAATTAAATAAAAGAAATATGGCGATTTTGAAGGCGAGCCCGCCTTTCGGCTCACAAAGCCCATGGGCTTTTCTTGTCGAGCTCGGAACACCTTGCCTAGCAAAAGTCCGAGCTCGGCTCGACACATGGGCTTATGGTGAAATGAGTTGAGCTTCCCATAAGTTAGCTCTCATGAGCCAGACTGGCAAGCAAATGGTGACCCTGTTGTCAGTGGTGGATTCAGGTAGTAGCGAGCTAGGGCGGTCGCCCTATCTGGATCCGTCGGAACCTTTGTTTCGATGAATTACAGTTATAGAGACAAAGACATGAGACTTGAGATTGAGAGACGCCGAGCGAGGAAGGGAAAAAATAAGAAGAGGGGATCTTGGGTTTAGTTGGGGCAAGCCATTTTTTTAAAAAATAGGCAAGCCCTGGCCTAATAAATAGGAGAAATTGTCCAGCCTCAGTCCCATATCAATTTCATTTCCCCCAAGGCCCAACCTAAATCAACAGACAACAATCCCAGACCGGCAACAGAGCGATTGAGCAAACCCTTCAGTACAATTTCCATTCCGAATTTTCAATCCATAATTTTCATTTCTATATTTCCATTCAAAACAGAAGCAACAGTCGAGACATTGGGGCATGGGTGAGTTCACTTATTGAATCATCGAGCTAGTAGCGGCGTCAGGGTAACTGCGACTGTGGCTTGTGGGTTCACTTCTGCAAAGTCAGGGGCGAGTCGCGACAGTGTACAATGCGGTGCAAGCGTGCAAGGTGCAACAGTAGCAGCAGCAGCGGTGTGCCGACATGGTGCAGGCTGTGTAGCTATGCAAGTGAGTTCACTGTTCACTGATTTGAGTTCACAAGGTGCAAATCCTTTTGTTGTCTTTTTTCGCGAATTGCAAAGTGAAATTAGAATTACTATTATTGTTGAACTGTTGAAACTTGAATGTTGAATTGTTAATTTATTGTACTTGTTTGAGTTGTTTGTTGAGACTTGAGAGTTGCTTTTTTTACTTTTGAGTCCTTGATTGTGTTAAGTGACTTGTGTCTGTTGATTTTTTACTATTAAGTTACCTTCACCCTTGAGTGTTAAGTTCTTGATTTGTAAAGTGGCATTTATAATTACTCAATTACTCAAATCATGTATCAATTAGGAGCTATTACTTATTACTGAGAATTATGATTTTTTAATCAATTCTAATTGAAAATTAAATTGCGCATTTTGCATATTAGGAAACGATTTTTTCAACCGAAACGAAAGTCTATACCTAGTTTTCCTAGTTATAGTTGTATTTCTAGTCCCGCCACTACTTCTAGACGAGCACACGAGTTGTTAAATAGCACAAAGAAGTATTGAGTTCAATTCAACGTGAATGATCTCGTATCTGATCCAGAAAAATGCCCTCATATCGAGTCATATTCCCCTAATATCAGAGATGATGTTAGGATACTTGGAAAAATGTTATTGCCAACCATATGGACATGACGTTCCAAGAAGACGATTAGGAAATGATAACAGGTGTTTTCGGAAAGAATGATTTTCTGAATTTTATTGGTTGAAGTACAGTATAGAAAATTATGCGTTCGTTGATAGTGCTCATAATCAAGCTTTTGCAACATGTTCCAATTTGATGAATCAAAAGTGAAGTATCTCCTATGTTATTTCTAGCCAAAGTAGTAGTAAAAAAAAATTTATAGGACAAGGTTGTCTGCGATACTAGATTGTACTAGATTCCTCTTGATACAAGGATTGTCATATCGTGGTCATGATGAATCGAAAGAGTCTCTTAATAGAATAAATCTAATTGAAGTACTAAATTTATATGCAACTCGTTGTAAGGAAATTAATGAAGTAGCATTTAGTAATGAGCCTGGAAATGATCAAATGACTTCACCAAACATTCATAAGGATTTAGTTAATTGTTGTGCTGTAAAGACGATAAGGTCTATTATCAATGAGATGTGTGATTCTTTGTTTTCAATTTTGGTTGATGAGACTCAGGATAATTCTACAAAAAAGAACAAATGATGGTTGTTTTGATGTTTGTTGACAAAAGTGAGCAAATGAGGAGCGTTTGTTGGGCATTTTTCATGTCACTAATACTTGTGTCCAATCACTCAAGGATGCTATTGATGCAACGTTTTCTATACATGGGTTAAGCATATGGGTTGATGACATATTTTAGTGCCCAATATGGAGGATATTGTAGTATTGAAAGGTCGACATAGGCATGCAGTTCAGCTAGTGACTTATTATCATCGTTTTTTTGTTGATTTGTATTGTCATGTGATAGATTCAATTTTACAAGAGTTGAATGATTTTTTTCCAGAAACAACTATTAAGCTTTTGACTTGCATTTCATGTTTAAGTCCGAGAGATTCATTTGCAGCTTTTGATATTTTTAAATTGGTACGTCTCGCTCAGTTCTATCCTTTGAATTTCAATAGTGAAGAGCTTTTATTGCTTAGATCTCAACTTGATAAGTTTATTGTGCTTGTGAGAATGGACGAAACTTTCTTCAACCTCAAAAGCATATCTTGTGTAGCTCAGAAATTGGTTGAAACTAAAAGTTCTTGTTATTTTCCATTGGTTTATAGGCTGATCACATTGGTTTTGATATTACTTGTGGCAACTATAAGTGTAGAAAATGTATTCTTTGTTATGAATCTAATCAAGAGTGACTTGCACAACAAAATGAGAGATGAATTGTTAAATGACAATTAGTTAGTTTATATGGAGAAATATTTTTTTATAAAACTTGAGAATGAGGCAATATTGCAATTTTTTTGGCATTGGGTTGTATTGAACTATATTTTCATATGTATATAATTTTTACGTTTTAGTGCATTTACATATATATTGAATAATTTTTAATATTATATAATCAAATTTTAATAAACGACTAGTCGGATCAGGCTATTATGATTGTTGATTGTCGACGGTCAACGATCAAAGTCAAATTCCACCCTAGTTGAACGTTCATGCTAGATTCGTCCTTGCCTGTTGCCGCCTTTATATAAGTTGAACGATTAGTCAAGTTCAAGGAACTTTTCGAGGAAAAGCACAAGATTACTATCATAGAAATGACATAAGGAGCAATGAGCCGACGAAGATTCCCTAAAAGATGCTACAAAAATTTCATTAGTGAAATGTAAAGGACATGAACATGCTTCTTCTCCTCAAAAAAATTGGAAATAAGCAATAAAGACGCTGCAAATGTCACTACCAACAAGGGACGTTCATCCTACCTCTCAAAAGTCGAAAGAAAATTCTTTTTTTCAATATTTGAGAAAAAAAGGTGACTAAAGCGAGGGAGATGAATGCACGAGCGATGTGGCTTTGACCTAAACCATTGATTTTGATTATTGAAGACATTGTTTTTCATTGTTGTCGTGTATCGTTTTCATTAATATGTTTGTTCAATTAACTCTCTGACCAATTATTAATTTATTTGTGAATGGTAACAAGTCATGATGTGTGTTGTTTGTTTAAATCAAATATTAAAAATTAGGAAATTTAGCTAGGAGATTGAGATATATAATTTTTACAATCATTACATGAATGTTTTGGTGGGATGATGTATTTAATTATGTTTACATTCATATAGATATAAAGTGTTTACTTAATTAGGTAAAATTGAATTTACTCACGAGATTTTCAATTATTTTAGAAAATTTAAATAACATACACAATATCAATATTTGCCCCTGATTTTATATGATAAGTTAAGGGGAGTATTAACGTTTGTTATCATAGCATAATATTAGTTTAGAAAATAGAGTAGGAAACAACTTTCATGTTACTTTTTCATTTTGGTTCATATATTTAATAAGATTTTTAGTATGGCAATAATAAGTAATACAGATTTCATAATAACGATAATACGAATTTCGTTGCTCCAATTTATTACGAGTTTGACAATATAGTGCATTTTAGGTTTTTCCAAGGCTAACTCCACAAACAACATTTGCAACTCAACATCAACATATACATACGCATAAATCAATCAAAATCCACCAAAATTTATCAAATTAAATGAAAGAAAGTAGAGAGAGCCCACTAGCCATATGGTAAGAGAAAAATCTTGAAATCTTTTGCAATTTAATACGGATTGGATTGTCAAAACTTTTTGATTGGTCTGGATACAAATTTTTGTTAAACTTACAAATTTCTTATAAAAGAAACAATTATAATTTAGAGAAGAAACAATTTTCAAAATGATTACCATATCTACAATGTAGATAGTGTAGATCAAATATTCATTGATAGAATTTTTCAATTACTTGAAAATTGATGGAAATCTCATGGAATACGAGGATAGGGATCAGCTGCTAAAACGGAGTCATCTGGAAGATGAGGTTTTGTAATGGCTATGGGCTCTAGATGTACAAGTCGTTGGGGCATATCGTACAAACGAGATATTGAATCCTTCACTAAGTTCAATGTCTTCAGTGCAACAATTATTTTCTTTATGTTTTGCGGCAATTTTCCCAAATACTAAATTATAAGCAGAATAATATCATTTGTACATAATGGTTTATATACAAATTAGGAATAAAAAAAAAGTGAGAATTTTTTTTTCTTATTTAATTGAAAAAAATCTTATCCAATCATATTTCATCACATTATGTATATGTAAACCATTTTGTACATATAACACAATCGTTATAAGGAAATCTACTAACTTGTGGTCGAACAGCGGAAGCTGTGTGCCCATTTTGAGACAAGAAAAAAAAAATTAATTTTTCCCTATTATTTAACCTAAAACCTAAAAACAAAAGGAAAATTAGGCCGGGGCACGATCCGGAAATTTTTCGGGTATTTAGTAAATGGAATCGTCGGGTTCAAATATAATTATGGAACCGTTCGAGTTCGATTCTGTTCGGTTTCGTACTATAATTAAATTTTTTAATATTTATAACAACATTACATAAATACAACTACTGACAGTCTGACACGTTCAATCTTAGTTTTTACAAATTAATGTTATAAAATTTAATAACATATAAATGACAAATTGTCCAATAAAATTAATTTACCAATGTATACAAATATCAAAAAGTAGATACTAATACTAAAATATCTGTGATTCATATCAATAATTCATTTGCTTCAAACATTCAAGTCTACATAAAAAATGAAATATAAATTAGAAGTCATATAGATAAAATATTTTAAAGTATTGCTAATACTTATCAACTATTTAATTTAACCATCAATTGCTTGACTTGTCATACTAACTAGTAACTAGTACTAAGAAACTCTAAAAAAAAAAGGGGAGAATTCATAAACCAGGTTTTAACTATAGCCAATTCAAAATTTAGGTCTTAAGGTTTTAAAATACAAAAATCAGGTGTCCATTAATTAATTAAAAATATTTTATTAATTAATTATTTTAATGTCACAATTATACGATTCATGGTCACAGTTACATAATTAAATGTCACAACTAATTTACTGATCACATATTATCAAATTAATTGGTCACAAATTATTTCGAGTTCACAAATCAAAAAATTTATAGGTCACAGATTATTTCGAGGTCATAAATAAAAAAAATTATAAATCACAGATTTTGTCGAGATCACAAATCAAAAAAATTATAAATCACGATTTATCTATCGGTCACATATTTTAAAATTTGTTGGTCACAAATTACTTTTTTAGTCACAAATTATCAATTAGGAAATGATAACATGTGTTTTCAGAAAGAATGATTTTCTGAATTTGATTGGTTGGAATACAGTATAGAAAATGATGCGAGTTCGTTGATAGTGCTCATAATCAAGTTTTTGCAAACTGTACTAATTCGATGAATAAAAATTAAAGTGTCTCCTATGTTATTTCTAACCAAAGTAGTAGTCAACAAAAAAAAAATTATAGGACAAGGTTGTCTGCGATGCTACATTGTACTAGATTTTTCTTGATACAAGGATTGTCATCTCGTGGTCATGATGAATTGAAAGAGTCTCTTAATAGAATATAAATTAATATGCAACTAGTTGTAAGGAAATTAATGAAGTGGTATTTAGTAATGCTCCTGGAAATGACCAAATGACTTCACCAAACATTCATAAGGATTTGGTTAATTGTTGTGCTGTAGAGACGACAATATCTATTATCAATGAAATGTGTGATTCTTTATTTTCAATTTTGGTTGATGAAACTCGGGATAATTCTATAAAAGAACAAATGATGGTTGTTTTGATATTTGTTGACAAAAATGAGCAAATGAGAAGCGTTTGTTGGGCATTTTCATGTCACTAATACTTGTGTCCAATCACTCAAGGATGCTATTGATGAGATGTTTTCTATACATGGGTTGAGCATATGGGTTGATAGACATATTTTAGTGCCCAATATGGAGGATATTGTAGTATTGAAAGGTCGACATAGGCATGCAGCTCAGCTGGTGACTTATTATCATTGCTTTTTTGTTGATTTGTATTGTCATATGATATATTCAATCTTACAAGAGTTGAATGATTGTTTTTCAGAAACAACTATTGAGCTTTTGACTTGCATTTCGTGTTTAAGTTCAAGAGATTCATTTGCAACTTTTGATATTTGTAAATTGGTACGTCTTGCTCAGTTTTATCCTTTGGAGAGCTTTTATTACTTAGATCTCAACTTGACAAGTTTATTATGCTTGTGAGAATAGACGAAACTTTCTTCAACCTCAAAAGCATATCTTGTGTAGCTCAGAAGTTGGTTGAAACTAAAAATTCTTATTATTTTTCATTGATTTATAGGCTGATCACTTTGGTTTTGATTTTACCTGTGGCAACTATAAGTGTTGAAAATGTATTCTCTGTTATGAATCTAATCAAGAGTGACTTGCGCAACAAAATGGGAGATGAATTGTTAAATGACAATTAGTTAGTTTACATGGAGAAATATCTTTTTATAAAACTTGAGAATGAGACTAATGCAACTTTTTTGGCATTGGGTTGTATTGAACTATAATTTCATATGTATATATTTTTTTACGTTTTAGTGCATTTACATATATATTGAATAATTTTTAATATTATATAATCAAATTTTAATAAACGACTAGTCGGACCGGGCTATTATGATTGTTGATTGTCGACGGTCAAAGTCAACTTCCACCCTAACTGAATGTTTATGCTGGATTCGCCCCTGCCTGTTGCCGCCTTTATATAAGCGAAACGATTAGTCAAGTTCAAGGAACTTTTCAAGGAAGAGCACAAGGTTACTATCATAGAAATGACACAAGGAGTGATGAGCCGAAAATTTCATTAGTGAAATGTAAAGGACATGAACATGCTCCTTCTTCTCAAAAAATTGGAAATAAGCAATAAAGAAGCTGCAAATGTCACTACCAACAAGGGACGTTCATCCTACCTCTCAAAAGTCGAAAGAAAATTCTTTTTTCCAATATTTGAGAAAAAAAGTGACTAAAGCAAGGGAGAGGAATGCATGAGCGATGTGGCTTTGACCTAAACCATTGATTTTGATTATTGAAGACATTGTTTTTCGTTGTTGTCATGTATCGTTTTCATTAATATGTTTGTTCAATTAACTCTTTGACCAATTATTAATTTATTTGTGAATGGTAACAAGTCATGATGTGTGTTGTTTGTTTAAATCAAATATTAAAAATTAGGAAATTTAGCTAGGAGATAGAGATATATAATTATTACAGTCATTACATGAATGTTTTGGTGGGATGATGTATTTAATTATGTTTAAATTCATATAGATATAAAGTGTTTACTTAATTAGGTAAAATTGAATTTACTCACGAGATTTTCAATTATTTTAGAAAATTTAAATAACATACACAATATCAATATTTGCCCCTGATTTTATATGATAAGTTAAGGGGAGTATTAACGTTTGTTATCATAGCATAATATTAGTTTAGAAAATAGAGTAGGAAACAACTTTCATGTTACTTTTTCATTTTGGTTCATATATTTAATAAGATTTTTAGTATGGCAATAATAAGTAATACAGATTTCATAATAACGATAATACGAATTTTGTTGCTCCAATTTATTACGAGTT
Source organism: Osmanthus fragrans (assembly GCA_019395295.1). Classification (NCBI taxonomy): domain Eukaryota; kingdom Viridiplantae; phylum Streptophyta; class Magnoliopsida; order Lamiales; family Oleaceae; genus Osmanthus; species Osmanthus fragrans. Next base: position 8,723,994 of record CM033356.1, read on the forward strand.
TGACAATATAGTGCATTTTAGGTTTTTCCAAGGCTAACTCCACAAACAACATTTGCAACTCAACATCAACATATACATACGCATAAATCAATCAAAATCCACCAAAATTTATCAAATTAAATGAAAGAAAGTAGAGAGAGCCCACTAGCCATATGATAAGAGAAAAATCTTGATATCTTTTGCAATTTAATACGGATTAATCTACTTGTACAATGATGATTGACAGGGTTTGTTGACAATATTTGATGTGGCAAAATTTGGACTGTTGATTTAAAAATAATTTTTTAATTTTTTGAAATAGATGAATGTGATGATGCTAAATCACGATTGTCAACAAATATTGTCAACCATCATTGTACATATAGCATGATTCATTTAATACAGATTGGATTGTCAAAACTTTTTGATTGGTCTCGATACAAATTTTTGTTTAACTTACAAATTTCTTATAAAAGAAATAATTATAATTTAGAGAAGAAATAGTTTTCAAAATGATCACCATAACTACAATGTAGATAGTGTAGATCAAATATTCATTGATAAAAAATTTTAATTACTTGGAAATTGATGGAGGTCTCATGGAGTACGATGATAGGGATCAACTGCTAAAATGGAGTCATCCGGAAGATGAGATTTTATAGTGGTTATGGGCTCTAAATGTACAAGTCGTTGGGACATATCGCACAGACGAGATATTGAATCATTTACTAAGTTCAATGTCTTCAGTGCAACAATTATTTTCTTTATGTTTTGTGGCAATTTTCCCAAATACTAAATTATAAGGAGAATAATATTATTTGTACATAATGGTTTATATACAAATTAGGAATGAAAAAGAAGTGAGAAAGTTTTTTTTTTTTCTTTTTTAATTGAAAAAAAATCTTATCCAATCATATTTCATCTCATTATGTATATGTAAACCATTTTGTACATATAACACAATCGTTAGAAGGAAATCTACTAACTTGTGGTCGAACAGCAGAAGCTATGTGCCCATTTTGAGACAAGAAAAAAAATTAATTTTCCCTATTATTTAACCTAAAACCTAAAAACAAAAGGAAAATTAGGCATGGGCATGGTCCGATTCGGTTCTGAAGATAATCGAACCGGACTGAAAATTCAAAATTGGTTATGTAGTTTGATACATAAAAATTAAAACTATAGCCAATTCAAAATCCAGATTTTAAATGTAAAAATCAGGTGTCCATTAATTATTTCAAGGTCCATAATTCCTTTAATTATGGTCATAGTTACATAATTAAAGGTCACAACTAATTTACTGATCACATATTATCAAATTAATTGGTCACAAATTATTTCGAGTTCACAAATTAAAAAATTTATAAGTCACATATTATTTCGAGATCATAAATAAAAAATTTTATAAGTCACAGATTTTGTCGAGGTCACAAATAAAAAAAATTATAAGTCACGATTTATTTATCGGTCACATTTTTTTAAATTTGTTGGTCACAGCTTATTTTTTTAATCACAAATTATCGAATTTTAAAGTCACAATTGAGTAATTGGTCACAGATAACCAAATAGTGGGTCACATGCCACCGCCGCCGCCACTACTGCTAACGTCACTTGCAACCAACAAAAATTGCCACCACCAGATTAATCAACTGACACACACACTACAAGCAACACGGACACAACCTAAGCAACACTCCACCACCAGCCATTTCACTCCATTTCACCACCAACAGTCTTTCCCAGACACGGACACAACCATTTCACCACCAGCAGCCATTTCACGACCACCTCACCACCACAACCACCAACAAACCACGATTTTCAACTACAAACCACCACCAGATCCACCGCCCACCGCCAACAAAAAATTTATCCTCATCACCTTCAACCCCTGAATCCGCATAAACACTACCCAAAATTGCCACCACAAAAACACCATCACCACCACGCAAAACCACACAAAAACACCACAGCCACCACCACAAATCCCCAATACCACCGCTTCTGCAACTCGCGCACAGAATCATTCCACCGTCGCACGATTCGCCAACACCACAACTTCGCAAATATTGCAGAACAATTGTAGCGACATCATCACACAACTGCATAACCGAAGGGAAAAGTGCGGCGGTACGGTCATTCGCGAAGGGGAAAAGTGCAGCGCGCGATGGATCTGCTTCACCATGTTCTTCATTACAGCAAAACAGACGAGGCATGCTCCGACGACGACGTTGTTTGATGAAGAGGAAGTCAGGGAGATGAAGAGAGGGAGTCGAGATGAGAAGAGAGGGAGAGAGAGAGAGAGAGAGAAAGAGAGCGAAAATGATCTAGGGTTTGTGTGTGGTGAGTTAATTATAATACCTGATTTATGATTAATTAAACTTTGAACCTGATTTTTTAAAAGTGATCTTTAAAGATCTGCTATTGTGTAATTTCCACAAGAAAAAATTGGGTTTGATTGGGCTAGTTAGGCATGAACTTGAGAGTTGGAGCATTAATAATTTAATTAGTTAATTTGCTGATTTGTTTAGAAAAAAAATTTAAAAATTAAATTTATTTCACATATAAAAATTAAAAATTTTTAAAAAATGAGTTCTTCGATTTTTGGTCTAGAATTGAGATTCGAATCGAACTCGTTAATTCTCGATTTAAATCTTCGTTCGAATATTTAATTTACGAAAAATCGCTCGGCGATATGCGCAGCCCTAACGAAAATCAACACTCGTACATAATGGTCCCACTAGCCCAGAATGTTGTGGAAGGTAACGGGTAACCTTCTCCCTTTCCGCCAAAACCAAAAACATCAAAGCTCAACTGCTTCAATCGCGTTCAAGAATTGAACAATTGGAAGCAATTACGGTAGTTTTGATATGATTTTGGCTCCTTACAATCTTTCCCCAAATTTCCTCCACAACCCATTAAATGCTCATCAATTCAACTCAGTTTCAAGAATCAATTACAGAGTACCAAAAAAATTGCAAATTATTAGTGCCCAGAAGAGATGCTTGAGGTGCAACACCCTTTATGAAGACAAGGACAACTCCCCAATTGCTTGCTCCTTCCATGGCCACACCACTGGTATGAAAATATGCCCATGTGTATTTTCTTAACTGCAGTCTTGTATATGAAAGGTAACTTTCATTGACATGGGTTTGTTTTGAAAATTGGTTTAATTCTTGATTGATGGGATACTTTAAGCTAAGGAAATGCTATTTGTGTTATCTGTATGCTATTAGTCTATACATTTGGGTTGTCATACTGCAAGTTATATTACCAGTTGAGTGACAATTCATATACTAGCTACTGAGGGGCGTGCACTCGTGTGTCTGTAATTTAAAACATCAAAATATAGAAAAATAATTTTACACTTGTACTATGAAGAAAGGAAGAGGCAGTCTCAGATGTTTTTTTTTTTTTTTTCAGTATGAAATTTCTACCTTTGCTTTATGCATATGCCCAACGCAGGATGAGAATCAAATAATCATGTACAACTGTAAAATCTTCAGAACTAGTTGCCCTTTTAAATCTTGTATGGCTCCGTTTGATAGGCGAAAATTTTTTCGGGAAGTTGGAATCCACTTTTGCACTGTTTGATAGCGTTTTTTTCCATGGAATTAGTTTCCAGCGTTTTTCAAGGTACAATCACTTGAAGCGTGATTCCGTGGAATTCAATTCCTTGCTATATGGTGGGAATTGGTTTCCACATTTTTTTTTTTTTTTTTTAGCAATAGAAACAAATTCTAAGATAAAGGGTAAAAAAATTTATCCATTTAATTGACAAATTTCATGTAAAACAATGCCAAACGTAAAAATAAAAATTAAATTTTTTTTTTGACAATCTAAATATATTTTGTCCCCAATGGTAAAAAAATTTATCCATTTAATTGACAATTTGCATGAAAAATTAAGCCAAACGTATTATAATAGAAAAGTGGAAAATTATACCAATCAAACACTTTTAATTCAATTCCCGGTAAAACAATTCCAAGCAATTCAATTCCCTGGAATATAATTCCTTTCCACCCATTTTCCATCCTTGCAATCAAACGGACCCTAATTTATGTTCAAATAGAAATAGATTTAAGATGGTGTAGATCAATTAAATTGATCACAATCTTGCATGTTGGAATTTTCTGAAAGGGGAAGTATGGAAACAGGAATAAAATTTCAATCCAAGAACTAGAAAAAAAAAAAAATCCTCTGCCCATTTTAAATGGCATGAACGGCCATTTACTACCAAGAAGAGAAAACTCCACAGTTCTCCCAATCCCATGGAGTGGAGTAGGGAGGGGAGTTGCAGGGAATAGTGATCACCATACCTTTCACTCCCAATTCATGCCTCTATCACTATCTCATTTCCTACTTTGTCTTCCATTAACAACCCCTACTTCTATCTATCTGAATTATTATGATCCAAGTAACATTATATTGGTATGTTTAGCTAAAGAAGATCACTGAAATGTGATAATTGCAGGTCTGTCTGAAATGGAAGATTTACTTTGCATTCCATCTACTATTTGGTTCTTTAGGCCAATGCTATAGAAATATTTTTTAGCTCTGATATTTCTGGGTACGGGTACAGATAATCAATATCTGTATGTATCATTTGGTTAATATGTACAGGCGTATTTGGAAACAAGAGATATTACATCAACTACATGTTAATGCTTTTGCAGTGGAGATAAAATAATAACTTATACTGCCTAGGAATTAGATAAAACCTAAATCTTTTTCGGTAATGCTTAAGAAATGGTACAAGAGGTTTGAAAAATTGTTGATGCACAGGTAACACGATGATTTGTATACCTTCTGCTGAAATTCAATTACAAGTGACATTTTCACAATATTTGATTTGTGAATTGTGATTGAGTAGAAATGTGAAGAAACTTCTTTTGGTTCCTTTTCGTTCTTGACATACAGCTATCAACTTACCATGCGATGATAAGCTGGTCATGTATCCATTATCAACAGGGCATAGGGTGATGGCTGCTATCTGAAGTTAAAATGCTTATCTGTTAAATGAAGGAATAGCATTTATTGTGTCAATTCTTATCTGAGTTTTATTGAAGAGGCTTAATTGTGAATATCTGTCAATTCTTATCTGAGTTTTATTGAAGAGGCTTACTTGTGAATATCTGTAGCAGTCTCACATGAACACAAATGGAAATGGCAAACATCCAAAATAAAATTTATTAGAATTGAACTTCCAAGGCGTTTGTGTCAAAAACATTAACACTTGAAATTTATAAATGGCCTTCGAGTCCTTGAGGATTTTGAGTTGTCCGATTCATCCACATTTATAAATCTGGGCCGAAGTTAAATGGTCCATTTAAATCCAGAAATCTTGGAAGTTGAACCTGAGTCATCTGGAAGTAGCTTATTAGCTCTTGCTTTTTATCAAAATATGTATTCATAGAACACGGTCTTGTTAAGATTCATTCTGAGTTAACCTCTGGCATGTTGTAACCATCTGGAAGCTACGTTCTCAACTACGCAGGAGAGAAGGGATTATTTTCCTTTGCACCACCTCACCAAGGAATTGACGGGGAATGGAGTGATAAATCGGGAGTAATTGTCTACAAATGGAATGAGAAAGACAACAGACCAAACACTGGCATATCCAACTGGAAAAAACGATGGAGCTGTTGTGCTGAATATGACAAAAATGCTGCACCTTGTCGACAAGGATGGCACGTCTCTTACGATGATGGCTTCACCTTGTATTAGTTACTGTCGCTTTCTAATTGTCTGCACAGAATAAAATAACACTCAAATATGAATGAGAAAATTATATATTTTTCCAGAATTTCCTGCATATGATATATATAGTAACTTGCAAGTGAATATTTTGCTTTGAATAGTTTCTGCGTGCAAGATTCTGTGAAGGATTTACATTTATGAAGTACGGTTTCTTGTAAGCTATTTGCAGTACATATTCTTCATCTTATTTGTAATAGTTACCCCCGTAGTATGAACTTCTAATAGCCACATGGACAGCCCATCGGCCTGAGTGTTAAGAGTGCTTGATTGATCATTTTAGAGTCATCTGAACTTCCAGTCTTGTCTAGTTTACATGACCAATTGGATGGCATTTCGAGTAGTAATGAATGATGAATCTGCTATCTTTAATGTCGACTATATCGGTATAGTTTTTAGTGTCGGACACTCAAATACACGTTTATCAACTCTTTTTATGATATTAAAGAGTGGAGAGTGTTCACTAAAATTCTATACCGCAAGTGCACAAGTCGTGTTCAAGTAATAAAGTGGAAGATGAGTTCGAGTCGATTCTTTGAGGAATGTTTATTTTTAATTTCACTACACTAGTCAATTTAATTTTAACAATGTAAACACAATAAAGTTTGATTATGAAAATAAGGAAAATACTAAAAACTCTACAAAGATAATATATCTTTAAAAAAAAATGAAAATGTGGATGTTGAGGTAGTTGGGATTTGGGATTTCACTTAAGTGTCGCTTAATTAATTTTTCAATAAGCCAATAAGCAAATTACTCAATTAAGATATTAGGGTCCGTTTGATAGAAAAATGAAAAATGGATGGCAAATAAAATATTTGGCAGGGAAGTGATTTGCCTAGAATTTGTTTTAGAGGGAATTGTAATTAATAGTGTTTGATTGATATAATTTTCCACCTAATCCGTTTGGCTTTGTTTTTCATGCAAATGGTTACTTTTTGGGATAATTTTTTTACAATCTGTATTAAAATTGGTTTGGATTGCCAAAAAGTAAAAAATAAAAATAAAAAAAATATTTTTATAAAATTTTTATGTTCGTTTGACTTCATTTTTCATGCAAATTGTCAATTAAATGGATAAAAAATTTTACCATTGAATTTAGAATATGTTTTCATTGCCAAAAAGTTAAAAAAAAAAAAAAAAAAGGAAAAAAAAAAACACCAAACAATGTGGAAAATAATTTCTCACTAAAATCATAAGAAAATATTTTCCTAGTTTTGTGTTTCAAGGGATTGTACATTAGAAATTGGTGGCAAACATTTTTCAAGGCAAATTTGGCTAATCAAACAGCCAAAAGTAGGAACTAGGAAAATATTTTCCTAGTTCCAAGGCAAATTTTAGGTATCAAACGCGCCCTTAGGCTTGATTTTTCGATTTTAGCTGATTACCTCTTTCAAACTAAGTTAACATTAATTGATTGGTTTAATCTATTATAGCTCTACATCGATTAAAATAAAAATAATTGCATTAAATCTTAGTAAAAATAGCTCAATGGGCCACCTAAAATTAGTGGTATACATCTATCCCTTACGAGAACCTAGGATAAAAATGCACAATATTCTCTCAAACATATCACAAATTACTAACTACAAACATTTATTGGCCAAATAAATGAATAGCAAGAAATATAAGGGTGTGTTGGATTGCGAACATGAAATTTGTATAGAAAAAAAATAAATTCTAAACAATTGAATAGCCTACAACTTATTTCTATGAAAATTATTAATTAAATATGTTTGATTGATTTAGTTTTCAACCTTGAAAATATTATACATGTCCATTTTTTATTGGTGGATAGATGAAAGAGAAAGGGGTATAGACGAGAGAGAAAGTGAGAATAAATTACTTGAAAAATAAAAACCACTTCCCCCTAAAAAAAAAGTGAGATTAATCTTGATTTTCACCATGGATTCTTGAAGGAAAGATTAATCTTGATTTTCACCAAAATCTCTCCACTTTTATTTGTTTTTCTCCTCTTTTTATTTCCTTTTTTGCCCTTGTTATTGCCTCGAAAATGTGTTTATGAGGGAGGATGAATCATGGGGATAAAAGCTAATTTTTCACTTTTAAAACACTAAAAAATGTCCCAAATTTTTTATATAAAAGCCCCTCAATTTTCGCTAAAAACGAAAACCAGTCTCAACTTGAAGCCGGTGCGCGCCTGGCCTAGCTCCAAGCGTGTGCCTGAGCCTTCTTCCTTCCATAATTGCATCTTCAGTCCTCCATTATTTTCACATTTGGTTCCTCAACTTTGATCATGTACATTTTGATCCTCAGATTTTGACTTTTCTTTTGACCATGCCCTTCAATTGCATCCAAAGGTCTTTCAACTTTGGCACTTGTACATTTTGTTCTCTAAATTCACGATTTCACACAATTTCAATCTCTTTTTACTTCATTTTGCCTCGTTCTATTTCCTTTTGAGATTTTGATTTACAAAAGTTATAATTACACAATTGTGAATAAAAGTCGTTCAATTGATTAAGAACCTAAGTGTAATTAAAATGTGTTGTAAGAAATAAAAATTATAGTATGAATATAATTACTATTATATTAAAATTAAATATATTACTAATAACCCTTATTTTAAATTTGAAACAATCCTTTTCAATAAATTTCTTTATTTTAATTAAGATAGGAAATTATCTTTTACTTGAAGAAAGATAATTTTTTTTTTTTCCGTTTTGCAAAAATATTAACAAACAATATTATTTTGTTCAAAAGTTGTTTTAAATATTTAACAATATCATTATAACTTTCGCATTAACTTTTTTTTACTAGAAGCCACATTTGATTATAAGATCAGTTATTATATGACACTGATCTAAGCAAAATTTAATTGTTTGAAAATTTCTTAACCAAATGTAGAAATTTGAAAATTGAATTTTTTTTAATTATATCATAATTTTTTTTTAATTAAATTTAAAAGAATAAACACAATGAATGATCAAATAAGAAAACTGTGAAGCAAATAATAACGAACTAATAATATAATAAACATGAGAGATCCACGTTAGTTATTTAAGATATGAACTACAGTCAAGGACAGACTCAAGATTATGGTTCAACAGGGCAAGACAGAATTATGTAAACAATAAACAAAAGAAAATATAAAAACAACAATAAAAATTTGCCTTGACATATTTTTCAATAGAATTTTTTCCAATGCGTGATTTCTATGCCTCAACATTTTCTTCAATAGATAGTTGAGATACTCGTTTAAAATATCTTAACACATCTTCTTTCAAATCAAAGGTCCGTGAGTTGTAGACACTGTTTGGTGAGGAGAAAAAAAAAAAAAAAAAAAAAAAAAATTATTCAAGGGTACATTAACATTAGTGCAGCATTTTAAAATATTTGCTTTCTTCCTTTATTTTTGTTGATTAGGTACTTCATTTACCGAAATTCTAGAAAATAATATCATTTTGAGAGAACCTTTAGTAATGTTCTCAACCTTTGTTTTTAGGAAAATACTTAATTGTATATCACCATTTACATAATCTTTTACAGAATGATGAGGTACAAAAAGAAAGTTAAGAAGTTTTTTATTTTATTTTTATTTGTCGATGAGATTTTGACCAAATCAAATATCGTCACATCATTTGTTGGTAAACAAATTTGTAAATAGTGATATACATATAGCACAACACCGTTGTTTTTATTACCCTTCACCTAGATACCTGGGGGAAAGCATAGGACCTTTTGGGAGGGGAGGAGGAGTTGAGATCTACTGCACTTGCTATTTTCTTGGCTATCATTCAATACATTTCTAACGCCTCAGCACATCACATCTTCTTAGCAAATGGAAAAATCTTCTTACTTTGGCATCTTAGCTGCTCCTGTGCTGTTAATGGGAAGAGGTAATATATCGAGATGTCAAAAATGTATCGGGGGATAATAGAGTGAGCTCAGGTGAGAAGATGAAAAATGGAGGTCGGCGGGGTATTTGAAAAAGCTGTCAATATCTTGTTAACTTAGTTCATTTTAAGTATAGTAGTATTATGCGTAACCTCAATGGGTGAATAAATTTTAATTTATATCAATTGAGTTACTGAAATTCAATTAGTTAAAATTTCATGTAATTGTAATGTAGTACTTTGAGAAGCGAAAATGGTAAAAAAAAAATTATAACAATAATGAAAATGTTAATTTAACGTAGCTTAATGGTAAGTTTATATGTCATGCAATGATTATGTGGAAGAACTTTTATATTGATTTGGGAGAAGGCCAGTTGTGAGTTGGTGAAATTTAAAACTAAATTGATATTCAAATAAATTAAAAGTTAAGCGATTCAATTGAGATTTTGCTGAAAGTCCAATGACGGTAGACTAAATTTACCAAAATTACGTTGTTACTGAAATTGGAGGACTTCCATGAGCTCTAGCCCATGATTGGTGTCCATTGTTTTAAATTTCTATTTGCTATGAGATCATTTTCAATTACACATTCACATAATAAGATATTCTGTACATAAATTTAAAATTTTCCTTATTTTTTTACTATACATTCTACTAAAAATATTATTCAATTTATTTATTTATTTATTGAAAATAATGGACACCAGGGGCTAAAGTTCATGGACATGACCCCAACCCAACGGGACTAGGAATGTGAAGTGGACTTGATTGGTTACCTCTTCTATAGTAGTTACATGTGTGTTTATATTTTGATAATTTAATCATCTAGTCAAAAGCTTGCTTTTTGTAATTTTCATAATCAAAATAAAGATTTTTTTTTTTTTTTTTTTAAATTTAGATCCAATAAATTGGCCAAACTTATTAAAGGCATTCACTTTCAATATGATAACTTATACAGCGTTGCAACTTCAAGAAACTCTTTAAATATGAGATGCTCTTTATTTTAAAAAGTCAACCATAAAAATCATGTTTTAAGGGATTCTTTAAATTAACATTTTGATTAAGAGAGTGAAATTCATAGAGCCAAATTCACTCTCTATAATTAATTGCATTCAAAGTATTTCATTTTTAATATAGAAAAATAATAAAATAATCTAAAAGAAAGATAATTAAAATAAAAGGTAGAGAAAATTAATAAATATTTTTTTTGGAGTAGTAAAATTAAGTGTTAAATATGAGGAGCTTGTTGAAGTACTTCGAAATTTTAAATCTATAAATTTATAAATATTGTCTAACTGACTGAACATGTTCTTTAAAAATAGAAAGTCTTTTGGAGATGTTCTTAACTTTAAAAATCTTAATATATGTCGTTTTGAATTACTTTCTTGTAACTGATCACCTTTAATTTTATATTAGGCTCAATTAGATTGGACAAAAACAACGTAGGATTAAATTAGAATTTAGATCATATGATAAATTGTAAATATAAAATTGTTTTTTTTTTTTTTTTTTTGGGTCTATATAAGCAAATTCATAAAACACATAAGAGCATATTAAAAGTAACATAATAATAATAACTATTCGGAGAATGTGTGATTAAAAATTAAGAATTTTTTTTTGAATTTATGTGTAATAATATTTTATTGAAAAAAGTGTGGTTGAAAGAAAATTTTGAAAAAAATGAACTTTTAGAATAATGATTCTCAAACAAGGGCATAGAAAATTAGAGGAAAATTAAGGGTATGTTTGATTACCATTTTTTCCCCCCTGGAACTAGGAATTCAAATTCCACTTTCCTACCTTTTTTTGTGTTTGATAGCATATATTTTCCATGGAATTAGTTTTCTTGATTTTGTTCACATATGTGCATTTTCCCACTTTTTGAGGAAAATGTTTTCCCACCACTTTGGTGGGAAAATAATTTCCATTTTTTTTAAGGTAATTGAAAAAAATTCTAGATTCAATGGTAAAAAAAATTTATCACTTTTATTGACAATTTTCATGTAAAACAAAGTCAAACGAATACCAAAAAAATTAAAAAATATATATTTTTAATTTTATTTCTTTACTTTTTGGCAATCCAAACAAATTTTATCACCAATTGTAAAAAAAAAAAAAAAAAATTATCCAAAAAACAAATTATTTGCATAAAAAACAAAGTCAAACGAATTAGGTAAAAAATTATACCAATCAAACACAATTAATTACAATTTACTCTAAAACAAATTTTAGGCAATTCAATTCCCTGGAATTCGTTTTCTTTCCATCCAAATTCCACATTTGCAATCAAACGAACCCCAAATTTCATGAAAAATGTCACATTCGGGAAATTCGAATTTTACTTTGACTGTTAGATACTAAAGTGAAAATGGAGTTCGAATTTCAAGATACAATCATTTTAAACATGTCTTCAACCAATTTCATAGAAAATAATTTCTTATGGTTTATGTGGATTTTAATTTTTCAACTTACATGAAATTGATTTGTCTTTTCACATTTGTCAATCAAACGGATCCTAATTTTTTGAAACTGTATTCAAAATTTAGGTACTAATTAAATTATTATTACTATGTATAACATATATTTTAGTAAATGAATATATACTATTAGTAAATACCCCCGTCTAAATCTCAACTCGTTCAACAAGGGAGAGAAATTTCCTTGTCATTTTTCATTTCACTGTTCAGAAAACAATATCAATGAATTTGTAACTGACGATCACAGCCACACAAAATAAATGTTTAGCCACATTTTTCACAGTGGGCAATGTCAAAATATACGAACATGGTTAGGCACATTTTTCATATGAAAGTCACATATTCAAGGTCATATTCTTAAAATTGACACGCAAATGTGAAACTACTCAATATACTAGGCGTGATATATGGGACAAAAGAATGTCACATATTAGGTACTCGTGTTCACACTTTGATTGCGAGTATGAAATTTACATGGAAAGAAAATAAATTCTAGATAATTGAATTGTCTAAAAATTATTTACAAGAAAATTATCAATTAAATATGTTTGATTGATTTTATTTTCAACTTAGAAAATATTATATTTGTCCATTTTTTATTAGTAGCTAGATGGGAGAGAGATGGTGGATGAGAGAGAAAGAAAGAGTGAATTACTTAAAAAATAAAAACATACTCCCACTAAAGAAAATATTTTTTATCTTAAACGAAAATACGAACACGTGATCAAAAATGGAAAAATATTATTCATGAAAAAAATATCAATCGAACAACATAAAAGTATGAATTTAGGTGAATAAATGACATTTTTTATGAAAAATATTCACAGTCAAATGCAATCAAGTCACAAATTTTGGATGACATCAAATTTAAATATTTTTGTTTTGTGCGAGGTCACAAAACTTGCGAATTTGGGCATCAATAATTCACGTTTGTTATGGATCGTGATTTTGACAAATAGATTGTGACCATCACACGTGTGCTTGAATCATCGTTCTTGATCATTATTATTACATGTCGATTAATCATTCTACTCATGAGATCAAAACCAAACATCAATGTTTCCACTAAATTAATCAGTCGAAAATTTTGCTATTTTTTGAACATAAAATTATTTATTGTGACCCAAAAATATGGTGATCGACGCTTGTTACCGAAAATATTTTTTTTATAAATGATTGATCAATTATTAGCGTCACCATTAGTGTAATCGAAAACGATTACGAAATTGTGACAAAAAAAAAATAAGGAAATCAAGCTGGGAAACCAAATTCTTCATCTCTTATGGAATAATCTGAATTGAGATTTTGTTTCCTTTTTTTTAGGATATGAGAGAACGTTGAAGATGAAGATAAGTTATTGCCTTTTTAAGGAATTTAAAAACTGAGAGGAAAAAGGTTCAAATATCTTTTATCATCCGTTTGATAGCAATGAATTCTATGAAAAATATCATATCTGAAGAATTCGATTTCTACTTTGCCTGTTTGATGCGAAAGTGAAAATGTAGTTTAAATTTTAAGGTACAACTACTTTAAACTTATTTTCAATCAATTTCATGAAAAATTATTTCCTATGATTTAGATGAATTTTTATTTTCCAACTTATAAGAAATTTGTTTGTCTTTTCAACTTTGTCAATAACCCTTATTAACTAGAATTGAGAATTAAAAATATTATGGTGACAGACACAAATACACGAATGAATAATAATACAGATGCAAGTACACAAGAAGTATCAATAGAATACAACTATAAGATCACTTTTATTCCTCTATATCTAACCTAAACATGAATAATAATAAATTATAACATCTCTATATAATGATTAAAAATACCCACAAAAAGGAAAAAGAAGAATCCAATCCCCCTAGCTAAGAATGAGTATCTAGTTCTTGATCAGGGCCAAAACAGACACCACCAATGAAGAACAGATGATAGCCCCTGAAACTGGCAACAAGTTTCCGGCACCCTCATCAGGCGCCGGTGCCGACGCCGGTGCCGACACTTCTTGGGCCATTACAGCTGACAATGTTGCCATAATTGCTAAAACCAACAGAACACCCTTTAAACTTTCCATTGTAATGTGTGTATTATCTCAAAAAATTAACAAGCTTCAGAAGTAGAAATGGCCTAAGAAACTTGGTTGTATGTTAATGATACGTTTACGGGGTTTATATAGGTGGAAGAAGGCGGTGGGGGTGGGGCCAGTAAAAGCGCGGACAGGTGGTGAGAGGGAACATGCCAGAGTGAGGACAGATGAAAAGATCGAGTCCAAACAAGAAATACGTTTTCTATGTGCGAGTAAATTTAATCTGCGGTCACTAAACTTTTAGCATAATTTCAATTGGGTTATTGAATTTCAACTTAGTTTCAAATTTAACAATTGTGTCCAATTCCGTTATCTATCATCTCCAAATTGATGAACATTTGTTAGTTGATGGTCATGCCACATTACATAGTATACTGTTAAGTAGACATGTTGCGTAACAATTACATAATCAATTTTAGAGACAACTAGTAAAAAAATAGTGAAATTTGAAATTTAATTTAATTTAATAACCTAATTGAATTCAATTACCACAACTTAAATTTTCTCATTGCATGAGAGAATTGTGATTTGAAATTGATTCAATTGAGAGGGTCGAATGTAAACAATTCATTGCCCACATGATCAATATAAAGTCATATGGGTGGGTTAATTAATTGCATAGCTAACTTCTCATATGATTATTGAGGGAAGTTATGACGGGAGAAAATCACTCACTTCCATGATGGATGGAAATTGTAATGATTGTCTTTATATATGTGCCAAACGACCCCTCGCTAATTTCGTACAAAACTCCCTTCAGAATTTCTTTCTTAAAGATTTGAAAGTCCTGTATTTATATTTTCATCAAGTTAAAGGGATTATTACGTGGATATTGGCCGAAAGACTTTTGATGTTGTGAAAATTCATTTCTACTGCAGATTTTCAATTAGATAATGACTAACGTGATTGGGGATACGTGATTTATGTCTTACATCAAATTGATATTGAATTGAAGTTAAACTGGTGATAAAAATATATAATAAATTAAAGTAAAATTGTGGGTTCTTAGTTTGTTTTAAACAGTTTTATTTTTCTCATACGAAAATCAGACGAATTTTCAGTTTTTTAGTCGATGGGTTCTATTTTCAAAAGACGAGAAAGAAGGGGGTTTGGAAATTGGGAGTTCGGCGGCTCTACGTCTCTTAAGGCGGCGACAGCTGCCATGTTAGGCACAGATTGGTTTAGTCGTTTAGCTAATTATAGAAGTGGTCAAATTGTAAATGGTCATAATTTAAATTTAAATAAGTTTGATATTTCTTTTGTCACAAACTTGTGTTTCGCTATTGTCCATAGATTTTAGCAGTTTTTGACTTCTCTTCTTCGTTAGATTATACTATTTTTTTTATTTTTTTTTTCCAATTTTCCTGATCTCAAACTGAATATCTCGATCCTAATAAGGGAGTTCATGTCATGACCCTAATAAAGAGCGGGAAAATTTGCCAGGCACAACCCAAAATGTAACCCTACAAGAAAACCACGAGCACAAACAAGTGCAATGAATGAATACAATTCTTATAACATTTCTATTCATAATTGTTAAAAGTGTTTCTTTGAAATGAAATTTCATTTACGAAAGGATATTCTCGTTAAAAAAAAAGTTATATTTACTTTCGAAAAGATGTGTTTTATCTATATGCATGAAAATAGAAAAGGTAAGCCTATTTCGAAGAACACGTCTTGTAACAAAATTTATTACCATCGCAGTTTAATTTGACAAAAATTGTATTGCACATGTTACAAAACTATGTTTCATGTTTCAACGACTCGTTCATAGATAAAACTTGAGATCATGAAAGTTGCTATTATCATATTCTAATTTGATAACTATATGTATCTTGTCTTATACTGTATCACGTGTTGCTATTTGCGATTAAGAACTAAAGCAATGAAGTATCGTAATTTAGTGGGGAACAGTCGAGGAAACAACTAAATTCAACTTTGATTGAAACTACATTCTAAAAGTTAATGCAATTCCTCTCCAACATAAAATGGATAATATGTCGAACCCAAAATTTAGACGGCGTCAGAGAGAATCAACATTTTAGGACAATCAAAACCAACAATATTCATAAATATAGTTTTTAACAAAATCTCGTAAGGTAGTCTACCAAATGTTTCATAGTGTTGGATTCGAACCTTGAAAGTATGTTTCCAGAATTTGAGTTGAAATCGCATTTGTGAAATGCGACTTTATTAGCAAAAGCAGGTTTTACTGGATTGAGACACATGGCTTCAATCTTAACTGTTGGATGTTGCTTCTGGATGGTTCTTGGGCTTTATCTCGTGTGCCATTTCATTTGGCATTCGGTCGATTCATTATCTTCTGGCTATTGGGTTTTGAGAGAGAAAGTCTCTCAAATGTTAGCGTTTCCATCTTTGTTCTTTGTCTCTCAAATTCCTGATTTGGGAATTGCGATGTGTAATGTTTAGCCTCAGTTTTGTGATATTTTGAGTGAATATTTGTAAGAACAAAAGGTCAAACTTTTTGATGAATGTTTAGCCTCGGAAGATTTTTGATGATTCTTCATAGATGGGTTGTTTGTTCTTTAGAGATAAGTGTTCTTGTGCTATTTCCATGTATTGGTTAAACTTTTGTAACCCTCATTGCCATTTTGGGTTATTTAGTGCAATCGAGCATAATCCGACTTATTGGATGATCAACGAGGAATGTAGGAATTAGAAGTAGTCGTCGAACCTCAAGGGTTTAGATCAAAATAATTCTCTTATGTTCAATCTTTAAATTCAGCACATTTACTTTCTGTAAGATCATTTTATTTTGTTTCTCCACACTAATATTGTGTGAATGTGGCCTAACAGTGGTATAGGAGCCATTACTAAGGAGCCAGATACTTGGGTCTAAGAGGAAAATGTTTGATCTGTAATGGATATGAAATCTTTGGAACTGCTTTTAAGCAAAATTGAAAGAAAACGAATTTATACAAACTCCATGGGTAAGATCTTTAATTTTTGTAAAGTTTTCTTTTCAGAAAATAGGGTTTTCTGATTTTTTTCCATTGATTTTCCATACAATGAAAACTTCCTTGAGACTAATCTTTATCCAAAGACTCCTACGAAACCTTGGAAATATGAGATAAATCAAGTACATGTATGTACTAGGAAGATCTTGTAGGAGGAATCTCCGAAACATAGTATTGTGATCTATTGTGTTTTTCTTTTAGTTTTGGCATTTATGTCATCTGCATGTGCTTGAAATTTACAAATATTGTGAAATCTTATATTATTTTGTGTACTAATGTGATTCGATTGACACTAAACTATATATTGTCATTCTTTGATGGTGTTGTCTTCAACTTGTGTGTCATATTTTTTGTCTAAAAATCGTCACTACTAAGTTTGAAGTTAGTCAATTTGATGAAAAAAATTGATTTTATAATGTGGAGTCAGAAAATGAAGACTATTTTAATGCAAATAAGATATGTTAAAACATTAGATGATAGTTGGCTTACTGACACGATTCTTGCAAAGAAATCTAAACTTGAAGAAGTTACATGGAGTACTATTTTCTTGTATTTGTTTGGAAATGTAACCAGAGCAGTGAGTGAAACCAAAACTGCTTCTGAACTGTGGGCTAAACTTCAATCCAAATTTATGACTAAAACTACTCCAAACAAATATTTTTTTACTGAAACAATTCTTTTATTTTAAAATGGATCCTCGGTTGATTTGGATGAAAATTTGAACAAAAATTTATAAAACTTAGCCAACTGTGATGAAAAACATTCAAGAGATTCAACAAGAATATCTTCTTTGAAGGGGGAGTGACGTTTGGTGAGATATTCTTCCGCCACTACTTTATTTTTAGCCTCCATATCGGTAATGCGTTTTTTAAGGCGCTCATTTTAGATTCCGTTTGTTCAAGTGAGTGCTTCAGGATACGTTCATTGAGGGGTTAGCGAGTGTTGAGATCATAATCTATCGAACACGTTGGCAGCCTTTCTGGTGACTGGCTCTGCTATTGGAGCCTCGCTTCTAACTTCGTCAATTCAACTTTTGGAGGATTCTCCCCTTGAAAAGTGAAGGGACCTTCTAGTAGGAGGTCGTCGGGTTCTTTCCCTGGTTGAGGATTCCACCTCGGTATCAGGTCGGGAAATGTAGACTCGATTTCGTTCCAGCCTGCTGATGGCGTTCGTTAGCCTTTCAATGGCTTCCCTCGTAGCAGTCATTTGAGGGTTACTTGTTTTAGTTTGGTCTTGTCTTCTCTAGAAACTATGTGGGGCGTCAGTTTCATTGGGACGAGTGTGAAACTGACTCCCCGAAGTAGAACTGCAACTCATGGCCTTTGTTTTGTTATTGTTTTTATGGGAAAATAAGGTTAGTTTACACTATAGGGTCCTTCTTCTAGTGCCAAACTGTTAACGTAAAAAATTGTTGAGTATGATTTCGAGCCAACTTTAAGGAAAAGAGTACTCTTGTATTGATATTAATGTTTGCAACTGTGTTGCGTGGGAGTTAATTGCCTCCTTTTTTTTCTTCTCATCCCCCTTTTGGAGGAGACCATCTCTTTCTATTTATATGAGGTATTAGACTTAATTCTCTTGAATTTATGTCTTGTCAATCTAATCAATTACACTGTCGAGCTCGGGTAGTGTGCCGTCGATCCTTCTTTTTGATTGGTTAATAAGGTCGGTAGCCATTATCAGGTAATGACGGCTTGCTCAAAGATAAGGAGGCTACGGTAGTTGATTGGTGGGATAGGGCAGTGCTAATGTCATTTCCTCCAAATGTATCTGACTGATCAAGTGATTTGACAAAGTGTTAACAATCTCTATTATGTCTCTTAACATTACAGCAGTTGCGAAATCGAGTTGAACTTATAAATCCGACTTGGGGTGTATGTGAGATAGGGACTGCCAACGTTTTAGGTATGGGTGACAATGGGTCGGGCCGAGAAGGCTCGACTCGTGAAAAAAATGTTGAGCTTGGCTCTGCCCACGAGTTCGTGGCCCTTTTTTTTGTTTTACATGTTTTCTAAATATTTTTTAAAATATACATTTTCGATAAATTTTTATCTTATTAGTATTTTTATTTTGTAAACAATTTTTTTAGATAAAGTATTTTTTATGATTTTATCTTATAAATAATACTTACTTATAATTTTTTTGTAATTATAATTTAATTTTTTTTCTTATAAATATTTTTTAGTTAATATATTTTTTTTTCAAGTTAGTTTTAAAAAAAACATGTTGATTAAAAATGATTATTTTATAAATGATAAAATTAAAAAAATATGAGAAATTGTCAAATGATTTTTCATAATATTTTTCTTTTTAAAATAATAAAAAATAAACATTCATCCTTTATCCAGCCTTGGGACCGGCTACTTCAATTTCGAGTATGCGGAGTTAAAAATTGTACACGAACAACTTGTTACGTGTACAATTTTTTTAAAAAATTATAAAGATATTAAAATAAAAATTCGTGATGAATATAGTTAAATTAAATATCACTTACTAGATTACATGCAATTTCGGCATATTTATCTTACAATCGAAAATGAGCGTCTTGTCAGTCCTTCACGCACATTAATGCTTCCAAAATATCTTCGTTTAGTTGACTCCTAACCTCAGAGAGAACCCTAGACCCTGCACTAAAAGCAGACTTTGAAGCTACAGTGCTAATCGGAGGTGTTAATAGATCTTTTGCCATTGTAGAAATTATTGGTCATCGACGTTCATACCTTCGCCAAAATTCAATTTCTTATTCTGAATTTTTCCTTAGTGCATTGTTACTAGGTCAATTATGATTAAAGTAATCAAGTAATTCAGCAGGCAACACATTAAACTATTACTCGATGTTTGTGTACGTGCAGTGGAAGACAAACTACTACTACTGGATGAACTATATGCATATGCAGTTGAATTATATCTATATGAGTTCATGCCTTCGAATAAATTTAAAATTTCAGCGTGGTCATCTGCTATATTAGTGGGAGGAGTATTTGTAGAGTTGAAGGGTACACGAGTAATATGTGTACCCATTCGTAAATCATATAATACATACATTTCAAATAAAGTTGCTTCCAAATTCTTATAGGTAATAGGTACGTTAAAAGTTAAAGATTTTGAAATTCGGTCAATTATAAATTTAGTACCCGATAAATTATATCGGGGTCTATGACGCATGCTAATGGAAATAACATGGACAAATCTTCCTTGATATTTTCTAAACTTTAATTCCTTGAGAATTATAACTGAACTAAAATTGAGGTCATTTTTATATCTATTAAAAGCCCTAATAATTACATAAATACATTCGAGGACCATACAATTAGTAGAATAATAAACACCAAACAAAATATTTGTAAAATCATAAAAATTTGTCATTTTTTTTTTAAATTTTAATAACTAAAGTCCAATCGGACTCATTCAAAATATTATCGTCGTCGTCCCTAATATGCCTACTATTATAAAATTCAGTAATTAAATGTTCGAAACATTCACATGATTTTAATAATAAATATGTGGAGTTTCATCTATGCGCTACGTTACTAATAAAGATTTTTGAATGCGACACTCCATTTTCGGCACAAAATTCTTCAAATACTTATTTTCTATTAGGTAAAATAGTTATATAAATTAGTGCATTCCTAATTCGTTGAATTTCACCCTTAACATATTTTAAACCGTTTTTTACTATTAAATTAAAAATATCGCATACACATCGAATATGAAATAAATAACCACCGAAATCGGGTTGAAGTTGTTCGCTAAAATATTATGCCACAAGCGCACGAGTCGCGTACAAGTAGTAAAGTGGATTTTTTGAGTCCAAGTCGATCCAACGAAGAGTGTTAATCTCAATTACAAGAATATGGATTCAAATTAACAAAATTGACATACACATTTAAAACTTGAAAAGTGATTAAAAAAAAGAAATGATTTTGATTAAAATAACAATTTAAAAAGTGGTAGGATTTTTGATTTAAAAGAGGTTGGAATTTACGATTTCGCTTAACCTTTGTTTCATTAATATCAAATCAATAACGCGGAGATGCAAATTAGCAAAATATAAAGTTAGATCAGATTCTCCAATTTTAGTCAATAATCTCTCTCGAGTGAAATTAACCCTAATTGATTAGGCTATCCACAATATCTCTATGTTAATAAAAACTTAATCAATTGCATTAAATTATTGTGAAAATAACTCAAATGGTCACTTAGGGTAGGTGTATATTCTGTATCACCTAAACCCGCATAGTATACTATACAAATCTAGGGTATTAATTATTTGGTCTAATAAGTACAGCAATTTCTCAATAATTATCCAAACCACCTAACTACATCATCTATTGATCAAGTAAATGAAGTGTAATCAAACACAATAATTAATACATGATAAGTGCGGGTTTCGCACTTATTTTACCTTTTAACTTTCAATATTTGTTCGGTTTCCTAATTTATTTCGTCGCTTAATTTTGTTAATTTTTATTTTTAGGCGAAAACCCGAGTCGAGTATTAATGTGAAGCATTTGAGCGAGAAAAGAGGCAAAACAATTGGGATGCAAAAACGCCTAAGTTCGGCGAGCGAATCCAGGAGTGTTCATATGAAGAAATGTAGATTGCGGGTTGAAGTCGAGTGAAAAACCAGAAAAAATTGAAGACAACCCAGAATTTGCCTGTGCGTACGCACATGCCTGCAGATCGTGCGTACGCACACCCGCCAAAGCCAGTGACTGAAGACATTTACGTTCCATTATGCGTACGCACATAAAACCCTATGCGTACGCATAGGGTATTTCTGGAGCAGAACCCGGGAAAATCTCGCAAATTCCTAATTTAAAATCTATCGACCCGTCTTCAACTCGACCCGTCTCATTACCTCTCTACACTATAAATCAGACCTTGGAGACCATTTCTAGGGCAAGTTTTTGGGGAAAAGTCGACCAAAGAAGGAGTCCAAAAATCTGGTGTGAAGACTAGGCGATTTTGGCACTTTGAAGAAGAAGAAGAGGAAATTCCTTTGACATTGAAGACTCAATCTTTTGTTCTTCTCATCAATAAGCTTTCTCTCTTCCTTAATCTTTATAGTTTCCATGTATTGTAAGATTTCAATGGTTATTTGTAAGCACATTATGAATAACTAAACCTAGATGTGATTGGGGGTATTTTCTAACCCTTGAATGAGATTCCAATAGTTTTGTGCTTTATAGTTCTTGTGATTAATGTGATGAATCCATTGAGTTTATTGTTTATATTGTTCTTCTCGATTGTTTAGGAGCGCTACTAGATGATTGGGTTGTTTCGATATTTGCTAATTTGGGATTTTTAGTCCGTAATTGCTAATTTGACCAAACCCTAGTAGCAACTATATTTTGATGAATTATGTGGAATTTTCTATTAAATGTAGATGGATTATCGCTTAAGTTAACAAACCGAGTTTGTGTGTTTGTACTTAATTCAATTCGACTCTCTTGTTTGAATGCTTTTGTTAAATTTAATCTAGCGATCTTATCCTAGGTTGTTTGATGATTATGGTTGGGTAAAGAGCTTATTTTATTCGACTATAATCTAAGGAGAGTTTGAGGTAATCGAGCTTGTGATTATTCTCGAGTTGTTGTTAATCATTTCAACGAAAATCTTTTGTGAAAATGTATTGGAAAGTCATTCTTGCGGTGAAGAAATATCCCCCGATCACACTCTCTCTTTTATTGACCTTTCGCCTTTGTTATTAAATTTTTATTGCATTTCAAGTATTTCGCCATATTCATTTATAATTTGTTGTATTCTTTGTTTAGCAAAAATCAAATCCCCCCCCCAATTTATATGCTTTCGCCGTTGATTTTATTTTGTGCAATTAACATAATTGAACCAATCCTCTGCGGGTAATGACCCTTACTTACATTGTACTACTTGAACGACATTTTTAGTGGAGTAAGAAAATATTATTTTTGACGCCCCTTTGGTGGCGGTCAATACACAATAATTTTGATAAAATAGACATCATTCAACACATAACTAAATATTAATGAAACATAGGTTAAATTACATCATAAATTCCAACACAACACACTTAGCTCATTATACAAAGATGATAACAAAAGAGATTATGTATACAAAACATTGCAAATATTGGAAAATAATGGAGAGAATACAAAAGTATAGATACAACCCTTTTTTAGTGTGGCTTTGAATTCCTCCAATGGTTTCTCCAAGTATTCTTTAATGATATCTCCTTATTATACTAAATAAAACTCCCAAAATGAGTTAAGAATACAAAGGAAATAAAAATAAAATGAAAGGAAAAGAGAGAGTTTTCTAAGCAAGAGGGAGGGAGATCTCTAATGTAATAGAGAGAGAGAGAGACTACGTAAATTATCTATAATAGATATATTAGGATATTTTTAGATACAAACTAAATATCCCAAAATATCTATCAATAAACAACTAGAAAATAATGCAAGTTGGATCAAATAAAAATTTGGAACGAAATTTAAACCGCCCAATTTTTTTAAACATATGTGGCATCATAGTTCAATCCAATGCGGCCGCATAGAAGGGTCGAGAATAAATTTTGACGTCTCTACCTTTCTCATGCGGTCGCATAGCTTTGAGCAATGCGACCTCATTGCTCAAGCCAAAAAATAATTTGCAGCTCCAGTCCTTTTCATATTTGCACGTCAAGTCCTTCATTTTTAATCTCGTACAATTTGATCCTTGGATTTTGACTTTCTTTTAATTTATGCCATTTACAAATTGCACTCCAAATCCTCCAACTTTCACACTTGTTCACTTTAGTCCCCTACTTCACAATTTTGTACGATTTAAGTCCATTTTTTCCTCTTTTCGCCTCGTTCACTTATTGTCGGGGTTTTGGCCTACAAAAGTAAAAATTACACAATTATGCATAGAAAGCTACTCAATTTCATCAATAATAAGTTTCCAAAAAGTGCCAAATAAACACACTTATTAGAAGTACTCTATGCAATTTATCGACAACAGACTTATTTACAGAAGCGTTGTCGAACGTAAAAAAATGAATTTTACTCTCGCATTTATATTCTCTAATAATGTTCATAATATCATTAAATATATTGTTAGCATTGTACGGGTACTCAATAATTTTAAAAATAATTATTTTTTTATGTATGATCCAAAGTGGGTCTATATAGTGTGCAGTTACAGTTATATAACATCTTTTATTAATCCCTTCTCATAAATCCGAAGTTAAAGATATCACACCCCATATTTTTCTAAATCAACAATCAATATTTGTTTTGCATTTTCAAAATATTCTATTGTATCATAACAAAGAGTATTTCGACTTACCCCAACGTATCTCGTTGAAGACATTCTTTAACAAAGGTAACGAAATGTTGGTTGTCTGTTTGTGCTAGTGACAACTCAGTTCCGGCAACGTACTTCATCATTCATGTTTGAGTTCTTTCCTTCGAATACATCCACGTATTAAGTGGCATAGTAGTAGCACCACTGCCTGGACTACCAAATTGTAGTTGCGTTTGACCAGCAAAAAGAAGCCCATGTTTGGAAGCACATATTTTGTAGTAACAGTTGAGGTGGGTGGTTCCAATGCCTTTTTGATGGGCCAATCGTTGTTGACAGGATTTACGTACTGCTTTGGTTTCTGAAATTTCATTAATCACACGACCAGTTTGAACCAATTTAAAATGGTCCCAACATTTTGCCTGCTTCTTCCCCTTTCTCTTCCCTCTTGCATCGAAAATTTCTAACACAAGTTCATCATCCCGTTCCAAATCAATTGGATGACTAGTATCAGTATCAACGTCATCCAAATCAATTGGATGACTACTTTCATGAATATCGAAATCTTGAATATTTTCTAGAATGGGTAATTCATTTAGACCTACAAATTCATTCCCAAATTGATTGTGGTGCACAGGTGCTTCACCTCCAACTCCGACATCGAACAAGTTTTCAATAAATGAGCGTGTATCCATTTGTGAATAATTGAAATTGAATGTTGAAGAAGAAGAAGTGAAGTAGAATTGAGAAGTGATTCAGTGAATGAAAATTATGTAGTAGTATAGAAAATATATTGTAAAATCAATATTATAATTCAATATTTTCAAAATAAAATGTAAGAGTATAGAAATTAAAATGAATGAATGAATAATATTAATAATGATTGATTTGTGAGAGTATAGCAGAGAATGATAGATTGATAGTAAGTTTGATGAGAAAATAATATTTTAATTTATGGGTATTTATAGGAAAAAAAATGAAATTTGAAAAAAAAATTTTAAGGACCAGAATGGTCACTTAAGTTTTTCAGTGATCATTCTGATCATTGAAAATTTAATTTAATTTTTTTACGAGCCACGAGTCGGCTCGGCTCGTGGGCTCGTCTAACTATTTTTTTATTTGACGAGCCCACGAGCTGGTCACCGAGCAGCTCGTCTGACATTTTCTATGCTTAGCTTGTAGCTCGAGCTCGTTTTAGAAGAGTTGAGCCCACGAGCTACTCGACTCGATTGTCACCCCTAGTTTTAGTTGAGATCGGAGATCGGTAATTAACAATACTCAATCGACTATCTTATCATTTAAGACAATTCGATTAAAAAAACACTAAATATGCATAATGAGTTTAATTATTCATCCGTAACATGTTCACACAATTGACCACTCTTATGATTAAAGTCATTGTTCTTAATAGCGCATCTAGGTGTGATGCATTGCAAATGCGCCAAGCTTTATTTAGCGGTCAGCGACAATCGTTGACCACTTCAGCGTGTCTAGGCGCTCATTATTATCTTCTTCTTTTTTTTAATTTTAAATTTACAATTTTTTTAAACTTAAAGGCTGATTTTTTTACTTCGTTTGCCATAAATTCAAAACAACCCCTTGAAACCTTGAACAAATGAAAACTTTCAAAAATTCCTATCTATTTACCATGTAGTATTTTACATTTGAAATTTATCATCTTGTTGTAAATTTTGAAAAAACGTATAAAATTCCTATAAATCTATTTTAAATTTTTGATAGATATTATTTTTAATTATTAAATAATTTTTTGATTGATTAAAAATTAAAATAATATTAAAATAAGAAAACGTCTTTTTACGCTTTTTTATGCATTTGTCGCGCCTAAACTCGCCTAACCCATAGCTTGCGCTCCACACATCGCCACACATTACGCTTTTTAGAACACTCATTAAAGCAAACTCGTACAATTTCTAATAAATATGATACAAATCATATTAAGCTCTTGTTTGATTATCATTTTTACCAAATTTCATTTTTTTTCCTCTTCTTTTTAACCACACATTTTTCAATAAAATAATATTACACACAAACTTAAAACATTTTCTTAATTTTTAATCACACATTCTCCATCAATCAACTATTTAAAACACATTTTTTCTTCAAAATGGGAATCAAACAGGACCTAAATCAAGTTTTTCAAATCTTCTTTTTCATAGTTTTCGTTTAAGAACAATAAAAATAGGGAGACAAAATTCAAAACCTAACAAATACCGGTTCATGTTTCTGTAGGCTGAATGATTCGTTGTACTTTGCACCATGGGAAGAATTCATAAATCAGGCTTTACGTATGGACATTTCACATTTCAGGTCCAAATGTTTTAAAATGCAAAATCAGGTCTTCATTAATTAATTAAAATTTAGTTATTAATTAATTATTTTAAAGTCACAGTTACATAATTAAAGATCACAGCTAATTCACTGGTCACATATTATCAAATTAATTGGTCACAAATTATTTTGAGGTCATAATTAAAAAAATTTGTAGGTCACAAATTATCTCGAAATCATAAATTAAAGTTTTTATAGGTCAGTTTATTTTATTGGTCACAAATCAAAAAATTACAGGTCACAGTTTATATGTGAATCACAGATTTTAAAATTTGTTGGTCACAGGTTGTTAAATTTTAAGGTCACAATTTAATACTTGGTCACATATAACCAAATATTATGTCACATACCATCATCACCCAACACCACCACCACTGCACCTCCATCAACGACCTCCAACACCATCGACCACCACCGTCACCACCTCCACCCCAACCACCACACAAAACACACACGCTGTCCAAACAGCACCACCACAACCACAACCACAACCGCTACCAACAACCACCACAAAATAACCCATCACCACTGCACACACTGCCACCTTCAATCCCACCCACTGGCAAAGCCACTACCTCCACCGCACCACCCCTACCACCATAAAAAAGCCACCACAAATCGTCGCCTACACCACAAGCACCACCACAAAATCGCAAGTCAACCAAAACTGCAAATAAAATCGCCATCAACCTAGCCTACCACTGACATCGACACCAACACCATCACCGTGACAACTACCACCCCATCAGATCTACCATCACCACCTCCTACACACCGCCACCACCTTACACGCAAAACACCACAAATCAGATCCACGACGACGGAGCAACGCGAAGTTACGACATCGATCGTAACGACGACGACATGAGCTCGTAGCGCTGCCACTGCTGCGACGTTGATGCTCAGTCCTGCATTCGGAATAGTTCGTCGGAGCTCAGCTCATGATCATGTATCGAGCGTCGGAAAGAAGAGAGATGAGAGAGAAGGAAGGTAGAGAGAGTGGCAAGAAGAAAGTGACTAGAGTTTCAGGGTGTTGAGTGTATGAGGTTAATTATATAATATTTTATTTATGATTAATTAAATTTGGTACCTCATTTTTAAAAAGTGATATTTAAAGAGCTTATTTTATTAATTTTCACTTTGCACCATACCTTAAGTCGGTTCAATTAAAACTAAATCATGCAAAGCATGCCACGTATCATATGAAAGTGCCCATTTTAAATAGTTTAAAATATTTTAAAATGACAGTTCATATACCATCACACGTAACCATTTTCACTTTATAATAATCATGTGCATTCGATTCAACTCCTTTTTGTTACAACCTAGCTTTTCATTGGCTATAATGATATAGTACCAATCAGAATTTGAAACATATTGATGGTGCAGATAAATTGTACGTAGAGAATAATTACTACAACTGTGTATTTCTCTCGATTGTATCTCATATTTATATTGGTTTCTTCTACTCCTCTCTCGTCATTTCCTGTTCGCTTCTAGGGTTGGTCTAACCGTTTCTCGTGTGTATATATATATATATATTATTTATATTTATATGTGCGTAGATGTTTACACACATAATGAATTTGACGGTGTGATTACGATTAACTGTTTGTGATTGTATCATTTTGATTAATTATTCTCTGCTTTGTTTTATAATATTTTATAGGGAACTAGAAGCGGAATCCCAGACGAAATATCTCTTTTGTGTCCTCCGCGAACAGGTTAGTGTTGGTGTGCACTTGCTCTTTCTGTTAAATGATATATGTATGTTGTGTGTATAATATGATTTTTGTACTGAAGCTGATGAATTGAAATGACTACTCAGTGGCGATTTTAATTTTTAATTTTTTTTGTATTTGTACTTTGGATTTTTGAATTTTTGTGATAAAAGCAAATTAATTTATAAGGTCAGAATCGAAAAGTTAAAAATTGGATTCTCCATGATTACCCTGATTTGGGTGGATATTTATTATTCAGTAATATGCTAATGCAAAAATTTAGGCTAGAGCTTCACGGGAGAGGTAAAAGAAAAGAACTTGTTGCCTAATAAAGACAAATTGAAGGTAGAAGACAATTATAAATCTGTAGGAAAATTGAGCAAAATATAGTTAGGCCGATTTTATATGGATACTGATTTGTGAATTGATATCCAAATATAGAGATCAAGTTTTAATGATTAAGGATTGTAGTTTTGGAAATTTGTTTTCTTAGCTATATTGCAATATCCATTGAAATGTGTTAGCATCATCAGGAAAGGGCCTTTCTATATTTGGTGATTGGTAATTTGTTATTGTCGGTTTGTATGGAAGATGTTTGAATTGTGGGCCAGCCAATCTTATTCTCGGTCATCTTGAATGCAAAGCAGTCAATTGTAGCTCTAACTACTTCTGTTAATTGTTGTCGGTTCTTGTAACCTGAAATTGTAGCTCTAATTACTTCTGTTAATTGTTGTCGGTTCTTGTAACCTGACTTTCTTTTCTTTGACTGCACATTGTATCTTTCTTTGCGGTTTCCTCCACCACCAATTTTTTTGCAGCGCAAAGTTTTTATCTTTGGGGGATGGTGATCATGGTTTTAATTATTATGGAAACTTATGAAAATTTTATTTGCAAGGTTTATGTAATGTTCCATCCATCTCCCATTTTGATTCCCCGTGCAGTCATGTTTACTTGAAGCATTGCTCTGGGCTAGATCTTGTATATTTCTGGTTTGCTAAATAAGTTGAGCTTTGTGATGGCCTCTCCTTGCTTTTGAGGCTTAATGAATACGTCACAACCATGAATGCAAGTAGTTAGTTTATAGGATTGTTGTCAGCAATGTTTATAAAGGCATAAAAAGGTTTAACTAGGCAAAGTGAGGCATAATCCTCAAGAAGGACCAATAAAATAATTCCACATAAATCAAAAAATATGTTCATAATAAAACAAATTTACAAAATTGAAAGTCCATTTTGGAAAGATTTTCGAACAAAAGTACTATGTGAAATTTTTAGTTTTTCCTCTTCCTCTATCCCTATCCCTATCCCATGGGTACAATGAAAAACATAATATAGAAAAATGGTAAGTTCTCAAATTACTTATCGTGTAATAAAATTACAATCACTAAATTTCTTGTATCATTACTACTAATATGATGTTTGAGGGAACCATCTACATCATTTTCCAAGTTGCAATATATATTTTCTCATTTCTTGTCAACAAGAAGTGTATTCTTCTTTCCCTTTTCCTTCCATATAGGCTGAAAAAATAAAGTAGAGCTACTAAAACATTTTAGGTTACACAAAAATAACTCAAAGGTGAAGACCAATAGAAAAATGTCCAGAAATTGTAAGAATCCAGATTTATTATTGTGTTGTAAGGAAAAAAAATCGGAAACAAACAAGCAAATACACTAGTCACCTTGACAGTCTAGCTGGCATATGCCTCAAATAATTTTCTTCTTTTAAAAGTGGTTTAGTTTGGTTGAAGTTTGTTAGCTAAATACAGACATTATTTTGGGGACCCCTCAAAATTTACCACAGTGCTCTTGAGGATAGAAATTATTATGTGCATGTAAAATTGTTTGCTGCTCAGGGTGCCTGGTCCCCATACCTCTCAGTCTAAATCTATCTTCTGCAGAAACTACGATATGTGCTGAAATACCAGGTCTAGCTCTTAGTGCTTCTTTCCAAGTCAATCTCTTTTGCTTTCTCCTGTGTAGAATTGGGAGAAGTTTTTTTACCCCTGGTCCTGAATTCCCAGAGAATGCGCCACTTGCAGAAAATAATCAGATAATTATCTAAGACAAAATCATATTTTCCCTTCATTCTTCTAATTTCTCTTTGTATTTTTCTGTATATTCCATGACTGAAATTAGTATCAGCTGACTCAAGAACCAATGTCTTGTTTAGTTGAAATCTTTTAGGCAGAAATATGGGGAAAGGTCAATAGTTTTACAAAGGCAGTTGTATTTATTTTTCAACAAGCTTTTTGGTACATATATTCAGCATATTTATCATATTTTATTAATAATGCGTTACATGCAATTCTTAAGCCATTGAAGGTGATTTTCATGTTCATTAATGCTAAATAGTGCTAGCATCCAATGGGTTTCCATTCCATACATTCCTTTTAGAACCTGAACCCCCCCCCCCCCCCCCCCCCCCCCCCTCTCAAAATAAAAAAATAATAGTGGAAAGAAATGAAGAAATCATGCACATGAGCATGACTAAACTAATGGAAAATTTATTTATACCTTTTTATGCAAATAAAGTTACATTATCACTATTTAGGAGTTAAAACTGTGTCTTTATCCATATGATTGGCTTCTGAATAGTGCATGAAGCCTAGTAGAGGTGTGCATGTAGTGTATTGAGCTGACTTGCGATTTCGCTTTGTATTTTTTTTTCTAAGGGAAATTTAATTTGTCCGGTTTTCTCTTGAATGTATCATTCTAGTAAAAGCAGCAATTTGAAAATAAGCAAGGGTATCCTGCATAGTTAACCTTATGATGATTGATAATATTTTATGAAGAATGTGTTACGTGCAATTTTTATGCCATGGACAGTGATTTTCATATTTATTTATGCTAAATAATGCTACCATTCAAGGAGGTTCCATTTTGTATTTTCTTTTAGCACCTGACATTTGCTTCCCCCTGGGAAACAGGAAAAAAAGAAGAAAATGTGCACATGAGAATGACTGAATAATGTAAAAATTCTCATTGAAGTCTCTAGAGTGAGATGATGTGGGTCTGTTATGGATATAAGCTATGTATTTGTGCAAATAAAGTTCAATGTAGTTATCTTATGACTGCTTAGGAGATAGAAGCACGACGTCTTTATCCATCACAATTTACTTCTGAATAGAGAGCATGAAACCTAGTAGATATGTGCATGTAGTATCATGAGCTGACTGATTTATTTTTAGTAAAAATAATTTTTTTTTTTTTAATAGATTAAGTTATTGGTCTGCCTTTCTCCTGAATGTATCTTTCTGTTGAAGTTGTATTTTTTGAAAATGAGTGTGTAAATGAAGTGATATGATGGCTAGTGCAACGTAAAGCTTAAGATGGTCATATTTTATGTGGAATGCGTTATATGCCATTGAAGGATATTTTCAAATCCATTAACAATAAATGATGCTACCGTCGAGGAGGTTCCATTTCTTGTACTCTTTTAGCACCTATTATTTGCCTCCCTGCGAGAAATGAAAGAGAAATGAAAAACATGAGCATGAATAAGCAGATGAAAAATTTCTCGTACTTTTCTGCTACAGGTTGCTGGAATTAGATGTTGTAGGTATTTCATGGACATTCTATGCAAAAAAGTTCCGACTATTAGGAGTTAAAATTACTGTGACTTTATCCATTACGATTGGCTTTTGAATATAGAGTGAGATCTAGTGGAGATGTGCTTGCATTATCTTGAGCTGGACTTGCTGTATTGTTTGTATTTTTTTTAAGATAAATTTTACTGCTCGCTTCTCTCTTGAATGTATCTTCCTTATAAAGTTGGAACTTGAAAATTACAGTGATTCGTGCAACGTGAAGCTTATTATGCAGGCTCCTAGAAGTTCCTTGTAGAGAGTTTGATCTATCGGGTGACAATATGCATTATTCTCTTCTTGCAACAGGGAAACTTGTATAGTGTGGTGGTGCATTTTGTCTTTGCTTATTTTCTGTTTATTTTCGAGAAAACATGCCACAGCTGTAAAACTGTATGTATAGTGCATTTTGACTTGGAAGTGGTGTTGCAATCCATGGAAGAAACAGGCTGTTGATTATATTAGGTTGACATGATTGTTACTTTTATGCTGCTTCGTGGAATTACTGTGTTGCAGGAAAATCTCAAAGATGGAGCAAAATGAAACTGGGTGCCAAGCTCCTCAAGCTCCAGTCCTTTGTGTGAACAAATGTGGATTCTTCGGAACAGCGGCAACCATGAACATGTGCTCCAAGTGTTACAAAGACGTGGTTTTGAAGCAACAACAGGCCAAGTTTGCTGCTTCATCAATTGAAAGTATTGTGAATGAGAGCTCCAACACTAATGATGAGGGTTCAACTGTTACCATAGTCACTGGTTTGCAGACTGCTTCACCAGATACAATTATTGCATCAACACAAGTGTCTGCTGTATCCCCAGCATTTGAGAAAAGTGAGGAGGTTAAAGGAGGTCCGAAAAGGTGCAGCACTTGTAGGAAGCGTGTCGGTTTGATGGGTTTTAATTGTCGATGTGGCAATCTTTTCTGTGCTGTTCACCGTTACTCCGACAAACATGAATGTCCCTTTGATTATCATGCAGCCGGTCAGGAATCTATAGCCAAAGCCAACCCAGTTGTGAAGGCCGAAAAGCTTGACAAGATATAGTGCATGTGGATTGCTCGTGAGCCAGGAAAAGGTTATCTTGTAAAGAAGGCTCAAATGTTCTATTAGGCGTCCTAGATCGTGAATGGTTGAATGCAGTAATAGGGCGTCTTTCCCAACCTAGAACTCTATTAGTCTCCTTTACCAGTGTCTAGTGCTTGTTTGTGTTTTGGTCTGATGGTCTTTATCATTATTTTCTTTGTATTCGACTTTCTTGTGGTGTGGCTTCTACATTTAGTAATAATCTATTTAGCTGTCTCATGTCTTGCTTTTGAGTCATATCCAACTGGGCAGCTCGTTACAAGTTCTGTGTTTTGCACTTATTTCGTGGAGTGGTATTGTGGCGGGTTAGTAGAAGAAGATTTGGTCTTTGTTTGTTTTGTGGTTTATTTGTCAAGCAGGTTTAGTTTACTAATGTAACTGGAAGCCTGCCCTTGGGGGCCACTGATTCCTTTGAGTTTACTCTATCATTACGCGTAGAAGTGTATCTTAGCGGAGAAATTTGGGAAACTGGAATATTTTGAAGCTCCTCTAGTCCTCTATGGGATTTCATTGCTGGAAAATGCTTTGAAATGGCTATTCCATGTGCAGAGTGCATGACAATCTGTTACAGTACGAGGCAATTGTATGGGTTGTGCTGGATCCTAGAGCCAGCCTATAGGTGCATGAATTTCTTCTATAACTAATTGATAGTGACATGGACTACTTTTTCAATACAAGTACCTTGTCCTCTTGATGTACAATCTCCATGTGAAGTTCCTGTAGGTCTCGTTTGAATCCTATTTTTTAAGAATGAAGTTTGTTAATGAGTGGTTTGTTTAAAAAATGTGTTGTTGATGAGTAAGAAAAAGTTTTGAATTTATGTGTAAAATTATTTAATTGAAGTATTGTTTATAAATGGGTTTGGAAAAAAAAAAATCAAAATCAAAAAGAGTTTCGAAGAATGAGAATTAAATGGCGCAGGGTCAACACGTTGTACAGATTGACATGTTCACTTCTGCATGGATAATTTACCTACATAAAGTAGGTTTGAGTTGTAAATTTTCATACTCAACGGGGAATGAAAGACATGGTTTTTGTTGGGAATAAATTTTAGAGGAAATTACACCTAGAGAGATATTTAAAGATCCAAATTTAAAATTAGGATATATGATTTATTTATACAAAAATCAGGTTTTAATAATAATATTATAAAATATTTAAACAAATAATAAATCAATTATAATTTACTAAACAAATAATAAATCAATTATAATTTACAACCCTAATTACAACCCTAATTATAATCTTCAAAATTTACTTCCCCTCTCTCTCTCTCCAGCCCGTCTCTCACTCTGGCTCTCTATTTATACCGGCACCGGGGCGGTGAACTCCCCTCACTGCCCTGTTGGTCATCGCCGCCGGTCCTCTCATGTCTCTCTTCTCAGTCTATCTTCTCCTTTAGGGACGGTTTTGCCCGACTACTGGTGGCGATGAGAGGGCGAAGCAAATCCCTGGCACGAACCCAGCGGTTCTCCCTTGCTGCGCGACGGTGCACCAAAGATTTTGTGGCGGCTTTGTGTGCTGCGGCGGCCTCTGTGTGGTGGATCTGGAGTCGCGGAGGGATGAATCATCGATAGTGTGGTGGTGGTCGTGGTAGCGGCGGCGATAATGGTAGGTTTGGGGATTTTTTTAGTTGGTGGTAGTATGATGTAGTGGGGATGGTGGTTTTGATTTTGAGTACAGGCGGTGGTGGTGCTGGTTGTGGTGAGATGGTGGTTTTCAGTGGTGGTTGTATGATAGTCGTGCAGGTGGTTGTGGGTGGCGATGGTAGGTTGTGTGGTGGGGCAGCGGCGATGGATCTGGGATTGAGGCAGGTGTTGGTGCTGGTTGTGGTGAGATGATGGTTTGCAGTGGTGGTTGGATGATAGTCGTGCAGATGGTTGTGGGTGGCGATGGTAGGTTGTGTGGTGGGGCAGCGACGGTGGATCTGGGGTTGAGGTAGGTGTTGGTGGTTCCTTTACTGTGCTGATGCTATGGAGATGGAGATTTGCAATGTGTTGATGCAGGTGCCGGTGGTGATGTTAGTCGATGGTTGTAGTGGCGATGCGCCGGTTGCTGGTCGGTTGTCACAGATATGTGACCAAGTATTGGTGGTGGATCTTGATCGGAGTCGGTTTGTGACCATCGGAATCGGTTTGTGACCATAAAATTTAATAAATTGTGACTAATAAATTAGTCTGTGACCTATTAAATTCTGATTTGTGACCTCGATGAGAAATTGTGACCTAAGAAATTAATTTTTGATCTATTAAAATTTTGATCTGTGATCTCGAAAATAAAGTGAGCGCCGTCCGAACCGGATAACCTTTTGTTGAGCGTTGGTAAGCGTTGGTAAGCCCGTGGTAAGTCCCGAGGGAGGGCAGTGAGAGTGTTCCCGTGTTCCCGATCAAAGTGAGGTTAGGATTGAGGACAAACCCGTGACCCTATTTCTTTGTGTCGAAAGTAGCCACTAATCAAGATTCAATTTTAGACTAGTAATAAATATACTATCTCTTTGTTTTCAAAAATTATTTTTTAATTAAAATTCGACCTTGCGACGATCTTGTGGTTGAACATCTGATCCATCAGTTGAACCAGTAACTCAACGATTCGATGATTTGTTCAACAATTGGATCGAGTATGATAACTATGTAAAAAACTGTCGCTTATCATGTAACAAATATAATACACAATTTTATTGATCGACAAAAGTCCGTCTTTGTTAAAGCAACTTTAGCATTGAAGTCCATCTTTGTTAAAACAACTTTAGCGTTGAAGTGTAATAAATAAGACATAACATTTATGTTAAAGTAATCCACCACAATTTAAAATTACGTTGATACATAAACAAAAAGAAAAAGAAAAGTAAGAGGTTTTGCCTTCCTCCTAATCTTCCATCGTCCGACTCCTGAATAATCCATTTGCTTTTTCTTTTTTTTATTCATCAAAATTATCTAAAACGGAGATAGAATAACTTTGACCTCTCAATTGATAGTGAAAGGGCTGCCTCCATTCACTAAGAAATGAGAAGGCCTATAGCGTGATTCATTCTATTGAACCTCCTTCTTCAGTCGAAAGGTCGATTAGAAGAGAACTATGCCTTAGCGCACCGAAAAAGCGTATCAATGTGAAGCACCAAATCATTTTTCTTTATATTATATTGTTCCAATTCCTAGGCAGTCAGCATCATTAAAAGAAGAAGAGCTGTTAAAGACAGAGCAGCAACCGGTACATGAAAGCCGAACTAAGAGGGTGACCCCATGGGGACCACACATCACACAGTATGAATGGAGGAAGGGCCCCACTTTCCCTTAAAGTACAATTCTGGGACGCGGAGAGACGACATCTACAGTTCTTCTCTTACCCAATTAAAACTATAAACGTGGCACAATCATTGGACGACGCGTGTCAGCACGGCCAAGTTTCGAATAAAGTGGAGGGCTGGTCAGAGTGGGCGGCTGACATGACTATGCCTTTCTTTCTTCACTAACAAAAACTCGTGGGTTGCGATGGCGTCATTAATTTCCCATTTTGCCCTTGGAAATGTATGCTGACGGGAATAGGATCTCCTTTCTTTCAATTATTATTTATTCCCATTTTTACATTTTACTATTATTTGCAGGCATATTCACCATTTATTTCAAAATTCTATTCTAATTCCAAATCACATCATAAAGTATATTTTTTAGGGATTGTATTAGGATAGGCCTCTTGGTCCCTCACTTTGTTGAAGATTTTAATGTCTTATTCAAATCTTAAACCTCATTTATGGAGAGGTACGTTAGAAATTTTGATTTCCCATCTCACTAACCTCAACTAAATAGGAAGGTGATGCACAACAAGGATCGAAAATAATGAATTTTTTGTCATTCCTGATGTTTTCTCCTCTTTTGATGGTGAAATATGTCTTATATTAAATTAAAGGAATTTTTTATTATTTAGTTTAGTTAATTTATTAGTCCTAGGTGTACAAAATTGTGTACATTAAATATAGTAAAATGATTAAACTTAGGATGTGTTTAATTGCAAGTATGAAATTTACATGAAAAGAAAATAAATTTTAGACATTTAAATTGCCTAAAACTTATTTGCATAAAAATTGTCAATTAAATGTGTTTGATTAATTTAATTTTCAACTTAAAAAATATTATACTTGTCAATTTTTTTTTTATTGGATGTAGATGAGAGAGAGAGAAAAAAAAAGAGAATTACCTGAAAAATAAAAACCTACTTTACTAAAGAAAATATTTTCCTTATTTTAAGAAAAATATGATCACGTGACCACAAGTAGAAAAATGTTTTCCATGAAAAAATATCAATAAAACAGTACAAAAGTAAGAATTTGGATAAAAAATGATATTTTTCATGAAAAATATTGGCAATCAAATGTACCTTTAAAGTATTTATGATTCTAAATTAGATATTATTAAACTATATTAAAGAAATGATATATACAACATAATTATTGATCATGTGATTTTAATCCTATCCTCCATTTTTTGATATAACGAGAAAAAGGATAAAACAGTAATCTTGTTAAATCATTCCCTCACCCAAACCCAACAAAAAATATCTAATTATTCTACGTGAACTCTCTCTTGTCACCCAAACCCAACAAAAAAAATATCTAACTAGTCTCTCTCTCTCTCTCTCTCTCTCTCTCTCTCGTATGACATTCATCCCACAAAAATATACTTTTTTTCCTTTCATGTTTATCTCAAATTATAGGACACCTTCCTTCTTGAAATTATAATTAATATCTTAATTTTTTAATATAATCTTATTTAATGTGCTTTACTATCAATATATATGAACTATCATTATTCAATATTGAGTCTTTTAAGAAATATATATGTAAAATTTATAGTTTCAATACATATTAATTAAATTTTCTTTAATTTATATGAACAACAAAAAAAAATTTATTTTTATGAGACGGAAAAAATAATAATCAACATTAAGGGTCCGTTTGATTGTAAATGTGAAATTTGGGTGGAAGAAAATTGAATTACCTAGAATTTGTTTTACCGGGAATTGTTGATTAATTATTTTTTATTGGTATAATTTTTCACTTAGAATTTTTTTGAAATTTTGAATCTTTTAGGGTGCGTTCTCTTTGTCGTTTTGGGGCCGTTTTCTGTTTTCTGTTTTTCAAAACGACGAAAACGCGTTCTCTTTGCCGTTTTCGAAAACGAATTTTGCAAAACACAAAAAAAAATTTCACACAAAACACAAAACGGGTTTTTTCCGTTTTGGGCGTTTTCAGTTAAAAACACGAAAATTTTTCAAAACGCCAAACAAATACTGTAGCTTCAAATTTTTCACTCCTCCCATTTTTTTCAATCGCGACTTCTCTCCTTCCCTCTTCCACTCTTCCTTCTCTCCATCCCTCTTAGTCCCTGAAATTTGACTTTCTTCATTTCGATAGTTTTAGAAAATAGGAAGGGTTCAAATAAGAGCAAAAATTCAAAAATGAGTTATGTCTAGAAATATAAATGAATATATTAACACCCCATTATTCATCTAGAATAAAATCATCTTAATAAAAATTTTCACAAATTTATATGTTATTTTAATATATGAAAATATATTTTATGATTCAAAAATATTTCAAAATTCAAAGAAATTTCAGGTTTATAATATATTTAATAATATATTAACATTAAACAATTAAAATTAATTGAATAATTAGATTTTTTGAATAAAATATTATGAAATAATATTATAAAAAAGTGCAAAGAGAACGCGTTTTCTGTTTTCTGTTTTGAGAAATTGTTTTTCAAAATGACAAAGAGAACGCATTTTCAGTAATTTCAAAACAGACACCCAAAACACAAAACACAAAACGAATTTCAAAACTCAAAACACAAAACAGAAACACGAAGAGAACGCACCCTTAGTATTCATTTGACTTTTTTTTTAAATATAGAAATTGTCCATTAAAATAATAATTATTTTCACAATTGGGTCTAGAATTTGTACTAAATGCTTAAAAAAAAAATTAAAATTAAAATTAACATATCAAATATCATTCGTTTTGCTTTACTTTTCATGCAAATTGTCAAGTAAAGAGATAATTTTTTTATTTTTTTTTACCATTGGATCTAGAATTTGTTCCAATTGCACAAAAAAAAAAAAAAAATTACCGTACCAAATATCATTCGTTTGGCTCTGTTTTCATGCAAATTGTGAATTAAAAGAGATAATTTTTTCTATAATTGAATCTAGAATAAATTTCAATTACAAAAAAAAAAAAAAAAAAAAAAAAAAAAAAAAAACCTGTAATTGTTTTTTCCACCAAAGTGATGGGAAAAACAATTCCCTCAAATCAAGGAAATGGCCACCATGTGAGCAAATCCAAAAAAATGATTTTCATGAAAAAATTGTAGTATCAAACAGTTGAAATTTGGAAGTTAAAAAAAAAATTCTAGTGCTGGGAAAAATCTATGGCCATCAAACAGGGCCTAAAATATCATGTAATGGTAATGGGTAAGGATTATCCTTAACACGTCAGACGTGATCTAGAAGCACCCACCTTACCTAAAACACACCACTTGTTATTATATTATTAAAAATGTGAAATCAGGAGGTCGTTTCCGTCCATTCACATCCTAATCCGCCTCTCCATGAGGCCATTATCCTTCACTTTTCCCCCTTCAAAATCGAACCCACGAACCAATTTCTCCTACTCCTCTCTACCTCTCCTTTTTATCTCTCTAAATCGATAATCACAAAGTGTTTTTCTGATTAATTTTTGCAATTATGGCTCAAAAAACAGAGAAAGAAGAGACGGAATTCAAAGTCGTACCTGAGACAATCACGCTGTGTGTTAAATGCGGCGTTGCTGGTAATTCTGCGCCCAATGATTTGTGTAAGAAATGTTTCAGCGCCACCGCAGCTGGCTCTGCGTCCGCCGTGGTCACGGCGGCGGCCGGATCTAAGAAATTATTTAGATCTAGCTCGTCCTCGAGGTCTTCGCTGGAGAGAAAATTCAATCAGGTTCAGATCCGTAAGGATTTGAAGAAAGAGGATTCGGATTCGGATTCGTTGGAGGTTGTGCCGTTGAAGCGGCAGGTGAATCGGTGCTCCGGTTGCCGGAGGAAGGTAGGTTTGACCGGATTTAGATGCAGATGCGGCGAGCTCTTCTGCGCCGATCATCGTTATTCCGACCGACATGATTGCAGCTACGACTACAAGGCCGCCGGACGAGAGGCCATCGCGAGGGAAAATCCGGTGGTTAAAGCAGCTAAAATTGTCAAAATTTGAGGAAAATATTATCAAATTTATACGCATATGTATCAATCCAGAAGCACGTGAAGTGAAATTAATTGAAATTGATCAAAATTTGGAGAGCCTGGCTCGATCTTCATCGTTAACGGGTCCTTTATAGAAAGAGACGTGAAATTGAAGGGGGAAAGAGAGAGAGAGGAAATTCGACGTTTCTTTTCCTTCTCATCTTCTGGTTTTGTTTCATCTTATGCTGTAATTTATTTCTGTTTAAACCGGAAATGGAAGGTCGTGCTTCTGAATAAATATACGCTTGTTGCAGTCTTTTTGGAATAAAATTTAAAAAAGTACTATTTACCTCCGACGCAGATTATTCTGTGTCATACTTTACATAACGATTAACGATGGGCATGCTTTTGAAAATTCGATACCCAGTTGAGGGTAAATTCGTCAGCTGAAATAAAAATGACGGCCCAGGTGGAGCCCGCTATGTGAGTGTGCCATTTAAGATCGTGATAAACTGACCTGCTGAATTCAGGAGATGATAAAACGCGGAGATATTGCTATCATAGAAGTCTTTGGATTTTGGAAAAGTACGCTGCGAGCCTGCGACTTATTACAAATCGTTGTCGTAAAAGTCTTTAAAAAAAAAAAAAAAAAACTACGTATTTTTTTAAATAAGGAAAAGAAAATTTTAGTTTAAAATTTTAATTTATGTTTTCCCTCTTCTTTTCCATAGTTATATTTACGTAATAATTTTTATTTTTTTTATTTAAAGTTTAACAAAACTCTGATCCAAATTCCTATTGTGCATATATTTATTAAAAAAATAAAAATATGAGCTTAATATTTTAAGATATTCTCAAATTCTTATAATCGATTTCTTAACTCTTACAGTATTATGGTCGTATTAGAACAATCCACCACAATAATCTTAATCCAATCCCCCAATCTTAATCCTCCTAATCACATCCGCTAATCACTTACGGTGTATCAAACATGCAACCCAATAGGAAAATGAACTCAATAATAATAATAATAATAATAACAACAACATATACATGTACATATACGATCATAACAATAATAATAGACACGTATGTACAAGAAGAACAAGTTTGAATTCAACTACAATATTTAGCTCCTCTTTGAGTCAAATTATTTGAGAAAGAATGAATTTTTACTGTTAATGTAATGAGGAATATGTGTTTGAAAAATAAGGAAAAAGTTATTGATATGATGGAAAATATTATTTTATTAAAAAATGTATTGTTGAAAATGAGTAGAAGAATGAAAATGAGACAAATAATGTGGTTCAAACCGGATCCTCATATTTGAGAAGTTTTACTACTACTCGGTGACAAAGGTTGCAAGGAGTAGGGTGCTTATTTTATTAATAGCGTACATGTGATATCCTCTTCTCTCATTGTTGCATTGCTTGTGGTGGTCGACCAAGGATTGCATGTGGAAGCAGTCTAGGGATCTGATGAGTGCGGGTTTTGCACTTATTTATGTCATTAAACTTATGTCTTTGTGAGTTTTTTTTTATGTATTATTGCTTAATTTATTTATATTCTATTTTATAGGTCTTTCATTGCCAAAATCCTTAAATTGGATGAGAAAATGAAGAAATGAATGAAAAAATGATCAATGGTGCAAAAAGAAGCTTGTGGGTATAGTTCTTATAAATAAATAAATAAATAAATAATAATAAAAATCTATTGTAGTGCCGCGGCGACATTGTAGCGGTGCCTAAGCTTCAATCACAAGTGCCGCAGCCACTTAAGCGGCGCCGTAGACTTAGGGGCCTGTTTGGCTACTTTTGCGATTTTGAACCCGTTTTTGGCCCTTTTATATGACTTTTGTATCCATTTTCTCTCATTCTTCAACAAAGAGACTTCAATGTAGAGAGAAAAACACTAGGTTCTCCCCCTTTTCTCTCTTTTCTTTTCTTTTCTTTTCTTCTTCTTTTCTTTTTGTTTCCTCTGGGATTTTTGTGGGAAAGTTTGGAGCTCAACAATGGTGGAATAGCTTGGAAAAGAAGACCCATTGATTTTGAAGATTTCTCAACCATTCTCATTATCAATAAACTTTTATTTCTTTAATCTATTTTTCATTTATGGGTTGTAAGTTTTTGTTGGTTATTTGTGAATATTTCATGGGTAACTAAACATTTGTGTGATTGATGGTTATTTGGAACCCTAGGTTGATTTTCTAATGATTTGTGTTTCATAGTTCTTGAGATTGATGTATGTAATTCATTGTGTAAAATATTTATATTGTTCTTCTTGATTATTTGGGATGACAACTAGATGATCGGGTGGATACAATGAATGTTATTTTGGGATTTATAGTACGTAATCGCTATTTTTACCAAACCTAGTAGCAACTACATTTCAATAGATTATGCGGAATTTTCAATTGAATATTTGTGGATTAACACTTAAATTAATAAACCGAGCTTGCGAGTTTGTGCTTAATTCAATTCAACTCTCTCGTCGTAATGCTTTTGTTAAATTAATTCTAGCGAGTTTATTCTAGGTTGTTTAATGAATAGGGTTGGGTAAAGAGTTTGTTTTATTCAACTAAAATGTAAAGAGAGATTGGGGTAATCGAGTTTGTGATTATTCTCGAATTTTTGTTGATATTGAGAACGAAAATCTTTTGTGAACATTGATAAGAAATTCATTTTAGCGGTGAAAAAGTATTCCTCGATCACATATTCCCTCATTTGTTTCCTTTTTATTATCGTCTTTTCCATTTTCAGTTATCGCTTTCTTTAGTTTAATCCAACCAAACCCCCCCCCCCATTTAATTGTTTTCGCATTTTATTTTCTATGTTGTAATTGACGTAATTGAAAACAATCCTCTGCGGGAATGACCCTTACTTACCACATTACTACTTGAACAACAAATTTCACAAAAATAAGGAATTATTTTGACGCCCCTTTTGAGCATGTCAAGATCAACCATATTGAGCAGCCAAACACCGCTTAGCGGCCGAATTGTAGCTTGCAAGTAGGTCTACCTAGTGATTTAAGAATTGATTAGCTATAACTCGTAGGATCCGTTTGATTGCAAATGTGAAATTTTGGTGAAAAAAAATGAATTATAGAGATTGAATTGTCTAGAATTTGTCTTATCGAGAATTGTCGATTAATTGTGTTTAATTGATATAATTTTCGAATTAAGCTGTGTACATTGTTTTAGTATACTCAGCTTGACATTGTACTCACAATGGGTGGGGTCCGTCATTATTTTAATCGTGGGCTCCACCCTTTGCATATGACTTGTGAGTACAATGTCAAACTCAATGTAAAAAATAATGTACCTAAAGCATTTCTCATAATTTTCCAACTGAAATTTTTTTGAAATTTTAAAACTTTTGGTATTCCTTTAACTTTTTTTATATAGAAATTGTCCATTGAAGTGATAATTTCTTCCACCATTGAGCCTCGAATTTGTTTCAATTGACAAAAAAAAATTAACATACCGAATATCATTTGTTTGATTTTGTTTTTCATATAAATTGTTAAGTAAATGGATAAATTTTTTTACCATTGGATCTAGAATTTGTTACAATTCTCGAAAAAAAAAAAATAGAAAGAAATTTATCACATCGAATATCATTCGTTTGACTTCATTTTTTATTTAAATTGTAAATTAAAGAGATAATTTTTTCTACCATTGAATCTAGAATAACTTTCAATTGTCAAAAAAAAAAAAAACCTGAAATTGTGGTGGGAAAAACAATTCCCTCAATTCAAGGAATTGGTAGACGTGTGAGCAAAATCAAGAAAAAAAATTTCATGGAAAAAAATATTGTATCAAATACCACAAACTTGAAAGTTGGAAAATATTTTTGAGGCCATTAAACAGGGCCTTATCATAATTGGATATTCTTCATAGAATTATTGTAACAAATGTGATGCAAAAAGTCATCACATCCTATTTTTACTCGAATTTTGTCACTTTGCCAGAAGAAATTTAACAAATATAGGGACATAATTGGAGGT
Source organism: Osmanthus fragrans (assembly GCA_019395295.1). Classification (NCBI taxonomy): domain Eukaryota; kingdom Viridiplantae; phylum Streptophyta; class Magnoliopsida; order Lamiales; family Oleaceae; genus Osmanthus; species Osmanthus fragrans. The sequence goes on from CM033356.1 coordinate 8,768,349, forward strand.
GACAGCGGATAATTTGATGAAAGTTCTGTTGGAATTGGTTTAAAACTCAAGAAAATTGGTTAAGTGTTGAAAATTAACGTTAGACTTCATGTCAACTTCTGCCAATATTCAAACATGATTTGTTTATGAAAATGATTTGTCGATTTGCAGTTCTGAAACGAGGATTGACCTACTCGGTCAAGTCGTGAGGGGCTCAGCCCTCGAAATGGAATTTTGATTTCCATGTATATTTGGTGTGTTGAAACCAATTTCGGATGAATGAAAAATTGATGTCCAAAGTTAGAAGGAATTTAGAATAAAACTAGATAATATTGTCACTCGAGTGATGTCAAACGAATAGCAAGCGACCAACTCTCTGAAAGTATCGCTCGAAGGAGATGGTGGGCGAAAAGCAGGCGGAAATGGATTCTCGCGTTTGTTGTGTTTTGGCTCTCAACACTTCGTCCACAACCCGTCGTCCTCTATATATAGGACCATTTGGACGTCCCTAATGCATTCTATATCATTTGTGCATCAAGCATAACATATTTCTTTTACCAAAATCATTTCAAAAGCTCTTCCTTTGTAGAGAGGGAAATCCGTCAAAAGTTCGTTGGAACTTCTGGTTTGCAATGTTACTACCATAAGTCGAATACGTTGTATCTTGAGAGATAAGTGTCGTGAACCATAAGTATCGTTGTGGGGTAATATTATCTACAGGAAAGAATGCCATCACTTGCCTCAAATTGATTTTCTTCATTTCTATTTTTGGTTTGTGTAGCATATTTTGTCACCTTTAGTCACCTTTTATATAGTGGCGGACTCAGGATTTTAGAACTGGTGGGTCCTAAAATGAAAGATATTGAGATGAAGGAGGGGGGAGCACGGGGGTTTGGGGGCAGCGCCCCCGAAAATTTTTTTTTGGAGGCGGGTAGCACAAACATTAATGATGTACAATTAAAATGATAGAAGTTTGAAATACATATTATTTTTCATTCTTAAATTGCTATAAAAATGAAAAAATTATTAACTCGGAAACGCTCATCCGACCAATTACAGCAGTAAGCTGACAAACTGAAATCAGAACTACTTTTTAATTGTGTTATACTGTTCGAAATCAAATTCAAATATGTAGACAAGAATTTCTATCCAATTTCGAGGTCTCAACCCATACTACCAAACAGTTTCTTCAACAATTAGACGGATCTACTACAAGAGGTAAAAACACTTCGTTGCTACTGACAATTAACGACCTTAGAAAGAACCAAACATACAACTAAACCAGCAAAACGGACAAAAGAACAACACCTTAATATCAAAATAAATCACAACATTCAACAACTCTCTAAATTCAAATCTTAATTAACTAAAATTCATTTTCAAAGCCAGATTTCTGATTTTTCATCTAAATTTGTATTTATATCTAACATGTTATAATGAAAAATTACAGTATACTTTATAGATGTTATATCCCAAAATCTGTACTTATATCTAACATCTAACATGTTATATCCCAAAATTGTACAGTATTTTAAATAAAAAAAAATTGAAAAAAAAAAAATTTTTTTTTTTTTTTTTTTTGGTGGGTCATAGGACCCACTAGGTCCTAGGGTGGGTCCGCCCCTGTTTTATATTCAATATTATTTGGTTTAACCAAGCCATGCGAGTTAAACTTTAACCTTTTGATTACTACATATAAACAATAATTTTTTCCACGTGTTTTTACAACCCGATCCCAACAAATTCTAAATGTATTTAAAACAATTCGATAATGAAATATCTTGTGACATTTGATACTGCAGCATGATTTTTTTTTACTCCGCATTAAGAGTACATAAGGACACATGTCCCTTCAAATCCAGTAGCTCTGAAGCGTAAAAAGGAGCAAGGGTCATAGGACACTGAGTAAAATTATCTTATAACAAGTAATTAGTTTTTATTTTTCTACAAGTTGTTGACAAATAAAATAGAATCTCCAGTAAGACATCAACAAATGTAGAGAAGTCATCAAATTATGAGATGACAAACGTTGTATAAAACATTCAAATGATACAGTCCGGAGAAATTTCAAAAAACTAGTAACATCTGCAAATAGATCCCCTGTTCAATAGTATAAAAATATTCATTTTCAAAAACACACAGTGCAGTACTAACAATGAAACAATCCTTACAAACTCGACCACTGACACCTCCCTAATCAAAGAAATACAAAATGGATCAGGAGGAGACTGTTCTTGTAACCACGATGCATTTGAGAATCGACTTCGACTAACATGAAGATATCTTCTGTAGTATTTTTACTTGGGCTTCTATGTCTACAATATTGTAAGAAGAAAGTTCACAAAGTAAAAAAAAAAAAAATTACTAATCAGAAACTTGCAGACTTCAAGATTTCAAAAGTTTTCTTAACCATATCTACTTTTTCAGAGGGGAAAAATCTGATGGAGGAGGTTGAGTAAGGGAACAGCATCATGTTGGCTTTGGCCACTTCTCCAAACTGTGAAACCAGGATGGAAGTAATCAGCATCACTCCACCGTTTCAGGTCGTATAATGAGAAGGGACCTTGAATGATACCCTGAGGATCCACATAGTGCCATATTGGAGGATTGCATAGGTCCACGTAAGCAATTTGTTGACCCTCATTTTTTGAGTTTTGGGGTGGCAATTCATCATCGCTCAAATCAATCACCTCCTGTTCCTCCGGCTTTTGTTGAGGGTTCATTTCTTCCAAATCCACAATCGTCATCAGTCCATAGTTTCTATTGACGGGTGGCTCAGAATGCTGCTTCTCTATTTGAACAAAGTCAGATGGTTGATCCTCTGCAATCATTTGCCAGTATTAGCAAGGGAACAAAAAGGGTTGCAAAACTATAGAGAAGATAAATCATAATTAGCAAACAATGTCAGCTGTAAACTTCAATATACTATCTAAGAAAACTACTATGTAAAAACCTGCAAAACGAAAAACAATCTAGAAGCTTAGGACATTCAAATCATTTTTGCTGTATTACTAGGTAAGATGCTTATGCTGGGATAAGGTCGCATCATTTATTACTGTTGCAACTGCCGAAGCACTGAAAGCAACACTAGGGAATTTGAAAGTCTCGCTGGCTTCGGTTACTGAATACATAAGTAGTTGAGTATTAAAAAAAAAAAAAATTTGGGATTCCAAATAGTAGTCCATCTATTCAATTTGGCATAAATCCCTCCAAAGATATCATTCTTTGCCTGGCGGCTGCTTCATAAATGGCTACATTTGATGATATTACAAATAAAGGGTAGCATGCAAGAGTTGAGAATGTGTCCCTATGCGTGTCAAAGATGCATTGGTTATTATTTATTTCCATGCTTTCAGTTCAGACAAGATCGCTGTCAATGGTAAATGTTCCATCTTGTTCTCTAAGGTGACAATTTGTTTTGCTATCTAATTATTTTGTTGAAGCAAATATTAATTGCCTTGCAGCTAATGAAATTGTATCTTCTTGTCTCTTTTTCGAGTCCTATCATTACTTGATTGGGCTTGTAGCACATGCTCTATGCCGTAAAAATACTTCAACACCAGTTGTCAGTTGCCAATTTTCAAAGATGCCATAGATAGATAGCTTGTAACTGTATTAGTATGGGTTCTTTTGACTACATATATGAATAAAAAATCCATAAATAGCTTCTTTAAGTGTATGAAAAAAGAGAAGAAAACATAATCTAAGTATGGAGCAATTAAAAGGTGATTGAATTACCACCAGGATCATTAGCGGCTATAACTCCATACACGAAGCCTCCATATTTTTCTTTGTCAGCTTCTGAATCATTTACAATAAGTTGGGATGGTGACACAAGATCCTTGATCCCTGGAATGTATTACAGAAATGAATGAGAAGATGGCAGAGTCCATAACTGCAAATCTTTGACTTGCATTGGCATAATAAATGGCTTCATTGGATGATATTTTACAAAGGGTCTGCTTTTAAATCCTAGAAGTCAGAAAGTTATATCACGGAAATAAGTACTATTGGCAGGCTGTTGGTTAAATGGATATATGCACTCGCACACCCACATGAACAATATCAAGAGTCAGTGACTTCATCGAAATCCTGCTGTCCCCCCCCCCCAAAAAAAAAAAGAAAAAACAAGGAAAGCACCCACAACATACAAGTGGAGGAGTCTTTAGGTAGTCTTTCCCTATTTCCGAGCTTGGCTGATTAGCTCCTTTAGTACTCATGTTGTATCTGCTTCTCGTTGACTAAACCACTGACTGGCGGGTTGGAGAGTGATTAACCAATCTCGAGGAAGAGGTCTATACCCACATATGTACCACAGAGTCTGGAATCAGACAATATGTAGGTGTTGTGTGAGTGCCTAAGATTTATGGGTTATTCACTTCCATGCTTTCAATTCAAACAAGGTTGTGGCAACATATATGCTCCATCTTGCTCTCTAAGGTGACATAATTTGTTTTGCCATGTCCAAAGCTATTTAGTAATTCATCTTTTCAGGTACACGTGTTGAATCAAATGTTGATATTTGTGTTACCTTGTAACTAATGTAATTATATCTTGTTGTCTCAAAAAAGTAAATTAGATCCAAAATTCCCGATAATCACGCTCTTCATTCACTTCTTATGTCAATCTAACTTATACCATCTTATAAATAAATTTTTATTTAATCCTATCATTTCTTGATTTGGCTTGTATCCTTATAGCACAAGCACTTAAGCCATGAAAAAACCAAATAAGATCATTTGTCAACTGCTCAACTTTTCAACATTCCATAGATAGATAGCTTGTGAGAATATTAGTGCTGGAGCTTTTAAGACATACAAAAAATCCACAATAAAGCTTCTTTACTTTAGTGTGTGAATAAACACAATAAAACATAATCCAAGAATTGAGCAAGTAAAAGGTGATTGAATTACCACCAGGATCATTAGCAGCTATGACTCCATCCATGAAGCCTCCACAACGTTCTTTGCCAGCTTCTGAATCATTCGCGATAAGTTGGGATTGGGACACAAGATCCTTGGACCCTGAAAATGCATTACAAAAACTAAATGAGATTGCAGAGCACTCAACTGCAAATCTTTCACTGCCATTAGCTTAATTGTCGAAGATTTGATTCCTATAATTGAGGAATATTTCTTTCAATTTAATTAGCATAATATAGAAATAGAATAGTAGCTGGTTTGGTATTATTTTATTTCCTAAAATTGTAGTAGGGCTATGATTCTTAGAAGCCCTATATATCTCTTCCTCGCATTACATAAGAAATATAATAACAACGGTCTCTTTTCTTCCAAAACCTTCATGGTATCAGAGCTAGGGCTCGTTCCCGTTGCAGCCCCATGAATTACCGAGCGGCCATGACCGGATCCAAGGAGTCCACTGGTCGCGCAGGTGGACACTCTCCCTCATCGCCAGAAGTCACCCAACCTGAGACCCGAACTGCGACTCCGACAACCACAGCAGAGTCGTTCGCCTCCAGTCATGCCCTGCAACTGACGGTTCGTAAACTGAATGGCTCTAATTACCTGGAATGGGCCCAGTCCGTGAAGCTCGCCGTCGATGGCAGAGGTAAACTCGGCCATCTTACTGGAGAGGTGATGAAGCCAGTTGCTGGGGATCCTAATTTGAAGAGATGGCAGTCCGAGAACTCGTTAATCATTGCTTGGCTGATAAACTCCATGGAACCAGCTGTTGGAAAACCACATCTGTTCTTGCCCACAGCCAAAGATGTGTGGGAGGCTGTTAAAGATATGTATTCTGATGTAGAAAACTCATCCCAGATTTTTGAACTCAAGACAAAATTGTGGAAATCAAAACAGGGAGATAGAGATGTTACAATCTATTATAATGAAATTGTAACACTATTGCAGGAATTAGACCTCTCTTATGAGGATGAATGGGACTGCCCTTCAGACAGTGTTCGATACAAGAAAAGGGAGGAGAATGACAGAGTATATGTCTTCCTTGCTGGACTCAATCAAGAACTCGATGAAGTGCGAGGACGTATTCTGGGCAGGAAGCCTCTTCCCTCAATTCGTGAGGTATTTTCTGAAGTTCGGAGGGAAGAAACAAGACGTAAAGTGATGTTAAAGAAAGTTGTTTCCAAGACAGAATCTGAAATAGAAAGTTCAGCATTGGTTTCTAGGGCGACAGATTCGAATGGAGATGTTATAGAAGTAAATAAATAAATGCTTAATTATAGGAGTACCTAATTGGTAACTTACCTAATATAGAATTCCTAGTTTGTATATATATGTAATGTATCTTTACCTAATGAATGAAGATTTTTAGTTCCCAATTTACATGGTATCAGAGCTATCCTTACCCGTCTAACCCTAGTCCAGAAATCTTTCCGTTACCAGCGCTGTTTGGGCTCCGATTTGGCGAATTTGTAGCCGGATTCTGCCGCTTCTTGGTGGGTTTGAGGGTTATGGCCTCTATTGGGTCTCGCCTTCTCCGGTGGTCTCTTTTGTTTCGCTCGACTGTCGACATCTTCTTCGCAGCCTCTTGAAGCGCCGCCACAGCTGAGCTCTGGAATCTCAGATCTATCTTAAAGTCCTCAGCATCTGGAAGGGCAGTTTACGTATCAAGAGCTCAGTAGATTTCTGGAATTTTTGTAGTGATTTGGGACAAACAGCTTCGGCATCTGGACGGCGCCGTTGACGGGAACTTCTGGACATTCAGTCGGTCCTCTGTAATTGGGCTTTGTTACGGTTGGTTACCCTCATTTGGTCTTTCTTTTTTGCCTTTAATAATTGGTTATTCAATTGGGCCGTGAGTTTGGGGCTTTTAATTGTTTGTTGGGCTGAGATATTTGGTCTGTGTCTTTGGGTTTATAAATTGGATTACTGTTGGGCTTGGAGAATTCGGTTGGAATTAGCTAAACTTTGGTTGTTCCGTTAAGTTGTTATTTGGATCTTGAGTTTTGCTTCTATCAGTACGGCTTCTTTGCTTCGCTGATTTGTGTTATGGCTGAGAAGAAATCCGTTGTTGCGTCGGAAATGATACCTGTGTTGTCTAAAATCACGGACCATAAACTAAATGGAACGAATTATTTGGATTGGAGCAAGACCGTTCGAATTTATCTGCGGAGTATTTCTATGGATAGTCATCTTACCGAGGATCCACCAACGGATAATACTCGCCAGACATGGCTACGAGATGATGCTCGATTATTTTTGCAAATTCGTAATTCCATTGACCCTGAGATAGTTAGTCTGATTAATCACTGTGAGTATGTTAAAGAATTGATGGACTATTTAGAATTTATGTACTCGGGAAAAGGGAATATGTCCCGTATTTATGAAGTTTGTAAGGGTTTTTACCGTGCCGAACAACAAGATCAGTCTATTCAGGCTTATTTTATGAATTTCAAAAAGATCTACGAAGAACTGAATGTCTTGCTACCTTTTAGTCCAGATGTAAAAGTTCAACAAGCTCAGCGGGACCAAATGGCTGTGATGAGTTTTCTAGCTGGTCTTAATTCCCAATTTGAAACTGCTAAATCCCAGATTCTCTCCAGTGCTGAGATTTCATCTCTGCAAGAAGCATTTACTAGAGTACTTCGCACAGACACTATTGCTTGTGTTACTTCGTCTGGTCAGTCCTCTAGTGCTCTTATCGGTCGAGGTGGTAGAGGTAATACAAGGGGCAGGGGTACAGTTAGTCGATCCAATCGAAGTCAGAATGAAGGGGGAATTGTATGCTACTACTGTCATGAGCCGGGTCATACTAAAAACTCGTGCCGAAAATTGCACAATAAATCTCAGCGGTTTCCCTCAGCTCATGTTGCAGCTGCTACTACTGCTACACCCACCGCATCTTCTGAGCAGGTCATTACTGTTTCTGCAGATGCATTTGCCAAATTCACTCAGTACCAGGACGCATTGAAGAATTCACCGCACTCTATCTCTGCCATTGCTGAAACTGAGACAGGTAAACCTAATACGTGTCTTTTCTCCTCTTCCTCCAAATGGGTCATTGATTCTGGTGCCACGGATCATATGACAGGTAATCCTAGTCTCTTCTCCACTTTTCAGTCGCATACTTCTCCTTCCAACGTTACTTTAGCTGATGGTTCTACCTCTTGTGTTCTCGGTTCTGGCACTATTAGTCCAACTCCATTCATTTCTTTATCATCTGTCTTAAGTCTACCACAATTTTCTTTCAATTTAATGTCTGTGAGCAAACTTACTCGAATGTTAAACTGCTGTGTCTCATTTTTTCCTGACTACTGTGTTTTTCAGGATCTTATGACGAAGAAGATTATTGGTAGAGGACATGAATCGGGTGGTCTCTATATTTTGGATACCCAGGTGCCCAGGTCCATTGCATGTTCCGGTGTCTCAACTTCTTTTGAAGCACATTGTCGGTTGGGACATCCATCTTTATCTGTGTTGAAGAAATTATGTCCTCAATTTCATGATGTATCGTCTTTAGATTGTGAGTCGTGTCAGTTTGCAAAACACCATCGTCTGTCCTTAGTTCCTCGGGTCAATAAAAGAGCTCGTTTTCCTTTTGAGTTAGTTCATTCCGATGTTTGGGGTCCTTGTCCGGTTGTGTCCAAACCTGGATTTCGGTATTTTGTTACTTTTGTTGATGATTTTTCTCGTGTGACTTGGCTATATTTAATGAAAAATCGTTCTGAATTGTTTTCTCATTTTAGTGCCTTTTGTGCTGAAATTAAAACACAGTTTCATGTTTTAGTACATACATTACGAAGTGATAATGCCAAAGAATATTTTTCCGATTCTTTTCAGACTTACATGCTTCAGAATGGTATTCTTCATCAATCCTCGTGTGTTGACACACCCTCTCAAAATGGTGTGGCTGAAAGAAAAAACAGACACCTTCTTGAAACAGCACGAGCACTCATGTTCCAAATGCATGTTCCTAAACCATTTTGGGCTGATGCAGTCTCCACAGCCTGCTTTCTGATTAATCGAATGCCTTCGTCTGTTCTTCATGGTGAGACCCCTTATAGTGTTATATTTCCTACTAAACCCTTATTTCACATTGAACCTCGAATATTTGGTAGTACTTGTTATGCTCGTGATGTTCGTCCCCAGATAACTAAATTAGATCCCAAATCCTTAAAATGTATTTTTCTAGGTTACTCTCGTCTACAAAAAGGGTATCGATGCTATTGTCCGGCTCTTAACAAGTATCTTGTGTCAGTTGATGTCACTTTTATGGAACACATTCCTTTCTTTCCCACATCTTCTACTTCTTCCAGTCAGAGTGAGGAGGATGATCTGTTGGTTTATCATATCACTTACCAATCACCTAATGTTGCTTCTGCCCCTGTTGCTCCCACACCACCACCACCACCTATTCGTCATGTGTATTCCAGACGACGAGACCCTCCCGATGCATGTTCGGTACCTACCTCTTCTTCGGCATCGGATCCAATATCTAGTGATCTTGATCTACCTATTGCTCTCCGCAAAGGTAAACGTCCGTGCACTTATCCTATTTCCTCTTTTGTTTCTTATAATCATCTGTCTTCTTCTTCTTGTTCTTTTGTTGCTTCACTTGACTCTGTACCTCTTCCGAAAACTGTTCATGAAGCACTATCCCATTCGGGTTGGCGCAATGCTATGATCGAGGAGATGAATGCTTTGGATGCTAATGGTACTTGGGATTTGGTAAATCTACCTGTAGGAAAACAGGCTATTGGATGTAAGTGGGTGTTTGCACTCAAAGTGAATCCTGATTGGTCGGTGGCTAGGCTTAAAGCCCGTCTTGTGGCTAAAGGCTACGCTCAAACTTATGGTGTGGATTATTATGACACTTTCTCTCCTGTAGCTAAATTAACGTCCGTTCGCCTGTTCATTTCTATGGCCGCTACTCATGATTGGCCTTTACATCAATTGGACATCAAGAATGCTTTCTTACATGGTGATCTCCAGGAGGAGGTTTATATGGAGCAACCTCCTGGGTTTGTTGCTCAGGGGGAGTATGGGAAAGTGTGTCGTCTTCAAAAGTCTTTATATGGTTTGAAGCAAAGTCCACGTGCTTGGTTTGGAAAATTTAGTCAGGCAGTGGAAAGTTTGGAATGCAAAAGAGCAAGTCTGACCACTCAGTCTTCTACAAACAGTCAGAATCTGGCATTATTCTCCTTGTTGTGTATGTTGATGATATTGTTATTACTGACAGTGATACTCTGGGAATTTCATCTCTAAAGTCCTTTCTTCACACCCAATTTAACACGAAAGACTTAGGGGTGTTGAAATATTTCTTGGGAGTTGAGGTGACGAGGAGCAAGAAAGGCATCTTCTTGTCTCAGAGAAAATATGTGCTTGACTTATTAACAGAGACAGGAAAGTTGGGACCCAAGCCAAGCAGTGCTCCAATGCTCCCTAACTTGCAATTGACCAAAGACGGTAACTTATTTGAAGATCCGGAGAAGTATAGAAGACTGGTTGGAAAATTGAACTATCTCACAGTAACTCGTCCTGATATTGCGTATCCTGTCAGTATTGTAAGTCAATTCATGTCTTCCCCAACAGTTCACCATTGGACAGCTTTAGAACATATCCTGTGTTATTTAAAGGGAGTTCCTGGACGTGGGATACTATACAGAAGTCATGGACATTTTCACATCGAATGTTTCTCAGATGCAGATTGGGCAGGTTCTAAGGTTGATCGAAGATCCACTACTGGCTACTGTGTTTTTGTTGGAGGAAATTTGGTCTCATGGAAAAGTAAAAAGCAAAGTGTTGTGTCCCGATCCAGTGCAGAATCAGAATATAGAGCTATGGCACAGTCTGTGTGTGAGATAATGTGGATATATCAACTCTTAACTGAAGTTGGTCTTAAGGTTTCAACACCAGCAAAGCTGTGGTGTAACAATCAAGCTGCTCTTCATATCGCTTCTAATCCTGTGTTTCATGAACGAACAAAGCATATTGAAATTGACTGTCATTTCGTTCGTGAGAAGTTGCAACAAAATTTAATCTCTACAGGATATGTGAAAACTGGAGAACAATTAGGAGATATATTCACAAAGGCCCTAAGTGGGGTTCGGGTTGATTATATTTGTAACAAGTTGGGCATGATTAATATCTATGCTCCAACTTGAGGGGGAGTGTTATAGAAGTAAATAAATAAATGCTTAATTATAGGAGTACCTAATTGGTAACTTACCTAATATAGAATTCCTAGTTTGTATATATATGTAATGTATCTTTACCTAATGAATGAAGATTTTTAGTTCCCAATTTACAGGAGACAAGCGGAAGAAACCTTGGTGCGAACACTGCAAAATGTTATGGCACACCAAGGACAATTGCTGGAAACTACATGGAAAACCATCAAACTTCAAGAAGAAAAATGGGGGAGATAACAGGGCATTGCAGACCGTGAGCGAGGACTCTCAGAAGCAACAAATTGACTCCGAGCCACCAACCTTCACAAAAGAACAATTAAGCCAACTGTACAAACTCTTTAAGTCTCCACAGTTTTCTATCACTCCTTCATGTTCCTTTGCTCAGAATGGTATTTTTCTTACTGTTGCTCTCTCATGTAAAACAACAAATTCATCTTGTTCATGGATTATTGATTCTGGGGCAACTGACCATATGACTAGCTCTTCACAATTATTCTCGTCTTATAGTCCATGTGCAGGCAATAAAAGGATCAAAATTGCTGACGGAACATTATCCGTAATAGCCGGCATGGGTTCTATTGTTATTTCACGTACCCTAACACTCCATAAAGTTCTTCATGTCCCAAACTTATCATGCAATTTGTTGTCCATAAGTAAATTAACTAGCGATCTTAAATGCCAAGTTAATTTTTTCCCTTCCTTCTGTGAGTTTCAGGAACTATCCGCGGGGAGGATGATTGGATGTGCTAGAGAGAGTGGGGGACCTTACTTCTTTGAAGATGGATCAAGTATGACAAGGCCAGTTCAGAATTCATGTTACGGTTCTGCCTCTATTACTAGTGATAAAGAAGTTTTATTATGGCACTTTAGACTTGGACATCCTAATTTTTATTATTTGAAGTATTTATTACCAGACTTGTTTAAGAATAAAAATCCAACTTCTTTTCAATGTGAAATTTGCGAATTAGCTAAGCATCGTCGATCATCATTTCCTGTACAACCTTATCAGCCCTCAAAACCCTTTTTGTTATTACACACTGATGTATGGGGACCAAATAGAATTTCTACCCTATCAGGAAAGAAATGGTTTGTTACATTCATTGACGATCATACAAGAGTTTGTTGGGTTTATTTATTAAAAGAGAAGTCTGAAGTTGAAGGTGTTTTCAAAACCTTTTATACCATGGTTCTAACACAATTTCAAGAAAAAATTAAAATCGTTCGGAGTGATAATGGGAAGGAATATTTTAATAAAATTTTGGGAAATTTTTTTTCTGACAAAGGAATTGTACATCAAAGCTCCTGTAACGATACCCCTCAACAAAACGGGGTAGCTGAACGGAAAAATAAACACCTTCTGGAAGTGGCAAGAGCATTACTTTTTTCAAAAAATGTCCCTAAATATCTATGGGGCGAAGCTGTCTTAACTGCTACATACCTCATCAACAGAATGCCCTCAAGAGTTCTGAATTTTCAAAATCCTTTGAATGTTTTCAACACACTTTATCCTAATTCTCGTTTAACATCTGGGATTGCATTAATAATATTTAGGTGCGTTGCCTTTGTTCATAATCATGCAAATGGTCAAGGTAAGTTAGATCCTCGGGCCAAGAAATGCATTTTTGTTGGTTATGCACCCACTCAAAAGGGTATAAGTGTTTTGATCCTGTTTCCAGAAAAATGTTTATCACCATGGATGTGACATTTTTTTGAGGACACACCTTTCTTTGGTGACAAACCTTCTTTTGAAAATCATCTTCCGGGGGGGATAAGGTATGTAGATGCTGAAGATGATGTCTTTCATATCGCAAATAAATATTCTGATCATGATGATCAAACCATTGTTGATAGAGACACTGATTTTATGGAGGAATCTTTCCAAAAGAACAATCCAGGAAGATCAGATATCTCTATCCAACCTTCAACTCAAGAGGAGCTTAAAAATATTGGAAACAATGATCAGGAATTAGAAACACAAATAAATACTAAGAATAACAGGAATTCGGATTCCTTGCCCGAGTCCAACTCTCATAGTGAAAGAGACAAGAACACGACTGAAAGACCACTACAAACCTATGTCAGAAAAAATTATCGAACAAATGAGCAAGTTCCTCCCCCTCTGCACAATCAGGAATCCGAACCTAGGACAGGACCTGTTGCATCCGAATCTTCAGGTAAAAATTTATCTTTTGATGATCTAGATCTTCCTATCGCATCTCGAAAGGGAGTACGTACTTGTACTAAACATCCCATGTCTAACTATGTCTCCTATGATAAATTATCTCCCACTTTTCTGGCTTTTACTTCACAACTTTCCTCTGTGGAGATTCCAAAGAATGTACATGAAGCATTACGAGTTCCAGAGTGGAGGAAGGCGGTCGAAGAGGAGATGAGGGCTCTTGAGAAAAATCAAACATGGGAAGCAATAGACTTGCCAAAGGGAAAGAACAGTGGGATGTAAATGGGTCTTTACCTTCAAGTATAATTCTAATGGGACACTGGAACGATACAAAGCTAGGTTGGTGGCTAAAGGGTTTACTCAAACCTATGGCATCGACTATCTTGAAACCTTTGCTCCGGTGGCAAAACTAAACACTGTTAGAGTGCTTCTTTCAATGGCAGTCAATCTCGACTGGCCGCTACAACAACTTGATGTAAAGAATGCGTTCCTTAATGGTGATCTAGAAGAAGAAGTATACATGGACTCCCCTCCCGGATTTGAAGGAAGATTTCAATCTAAAGTTTGCAAGTTGAAGAAATCATTATATGGCCTTAAGCAATCTCCTAGGGCCTGGTTTGAAAAGTTTACTAGGTCAGTAAAAGATCAAGGTTATGCTCAAGCTCAAAGTGATCACACTATGTTTGTGAAACACTCCAAAAATGGGAAGATAACAGTACTGATTGTATATGTGGATGATATCATTCTCACAGGAGATGACTTGATAGAGATAGAGAGGTTGAAGAAGAGTCTGGCTTCTAGTTTTGAAATCAAAGATTTGGGAACACTTCGATATTTTCTAGGAATGGAGGTAGCCCAGTCAAAAAAGGGGTTAGTCATATCCCAACGTAAATATGTCTTGGATCTTCTAAAAGAAACTGGGATGAGTGGTTGTCGACCTGCAGACACCCCCTATGGATCCAAATCACAAGCTGGCAGATGTTAAAGATGGAACTCCAGTTGATACTGCTCGATATTAGAAGTTAGTGGGCAAGCTTATCTACTTGGCACATACTCGTCCTGATATAGCCTTCCCTGTGAGTGTCGTAAGCCAGTTTATGCACTCTCCATATGAAGAGCACCTTGAGGCAGTATATCGGATTCTAAGATATCTAAAGAGTACTCCAAGAAAGGGATTGTCCTTTAAAAAGGGACATCAAAGGACCATTGAGGCCTACACAGATGCTGACTGGGCAGGATCAGCCACCGATAGGAGATCGACTTCAGGTTATTGCACATTTGTATGGGGTAACCTAGTTACTTGGAGAAGCAAGAAACAAAGTGTTGTGGCTCGTAGCAGTGCAGAGGCAGAATACCGTGCTATGGCTCATGGTGTATGTGAAATGTTATGGCTAAAACGAGTTCTAGATGAGCTAAAGAAACCGATTGAAGTGCCAATGAAGCTTTATTGTGATAACAAGGCAGCAATTAGTATAGCTCACAATCCAGTGCAACATGATAGAACTAAACATATTGAAATTGACCGCCACTTCATAAAGGAAAAACTTGAAGGAGGTATCATCTGTATGCCGTTCATTCCATCCGCACAACAAATAGCTGACATTCTCACCAAAGGACTCTTCAGACCGAATTTCAAGCTCCTTACAAGCAAGTTGGGCATGACGGATATATACGCACCAACTTGAGGGGGGGGTGTCGAAGATTTGATTCCTATAATTGAGGAATATTTCTTTCAATTTAAATAGCATAATATAGAAATAGAATAGTAGCTGGTTTGGTATTATTTTATTTCCTAAAATTGTAGTAGGGCTATGATTCTTAGAAGCCCTATATATCTCTTCCTCGCATTACATAAGAAATATAATAAAAACGGTCTCTTTTCTTCCAAAACCTTCATTAATAAATGGATTCATCGGCAAATCATTTTTCTAATCTTATTCTTATTGATTGTGCACTGCATCCTTATAACGCATAAAATCCATAACAGGACAACTGTATTTTAAGCATGTGAGAAAATACAATAAAACATAATCCAAGTACTGAGCAAGTAAAAAGGTGATAGAATTACCATCTGGATCATTTGGAGGAGCTATGATTGCATCCACAAAGTGTCCATGTCGTTCCTTGCCAGCTTCCAAACCATTGATAATATGTCGGGGTGGGGACAAAAGATCCCTGGCCCCTGAAACTGCATTACAGGAACTGAATGAGGAGATTGCAAAGAGCAGTTAAGCTTCCAAACTATTGAAAATATGTTAGGGTGGGGATACAAGATCCCAGGCCCCTGAAACTGCATTTCCAGAACTGAATGAGATGATTGCAGAGCACATAACTGCAACTTTTTCTCCAAACAAAGGATCTTATTTAAGCCCTAGATGGTTTCCAATAGTATTCTCTATGCATATCAAAACTAGATGAAGGGTTAAGCACTAATAGTTCATGAGAAAACACATTCTCACTTGCATCAGGTTCCTCAAAAAACACTATTCCATAATCCAAGTTAACCCTTCAACTTTCTTAATTAGGACAAAATAGATGATTGGAAACTTACTTCTCGATACAATGTATAAAGATAAATAATTTATTAAAAATGTTCAATTTGATCTAAATATATTTGTCTCTTCGGGAGAAACACCTGTTGTGTGTTTCATCCTTTAAAATATAAATTTCTTAGCAACACCATAACCAAGTCTTCCAAAAGTTAAGGGGGGCTTGCTTCTAAAAATTGATCAATGGAACAATTTTTTTATATCTGAAAATTTGTTTGGCAAGTCTTTATAATTCGGGCACTGAAGGTAATCGAATACTCAACAAAAATTGATTTACTTACGGCAAGGTCATTGTATATTATTATACATTGTATATTATCGTATAATATTTTATAATAATAGATACAACACGTTATATGTACAATGAAAAATAAGATCGTAATGAAACGATATACTATATGCGAGTGGGTCAATTTTTTTAAAACATTCACTAGAGTTCTTTTTTTTTTAAAAGAGAAGGGGTGGTAATTTATTGGAGACACAAACAAAACCGAAACGGGGAACTAGCGGGTGTGTGCATGTATAAACAAGTACACAACATAAACACATTCTTAGTTTTTTTGGCTTTAGCTTATTTCTATGGAGTCAAATCAAGATAGCACAAAAGATTTGAACAAATATTAAGTGGGGATTATCCTTTTTAAGAGGCGCCACTTAATTATACCAGATATATTTAATCAAATGAAAAATTACTTCAGTATCAAGTGTTGGTATTATCAGTCATGTTATGGTGTTTATAAAGAAAATTAATTAGCATAAAAATGTCATTAGTATTGCAGATAAAGTTGAGGAGAAAAACTAAGAGCAATACTTATGGTTGAAATGGGTGATATGATAATGTTAAAAAGTTGAACCGTAACAAAACAAATTGCCAAGCCTCAGTTGACTTACTTACCAAGCAAGAGCCCTCAGTTAACTTGCACAAAATTATAAGAGTTTGGAGTATCTAAGCTTGTGTGTCCAATGATAAGCAGGTTTGTTCTTAGTCAGAAAAAAGAAGCTTGGTGATTTAGATGGCCTTTCCCTATTCTACTAGAAGTCTTTCAGCTCTATAAATTCAATTCTTACATAATCCGCTCAATTCAATAGAGTGAAATATAACTGAAGATTGGTATTATGCTGGTGTAGATTTGCTTAGTCACTTGCGAGGGTAAGGAACCTGTGAAGCGTGGGATGGAAGGCAAATATTTGACACATCACCACTGACAACTTGGAACACACTTTCCACATGCCATGAAGCTTGTTGACCACCGATCTTCGACCTCATATGAGTGTCACAAAAATATTGTCAGCATGTCGCTCCTACTTAATTCAGGACAGATTTGCAGTTCAACTCGGATCTCAACCGTCGTAATCCTCGGAGACACAATGATTATCTATTCTTTACACTCTGTCAAATCATACTGTCAGTCTGTTATACTTGTAAAGAATGATGTCAGCACCGCCCACGTCCACCAATTGCCTATGATTCCTCATTATCCTATAGCAAATCATCATTCCCTGAATTATAAGGGTATTGTCATGATATGATGATAATCGGTCTCCTTAGCCAATCACAAAGAAGATTGGCGGCAGGTTATTCGAGCTCGGCACTATAACTGATTAGATTGACATGTACATAATTCCATGAAATTTGTGCTTAATTCCTTCTATAAATAGAGAGGGGTTTAAGCTAAGGACAAGGTTTCTCGGGGAATACAATTTTTTTCATTTTTCCACTGTTCCAGCAATTTACCTCATACAAAACATCAACTAAGTCGACAAAAATTAACCCAATAATTTTTGAACATCAACAACCCACATTATCAATAAAAGTGCTCTTTTTCATAAAAGTTTGCTCAAAATCGTGTGCAAAGCAATCCCATTTTTCTTAAAAAACCATGAGTCATGATTCCACCTCCGAGAATCAATCTCACACTCATCCAAATGAAGCTGGCGATCCATGCTCTCCACGGGGGAGACAAGATCAAACCGAAGTAAGCAACCCCCAAACAACTGCTATAAGGGAGGCCATAGAGAAGTTAACAAATGCGGTCAGTAAATTGGAACGAAACCAGGCTCACGTTTTCCCACCCAGTACTGAGCTGGAGTCTCCATGACTTCCCACTAGGAGATCACTTTTCGAGCTCCAAAAGTCGAACTGACGAAGTTAAAAGTCCTCCTCCAGCAACAGAACCAATCACTAGAAAGGGTGGCAGTGTGTTCGATGAATTAGGCTCTCAGCACTCGCTGACACCCTAAAGAACAAATGCTGAACCTAATTTGAAACGCTCATTTAAGCAGACAGAACCTGAGATAAGCGCTTTGAAAAAACACATCGCCGATCTAGAAGCCAGAAATCAAGGAGGCCACAAGAATATCTCACTAAACGTCACTCCCCCTTTACAAAGGACATCCTTGCTGAGCCTTTACTCAAAAAATTGAAGATACCTTAACTTACTGCATATGAAGGGGAAGAAGATCCCCTTAGCCATTTAGACAAATACACTTCGCGGATGGAACTACAAGGGTCGAGTGACGCCATCATGTGTCACACGTTTCCCCTCACTTTGGGGGACAAAGCGCAAAGGTGGTTCAGAAGACTACATCAAGGATCTATAAAAAATTGGAATGACCTGGGTACGGCCTTCCTGTCTCAATTCATGGGATCTAAGGCCAGAACTACGCCTAAAGAACGACTGGTAAGCATCAAGCAAGGGAAAAACAAATCGCTTAAAGGCTATCTCAGCAAATTCAATAGACAATCCATGGAAGTCGAAACGATATCCGATGATGCTACTCTCATGGTAGTCCTTTCTGGATTAAGACCTAGAACGAGATTCTGGTGGTCGGTACACGAGAATAAACCCCAAACATACCACGAATTCCTTAACCAGGCTGAAAAGCACATAAGTGCAGAAGAAGCGACGTCGGATTAGAAAGATGTCAAGAGTAATCCTCAGGTCACTAGCTCAGCAAAGGAGATAAAGATGGATAAGGGTTCCCCGTCCAAAAGAAAAAAAGACAGAAAGAACAAGGACCGCCCCAAACCTCACCCATATAGGTTCTACGAATACCATCCACTAAAAACCACCTTGGAAGAAGTTTTTCTGTAGACGGGACAAGGAAGTATTCCGCAAACTAGCATCCCAGAAAAAAAGAATCAACTGGAAGAAACCAGGGTATATACTGTCGATATCACAGGTCGACAAGATATAGCATAGACAACTGCCAAGACCTGAAGGAAGAGGTTGAATCTTTAATTCGTCAAGGTCGTCTACAAGAGTTTGTAGCTAAAATCGAGGACGCGGACCGACCTCATCCACGAAGACCTCAACATCAAGAACAAGGTCAGCATATTCATCAAACTGCCCCCGATCGCAATCCACCTCCTCGAGCTAAGATCAAAATGATGATCAGCGGGAATCAGTTTATTGAAGGATCCAGGAGGGAACGACGCAGACAAGCTCGGAACGCTTGTATATGGCAGAATTACGATGTGGGTAGTCCAAAATTCAAACTTGACACAATGATGGATTCTGAGTGGTTCTGGTTTTCAAAAGACTCGTAGAATTCTACAGGATCAAAGCGATGCCTTGGTGATTACTATGCTCGTGGCTGGAATACATGTGCACCAAACACGTGTGGACAATAGAAGTTCGGTCAAAGTGCTGTACTCCCGAGCTCTCCGACAACTAGAGCTTTCAGAGCGTTACCTGCAGCCGTATCCCAGGAAATTACAAGGATTGTCTGGGGATCGCATTGAAACTCGAGGTCAGATCGTCCTGATTATGGAACTAGGTGAGACACCCCAGCAAAGAAGAATTCTCGCTGACTTTGTTGTGGTTGATTTTCCCTCTAACTACAACACCATACTAGGCAAACCTCTGTTGCATGAACTCAAGGCGGCCACATCAATTTACTACTATTGCATGAAGTTCCCTACCCCTTGTGGGATAGGAGTTGTGCACGGAAACCAAGCGGAAGCAAGAGCATATAACGTTGATTTACCCAGATCCCATGTCTGTATGTTGGAGAACGAACAGAATTTGAATGCTCGAGGGGCAAGGCTTAAAAGGCCATTGTTGCCGACCTGTCGAAGATCGGTATAACAGAAAAACATCGCAGGGGCCTATGGATGACCACCTGTCTTTCAATGACAACGAAGTAGACCCCATCCTTATCCTAGGGTCCTGGTGATCTCAATACCAGTTGGAGTCACCATACCTTAGGTCTTGGTTGATACCTGGAGCACCCTCAACGTACTGTCCGAGAGCGCTCTCAAATGGATGGGTATCCCCGTTCACTTCTTAAAACCTTATACAAACATTGTTCTCGAACTGAACGGGGTCCTAACCAAGGTGAAAAGATCAATCAAACTCACAGTTGAAGTCGGAACAGCGTCGCAACGAGTTAAGATGAATGTTGAGTTCGTCGTGTTCGATTCCACATCTCCCTTTGACGCCATCATGGGACAGCCCCTGTTATTCAGACTTAGAGCTGCCGTAACCTTGTACTATTATTCACTCAAATTTCCAACACCTCTTGGTGTACGCGAAATTAAGGGAAGCAAGGATCTTGCTGAAAAATGCCAGATGAGGATTTATCCAGCCAGTCAAAATACACACTTTACTCCAAGAGCATATATGGTGTGCTCGTCAAAACACGACCTTGGCCCATTAAACCCGTGCTCAAAAATTAGAGGAGAACCTGTAGAAGAGCTGGATAGGGTATCAGTTTGTCAAAATGACCTATCAAAAGAACTCAAAGTAGGGCACTAACTATAGTCACAAATACGAAGTCACATCATAAATTTCCTTCGACAGAGTCTCGACGTCTCCACCTGGAGTCATGAAGATATGGAAGGAATTGACCTCGGAATCGCCTGCCATCGGCTACACGAAGATCCCTCTATTCGGCCGAAGCAACATAAACGACGCCCTCTGAACCCTGAAAGGTACGAAGCACTAAACAGAGAGGTACAAAAATAGCTCTGTAACGGGTTCATTCGTGAAGCTCGGAATCCTGAGTGGATAGCTAATCTCGTCCATGTAAAAAAGAGTAATGGGAACTAGAGAGTATGTATTGACTTCACCGACCTCAATAAAGCCTGCCCAAATGACAGTTTTCCGTTGTCTAGGATAGACCAGATGGTTGATGTCACGGCCAGACATAAGTTTTTTAGCTTCATGGATGCGTACTCAGGATATAATCAGATACCCATGTATGAACCCAACCAGGAGCACACCTCGTTCATTACTGATCGTGGTCTTTACTGCTACACGGTGATGCCTTTCGGGCTCAAGAATGCTGGAGCCACATACCAAAACCTCGTAAATTCTATGTCCGACCAACATATTAACAAAACCATGGAAGTATACGTTGACGATATGCTGATAAAAAGTACTGACACAAAAGATCATTGTCAGCACCTTGCTGAAATGTTCAAGATCCGAAGAAGTACAAAATAAAACTAAATCCGAGGAAGTGTGCCTTTGGCGTGAGCTCGAAAAAATTCTTAGGATACATGATGAATTGTCGAGAGATCGAAGCAAACCCTGAAAAGATACGGGGCCATTATTGAAATGAAAGCACCAACCAGGCCCAAAGATGTGCAAAGCCTGACTGGAAGAGTTGCTGCGCTTAGTCGCTTTGTATCAAAATCAACAGATTGATGCAAGCCATTTTTTGATACAATGCGAGGGGGAAAAAGTTTGAATGGACTCCTGAATGCCAAAGTGCCTTCGATGAGCTAATTAGCTCGACCACCGGTCCTGTTAAAACCAAAATTGGGAGAAGTTTTAATAATATACCTCGTCGTGTCCAGACACACAATCAGCCACCTAGTAAGGGAGATACAGGGAACGCAGCACCCTGTTTATTATACAAGCAAAGCACTCCGTGATGCCGAATTGCATTTCTCTCCACTGGAAAAGTTGGCCTATGTCGTGGTCATGGCGACTAGGAAACTAAGGCCGTACTTCTTGGAGCATCCTATTGAGGTAAACCAATTTCCCGTTGAGGCAAACTTTGCAAAAACCCAACACCTCCAGACAAATGGTCAAGTGGGCAATTGAGCTTGATCAGTTCGACATCAGATACGGACCCGTACCTCCATCAAGAGATAAACTCTCGTTGATTTTGTGGCAGAATTCAGCGACGAACCCCATTGAGAACCTTCACAGGACACTCCTTGAAAACTCTTTGTGGATGGTTCCTCTACTGAAGTAAGGTCCGGAGCAGGAGTAGTTCTAGTTAGCCCAGATCGACACCTATTTTGTGAAGCTCTACCCTTTGACTTTCAAACCTCCAATAATGAAGCCGAATACGAGGCTTTAATAGCCAGGGTAAGAATGACCAAAGGATTGAGAATAACTTGCTTAGTAATACATATTGACTCTCAACTAATAGTTAACCAAGTTAATGAGGCTTATCAAGCGAAGGAAGAAAATATGAACTATCTTCGAGTCGTAAGGAGAGAGCTCAGGAACTTCGTGTCCGTCCAAGTTAAACAAATCCCCCGATCTCAGAACGGTCACGCTAATGCTCAGGCTGATTGGCCACTAGCGAAGGGACATAAGCGTTTGATAGTATCCCTATAGGCAGAATCACACACCTCGCCATTGAAGTAGTCGAGGCAACATCCATGGTGACAGATCCTATGCCGACCTGGATTGACGATGTTGTTTCTTATTTAAAGACAGGAGCATGCCCCGAAGATCCTATTGAGGCAAGAAAACTTCGAATTAAGTCTCTAGATACACTTTGATTAATGGCGTCCTTTACAAACGAGGATAGTCGACCCCTTTGCTAAGATGTTTGAACAAGGAAGAGACAACATACGCCTTACAAGAGGTACACGAAAGCATGTGTGGAAACCATTCTGGTGGGCAATCTTTGGCCCACAAGGTCATACGCCATGGGTACTTCTGGCCCTCACTGAGAAAGGATGCACTCGAATTTGTACAAAAGTGCGACAAGTGTCAGCGCTTTGCTCCCATCATCAGGGCACCACCGCAAGAGCTTAATTTTATGATTGTTCCATGGCCTTTTGCAAAATGGGGGGTCGACCTAATCGGTCTGATGCCCAAAGGAAGGAGAGGGACCAAGTTTGCTATTGTTGTTGATTACTTCACTAAATGGGCCGAAGCAGAACCACTTGTCAAGATTACAGAACAAAAAACCACCAGCTTCATCTAGAAATCCATTATATGTCGATTTGGGATACCTCATTCTATCGTGATGGATAACGGGAAGCAGTTCGACAATGTCTATTTCATGAACTTTTGTGAAGAACTCGGCATCAAAAAACATTTCTCCACTCCAAACCACCCATCGGCTAATGGCCAAGTTGAGGCCGTTAATAAGATTATCAAACATACGTTGAAGGCGAAGTTTGATACTCTTAAAGGGGGATGGGCTGAAGAACTCCCCCAGCGTTTTATGGTCTTACCACACCACGCTAAGGACGAGCACGGGAGAAACCCCATTTTCCTTAGCCTTTGGTGTAGAAGTTGTGGTTCTCCTGGAGATCGGGATTCCATCATTTCGCACAGCAGTCTACAACGAAGCTGAAAATGGACTCGCCCTTCGTGAAGAATTGGATTTAGTGGAGGAAAAGAGAAGTGAAACTGAACTCAGAAATGCTGTATATAAGCAATGCAACGCCTAGTATCACAATCAGAAGGTACGGAAACGGGAGTTTGAAGTTGGGACTCTTGTCTTAAGGAAGGTTTTCCTCACAACAAGAGAGGTTGGATCAGGACCCCTAAGTCCTAACTGGGAAGGACCCTACAAGGTGACTAAAGTCCTACTTAGGGAGGCTTACGAATTGGAAGATATGGAAGGATGAGCCCTATCCCATCCTTGGAATACTAAGCATTTTAGAAAGTATTATCAGTAGGAACTAGGAAGAAGGACCATTGTAATATGTATGCTTAACTACTACAATAAAAAGTTTCTTCACCTCTAAAACAGCATTAGACAGCCAACTTCAAGATATTCGCTATGCGAATAAGTTTTAAGGTTAGTACATCCCTTAAGGAAGCCCTGACCTGGGGGGTATTTGTTGACCACTGATCTCCGACCTCACATGAGTGTCACAAAAATATTGTTAGCATGTCACTCTTGCTTAATTCAGGACGGATCTGTAGTTCAGCTCAGATCTCAATCGTCGTAATCCTCGAAGACACAATGATTACCTATTCTTTACACTGTCAAATCATACCGTTAGCCTATTATACTTGTAAAGAATGACCGTGAGCACCGCCCTCGTCCACCAATTACCTACGATTCCTCCTTATCCTGCAACAAATCATCATTCCCTGAATTACAGGGGTATTGTCATGATATGTTAATAACCGGCCTCCTTAGCCAATCACAAAGAAGATCGGCGGCACGTTCTCCGAGCTCGGCACTGTAGCTGATTAAATTGACATGTACGTAATTCCATGAAATTTGTGCTTAATTAAATAGAAAGAAGGGGCTTAAGCTAAGGACAGGGTCTCTCGGTGAATACAACTCTATCTTTTTTTCACTATTCCAGCAATTTACCTCATAGAACTCATCAACTAAGTCGACAAAAATTAACCCAGTAATTTTTGAACGTCAACAACCCTCATTATCAATAAAAGTGCTCTTTTTCCTAAAAGTTGGCTCAAAACTATGCTTAGCATTTTTTGACGTCAACAAAGCTCATCTTATTTTTCAAATATTTTCTTAAATTTATTGGAACGTGGGACATTTGAAGCAATTATTAGACTTCAGACAACAAACCTGCAGCATCTTTAATGGAGACATCTGAACTCCCTCTAAAAATTGATTGTGGGGAGAAACTGGTTCCTTCTGCTTTTTCTCCAGCGGGAACATTGTCAAGGTCTAGTTCTTCAGCAATCACTTTTGGAATATTAAGCAATAATTTCTCTTGTTCAGATGGTATCTGCAGCAGCTTCCTTCTTTCTAGGTACTCGAATTTTGTAAATTTAGAGAATTAAGGAAAAGGTGCATAACAGGTGACTAGAAAAATGGATCCAGAAATCAAAGAAGCACAGAAGCAGTCATAATGAAGTGTTGCTTGTTTACAACTAGTTACAGGGATCCAGTTCTCAACCAAAAATGTACAATACAGATGTCAAATGGATACAAGTGATGTTCAACTGCTTGAGGAACTTATATTGAAGTTAAACTGCACATCTGCGGGTTAAACTTTGATATAAGTTCTCAGCATTTTCTGTTTAGCACGAATATATCAATTTTATGATTAGACGCGGTTCACAACTATAGTAAATTTCAAAAGTTTAATTATGGAAATTTGGAGACATAACTTTCCATGGAGACAATCTTTATAAATAAGTTGGAGATCCTTCAGCTGCTTGACCAACCAACACTAGTGAAACCCAAAAAAAAACTGGCAATGCTTAAGAGTGTAAAGTTCAATATAGTGACATGTTATGCCATACACAGCATTCTACTCAAGAATATCAATGAAAAAATAAAGAAAGGTGGCATGCTTAGGATGTAAAGTTCAGATGTGAAATGCCATGCCACAGAGAAAAGTCTATTTAAGAAATCCAGACCCTTAAAATATAGCTGAAGGCTCCTGCCATAATTGGGTCTATTAAGGCTTAGGTAGGAAGCCTGTGAATTACATATAAAAGTTCACATCGAAGGTGAGAATTACCTTCTATTTGTGACTCCACTTGAAAAACTGGAACTTTTACTGAAAGCTACTCCAGAGATTGGCACTAATTCAGAGTGCCTGCTCATGTAATGAAAGACAAGTGATTCCCTTCTATCACGCATTCTGAATCTATCTATTCGTGAATAGAATTGCAAAAAAGAAAATCTTTTTTATTCTTGAAAAAATACATCAGTACGATGGCGTTCAACTTTAGAGGGAAACCTCCATGTGATAGAAGGGGCTGTATAGTAATTAGGTGCTCATTTTCGCTAGGGTTTAGCTTTCCAAGCTTTTGGTTACATGGACTCAAATTCCCAGATGTGAAGTAATGGAATAGTAGTACAAAACTAGATGCTAGTTGCATTGCATGGAAGAGCCTTCCTTTGTCCTAGGGGGATGATTGGGATGGTAGCTAAATAAAATAAAAT
This sequence comes from Osmanthus fragrans, assembly GCA_019395295.1. Classification (NCBI taxonomy): domain Eukaryota; kingdom Viridiplantae; phylum Streptophyta; class Magnoliopsida; order Lamiales; family Oleaceae; genus Osmanthus; species Osmanthus fragrans. Next base: position 8,794,252 of record CM033356.1, read on the forward strand.
GAATCCTGCCATGTACGAGCACATTAATGATGTAATGAAGATATCTATCAGAAATACGCATTAAAAAAAATAAATCAGAATGAGTGGTTTACTACATTAAAATTAGACATACTAAAGGATATTCTTTTCTCCATCCTTTTTCATTGGCACGATCAATGAGATTTTGTAACAACGAAAGCTCTTTTGGTATCCACTGTAGCCAAAACAAAACACAATTGGAAAAGAGTTATAAACAAAAAAAAAATGGTTCCACTAATCAGATAAGAAAATGTCGAAATTATGAACATCACAGTGGAATATTGTATGAAACAACTTGAAACTCAAAGCAGGATCCAAAGAAAAAATTATTTCTGAAAAAGGATCAATATGATTTATCCATAATGTGTGTATATATCTTCACATAATCATTTCAAACAATCATTTCTAGGTTGGTATGTCATTCGCAAGACCATTAATAATAAGTTTGAGTGTACCCCCTTTACTCACTAAATTTAGTATACTTATAAATTGCACTATACTTCAATGAGATGAACAATCTCATCAAATTGTCGCTTAAAATAAGACCAACTTCCAGATTGTCCTAATAATATTTAGCTTTAGTCAGCTCAAAATAATGTGATGGCAATCCTTAGTCCCATTCAGTTCCTGTTGATATTATCCTATAGACTCAATGAAACCTGATCCAGTAATTATTTTGGATCAGATACACAGATCATTTGGTTCCACTTTACTGTGGATGATCAATGTTTTACAATAACGTCAGATTAACATAACTTATCCTCCTTTACCCAGCTCTTGTACCAGTTGCACTACACAGGCATAAGCACCATCCAGTTCTAATTGTGACTCTCTAACTGCTCAAAATAAAGGGTTAGTGCCCCATTTTAAGGTACCAAAGTTATTGACCACAAGCAGTTATTTGCTGAATGAGCTCCACGATCTTGTACATGGTTCACTTGTTGATTATTATTGAATGTCTTCCTCAGCAAGAAATACAACAAGATACAACTTGGCACAACCAAGACTTAGAGTCAACTATGGTACAATAAGAGTAAAAGTGGAATCCAAAACCTTTCCAAGTCTGACTCTGGTGCCATGTCAAGGCAACCATCTCAAGACCAATTGCAATGAATAAATCCCTAAGCTACTTGTTTGAGATCCAATAGTTAAAGTGATGTAAGGAAACCACCAATAAAGCCTAAGAATTTAAACATGAGATTAAATAGACTTCTTAAAATATTTGTCTCGCTCACGTTTCATGGTATTACTACTGATATATCAAGATGTTGAATATCAGAATTTATTACCATTGGCAGGCAAAAATCAACCAGTTGGATTCTAACACTCTATGAGATATCAATTTGCTTATGATAATGATAATTTCCATCAGATTCCTTATCTTTTAAGAATCTGAATGTGCATGGACTGTTTACAGATTTTGACAAACAAATCTAAATTGTTTCTTTAAATGCAATAGGATTTTTAAACTTTTGGTTAGGGGTAGACGAAAAACAAGATCTTATTGCTAGAAATAGTACAAATAATGTATAAATCTTAGATAGGTTTTCTGAGTGATCAGTTTTGATATTCTTGGTAAGCTTTCTTTCTCCTCATCGATCTAATTCAACAAACCAATGCTATTTGATTTGTAAACATATTGGTTCTAGATATAAAAATTAATCTGCAGTAAAAGATTCCAGTTTGGATGATTTTAATTTCAAAAGTACATATTAGCAGTGCAAAACACAAGTTCATACTTCTTCCCGTGTACGTAATCCAATAATTCAGTGTGATATGAAAAAGGTGAGATCTCAAACAGACAAGTTTTAAAGAACAACTGAAAAGTTGAAACAGGAGTGGGAACTCATTAATATATTTGATATTTTATCTCATCTTAAATTAAAAAAATGATAGTAGTACGTACATGCTTCGTTATGTCCACATGCAAGAGTTGTGCCCTTAGTTCAAGCTCCACCTGTCAATATTTTAAATGTAGAAATACAAGAATCAAAAAGAATAAATCAAACAATGGAAATTTGATTTTAAATGATGCAAGTACACAGATTACACGTTGATCAGAATGTCCAGGTTATGCTACACACAGCTAATTTATCAATCAAGAAGGTAAATTACTAATCAAGTGTATAAACCAATATCAGGCAGAAGAAGACGTTGAATGAACTGCAATGACAATGAGTCCTAAAACTCTTGAACCTAGGGAATTTTCAAAAATAAGCTGGAAAAAATGTATTTTATTGTAACCGAAGAGGTGGGGGGGGGGGGGGGGGGGGGAGGGGGGGGGGGGGGGGGGGGGGGGGGGGGGGGGGGGGGGGGGGGGGGGGGGGGGGGGGGGGGGGGGGGGGGGGGGGGGGGCAAAAAATACAATGGAAAAAAAATGAAGGTACATTATGGGTCATACAAAAACATTTCAACAACCATGAAGTCATAATTTCAGGCAGTTCTGGAACCCCCAGAATTGATATTTAATTAACTTCATGCATATTTATACAGACACAATTTACAGATTTCTCTCTCCTTCCAATCTCCCAGTTGTACTTGTAATGGCTGCTTATAATAAATATTCACATGAATCAAGTGTATTATGACAATCATAAATATGTTACAGTTCGACACCTTGTTGTACATATGCTTTTATTTAAAGCTCATTTATGTATTTATTTATTAGGAAAATAGCACTGGGCTAGGATGTTGGTCGGAGTTATCATTTGGACCAAGCATCACAAAAAAAGCAATGAATTCTGCAAGTTCAAAGTCGAAAATGTACCCAATCCCTGATAGCTCTATTTATTGAGTTGAGCAAGATATGGGGATCCAAATGCCAAAAAGAATTGGTTAGGAACTGTACCCTCATGCAAAGGGTAGGGAACTTCCTTATTTATTTGCAGAGTGTTACAGCAAATTATCATACACAGTTCAAGGATTTCCATTTATCACACATCTTCCTCAAGCGTCAAGATTTGTAATCCACGTGAAGTGGTGCACCTCTACCACCATTATATCACCATGAAGACCAATATTTAGAAACCATACATAAAAATGAAAGCCATATTTCTACGCAGACATTTTCGGGATGCTACTAATAACCAACGATGCTACGCACACATTTTCAGGATACTGCTAATAACCAACGAATGACAAGTGTTTTTTCTTGTGTGGATCCTATTTCAATATCCTTTCCTATTTGATCTATTTGAAATATTGGAAGTTACGATCAGATCTACTCATAAAAAAAATCGATGCAATACATTTCTTATGTACCTACACATTATTGAAAACGAACCAAATTTCAGATCAATATATATTGATTGACTGTCGAATGTTATTGCTAGCAAATACCACTATTTTTCGTTATGGATCTTTCAAACCATTCCCGCAGGAGGTCCAGACACTTTTTTTTAGAACCCTTCCAGAAAATATTCATTCTCTTCATAAAAAATAGGAGGTAGAACCAACAAATATTTCCTTTCTAATTCATCTCTGGCCTCTTTCAAGAATTGTTTTTAATCCAATCCGTAGAAATCAATAGAAAAGGCAAATCCCTTTTGATACACTAGATTCGGTATCAATAAGCTAATTATTGATAGGGTGAAGATCTGTCATTTCTTGAAATCTCTCTTTTAAAAAATAGTAGTATAACAAGTATCATCGACTGTTCCAGTCATGGAATAGATGAAATAAATCAAAAATGAATTTTTGCTCAAGAATGAAATCTTATTGGAACAGTCCATATCCGATTCATCCTTCGGAACCCTATCACACCTCGCATATGATAAAATAGGATAAATTGAGAACGTATTTTATAACTCTCAATTAGCAGTAAAAGCAAGATGTTTAGGTGGATTTAAATATCAAGTTCCCATTAAAATGGAATCCACACAAGGAAAAGCACTTGACATTCATTGGTTATTAGCGGCATCCCGAAAACGTCCAGGTCGAAATATGGCTTATAAATTTAGTTCGAAACTAGAGGATGCTGCCAAAGGGAGTGACGATGCCATATGAAAAAAAACGAAGAGACTCATAAAATGGCGGAGGCAAATGGAGCTTTTGTACATTTTCATTAATCCATGAACAAGATCTATACATCTCGATTAAAAAAGAATCAAGAGAAAAAGAAAGAATTAGAATAAATAGATAGATTTCCGAAGCAAACGAAAGATAAAACATAAATCATGGCAACAAGGCCTTCTTGGAGACTTTCTTAAAGAGGAACGTAATGTAAATACCATAGAATAAGGTTTGATTTTGATCCGATTTAATTCCAAAAATTTGTAAGCATGAATGAGATAACTTGTAGAAGGCAAGGGAACTTCTTATTTGTACTATTAAGTCATGCATATAATGGCACATCTAGTCTACTATCGTTCCTTACCTTCAGGAATCTCATCATGTCGTGTATCAAGTAGCACGCTACAAGGCTGATCACATGAAAACGACTATTCTACTGAATTTTCTTTCTATCTATAAAATGATATTTTACTTATCCACGGAGAGAAATGAGACTCATGATTTTTCCCCATGTATCCAGACAATAATTTTATTCTTTCAAGCAAAAACCTCAATTTAACTATTGCAATATGACAGAAACTCTCATAAGTGACGCATGATAGAGATAAAGTGCTTATATGAGTAAAAAATTGAAGTAATGTTTAAGAAATCTCACAACAGTCAGCCTCTTAAGCGAACCAGATTTCACTCTGTATCGCAAATCCTCACATTCTTCCTGCAAAAGATATGGAAAATGATACGTAACACAATTTAAACTCAGATTAAATCAAGTATATTGTGAAAGTACAGAAGCAAACATTCACATCAGATCAAAATTTGAAGCTTTATTACAATAATTAAAATAAAAAATAAAAAAAATACAAGCATACCCATATTTACACATACTCAGTGAACTGCATAAAGTCAAAGAATATGTTTCATGGGACGGCCACCTTTAGCGGCTTGGATCACTAAGAAATCTTAATAATAATCACCATAGACAACAAGGTGCATCTCCAAATTGATAAATTAGAAAGTGTTCCCCACAGGAGGTCAAGCATCTAAGTGAAGTTACTGAAAATACTCTGTACTTGAGATAAACAAGACAGGAAAGAGGAGATAGATGCATTCTAGGTCAACCAATCATAAAGAACATTTTCACCATGACTAGTCATTCAGATTGTGAAAATTGGTTGATATTTATGACGGACTCATTGACAAGAATATTTGTCCATCGTTCGGAAGTTAAATTTCTAGGTATAAGACGAAGAGGGACAAGAACTAAGTTTCATGGACACGCGTGTCGGACACGACAGTGACACGTCGACACATAATTTTTTTGAAAATGTAAGACAAGGACACGTCAATTTAAATTCTTTAAAATTGTAAATTCATATATATTATATCTTTATTTTTATAATTTTTTATAGGACACGGCACAACATCCTGGCACCTGCCTTAGGGGTGTTTCTTAAGTTATCCATTGAGTGTTGATAATTTAAAATATATATAAAAGTGAGACAAAGGCATATGTCTTGTTGGATACATGTCCTTAAGTGTCCGAGGAGTTTCCAGGTTCAACACAACACATGTCGGACACGGACACACCATCCAAGTAGGGGTGTCCGTGCATCATAGGTCAAGAATCACGAGATAAACTGTGGTCTATGCACTACATAGTTGTTCCTTGTTGTGTGATAATTCCTTTAGGTATTGTTGCCAGCGGAAAACCACAAAACAGAATCCAACATAGCCCCGCAAGCTAGTAACATGAACCATTAACTATGATAATCTACAATATTGAACTAAATCCAATCCCAAAGCACTTTTATCCTTCACGTAAAATGATATATGGTGGTGCAAGGATGACCCCCGCATGATACATAATCTTGACTGCTATTGACAATCTTCAAAGCGCCAAAAGAACATATATTATTGTACACATTGAATAGGCTCATTATCATTCCCTTGGATGTAGAACATACTAGGAATGGTGAAACTAAGTTGCCTGCAATGGGATTGGAAATGGTTTTGGTATAAGTTTCATAGCCAACGTGATTTCAAGTGAAAGCTAGTGTTGATTTACAAAAAAAAAAAAAAAAGAGATAGATAATTAAGGATTCAGTGGCTGTAAACTGTATCATAAGTAACAAAATTGTTTTACTTTCTGTGAGGTTTAGCGGCCACCACTGTGAAGCTTGAGACAATTAGGCTTCTAAGTTCAATATTAAAAAATAGAGAGTGATGATGGCAATAATATCTGAATGTCAGTTGTTTCAGGGTTATCCCTCAGTTCGGCAATAAATTAGGTTCCTTATGAGAGGGACAATAAAAACTAATACAGATTTCCTTGATAGAGAGAAAGCAGATATAGTCATAGACTACTCTGATTTCTTGATCCTATCAGGACAGATGATCTAAAATGCAAATTAGTGAGTTCTGCAACTCAAAGACACTTCTAGAGTACATCACATCACTCCATATTGGACTTAAAAACATTCGTAAGAAACTCAACAAAGTATGCATCTAAGTTTCTGAGAAAACAAAAACACCAATCTACAAACATTGTTAAGATTAAAAATTCTCTATATAAAGAGGAAAATACATATCAAAACTAAGAAATTTTCCTTCTATGAGAACTGATTCGTAAGAAACTCAACAAAGTATGCATCTGAGTTTCTGAGTAAACAAAAACACCAATCTACAAACATTGTTAAGATTAAAAATTCTCTGTATAAAGAGGAAAATACATATCAAAACTAAGAATTTTTCCTTCTTTGAGAACTGAAACAGATAGCTAATCTCTTATATCTCTAGAAATCTTGAACTAGGCCTCAGGTTTCAAAGTAGAAACAAAAAATTTCTTGCATCACAAAATGTTTGTTTTATGAATAATTACCTCCGAAAAATTATCATCTGACAGCATGCTAATAGGAGTGTCATTTAAACAATTGGAAACTTGAAGGCGAACTCCACAAACCACATCAGCAGCTCCAGAAACATATTTTATACCTGTAGAAGTAACAATTTTGCAGTGCTAATCATAAACAATACAAAGATATAGCTTCCAGTGAAAGAAAACAGAAAAGGGATGGCCTATGTAATCACGTCACCGCTTTTAAACTTCTTGTCAGTTGGAGATATTAGTTATCAATAGGAATTACTTGTAGCTCTCAAATATTAGACTTTTTAGATAAATCAAATTTATATTTCGTAAAGAGGTATTAATACTTTCAACAATGATAATTTACTGAGCAACTACTACTAAGTCAGAGGGAACATATTAAATGCCATTCTACAAACATCTCTGAAACATGCCAGAAACCTGGAGAAGAAAAAGCACACAAGTGTGTAAGTTTCATGAGAAACAATCAAGTTGAAATTGTGATTTGGTTCTATATAAGCCCACATGATTTTCATGCAATAATTTGTGCATGAAGATATATTCTGTCACAAGAATAATTTGCCATTTAAACTTTCAAGGCCGTATAAACAACACCAACAGATACTCCCAGATCCACTATGAATACTAATATTAATATAGTTTTTCGTCTTTTTTCTGTTATGGTTGGAGTAAGTGAAGTGTTGGACAGAATTAACATCTTATCTGAAGAAAGCAATATGATCATAATTGTTATCGGAAAAATTCTACTTTTCAAATTCTTTCTTACATTTTTCTCATGAATTCACGGATCCCGGATATACAAAACTGCTCTCAAGAAACCTATAAGTAAGACTCCATATTGACAGATAATGCACTAAAATGGAAAACACATAATTTTGATAGTAGCAACATTATATGCACTTGAAACGATGCAACTTAGATAATATGAGGTTAATTACCTGTAACTTGCTCGAGATGGAAACGGTGCTTCTGGAAAATGTCATTCCGATCAGATTTGAGCCGAACAAAGCTTCCAACTACTTTTGTTTCAAATTTTTCAGGAACCTTGAGAAGATCCTGAACTAAACTCCTTCGTAAATAAACTAGCTTGATGTTTTCAGGAATAATAGCAGCATAGCAGCTTTTTGGAGTCTCGGGAACCTTAATCATTTTGCTGGTAGGTCCAGTTTTCAACCCCGAGGCACTCTTTTCTTCGTAATTCTCCTCTTCTGAACAGTCTTCATCATCTGATTCATCATGGTTTTCTGCCAAGTGTTCTTCCAGCAAATAATGGATTTTTGCTTGTGATAAAGATTTCTTTCCAAAAAGTGCATAGAGTCTCTCATCACATATAATTTTTTTCTTCTTTTCTGGGCTATTAAGGCTTTTAGTTTTAACATATCGAGTAATTGTCTTAACCAAATCTACCTTAGAGTACAGTTTTTCGGTATCCTCACCAATTGATTGAAGAAATTCAATCAACGGCTTAGAACCCCAACCAATAAACTGTATTTTTCTTTGCACAACTTTTCTCTTCCTTCTTATAGGAACTGACTGTTGCCCATTGACTTCCTCCACCCAAAAATTATCCTTCATATTGTCAGGGTGATATCAAGAACCAAAGCTTCTACAGTGCCAAACTTGTCTTCATAGATTTACTATGGCTTCCATGTGCTTTTAAACCATCTGTTGTGTAAATAATTTGCCGTATTTATCAAGCTAGTAGAGACCTTTCGTAAGTACCATATGAGAAATGGAAATAGAAAAAACCTTTCAACAGAGAAAGCAACAATGTGCAGATTCAGCTTCATCTCTGTTCAGTAACTGGATATAATGATCAGTACTCATCATTTTAGGACACTGGAACTACTACTCCACAAGAAACACAATACTCATGCCTAAAAAATGTGAAGATTGTCAAAACAAGGTAACATAATAAACAAAGCAGTGAAAATACCATGTATAGTCAATTAAACAAAAATGTTAGTTTTTTCTCCGATGAAAAATAAAGACGATGAACATGAAGGTTCAACTGTGTGAAAAGATGATCCTCATTGGGGTTATGATGGTAATAAAATTGAAATTATCTCTCTCACTGACTGGGAAAAAAAATCAATAATATATGTGATTTCTGTAAAATATGATAGCTTCTTTAACTTTAAAGCTGGGGCTAGATGAAAGGCTCTGTGGTAGGCAGCCATTCATAATTTCATTAAACATTGTGGAATTGGACACGAAAAGTCGTTTAAAGACCTTTCCAAAAACCACTTTGTAGAGGGAGATTTGGCTAGTTCAACTATGCACAGCTTGATACAAGCAACTTTATGTACATTGCACCATGTTTAGACAAATCAAATTAACTAGGCGATAGACATGCTAGCCATTACACTCACCACCCACAATAACATTAGTTTTTATTAACTATTAAGAGTAAACATTACAAGCTGGGAGTTCATAGTAATTAGTTTACATGGTTGAATAACAGTTGATTTTGTTCGTTAATCCTGTTAAAAGAATTGTAAAGACTTGGTAGGCTTTTGTTAAGAGTTGGTAAGTTTTCTAATCAGCTATTTAAAGAAGCCTAAGCCACATGCTTAGCTTGAACATCTTTTCTAGAATAATCCACAGTGGATTTCCCCCTTTTCTCTTCTTTCTGTTTGTTTAATTATTTCCTTTCTTTCATAGATTTCATCTTCATTTTCAAAATCCTCTAACACAGTAGCAGAGACATAACTAACATCATACAGATTCATTCATGGTCCAGGATACAAACTCCTACAAGTTCAGTCCAGTTTCATTCTCTCACCCTCTTTTTCGAAATTGAACAATCATAACTTCTCGGTGTGGAGCAAGCCAGTCTTAGCAATGATTCAAGGTCACCGACTACAAGATTTCAACTCCTCTACTCACAAACTTATCTCCAGCAGCCCCCAGGGAATATTAATTCAGAATTTCTAGACTGGGAGCAACAAGATCAGCTTATAGTTTCATGGCTTCTTGATATTCTCACACCAATGGTTAATTGTGACTCAGCAGCTAAAATATGGAAAACCCTATAAATTATTTTGCCACTCAGATTTGTGCCAAATCACGCAATTCAAGACACAATTGCATCATACAAAGAAGGATTCTCTATTAATCAATGATTATTTACTCAAAATCAGAGGGCTTGTTGATCTCCTTGCCTTGGTTGGGCCCCCCTTCAACTAAGGACCAAATTGATGCAATCCAACACCGAAAAAGTGGATAATTTACAAAGACAAGCCATTCAAATTACAAAACTGCCAATCTCCATGCCATCTACAAGCGATTCTCACCCCAAGCCATGAGAAATATCTCTCACACCCTCTTTATGAATCCACAATTTCAACATGCCAAAGTGAAGCAGTAATGCAAAAAATTGTTTAACTCACTGCCAATAAAATTAGCATAATAAAAGCTCATAAAAGGTACCTAGTAGTGAATGATAAAAGATAAAAACGACCACTTGAACCCATTTTAAAGTAATTAATGTTGAAAAGATCTTGAGAAATTTACAAAGTAAATTACACCCAGCACAGCCTAATTTCCTGAAAATAAAGTCAAATTCAAGGCGTAAGAAACGTTCATTTGAAACAAAGTACCTCGAGTGGAGAGTTGCACTCACCAGAGAGATAAAATTGAAGATTTTCTAGGTTTCTTATATAGGCGGCTCTTTCTTGTTTCAATACCAGCGGCGAACCAGAAACAAATTCATTCACAAGAACTGCTACAAAAAAAAAAAAAAAGGAAATTGAGGTGGGCAGAATTATAATACTTCAGTAACGGAACAAGAGATAAAATAAAGAAAAACACTTACATAGTAATTAAAGAAAGACCAAAAAAAATGTAGCGGTTTAAAATCGGCGAACTTGAACAAAAAGAGAAGCTTCAAATGGTTGAATTCACAAGACGAACAAGAACACGAAGAAGCTTTAAATGGGTTCGCCGAAAACTACACAGAAATGAAAGAATCAACTGCAAAAATTGCAAAAATTGGTGTTCGAAAGAGAAACATGTATGCAAAGTTCTTCGAGAGGAATTTTCATGGTTGGAATTTCGGCAGAGTGTACTTTAAAAGGTAATTTTGTTGGATGAAAAGGGATGAAAAATGACACCACCGATATCATAAATTTTGTTGTCGTGTCCAAGTTCTGTTTTCAGTTTATGCCTCTGCTAGTGCTACCTGGCCCCGTTTTAAAAAATTCCCAATTTCAATTCTGGACAATTTTTTTTTTTTTTTTTTTTTTTAACCAAGAACATGTTTGGCAAATAAGCTACAAATGTATAGATAAATATTGTGTGGAAGTGGACCCTATACAATAAGTCAAACTTATTGTGAACCACAAAATATCGTGGACACAAGTTATAAATCATGGACTTACTCCCCGTTTGGTCCCCATTAATTTTGATTATAATGAGAGAAATAATTTTTTTTTTTTTTTTTAAAAAATGAATGGTTGTAAAAGAATGAAAAGTTTTCAATTTAAGTGTACTATTATTTTATTAAAGAGGGTGTTTGGTATGGATTAAAATTAAAAAAAATTTAGTAAATTGTGATAGAAATTTTTGAAATGTGTGGTTGAAAAGTCGTGAAATTCATGAAAGATGTGGTTAATATTGATTGTTTGACTTAAATTAAAATCAGATTTTAATCCTATCAAAACATGCCCGAAGATTGTGGTTGAAAATAAGATAAAGAAAAATTAATTTAATTTGATGAGATTTAGTTTTAACTTCTAAAAATCACTAATACCCAATTAAAATTTTGGGTAGATTTTAACTTATAGATGCAAAATTTTAGGGATAAGAGAGTAATTTGTAGATTAGATTACAAAATACAAGCAAATAACGAAAAGGATCTAAATTCTTACTTTAAAAGTGGAGAATGAGGGGGAAAAAATTACCTAACACGTGCAAACGTGACATCAATAAGAAAGTATAGATAGTCTCAATACTATATATAAGACTCGAAATTAGAAATGATGTGTTTAGATATAGTATAAACGACTTGATTAGCTTCACGTTGAACAAAACAATCAACAAACAATAAATAAAATAAATAAAAAATACGTGCACTAGAAACAGCAAGTAAAAGTAATCCTTCGAGGGCATGAATTAGAGGTTCTTTCTACGTATGCCCCAACCCCAAAGAATTATTTTTTCAGGGCTATGACTACACCCACATTCATTTTCAATTTGTTCTTCCCAGGCTGCGTCCAACTTTGTGTAGCTAAAATCAATGGCGAAGCAAGACATTTTTCATCGTGGGATTAAAAATTAAATAACAATTTTTTATTAGAATAACATAAGATTAATAAAAATGACTTACATAATCATAATTGTAGTTTAGACATTTTCATATTTTGAAAATATCGTATAATTATGACGTTATCAATATTGTCAAAAACATATTTTTCAATATGCGCTATTAAACTATTAGCCAATCATTGATCTCTCATCCGGTTATACAATTGATTCTTGGTAATATTCAATTAATTTCAAGAAGTAAGGTCTCTCTATTTCAACAAAGCACAACAGAAAATATGAAGCACTATTCCTATGATCAATTTCAATAGATATGATATTCCATAATTTCAAGTTTTCAACATCTAACTCCGTAATATCACAATAGACAACAATCAGTATTATAAAAAATTTCAAGATTGCCAAGTTAGCGAAATGAAAAAAAAAAAAAAAAAAAAAAAAAAAGTTCTAAACTCCTTGTGATTTTTTGGAAGACGAAAATGAAGAAGTTTGATAAAGATAAGGCTAGTATAAAAGATCTCGGCTTCCCTTTTCATTACTTTTTTCACAACGAGACCCACTTGAGAAGTGAAAATCAAAACAACCGAGTAAATTTAATGAATGCTCACCGAACTTTACTTCACATTACTACTTGCTCACCAAACTTATTTTTGTTACTCATTGTTCACCCATCTATCCAACACCTTATCCACCCATCACCCGTCTCATCTCCGTCACATTAACTTAACGAAAAGTGTCATATGGCTGACAGAATCCGACGTTGCATATAATGAAAAGCCAACTAGGCCAAAATTGAAAAATGCATCAAATATGTATGTATGTATAGAGAGAAAAAGTGGAGAGGGCAATCTCTCCTCTCTCTCTTTCTCTCTCTCGTGAACTAGCTGGTAAAACTATTTTCTCTTCCCCGTCTACTCTTCTTCCATTACACTCTCTCTTTATCTATCTCTGTAGAGCCTCTTAATTTCATTTTTTTATAGTGGTTTTCTCTCTCTAGAATTCACATTCATTCTTTGCTTCACTCTATAAAATCACAAGATCCTGTCTCTTTCTCTCTTTCCCACTCTCTCACTTCAATGTCATCTTCAAAGCTGTTCGGTATTTCTCTATCTTCTCTCAACTGTTATTCTTCTTGCACTTTGCATTGGCGAGTTACATTGAGAGAGAAATTTTTTTTTTTGTGTGATATATAGAGAGTGTGACGATATTAGGTGGGAAGTGTGAAAATGTCGCATTCAGGAGGTGTGAAAATTATTTGTTCTTGACTAAGTAAACTAGAATCATGTCGTTATCCCAAATAGGTAACTTATAATTATTAATTACAATACAATATTATTTTGAAGAACGCAAACTTCAATAAGCTTAGGCATGAGGTGACCGCTTAAATGGAATGCCAGGAGACTTTCAAACCCACCGACAAGTGCACCTCCTATGTATAACGCCGGTGCACCCCCACCCTCCACCCCCACTTCCAACGTCACCATTGCCGCCTTTTGGGGAGGGGACAGGGGCAGAGGCGGCAACCTGGTTGTTATTTAGAGCGACAATTTCGTCCTCCTCCAATTCGATGATGGTGGGGTGCACGCCGTTGGTGAAGAGCAAGCGTTTCATGACATGACACATGCAGCATGAAGAACGGCTGAAGATGATAACCAGATTTTCAGAGATTAGGCGTTGGATACGCATCTCCATTGACTCCACCTCGTCTAAGGCGAGTGGCGAGCTGGTGGTTGGAGTCAGTTTTAGCCTTACTTTGCTTTCAGCTAGCAGCTCGTAGCGGTGGACGCCTTGCATCACAACCATTAGGAAAATTTGTCGTAAATGAAATGGGGAATTGTAAGAGGGTGGCAACTGGGGGAGGTAATGGGTACGTGGAATAGAAATGGGAAAGAAAGGTTATTATTATATGTAAATCTTGGCCCAATTGGCTTTTTGTTATGTGTCATGTTGGATTCCGTCCGCCATGTGGCACTTTTCGTTAAGTTAATGTGACGGAGATGAGACGGATGATGAATGGGTAAGGTGTTGGATAAGGTGTTGGATAAATGAGTGAGCAATGAGTAATGAAAATAAGTAAAATGAGCAAGTAGCAATATGAAGTAAAGTTCGATGAGCATTCATTAAATTTACTCCAAAACAGTCGTATCCAATAGTATTCATTGATTTTTTCCAATAGTATTGGCACATCACAACAGGTAATTCACCACTGAATTGCCTATCCCAATAAATTAACATAGGATTATTTCATACGTCCGCATAACATGATTCATTGACATATTACAAAAAATTCAAATAATCACAAATATTACAAAACAAAATCAATATATATCTTGAATAAAGCATAACCCCAGAACCCACTGCTTCTCGACAAAAATAATTAAACAAATATCAAAATAATTTAAATCATCAAAAACCAGAAAAGTGGGCAAGAACAAAAATTTTCCAGAAAATGAAGAATTAAAGAGAGAGTAAAACAAGAAGAAGACTGAGTGAAGGAGCATGCGAGCACTAAAGAGCAACTCAAATTTGCTTTCAAATTGAGGACGGTAGGTTGAGTCATTGACAAAGAATGGAATTTTTGGTAGCCGACAAACTGTAAAAGGGAATACTTGTCATTGCTCGATCATGTAAAAGGGGAAAAAGTACAACTATCTCGGAATTGGGATGTGTTAAAAAAATAGAAATAAGAAAATTCTATGAATTCTCCCAATAAGGCCACAACATCATAGTTCAAATTTATTTTAACATTAACCCCATAAAATTTTGTTGATTGATGGTATGTAAACTTAATTTTCTTGACAGGTGAAGGAAAACGGAAAAGTGATAAATTTTGTTGTCTTTAATTTGACCATGCTAGAATTTGTTTCCCTTTCCCTTTCAAATTCATATTTTATTTTATTTTTTAAAAAAAAAATTGGTATTTTTTTTATTTTTTATTCTAACTTTTCAATTTGGACTAAATTCAAGATAGTCCTGTGTCATTTCCACATAAGCTCCAATCGATTTCAATTAAAAAAAAAAAAAAAAAAAAACTTAAATGAGGGAAACTGCAGCATGGGTCAACAAACCTTGAAACTTATTGCACCTTGTCTCTATTCCTCAAAATGCATTTACATCCTCAATCTTACATTTTAGTAGCAATGAGATCTTTAGTGGACAATTTTATCCTTATCTTTAGTTAACAAACTAAAATTTTATTAAAAAGACAGTTGTATCTTTTTCATTAAAATAAAAGAATGAAAAAATATTCTTCTTCCCAGTACACGTAAAAATGGCTGACCAATTATCGACGATAGTTAAAGGACATAAGATATAGACTTATTTCCAAATAGAGCATGAAGTTTATTATGGAATGGAATTTTTTTCTTCTTTTCAGGAATATGAAAGTAATTATCATTTACGTACCAAGTAATGATATTTCCCACTAATTTAAGAGTGCTTTTTTTGGGTATCCTCACAAATTGATTCACAAAATTAATCTACGGCTTAGATCCTCATCCAATAAACTACAATTTTCCTTGTACAAATTCTCTCTTCCTTCTACCCAAAAGGTATTTTTAATATTGTCACAATGATATCAAACACCAAAGTTCCTAAAATTTAAACTTTTCTTAGTAAATTTAAGGTCATTTGACATAACTTTTACTTTTGCTTTTCGTAAAAGAGCTTTTGGAATAAACTACCTTAATTTTTGTTTGAAAACTATCAAAGTCGAGCATGACATCATTATGAACATAAAGTCTCAAGGTATGAAATCCCAGAAAGAGACTCGCCCTGAATATCTCGCGCAGACTTGTTGAAGTAGTTCAACACATCGTTGTACGTCAAACATATTGTGGCACCATCAGGGGTGTTCTTTGGCTTGGACAGGACATTTAGTACATGTAGTTATTCCTGGATTCAGAGCAGAGGATGTTCAATGGTATAATTTCTTAGAGGTATTACCGCATCCCCAAGGGTTAGGCCCACTTTTTATGGTACGTGTGTTTTATTTATCAACGGGTAGATATTAATACTATATGATAGCGATAGGAAATTCTTTGGCATTGAATCAGGATACGCAAGAAGAACAAGTTTTCTAAAAGCTTCCCATTCCATTTCTAATTTGTTATCAAAACACTTAATAATAACAAATTTCAAATATTCGAAAGATGTGAATATCCTCATTTTCAAATCAAAGTAACCACAGGAATTTCATATGAATGTTTCGAAATCAGTCCTTTTGAAATCAAATATTCAAAATCATCGTAATGTGCAAAAATTTCCAATTGTTTAGGACACAACATTTGATATATAATTTCTCAACCTTTCGTCCCACAAGTAAGAACGTATGTTTGAAGACGACTCTCATTTCAAGGTCAAAAACATCATCTATTATGGAAACAAGACTATTACTGAATTGTTATTCATTTTCAAGCATGATCGAATCAGGTTAATAGGTTCCATGTTTGCCTAAGACTCTTACCAACACATGCTAAAATCTCACAAATTAAATGCATATGCCTTATGATTTAGATTCGGAAACAGTGCTTCAATAATATTAAACATACTACCTTCTCAATTCATTTCAGCATTTAAATTGAAGGAAGATGACTGTTCTGAAAAGCACATGGGTACCAGAAGGAATAATAATAATAATAATTCCTTTCGCCTTAAAAAACAAGGGATTGATTGATATCAGCACAATATGCCTCAAGCCCCATCTGGCTCAACAAATGGATTGGCGATCTCATCTGTTCCCTCGGTGGGGGAGACGAGCATCACAGCAGTTCCCCTACATACCTGCAACAGAAGAATAACGCAACTTTACATGCAGAATAAACACGATTTTCTATTTTTACTTTCAAGGCAACGCATCACCAGTCATATGCAGTAGAATGGCGTGAATTAGCACAAAAACCATGAACAGTTAATAAATCCAGAGGGATATTAACCAAATAATAAGTGGGAGCACAAATATCGGTCATGGTATGGTTTCTATACAAAAATTTAAGAACCTTTAAGTGAAGACCACAAAAATTGACAGCAGTGTACATGGCCAAACAACTAATTTCACTGATTGGTTTCCCTAAAACAAATGGCCCTCACATTATCAAAGATCCAAGAACTCAAACCTCTGTGAGGACTCAATCATCTTCCAAAAAAATTAAACTCATGGTTATATGATCTCACAACTTGCAACAGTTGAATCAAAGCTCTAATGCTGTAAAAATGTAATATATGATCCGCAGATTTCAAAAAAGAAAAAATGTGATCATGCACATACGATGCTGAAACGTACTATTAAGCCAAGAAGCCGGGTCTGATCAGTAGTCTTCAGCGGATCCTCAGGGTCTGCAGTTTAAAATGAACTCGGTAAGATAGTATAGAAAAGTAACAACATTTCTTATATAACATTATGCAACACCAACTTCTTACAAGAGCAAGGGCAATTGGCATTTATATAAACAAAATATGGAAGCACACTTCCCTAGATAATTCTAAAACGAAAGGCTTCAGAGTCATCAATAGTAATATGCACACTTGCAGCTTTTATTAGTTTATAATCCAGAAGGCTCCCTACTAGTAATGAAAACATTTTTATCACTCCAGAATAAAGACAATGTGTTAACTCATTTGGTGGTAGCTGATCAAATTTAAAGTCAGAATTGTCTGACTAATTATCATTTACAAGTCATATCCAGTGTACGAGAGATGAAACCATTATTTTGTAATAGCTCATTAAACAATAATAGACAAGATAAAAACCTCAAGCCCTAGATGCAACAAAATAAACCACCAGTCCACCACAGAGAATCTGGTGTCTTATAAAAGTTCATTCTGGCAAACACTACCTCATCCACAAAATCTTCCATGGACACGATGGATGGATGGAAAGGAATACAATAAAAAAGGATAGAGGTGTATTGGTTGGAAACTGAGTCACTGAAACGAACAAAAGAAGAACTTTACGGAATGCATATTGCAGAGAATGTGTGAAACGAAAGTTTGATCAAAATTTCTCGTTCGACAAAGAGCAAACATAATTAACTTGTTAAAATATGGAAAATCAAGGATTAATATATTTCAACAGTTAAAATAATCTCATTTGACATGCTACCTACAAGAATTCTATCACATTGGAGTACAGCGAGCTATAGAAAAATAGATGTGATACCGGATGCAAGAAAAAAATTTATGGGAGAAGGGGCAAGGGGGAAGGGGAGAGAAGAAGAGAAAGGAGGCGTAAAAGAGAAGAGAGAAATTGAGGAAGAAAATATCAATTATTCGTTCGTTCAAAGGTTGTTTTATTACAATGCAAAAGAGTCCTTTATATAGGGTTCGAAATATTCTATCTTAAGAAGGAAAATATCTAATAAAAGCAACTAAATTAAACCTAATTATATTTCCTAAAATACGAATTAAAATTGAAAGCTAAACATAATAATATTCCTTCTAATATTGCATCATTTCTGCCCGGCTAAAAGAACTCGACTCCGACGAGATAGACTAGTACTTCATACTCAAAGGAGGTCGATCTTTCTTAAGAACCAAGTATCTGAACTGATAATGTGCTATGATATCAACTGAATTTGCAAAGTATCCCCAAGAACATGATCTCACAAAGGGGGACGATCTCTCTCTGACCAAATATCAATAGGGAACTTCAAAAAGCAACTGCTTATACAACTCATCCATAAAGTTTTCAATTGATTGTTCATAATGAGGAGTACAAGGGTATAGCAAAGTAATCAGGCATGCGAAAACAAGTGAGTGCAACAATGGTGGCTCGAATGTACCCCGATAAGGAAACAATTCTGCTTTATCAAAAACAAAACTCTCATTTAAGTGTGATGACCAATTAAATAAATTAAGTTCAAGTGAAAAATTCAAAATTTTCTTTACCCGTGAGGGAAAAGTGTTTGAAAGAACGACGACATTAGACAACGTGGTAACCCGAGAAGCATCACAAAGTGGAGGTAAAATCATATCAAAGTCAATTTTAGAATCATGCAACAGATTAGGGAAGATCAACATCGGTATGTAATTGAGGATAGATGGATTGTTTGACTTAGGTAGTAACACTATAGATAATTCCTTATTCTCGTTATCAGAATATTCAATTGGCTCAACAATGAAGACTTCATTATCTTTCTGAAAAGGAACATAACCTGACTTAGAAAGCGACTATCGGGATCGGGGTGGTAGACCTAGCTTATGACACGCTTGGCGAAAATGAAAGGATAAGTTCCATAGGTTGGCCTCTTTGTAAGCGTCATCTAAGAATTGGAATGCAGGAATATCATTAGGCAAAATTTCAAGATTCAAACCATTGATAAACCTAGACGCTGTGATGTAAGAAGCCTCATATAAATATAACATTTGTTCAATTAACGCTTTGAAATGGGCTATATACTCACCAACAGTGGAAGTACCATGCCTACAGTGTAAAAAGAATTGATTTAGCAATTGAGTTTTATAATACACGGGAATTTCATCCCCCAAAGTGATAGGACGTTGACCTAGGTAATCAATGTTACGCAAAATAGACTTTCAATAACACCTAGTAGAGCCGACAATTGACATATTAGCATGACAAAGACAACGTGAGTCAAGCAAATTGTGAAAGTTAAAGAATCTTTCATGTGTATTGAGCCAATCGAGAAAAGAATCTAGTTCAGTCCAGTGTGACCATCAAAGTCCCATAGTTGAAGTGTGATTTGCCTGGATGGAGACTGTGAGTTCCCGACAAAGTTTCTAGACGAGGGATAATAGTAGGAATAAAAAGAATGCACACTATCATGGTATTGACTTATGGGCGTGTTGTAGTTAACGCAAAAATTGTACTTGGTGCTATATGACATTTTTTTTTAATACGAGATTTGACAGCCACAAACACTTAAATAGAAAGTAGAGTTATTAAATAATAGAATTGTATACCTTACTAAGGGGGAGTATTTAATTGAAACTTTTAATGACTTTTTGGGATTTAAAAAGTTTTGGTGTATTCAATGTAGACTCTTTGAAACTTTCTAAAAGTTATGACGTATTCAATTGAAATTTTTATAGACTTTTAAAAAGTCTCTAAAAGTCACGGTTTATTCAATTAAAAAATTTTAGAAGTTTTGGGGTATTCAAATTTTAATGACTTCTAGAGACTTTTATAAAATCTCTGGAATACTAACTTTTAAGTAAAAAGTACTCTCATATAAAATCTCAAAATTTATCTCTCATTAATCATGAGATTTTGGGAGACTGATACGATTTTTTTTCAATATTTCTTTTTTTTTCCTTCTACGACCATTAGAGGTATGATTAAAATTTATTTTCTCTCTCTTATCGTTTATCTCTATTTTTTATGAAAAAATTAAATTAGATTCTTGTAACTTTTTTTTCATTCATTTTTTTGTGAAAAATATATATTTTATTAAATTATAAAATTTTATATGAAACATTTATAATTAAATGTAAATATATTGATTTTTATTTATTTTTAGAAGTATATTATATTAATAATATTGAATATTAATTTTTTTATCATATAGATGTATAATTTTGATTATTATTTATTTAATTAAGGTCTTAAATTTTTATTCTTTTTAAAAATATTTTTTAATTATATAAAGAGGGGAAGTAGAAGGAAAATTGTGGGAACTACAACCTTATATGTGAGAATTTCACATTATTGCATTAGATCCACGTGAACTCTACTTCAAGTAAAAGTCCTTTGAATTCTACAAAAGTTTATAAAAGTTTTAAAATGAAAGTCTATACAAGTCTACGAAAGGCTTCCACTAATTCTATGCAAATCTATGAAAAATCCATGAAAATCATCACTTAAAAAAAATTCATCAAAGTCTTCAAAAAACTCAATTGAATACACCCCCCTCAGAGTCCAATTAATCCATTGGTTGTCCCCAATAAATTTCCAATTCCAAATCTAAGGCTGAAACTGCATCCCAAATGCTTTCCTCTTTTTTTTTTTTTTTTTTTCAATAACACCTGTTAGGCCTTCTGAGCTGCAACATCAACACCGAACAAACGCAACTGTGGAAATATGCAAACAGCAGACCGAAAGATATTTGTGCCTCAACAAAGCAGGTAGAGATGGAGGTGTAGCAGATCTGAAAGTGTAGAGGTGGCAGACTGGCGGCGAATGTAACACAAATTTTGGTATTGAACTAAGTTGGGAAGTTGGAGTATGGCTAGCGGGTTTGGGTGAAGCGGCGATGGTCACAGAGGCAGCAAAGTATGGGTGCAGCAGGTTGTAGAATAAAAGTATGTATGTGACGAAAATAGTGACATATTTGTGTTGATCAACGGTCTTCGCGATGGTGGGTGGTTGTTTGAAGGTGGCAACTGTTCTTTTGAATCTGATTACGGTTGAGTCAGGTTACAGTGGTGAGGTTATTGGTAATGTGAGGTGAGGTGAGGTGTGGCCGACGTTGTTGGGGTAGCCGGTGGTGGCAAACGACTGTTTTGGGCTAGATGGTGGAGGTACAGGCGATTGTAAGTGGTGATGCCTGTTGTGCATCGTTGGGTTTAGTGTTGAAGGAAGCAGAAGATGATGTTGGGCCGGAATGGGATATGGGTTATGCTGGGCATGGGTTCGGGTGTATCTTGGATAGAGGGCTTGGTTATTGGATTGGGTAAGTTATGTGGGTAGATTAGTATTGGACTTGGGTTGGGTAGTATAAGGGTTTCGTTAGGTTTTTTTTGTTGGTAGGCTGGGATAATGTAATGTAGATTTATGGGATATGGGCTATTGGTTGTTTATGTTGGTTGTATAATTGGAGAGTGGGTGGAGATCTCGTGTGGGTTTGGGGTAAATATTGAAGTACAGCACAGAACATAAATATGAACAACGTCATTTTTTCTTCTCTTCTCTTATTTCTTACTCTCTTTTTATCACTGCTAATCAAGGCTGAATTTTGGGGCTCTCTGCGTAGTGCTGGTGGTACAATTTCATGGTGTTTTATTGTGGTTGATGGAGTGTATATATGGTTTGGAACTTGAGGGACAAATGCTTTGTGTGGCCGAAGGTGGAAGCGGCTGATGGAGGGATGGAAATTGGATTGGTTGTTCAAAGGAAATTATTGAGCTCTGATACCAAATTGACGCCGGATGCAAGAGGAGAATTATAGGAGAAGGGGAAGGGGAAGGGGGAGAGAAGAAGAGAATGGAGGGGGAGAAGAGGAAGGAAAAGGGTAAGAGGAAGGCAGAAATTGAGGAAGAAAATATCAATTATTCATTCATTCAAACGTTGTTTTATTACAACACAAAAGAGCCCTTTATATAGGGTTTGAAATATTCTATTTTAAGAAGGAAAACATCTAATAAAAGTAACTAAATTAAACCTAATTATATTTCCTAAAATACAAATTAAAATTGGAAGCTAAACATAATAATATTCCTTCTAATATTGCATTAAGATGTGTATTAATTACCTCTAAGAAACTCTGTTGCTTCATCCAACACAAGATTCAGCAATTGGTCATATCCTTTTAACGTACCGGTCACTGAAAGGAAGGATCAAATGTTAACTTTCCTGAGTTATGTTAAAAAAACTTATGCATCTGGGTACCAAATGAAGAAACGTAATTTGGAGGCTTCCCTCATAGTCTGAGAGACAGAGGAAAGGATAGATTATTACATGTCAAAGAATTTAATTTCACATAAAAGCACCCATAACGATATAAATATCTAAATTGAATGCCTTCAACACTGATAAAGTAGAAATCTTCCCAGAACACTTCAAAAAGGTGGCATGCCTCCATAATACTAACTGATTAACATCCCCAATATATTTGGTTTACTGTTGTCAATTCTTACCAATTTCATTCCGAATCAGTTTTTCAACATTTTCCTAGGAGGTCTGGTTGAATATGAAAGTGGCTAAAATATCAACCAAATGTAATGGAAAATAACTTTTTTTTTTTTTTAATGACCGTGGATGTCCGGGTCAGTTTAAGCACACCTCGACTAATCCCACGGAGCCCTGAAATTTACAGTCGGATACTAATTTCAGTGATCCTGAGGGGACTCGAACAGGTAATCATTGGAGAGCAAACCCAAGGCCTGACCAATTGAGCTACCCCTTAGAATTAATGTAATGGAAAATAACTAGTAGCCAACTGACAAACATGTGTTTATAATTTCCTTTTTAACCATGGAATTCAAAATAATTTCGTTGCACTACCTTGCAAGACTCATAGTAAACCTCAAGAACAGATAATATTATATCTAGCATAAGAATTTTCCTTTATGGCTATTTAATTGTCATCACAGCTCAAGAAAACAATGGAAAGACAACCAAAAAAAAAAAAAGATTAAGAAAATAATGATAAACTGCTGATAGTTGCTTACAAAGATATATAAAATCAAAAGCTACTGACCTTGTCTTCCACCAGTGAGCTTGACTTGGACACCCTTGTCAACAAACTTTGCTAGATCCAACACTGTTTCTTTTCTTCCCGACTAAGAAAAATTTCACAGAATAAAACATTCGCTTAAAGCTTCAAACAGAACTAAAGTTAAGAGACAGCTAAAATACTGTTCCTTTTTACCCATTATACCTCTTTAACATCTTAAACTTAAGTTTGCAACATTTGAAAGCCTCTCCCGTGATAAGATACTTATAATGAGAGCCCCCTTTTTCTTTATTCTTATAGTTTACGCTTGAAACATTATAAATAGAGTAATGTTATTTAGCACTACTCATGTTTTAGGTGGCAAAAATAGTACCATTAAATTACAGGATCAATTAAATCCAAGAAATTATGACCATTGAATAGGACATATGATATGGTGACAGTTAGATTGGTGTTCAATTACACTAGTGCTAGATAACATTATTCTTATTAGTAATTTAGTTCTTATTTATGATACTGAAATTAGAATCTTAAAAAAAACTCAACTTTTTGTTAGGTTTACCCTTGAAATCCAAGTTATCATCTAAACACAGTCATACGTGTAACGTATAAAAGAAAGAAAGAAAAAAAAAAAAAAAAAAAGGGACTGTATGTGTGTGCCTGAAAGAGAGGAGTACAATACCATGTTGGCAAATCAATTGATCGTAAAAATGGCCAAAAGAGCTGAGCTCGTATGCGACGAAATTAACCAGCTAATAGAAAAGAATATCTGTAAATTCAGTATGCCGTTGGCAGGAATATCAGTAACTTCAGTACGCTTCAAGATAATACTACAACATTGCTGGAAATTCTAATGCGATTTTAAGACAATTTTGCCCTAAGTATCTCTTAAATTCCAGTTTTCAAGGCAAACTGAAAACCATAAAAACCGAGTCAAAAATTCAAAATATTGTCGAAAAAATCATTGTTGCTGGAGGAAGATTACGATCAAGAAACAACAATTTTTGGAAAAATAAATAAATTAAAAGGAGTAAAGCTTAAAATAAATCATCCACAACAATCAGATCGACTGCGATTTCAACCAAAAAATCCATTTTGACACTTAAAAAACCGATACTAACTTCCAAGTATAGTGATGAAGAAGTTGAGAAGAAAACACTGCAGCACAAGATAAATTGGTGCCTAGGGGTCCCTTTTTCCTTACCTTCACGCTCAATTGTTCCCAATTTTTGTGACGTCGAGGAACACCTTAGGCGCTTGTGCTTTTTAACTGGGCTTTACAAGAAATTTTCAAGTAGGAATTGGGTTAAAACGTTAAAAAACTTGTAGTAATTGGACTTCAAAGAAATTGTTGGCTTTGGGCTGGAATTTTGGAAACGGGCTTCAACCAAAAAAAACACAAAAAAAAAAAAAAAAGAGGAAATTACACCTATCAGGTATTTAAGATACCATTTTCATAAATCCAAAATTAAGTTTCATAATACAAAAATCAGGTTTTAATTAATAAATTTATATGATTTAAATTAATATTTATTACAAAATTTATTTAATTATATATATTTGTAAACCCTAATTAAAACACATTCTCTCTCTCTCTCTCACTCGCTGCCAGCGACGTCGCCGCTCAAACAAAACGGTGTTGGCGCCTCATCCATTGCCACGACTACCGCCCACTTCTCTCTCCTCACTTTCTCTCTATGTTTTCTTCCTTACACTTTGAGCAATGTTGTCGAAACAGTGTTTCTGGATCCGAGCGTTGCACCGAGTGATTCGGTGGGTAACGATGCCGCAGGTTGGATCTGATTTGTGGAGATACTTTGTTGATGTTGGTGATGTAGTGGTAGAGGTAGGAACGAGTCTGACTATTACAATGGTTCTGGGACGCTTTTTTTGGTTTATGATTCGAAATTGTGTTGTGCAGTGCGGTGGCGATATGCAGTGATGGTGGCTCTGGTGGGTGTACTGGTGCGGTGGTGTTGGAATGGTGCGGTGGGTGTGCTGGTGCGACGACGTTGGTTGTTGTGCAGTGCAATGGTGATATGCAGTGATGGTGGCTCTAGTGGGTGTGCTGGTGCGGTGGTGTTGGAATGGTTCCATATTGTTGGAATGGTGCAGTGGGTGTGCTGGTGCTGCGGCGTTTTTTGGTTTTTGATTCGAAATTGTGCGGTGGTCGACGATCATGGTGTTTGCGGTGGCGACTTGTGTGTGGGATGGCAGATGACGCGATCTAGTGGTTGTTTTGCATTGTTTTGGTGGTTTGTTTGTTTTGGTGGTGGTGTTATTTTGGCGGTGGCGGATGTGGCAGTAGGTGTGGTGGTGATGGTGAGATGTTGGTGGTGATAAGTCTGTCGGTGTGGTGATGAATCTGGTGCGGTGGTATTTTTCTATTGATTTGTGTGAGGTGGTGGTGGTGGTTAATTTGTGACCAATAAAAAAATTTGTGATCGATAAGCAAATTGTGACCTATGAAATTTTCAAATCATGATTGTAAAATAATTTGTAATTTATTAAAATTTTGATTTGTGACTTCGGAAATAAATTGTGACCTTTAAAAATCTTGATCCATGACTTCGGAAATAATTTGTGACCTATAAACCTATTAAAATTTTAATTTGTGACCTATAAAAATCTCGATCCGTGACCTCAAAAATAATTTGTGACCTATAAACCAATTAAAATTTTGATTTGTGACTTATAAAAATATCGATCTGTGACCTCGAAAATAATTTGTGACCTATAAACCTATTAAAATTATGATTTGTGACCTCAGAAATAAATTGTAACCTATAAAAAAACTCGATCCGTGACCTCGGAAATAATTTGTGATTTATAAATTTTTTAATTTGTGATCTCGAAATAATTTTTAATTAATTAATTTGATAATATGTGACCAATAAATGTATTTGTGATCAAATTGTACAAATTTGTGACTTTTACTTATTATCTTATTATTGAAATGGTCATACTAAAATCCTTAGTTATGTATTGTTCCTAAAAAAAAAGGGGAAATTAAAGGAAAACGTGTATTTAAGATTTCGTTATCAAAAATCAAGTCTTTAAAAAACATTTATTCAAAAATTAGGTGTTAAATATAATTTTATTTAAAGATAATTATCATTACAAACTAATTTTTATTACAAAATTTGGAGAGAGAAAATATCTCCTTCATTTTCACGCACTTTTCTCTCATAATTCTCACACTCACTCTCATAAATCAAGTCTCACGGAGGCAACATGCAATGGCATGGTGGTTGCTTGTAGCATTCGAGAGGAGAAATCATGTGATTGGTTGGGATCGAATGCGTCGAATGGTAGAAAAGCCAGATCTGTACTGTCGCTAACTCCAATCACACTGCGGCCAAAACTAGATTTGCGTGTATAGAGAGGTGAATGTTGTTGTTCCGACGTTTTGATAGAAAGCGGTGGCATTTTGATTCGGATCTAGATCGCCATTGCAAGTCAAGATTTTCATGCATAGAGAATGCAAGATGGGATGCAGGGTTGCCTACTCAAGATATACAAGGAAAGCATCAATGGATGAGAATGGGTTCCTGCATTCGAGGATGTTACAGTCTATGTAAAACTTTATTACATTTCATTGTGTAATTTTTTTTTTTCATTTTTCTCATCAGAAGAGGCGACTAGTCGCAGCTCGCGTCCCAGCATTTGAACCGGCTCGCCGGAAGCTCCGATTTATCGCAGCTCGCCTCCTAGCTCAATGGAAGGACCTACTTGTCGTTGTCGGAAGCAGCGACTCGTCACAACTCACATTCCAGCATTTGAACCAGCCCCAATCATAGCAGCATTGACGATGTTTTTCACAACAGAGATAGTGTTGATAATACTTCTTACTGGGGCCGATTATGCTGCTGCCATCAGTGCTCGTGTAGCAGCATTTGAACTAGCGACGAACCAGAGTTGTTGGTTCTGATCTGTGACCAGATATGATGGTTAGTAGTGGTGGTTATGCAATCCACGTTGTTACAGAGAAAGAATGTTGCAATTAGAGTTGGTAGCGACGATGATCCTTCTCTAATTTGTGGTAGGTTTGTTGGTGGTTGATGTAGTGATTTTTTTAAACTTTGTGTGGTTTGTTGGTGGTCGAGGTGGCAAATTGTTGGTGGTGGTTTTGTTGGTAGTGTGATGCTGGTGGTTGGTTTTTGTTGAAGGTGTTGGTGGAAGTGATGGTGATGGTGTTTGTTGTGGATTTGAGGTGAAAGTGGTAGTGGTGGTGCATTGGATTGGTGGTGGTGGTGGTGGTGGTGGTGGTGGTGGTGGTGGAGGATTGTGGTGTTGGGCTTTGGTGTGTATAAATTTGTTTGTGGGGATCCTCCGTAACCAAGCATGTGTTTACTGTAACCATGTGTGACCAATTCTGTTTTCATTGTGATTATTTGTGATCAGATTAACAGTGAGTCACAAATTAGACTGATCATGTCACAGACAGTCACACTAAATATAAATTTGGTCACAATTAGTTACATATAACACATGTTAGTGACTTGACTACATACGATCACAAATTATACTGACTTGGTCATCGACAGTCCGATTACAGTTAGTCACAGATAACACGAGTATGGTCACAAACTATAAATTTGATTACATATAACACAATTAGTCACAAATGTCGTCGTCAACTACAATGTAACACTACTACCACCACACAGTACTCAAAACGTTGACATCACCTCACCACCACCACCACCACCACCAAATAGTTAATTGCGGTGCACATTCATCACATGCAATGCATTATCATCGCTATCACGCAGATCTATTTTCTAATTATAGTGTCACCTCCTCACCACCGCCACCACCACTTGTAAAATTATTTGTGTTTGTAATTGTGTGTGTGCGTGCGCGCGCGTGCGCCTATGTGTGTGTATAGAGAGAGAGAGAGAGAGAAAGTTTTAAATATTTTGCTACAGTGAGGTAGGGTGTGGGTTGGGTCCGTCGGGGTGGGGTCTATGGTGTGGGTTTAAGATATATGCCCTGTTTGATTCCCATTTTGGAGAAGAAAATGCATTTTGAATAGTGTGGTTAAAAATTAAAGAAATTTTTTGGATTTGTGTGTAATATTATTTTATTGAAGAATATGTGGTTGAAAAGAAGAGAGAAAAAAATGAATTTTGAGAAAATGGGAATCAAACAGGGGCATAATGTATGACAATTGCGTGTTATCGAAAGGGCAAAGACAGTCACCCATTCACTATAGATAAAACTACCACTCTCGTTCATATATATTAATTGTTTATTATATATATTATTAATTAGAATTAAAACCTAAATTTTGAAATAATTTAACAAGTTTGTTAGTTTTGCAACGTGATTCTTATATTCAGGAGTTATGTATTATTCCCAAAATAAATAGCCTTCCAATTGGTAAGATTAAATGTTAAAGGTAGTTAAGAGATACAATTTCAAAATTAAGAGTTTTTTTTTTTTTTTTGAAAAATTTCAAAAAATTAGGTCATAATTAAAGTGTATTGATTAAATTGGTAATTAAATATATAAGTTATATACTGTATAATTTATGGTCACATTTACGTAATAGTCACAATCACATAATGTCGTAATCACAAATTTTACAGGTCATAATTTATTTGTCAATCACAAATTATCAAATTAATAAGTACATATTATTTTTCGATTACAAATCACGAATTTTATTAGTCAACTTATTTCACAGACTTAAATTATCAAATTAATAGGCCACATATTAATTTTTGGTTACAAATCACAAATTTTATAGGTCATAACTTATTTCATGGTCACAAATTATTTTTCAATCACAAATTATCAAATTCATTGGTTACAACTTAACAAATTGTGAAAAGCGATTATAAATATAATCGCAATCTCACAATTTTTTAGATCACATATTATTTTTTGGCACAAGTTATATATTCTATCAATCACATATTATTTATTAATCACAAATTAATCAATTTATTGATCACAATCCCCAAATAAGTGGTCACAAAGATTCTTTATCCTACGCCACCTGGCACTACCACCACTACCGCCACCTCCAACACAAGCAAACAATAGAAATTTCACAGTAGCGAACGTCGTTCCTTACAGCTCTGCTCACAGTAGCAAACATCATAAGCTTGTTGCTGCTTCTGGCCATGTACCGTTGCTTCCGATTGAACTCTTCCATGCATTATTTCCTAAATCTTGTACTTCTTTGTTAATTTTCACATCCTTGATTGCTTTTGCCTGTGTACTGTTGCTTTGCTCCTAACGATGCTCTGTTGCGTACGAAGGAGCACCTCCATGGTGATGCGTTCAGTGGTCTTGAGAGCGACGATGCACTGCATGCGGTTGCAGTGGTTAGTTTCCGACAAAAGAGATAGAAAAATAGAGAGGAATGAGAGGTCATGATTTTAGTTGAGTGGGAGTGAGTTGGTGTGGTGGTGAATTATTAGTAATATATTTTTTAATATATATATATATATATATATATATATATATATAATTATAACCTGAATTTTGAAATATGAAACTTAAAATATGATTTATGAAATGCAAAATTTGAAAGTTAGCCTCGAACTGTTCCGATTCACCAGCTTGTAGCTCAATATGTGGTTCACGATGCTCTAGATCAATTTTCACCTTGATGTACCTTATTTGCACAAATAATTGTGTGTGTGTGTTTTTTTTTTGAAAAGTATAAAGTTACCATTTTATCATTTTAGAATTAGTTAAAATCATGATCATTGTTATTTCTTTAGTTAACTAACAATCAAACTAATAGTTTCCATCCATTTAGACTTCAGTTGCGACATTTTAAATGGTTTGGTATTGTGGATGAAACAAATGAAAGGTTTGTGTCAAGTCCGAATAAAAGTGAAAGGTTTGGTACCGTGCCTACAAGTTTTCCTAAAAAGAACTCAACAACAAATTAAAATGTTAAATTTGAGATGCCAGTTTCATAATCAAGGAAATTCTGTAGTGGCTTTAGTGTGGAATTAGATAGGTGGTGGGTTGGCGATGGTGGTTCTGGTAATGTTGGTGATGATGACGGTAATCGGGTTAAGAAGATATATTGTGATTTTTTATTTTATTTTTTCATATTTTTATTTAGAATAACGAAATGATCATTTTATCATTTTTTAATTATTGCCTCTCGTAGTTAAAGAGGTCTACTAACAAAGAATTGAAGGTCATGATGAATAGAATAGATCTTTTGTTCCCAGTGGACAAGATAAAAACTTTTTATTGTTAATGTACGTTCCACTACTAATGTGGCAAAAAGAATCGTAAGTATGATTCTCTAAATGTATGAATGTTACAAAGAACCTTAAGTAACTACGTCAACAGTGAGAAGTTTTTATCCTACCCACTGTGGACAGGAGATTAGATCTGCATGATCCAGTAGAGTAGGAAAAGTTGGACGAGTTAAAAAATGAGTTAATTAAATGACTAATCACTAAATTTTATTTTTGCTTATCACTTGTTCATTGAAAAGTAAAATGTTACTTAATGTTCATTGAAACAATACAAAAATTTTCCCTCCATTACCAGAGTCATTTGCGTCTGTACAACTAGACACAAATTTCACAAGAATCATGTTACTTGTACAATCCCGGTTGACAATCACTCACATGGGAGGGGAGCCCACGATGAATAAAAAAATCGTGGACCCCTCTTCATGTGAGATGATTGTCAACTAATGTTGTCAACCGAGATTGTATAAGTAGCAAAATTCATTTCGCAATGTAGATGAAAAAATGACATACGAAATCCATGAATCCTCTCCACGTCAGCAAAAAATTTGGTCGGTAAATAAACCAAAATCTTGCAATTTCGATCACGACTTCTCGTTGGGCAAAATAAAAAATTAATGGGTACATTGGTATCCTTCTAAGTTCTACCCCAAACCACCTTCATCCCCAAATTATAGTTTTCTGCCACAAACTAATTACTTCAATTGACAATCAAAAGTAAAATTTAGTGATCTATCATTTAGCCCCTGTTTGGTAATCATTTTTGGAAAAAAAAAATGTATTTTTGAATAGTTGATTGATGGAGAATGTGTGGTTAAAAATTATGGAAAAGTTTTGGATTTGCGTGTAATATTATTTTATTGAAGAATGTGTGGTTGAAAAGAAGAAGAAAAATGTATTTTTGGAAAAATGACTACTAAACCGGGCTTAATTAACTCGTTCAAAAACGTAGAACAGCCTTTAGCTATGGAAATTAAAAAAAATATTTATATCCTTGTTTGGTACCCATTTTTTTTTTCATTTTCATTCTTCTACTCATTTTCAATCACACATCTTTCAATAAAATAATATTTTTCATCACATCAATAATTTTTTTTTAATCACATATTCATCCTTCATCACATAAAAAAAAAAATCATTTTCTCTCTAAAAATGGCTATGAAACAGGGGCAAATGCCTAGATCTTTTTATAAATTAGCTCAGATATTGCAATGTACAAGAAAAAATATTGCTATTTGAAAAACAATTCCCGCGCGAGAAAATGAACTGAGGACTATTTCGTTTCGTGGTTCTTCTCATTAGAAAAGGGCTTTTTTGACGTCCAATCCAACATTCCCCTTCTCCATCTGCTACCGCTGGTAAGCAAATATTCTCTGTGTATCCCCCACCACACACGCAGATTGAATTAGCTGATGAATACTGATTCGTTTCGAAGTATACACTGTAAACTTTATTTTACGTTAAGAAACGGTTTTAGTCCGAGTTCTGATGGTAAATTTTTCGAGCATATTTGCGCCTCTTTTTTTTTTTTTTTTTTTTGGGGGGGGGGGGGGGGGGGGGGGGGGGGGTACACCTAGATTACAGAAGTTCAGATAATTTGCACTTTCTTGGAATTAACTTAATTTTACTCAATTCTATTGTATGCTTAATTTTTAACTATTTGTATTGTCTTAGTCTGGGTAATGAATCCTTTCCTTTCTTACATTTATTTACGGGTAATTATTCATTTGCATGTGTTTAGTATACTCAATTGTGCGTCTGTGATTTTGTACTTGGAAATACATTTCATAGATTTTGTTGAATATTTAATGAAACTTTCCCATTTTTTACCTGAGAAAATGCATAGGCAATTCTGTGAGGATAACAAGTATAACTTGTGGGCAAAGTTCCGTTGCAGAAAATTAATAGAAGATATAAGAGGATCTCTTCGAAGTAAAATAAAGTGAAAACCTTAAGGAACGAATGTGAAAAGGTGAGCTTTAAAAATTAAAAATAAAAACTAATTAACCCTATTGAGTTTCAATAACACATCAGAGAGGAGGTATTATGAAATCTTAATGAATTAGGTTGTTAAATTCAGCAGACATATGATTGATTTATTAGACATTTGGTTTTATTACTCACATAAATAAACATCATCTATGTTTAATAAGTCTTTCTATAGATTTTGTTAATTCACTTGTGCTAGCACATTCATGGCAAGAACTCAGTAAAATTCAAAGAAACACCATTAGGATCACATTCAAGCTTTGTTTTAAGCTTCAACAGATATTTGGTATGAAAATTACTCATCGTTAATCCCCTTTAAAGTTGAAATCACCTCTCCTGTGGATGCCATTAAAGTTTATGATTTTGTAAGGATCTTTGGAGCTTTTATGAGAACTTCCACTCTTTTTTGTTTTTAAAATGAATGCACCCTTTTGTACCTTCTCTGTTTCATGAAAGGGCAGTCCAGTCATGGACGTTGAAGGATTACTCCTATATTAAAAATTCTAAAATTTATAAAAGATTTCATTTTTTACGCTATAAAGAAATTTAGGAGAAGAAGCATTAAATGGTCTTTAAAGTCAAAGAAGCTTTACATCCTTTAAAATACTGGTTAATAGGACACGTTCTGAAGAACTAATTCTTTTAGTGGTTTCTGATCGAAGGTAATAAGCCTATCTTTATAATTTCAACCTATTCTCAAAACATGGACATTGGGAAGTTTTACATGTTCATTTGTTTTTATGAATAATTCCTCGTGCATTTTACTGTTTCCCCTTCTTTTTTTTCGATATTTATATCATGCCCTTGTTGATAGTAGCTTTTCAAAAGTTATCCTGTGGATATAAAACTATTTGATGCTGATTATTATTATGTTGCCACACCATCTCACTCGTCACACTTGTAATAACTTTTGAAAGATGGAAGGCAACCTGCAGAAGTCTCCGCAGTTAGGGCATCCTACTGATAGTTCTGATGCAAAATATGTATCGGGCCTTAGTACCATATTGGTTGCCACAATTCAGGAAACAAAAGATAGGATTTCACAGATAGAGTACATATTCTGCAGCCAACTTTTTCCAAATTTTCAGTCAAAATCTAAAAGCTGGCAGAAAGTGTATCTGGAAGCAATGGAAGCTGCAGATGCATGGAAAGAGAAGGAAAAAGATCTGTTACTCCAGATTAAAAAGCTTCAGTTTGAAAAACAGCAAGTTCTTGAAGAATATCAGTCTCTGAAGATGCAGAAGGCAAACTTTATGAATATAGAAAACATCTACCCCAACTGTGTCCACGAGCTCCAAGATGAATTAAAACATAAAACTAATGAAGTAAGTGAGGGGAGAGAAGTTCAACAGAATTTGCAGAAGCTTCTAGACTCAAAAGCCTCCCTCATTCTTAGTCAAGAAAATACACAGAAAGAGCTTGAAGAGAAAAATCTCCTGCTCCTGAAAAAGCAAAAAAATGTGGAGGTCGAAGCTGAGAAATTGCGGTTAGAGCTGATGAAGAAGTCTAAGGAAGTTGATGAGGTAATGGAATTGCAGAACAAGCTTCTCCAAATAAATCAATCGAAAGCCTCTCTGATAGTGCATAAAGAAATGCAATTAAAGGAGCAAGAAGAGAAGGCAAATGGACTCATTTCCAAGCTCCAAAGTATGAAGAAAAAGGTTGATGAGCTTCAGCAGGGACACAGAGAAAAAACTGAAGAATTAGATAAGGGAAGGGAGTTGAAAGGGACTCTACTGAAAAAAATTGAAATGCAAGCCTTAGAAATTATGAATAATGAACAGCAGTTGAATAAGTATGAGAAGGACAAAAAACTTCTCACAGTCCAAGTAGAGAGTTTGGCGAAGAGCATAGATGAGCTCCAGAAAGAACTTGGGACAAAAATTAATGAATTGAAGGAGGAAAGAAATGTGCAAGAACAGCTATGCCAACAGATTAATTCCTATACTCTTGAACGGCTGAAGAGGGAAGAGGAATTGAAAGAGTTTGAGAAGGAGAAGAAACAGCTTCTGGCCAAACAGAGAGAGTCAGAGGACAAAGTTGATAAACTCCAACAAAATCTGCATGAGATAAGTAAGAAGTCTTCTGAGGGGATGGAATTGCATGGGAAGTTGCTGCAGCAAATTGAAGTGAAGGATTTGGAATTACTGTCTGAGAAGAAGAAAAGGCGTGATGTTGTTGCTACTTATAAGAAGCTGAAATCTCAATACAACTTTCTGTGCAAAAAATGTGGTCTTACTCCCGAAAATATGCTCCCGCTCCACATATTAGGAGATGAAAGTGAAATTTTGAGGCATAATCACAGTCCTGGGACTTCTCACGGTAAGTTCTGTTCTTTTGTTATGGCAAGCTGCAAGCTTCTTTCGTCTAGTGTATGAATATCAAATCCTGTCCATGATATTTCAATTGAACTTACCCGAAAAATATGATACTCTTATCCCACTTTGTCACTTTCATTGAACCTACACTTGATCTTAATTAGATGAATACTGCTTTTTTGTTCCTCCTATGAGTAGTATAATTATGGTTAAAAAATGTTTGGGAATGCTCTTTCTTTACCAGGGTTTATAATGCTCTTACCCTCGGCAAAATATTTCCTTCATTACAGATGCTGGAGATAGAGTTTTAAAACCCGTTGACCCTGCTAATGAAATGACGAAACAGAAGGGTGGCCAGGAATTATTGGGGGATGATAAACGAGTTGTATTCATTCAAAGATCAAACTCCATTTCACCTTCTACGTCAAGCGTTGCCATTGCACCAAAATGCCCAAACAGTGAAAAATCTTGCCCCGCAGCTGGTACAAAACGTCCAGTTTCTTATTGGAGGGATACCAGGTCCCATCAGAGCCGTGTTGGACCTGATCTCCATGATGATTTTCTTGATACCCCTTTGGAGAATATTAGAGGAAACATAGGGAAGGTTATGAAGGAGAAAACTAACGATCTTCCTGTGCCAGTTCCAGAGAAAATGAAATTTGACAACTCAGGTGATGAGGCACAGAACATGAACATTGATCCTGGTCCAGAAAAGCAACAAATATCACCTCCGAAGGCTGGAACATCGGGTTTCAAGTACATAGAACCTGTAAGAAAGAAATCTGCGAGGGAAAGTCTAAAGGGTATAGAATGCAAGCAATGCAGAAAGTTCTATGATGCTGTTCTTCCTAATGAGGGTAAAAATTCTGATGGGAATAAGCAAATACGCTGTGAGCACCATGATGGAGTTTCTAGGCATCGATATAGGTACGCTCCTCCTTCAACTCCAGAAGGATTTTGGAATATTGGATTCGAAACTGAAATGTAAGTTTTTGGTTCATATATTGATTTCAGATTAACTTTAATGACTAGTAATAATAAAATCTGTTGTACCTGCTTAGAATTTAAAGGGATGTAAAACAAGGTCAAAGTAGAAGAAACAAAACTGTATTCCAAGATTTTTATCTCCCTGGCAGCTTGAAGAAGATCTATGTAGTATGCTACGAAGGCTAATATAGTATCGAGTTTTATTCTCGTTCGTTTAGATATACTAAGAAGCATCGGACACACATTCCTCGTGTTGTGAAGTGTTTAACATGAATACTTGGTGCGTTAGGAAGTTCTAATGTAATCTCTACTCATACTTAAAACTTATTAAAATAATATTGAAATGACATTTTGGATTTCTATAACGGAGCAAGGAGGCTTCTGCTGTTTCGATAAGCAATTGAACACGTACACAAAGAGGCTGAGACTTTCTCCCCTGTTGTACCTCCGGCTTGAGAATTAGTGATATTGGACCTAAAAATATAGACATATAAAACTTCTTTTTATCAATTATGGCCTAATTTATTGTATATTTCATTTATTTGGTGAAACTCAATGAATGAAAGTAGAATTGAAAGAAAGAAACAAAAATTGGAAAAAAAAGGCAAGATCCAAAGTTTGGGAACTAAAGTGTAAATACTTAAGAGTTGTGTCGAACATCACGATGAAGGTTTGAGAACACTAGGGGTCAATTGGATGCAATTAGAAGTAAAAAAGAGTTAAATATGATCAAAATATGGACATGTTGATTTTCAATCGCACAAGTATGTTCGAGATTATTAGTTCAAGATTGAAACCCATTTTTGACCTAATAAACATTCGAATTGGAAAATGACTATTTCAAGTAAAGTTGTAGCCCTTTGAGTCATCTTTACAACCCAATTTGAATCACCTTAATCGGATATTAGGAGAAAAAATTATGATAAAAATACTAAAATAGGTGTAGTGCTAAAAATTTTCCGAGAAGTGGCGCCATCATTGTGGAGCCACTACATGGTGCATAGGTGCCGCTTGGGTGTATTTAGGGCTCGTTTTTGGCCCGTGTCGAAACCCATAAAAATCCTACATTTTCGACACAACACAGGGGGAGGGAGTATAAATACAAGTTTTTGACACTTTCGAGGATTTCACACATTGGGAGGTGATCACGAAAATATTATTTTGATTTAAAAAAAAAAAAACTGCAAGTGTGTGGTTCGTTAACAAGTAATATAATGGAATGTTGAGTTTTGAATATCGTCCCACGTAGATTGAGTTAGTTCAATTTTTACTTATCCCGACATTAACCGAAACATGAAAATAGTACGTGTTTTGTGATGGAAATTGTAGCTAAACTAAATCACGAATGTAGTTATGAATGACTTAAATGAACTAAATGCAAAATCATGTTTGAATGCAAATCGATGTAACTAATGAATGAGAAATGCATTAGGATCGTGAATCTCTATGCAATAATTCTTCTTTAACCCTAGTTTTACCAATTGATAACATGTTTGAATGTTGAAAAATCAATGTTCCAATTTTATTCAACAAAATCTATCTCGAGTGATGTTGCACCTATTCTCATATATGACCAAACTATACTCTATGACAGATACGAATATACAAGAATGCACGAGTTTTTGTGAACACTTAAAGATTCATGTAGGGCAAAGTGGTATATCTCTATCCTTTATCGAACTCTACAATGATTTATACCCTGTCGAGCCTATTTCCCTTTCTCTCGAATGGATGAAATACGCCGTCCGATTCGCACAATCATGTGCACAATAATTGTGGAGAAGATAAATCAAAAGATTACATTACATGATTCATCATTCTCCTAGTATATATTAACCTAGCCTAGCATGCTAGAAATAAGAAAATAAAAGAAAACTTGAAGAAACGACATCACCCAAATAAATCTTCACTTGAATTTTCGAATCTTGGAATTGTTCTTCGCGTTTTCATCCTCCTTCCTTGCTTTCCAACTAGTATGAATCCATTATAATGCCTTCTTTTTTTCGTTTAGATGGTCCTAGGGTTTTAAAAAGTGTCACCTGATTAGTTTCCATAAGAATTTTAATCAAATAAGGAAACCAAATTTTTCGTGCCGGAAGTGTGCTATGTGATCGCATAGTAGAATTCCATGCGACTGCATAGTTCACCAAAATCAACCTTTGAATTCTCTGAAGATATTCATGCGATCGCATAATGCGACCGCAAAGTGTTACTCAACTTCCAATATTTGCGTTTTAGACCTCGAACTTCGTTTTCTCGTTTTTAACCTCTTCTCTCATTTTTTTCTTCTTCCAACACTTCATATCTTCACCAAATTGGTACTTAGCTTGTTCACATTCTCGTTTCTGCTTCCTGGTCTTCTTTTGGCGATTTACATTTTGGTCCCTGAACTTTAGTTTTATTCTATTTTGGACATTTTTTGCTTGTTTTCTCCTACGTTTTGTCACATTCATCTATGTTATCCTGCAAAACATAATATACACAGAATTAAGCCATATTCCAACATATTTACTAACAATTGTACATGTTTTGTGGTCTAAATAAGTGTGTAAAATGCACTTATCAAGAGGCACAATATACAATGTGAGATTTCAGGAGAAAATCAAAAGGAAGGAGAACAAGAATTCAAGATCTAGGTTTTAAAATCAAGATTGGAGGTAAGAAGTGAACTTGGTGCGAGATTCATCCTCTTTTCTACATCTTAATTCAAAATCCGGTGATATACTCAATCCAAATCTTTTTAGGGCAAACAATGCAATCTTTTGAAACCCTTTATTTATTTTATTCAATATTCAAGTTCTTTCAATGCCTATGTGTTGATTTTAGTTATATACTCAATGCTTTGAATTCTTTGGACAATTATTCAATGACTTTGTGAATCTATTACGAATTGAGAAGTGAGTTTAGATTTACACCACATATTAAAATTTGGTAAATTAGTATAATGTGTAGAGATACCATATTAACTACTGCAGTCTTAGATGAATTCTTAGAACTAATATTTCGTTTAACTAAGTTTGATTTGCATAGAGATATGAAATTGAATTAGTCAAATAGGCTCAATGAGAACTCGAGATGGGTAAATTGAATACAATAGAAGAATTCGATCGAACATTACATTAGGTGTGAATTTTGAATTAACATTTAATGGTGATCAATAAATGAAATTGTTACGCCCTAATATCTATCTCATATTTGAATCTTCGACCGACTTTTGTGTGCAATTTTGATATTTTCAAGTATTTAATCAAATCAATAATCATAATTCTTTGTTTGCTTTTGTCAAATAGTAGTTAGAAATATTAAATTAGACATTAAATTATAGTCCTCGTGGGAAATAATCTGGACTTAAGGTCCATTATATTACTTGTTCGATACCATACACATGTGATAGAAAAACCCAACAATTAGAAATGAGGTTTTGAGTAAAACGACTTATGGAAATAGAGAGAAAATTAGACTCTCATACCTGGCAAGCCTTTGGAGGATTTATGAGTGTTTGATCTTGTGTAATCGCCAGCCGATTATTGTCAACTTGTCTGGTGTAGCATGTCTATTCATTAGACAGTTTTCGTCCACAACTTGAGTGGTCAATTTCACTCACCAGATGGTTAGTGGGATAAATGAAAACCGTCAAGCAATTATCAATCAACCAAAAAGATGTTCAGACAGTTGAGAGTCGTGATGATCGATATATCATAGCAAGAGTCGTCAAGCATAGCGTAAGTCGTCTAGAATTCCGGATAGCATAGCGGTAGTCGGGGTAGCATAGTGGTAGTTGGTCTACCATAGCGGTAGTCGCTCTACCATAGAGGCAATCAGACTAGCATAGTTGTAGTCTAGTTGCTCTACCTTAGCAGTAGTTGGGCTAGTATAGCGGTAGTCGCTCTACCATAGCGACAGTCAGGGTAGTATATCAATAGTCGCTCTATCATAGTCGGATTAGCATAGCTGTAATTGCTCTACCATAGTGATAGTCAGTTAATTGTCTTCATTTGCTTGACCATTGCGTCCACTACACATTCCACCTAGCATCATTAGCTCTACGACCTCTTATCAATGGTTATTTTTAACAGGTAGCATTTCTATTCATTTTTTCTAGGTGACTTCTTCATTATTGTTTTTCTTGAAATTTCTCTAGTTTGAAGGTTCATTCCATATAAATGTATAAAGTGGTATTATCATTTCCCTCTAGTTGAGAGATTTTGAAATTATCTTTTGCACATTAAAAGGGGGCGAGACTAAAAATAGAGAGAGGAGGCGTCGATCGGCCCATTTAGAAATGGTTCCATCGACGACTATGACCTTTGCTGGTCGATTGACCAGTAATTGCGGCGTTCGATCAGCTGGACGATGACCAGCCCTCGACCAGTTTTGCTGGTCAATCGACCATCTTGTTATTTGGTCGATGGCCGGTTGGTCGACTGTCAACCAATTTCGAAGGTCACCCATAATGGTGGTTGATCGCCTACATACTGACCAAAGTAATATTCACCCATTTTCATGATCGACTACATAAATGTTTAACCATTGCATAAGTGGTCAACTTGCTTCGTGGCAGTAGACCACTCTTATGGTCAGCCTGCTTCTTAGAAGCCAACCATGTTATAATCGATTACATAAGCGATTGGAGGATTGATTTGCTATTTTAAAGTTTACTATCCTGAACATGCATGATTTCAAGTTTACCACTCGATATTGTTTTCAATTTTAAAGTGACATACCTAGGGTCAATTGCATTGCTTACCGACTGTAGTCGAATGCGTTAATTTTGTTGTTTGTTTTCATTGCTTACTACTCAGAAGTTCGTGTAATTTCAAATTTGGTTAGCAGGTTCTAGTTCTATAGTCTCGATCGACGATTCTTGAGCTTTAATCGATTTTTTAAATTTTTTTCGTCATCGTCTAGCCTCTTGGGTGATTTTGATGTGTTGAGCGCGTGATTTAATGATTTTGAGCTTTAATCGATTTTTTATTTTATTTTGAAAGCTCAACACTAAGAGCATTAGCTGCACTATCGCCGTCAACCAACACCCTCTTGACATCAAAATTCGATGTCATCGACAACCACCAATGCATCCTCATAGGGACTAGCTACACCGATCAATTCTTCCTCACTAAAAGTGATGAATAAACTTCCTCGCTCTATCACAGCGACAGTCGCTCTACCGTAACTGTAGTCAGACTAAAATAGCAGTAGTCGCTCTACCATAGCTGTAGTTGGACTAACATAACGTTAATCGTTCTACCATAGTGATAGTTAATTGTCTTTGTTTGCTTGACCATTGCATCCACTATACATGCCACCCAGCATCATTTATACTGATCAATAGTTTATGGCTACTCTAGGGCTTGATTTTGTTCTGTATTGTTACGAAAATAATGTTGATTTGTAAAGAAGAAACAGAAGTATAGGAAGGAGAATTAACAGTCTTTCTTTTGATCTTTTTCCCTCTAAAATTTCAACTAAAAGTTCTGTGAACTATATAGTAGGCAGGTGGCACGAAGTCCGTGCTTCTTAGATTGGTTATATCCTTATTGATATTTGGAAATTATGATAAAAACGATGGTTTGTTGTCATCATTTGATGTAACGGACCTTGGTCAGGGGTAGAAATTGTAATGAGTCTCTCCAAGCATGGCCAACCTAGAGGTCCGACCTGTATGGAGAATACGAGGTTTGAGCCTTTTTATTTTTTTGACTTTATCTTATTTTCTAGAAAATGAATTTTTTTTTCCAAAAAGATGTGTCTTTGTACCTCTAATCGAGAGGATAATTAAGAAATCTTTACTTTAGTATCAAGCTCGAGTTTTTGAATTCTTGAAGATAAACTAAAATAAAGGGATTTTTTTTTTTAGTAAGGGCCATTTTAGGCGTTGAAATTATTTTTAATAAAAAAAAGTACAAGGAAAAGATCTGAAAGTTGAAAAATTCAATTGTCTTGGAAAACAATGAAATAAATCTTGAATCTTGTTACTTGCACCGAATTTTTTCAAGAATTCCTTCAGAGATTGCAGTTGGCATCATCTCATTGGAAGTCAGGGAAAAAAACCAGATTCAAGCAGGAGAAATATTTTGGTAAGCACCGTCCTACGCGGTGCGATCATCGAATGAAGAGCAGTCACCTCATTGATTGGCCCATCTTCACCCAAATGAGGTGAGATTGTCTCAAGACTTGATTTTCTCTCTTTGTCCCTCAAGTCTGGAGGTGGTCTCACCTCACTGGGTAAGGGTGGACCACCAGATGAGATGACGACTTTTCATTAGACGATCGCACTACGTAGGACGATATCATACCAAAGTTTCTTTCTTCAAGCAGGTGCTGCATTGTAAAACATCTGTGAATGAATGAATTAAATGTACCAGGCATTTACTGCTACAGTTGTAGAGGATTGGGACTACACCAGATGGCACAGTTGTCAGTTCTTCGAAAATAAAAATATTTGTAATTTTTAGTTTTCAAATTAATTGAATTTATTGGCAATTTTTTATGCCTAGTTTGTAAAGATAAATAGAAGCATAAGGATAATAATTAATAGTAGTAGTGAATTTATGATTGATATTAATATTTGATTTTAATATTTGATTTTAATTGAATTTATAAATATTTATGGAACACAATCTTTATATAAAATCAAATATATATTTGATTTTAATATTTGATTTTTAATAGTAGTAGTGAATTTGGGCTTACATCAAGCAACACAATCTTTAGGTATATATATTGTTACTTATCTAAGTTTGATACTTGGGGAGTTATACTGCAATTGGGTGCTGTGGCTTTTGAGGCCAC
The DNA here is from genome assembly GCA_019395295.1 of Osmanthus fragrans. NCBI lineage: Eukaryota > Viridiplantae > Streptophyta > Magnoliopsida > Lamiales > Oleaceae > Osmanthus > Osmanthus fragrans. Next base: position 8,837,102 of record CM033356.1, read on the forward strand.
GAGGCTTGTTATAATCCAGATCTTGCTCACTTTAGGAATAACCTTTAATCCCATAACATCTCTCTATTACGTCGCACCCTGCTGCTTGATTTTATTGTTTTTCCCTTGGGTTTTCGTTGAGTATCTGCTGTTGAAGGAGACCTCCAGTTTACATTTGGATTATTTCATTTTTGGGACACATTCTCTCCACGCGTTTGCCCTGAATCTCGTGGTATTCTTGCTAGCAGGAAAGACCTCTGCATTGACCATGAACGTTGTTGGCAATAGTCGGAAGCAGCGGGTGGTGGTCGGCGAATTGTTTTTGGGTTTTGGTTTGGGGGTGGGTAGAGTGGGATGTGGGTGATATGCGGAAGAAGATGATTTTTTTTATGGGGAATTTTCAGAAATGTCACTGTTTTTGAAAATACACAAAAAAAATTCATTGATACTAGATTTGTTCAAAAATGTCACTTTTTGGTATAAAATGTTTAAATTACCCTTAGACTCACATTTATAGGAGCATTTAATGCTCATTAATGCTATGATGTGATCATTTAATTTTTAAATACCTTACCTGTCATTCATTAAATGTGATTTGACTAGATAAAAAATTGCACAAAAATTGATAAATTTAAATACCCTACATGTCCTTCATTAAATGTGATTTGACTAGATAAAAAATTGCACAAAATATTGAAAGATTAGTTATTATAAATTGTTTATATTTTTATCTAATAACTTACTTTTTTTTAAATGTTAAATACAATATGATCATATTTATTTGAAATTTTTTAAACTACTACTAATGATGATGTGTTTGATTTTTAAAATACTTTTTGAAGAGAAAAGATACAAATATTGTGAAAATTTTCATATTTAATGAAGTATTAAGCTATTTATTTTTGGGAAGATATTGTGATGTTGTAATTGAGAATTAATTATGATCACTAATATTTCCAACAATTTCTTCCAATGTATCAAATACATGTTTTTAAACTTTTCGACAGTTCCAACAGTTCAACTGTCCAACTCGACATTTCAAAGCTGTCGGGTTAGACATCTGAATTGTCGAACTCGACATTTTGAAACTGTCAGGATAGACAACTTAACTTTTGACACCTTTAATTTCACCTTTTGCTATTGTATGAATTTAAATATTCAAAAGTGTTAATTCTATGCTATTACATATCGATATATTGATTGTGTAGAATTCTTATCGTTGCAATCTCAACATTTCAAGTATGAACAATCATTTGAGATCCTTATACTTTTGTTTTTATTATCATTTTCAGACATTAGTGCTTCTGGCGTTCGCAAGCAAAGTACGAATCCTTATGTCCAAGTATTGCATAACATCCTGACAGTTCAACTATCGATTTTAAGAGATGATTTGTGTCATTCTCGATAGATGGTTGCAAAGTAAAAAATTTCACTTCTCAAAAAATACAATACATTACTATTTCCAGGCATAAAATATCGTTATCATTTCATTATAATTTTCAGACAGAAGAAAACGTGTTTATGTTCACAAGTAAAATACAGATCGATAGACGAAATATTGCATAACATCTCGATAGTTCATCTATCGTTCCCGACAGATAGTTTCTGTTATTCTCGATAGTTGGTCCAGGTGACACAACAGCCTTCCATCAACCATATCACAACTGCGATTCCACCAAAAACACCATCACTACTACAGCACCGACGCTCACACCTGCCAAAATCGGCACCATGATCACCATTACAACCTTACCTCTACAATAGTACCATTACCACTAACAAAACACACCCCAAAATTACTCTACAACCACCACAAAATCAAATTCATGGTTGAAGACCACCCCAAGACCATGACCCAAAATAAACGGGATTGGGGGAAGAGAGAGAGAGAAGAGTGAGACGGGATTGGGGAAATAATCACTTGCATAATTAATTATCGTCATTGTGAGTTCGTGGTGGTTTTCGGCGATGGGCGGCGGCCGGAGGTGTTGAGAGAGAGAAGAAATAATATAGAGGTGTTGAGAGAGAGAGGAAAGAATATGAAGTGAAAATGAAAATTTTAGGGTTTGAATTTGAAGTTAATAAGATGGATACCATGACATTTCACAATTTTTGTATAATTTTTTATCTAGTCAAAATCACATTTAATGAAGGACATGTAAGGTATTTAAATTTATCAATTTTTGTGCAATTTTTTATCTAATCAAATCACATTTAATGAAGGACATGTAAGGTATTTAAATTTATAAACATGGGCAAATATGTACAAAAATATACCAAAATGTCATTCTTGTAAACACTACAAAAAATTGACATTTTTGTTAATGCAAATGGAAAATGTGTCACCCAATGCAATTTCCTCTTTTTTTATTTATATTTGTTTTGTTTTATTCTATTTCTGGTTTGTAAAATTATTTTTATGTATATAATAACAAAGTTACCATTTTAGCCATTTCAATTTGGTTAAAATTAGTCGAAGTCTACTTTTTTTGGTCAACTGGACGGTTTTCATCCATTTAGACCCCAGATGCTTATTTCTCAAAGGTTAGGGACCTTTGCTAGCACACACTGAAGATAAGGATAAAGTCCGCAAAAAAGTGGAAGTTTAGGTATCGTTGTTGCAATTTCCTCTTTTTAAAATGCAGTGAACGTAGACCAGTTCTTGGAATAGGATTATGTTTAACTTTTCCCAATAAACGTTGGCTACTGAAACTTTAAATTCTTCAAGATTTATAAATTTACAAAATATTTCATTCAAACAATCAATTTTTAACTGAAAATTCTATGGGTTTGTTTGCAACTCATCTTCCAATATGATTCTTTTGTTAAATAATAGACGTCAAACTAAATTAGAAGAAAAAATTTATGAAGTTCATCAACGAATTTGAAACAAATTAAAGTTGAATGATAAAGGTGACACTAAAATATAAACGCATTGGCCAATAGTGAAATCATCACAACTGGATTAACATACGAGTTTTGTTTTAAGTACATTGTTCTTGACATTATTTTTTATATTACTCACATGGATGGTGGGATCTGCAATTATTTTAATCGCGGACCCCACCACCCCAGAGTGTCCACTACTTAACATGAATACTCTTACAGTGTATAATAAGCTAATTTGTTTGTTGGGTATTATATTGGCATTATTTGTGGGAATTTAGTGAAGTAGGGTCCACAAAAACATGTTGATTTGCAGGTCACATGGGATTAAAATATGCTACAACAGCCTCCAGAGCACATCTTCAAGTGGTAAAAGGGGAATGTGGAAAAATCCAACTTTACTTAAGGTTGTCGGGTCAAGAGTTCGAATCCTGAAATATGAATTTGACTCTTGGGTAAGTGTAAGTGTACAAGTAGCCTTCCATCCTGTACCCTTGGAGGCATAACCTGCGATTTACTTTCTTCACCAAGATCCAGGGCAGGACAGGTGGGGGCGCCAGTAATGGAGCGTAATCCAAAAAAAAAAATATATATATATGCTACAACATGTTGATCTCTGTTTTCTTCTTTCCCAATGCTTCCCATTTTTGGTTCTCTTGGTCCCTGCCATGCATGTGCCTTTCTCAAAACTCCAAGTTTATCTGCTACACTCTTTATGGTCTTGACTTGGTAAATGGATAGTGAATATTCCTATCAACACTAAATTACCGTGACAGGTAGAAGTTGCTAGCTCAAAATAACCGTGGCAGCTCGATTTGTGATATAAACTTGTTGAAGTTATTTCAGGAATCACGATAGCTAACCCGTGTTGCAACGTGCAAATTAATATATCGATTATCAAAAACCACCCACTAAACTCATCAATGAATCAATTTGACTTGTCAGGTGGATTGAAGTTGGACTCAGTAAGTGACTTCGAAACTAGAGATTAGTGATTACGTATCTCACATTATATGCCGCGTCTGTCTTCACTTTTTGTGAGATTAAAATCCTCTTTTTCACTATTGCAAAGTGGAAGTGGGTCCCAGTGTGAGAATTGTGTGAGAAGCAAGTCTAAAAAAGGGCAACCGTGGACCCATTCAGAAGTTGCAATGGTCAATAAATTGATATAAACCTTGTTGAAAAGCAACAACATACAAGAGTATATGTGAAAAAAATCCAATTCATTAGGGAATCTATGAACTCAATTATGCACTTTCATATAATCATTTTGAATAATTGTAAAGATTTGGGGTCCATCTTAAAAGGTCAATCTTGTTAAGAGGAGTAGTCCAAGATCTTATAAATTGGTCTATGTTTTCATCTTTATTCAATGTGAGATTATATCCCTTAACATGCCTCCGCAAGATGGTGGCTCGTTTGAGCGAACAAATCTTGAAATTCGTGTATTCATTTTTTGAGTCTTAATCGGATTAAATTGTTTGTTGGAACTTAATGGCTCTGATACCATGTAAAGATTTGGGGTCCATTTTAAAAGGTCAACCTTGTTAAAAGGAGTAGCCCAAGACCTTATACATTTGTCTACATTTTTATCTTTATTCGATGTGAGATTATATATCCTTGAACAATAATCATGCACTAACTTAGGCATAAGTATAATGGTCAACCTCCTAGCTCAACCATCTCATGAAAAGCTTATTGAGCATTTTGCACATTGAAAGGTCTTTCTTCATAGTAATCATGCCACTTGATGTTTGATTTTACTAAAAAGCATATTTTTAGTAAATTTTGATGATGATGATTATTATTTATTTATTATTTTTACTTTTTTGATAAAATGCATGGATTAAAAAATTGATGAAAATTGTGAATTTCATAAAATACGTGATTAAAAAAATGAATTTGAAAAAATGAGTTTTTAAGTTAGAGATGAAATAGGAATTGCATATTAAACACATTTGTATATTAGTACACATCTATACGTATGTAAAGAACGAGTGTAGCCACAGTTATTAACTTTTTCTTGACCATCGCAATCGAGACATGTTTTTCCGTAACACTAATTTTTATCGTAAAAAGATATATATATAGGAGTAACATGACAACTTATAATTTGGCTTAAGATCAAATTTATTTATGTCATCTGAAAAGCTATGGCACTTTATCAAGCAACTTCATCAAAATATGATGGAGAACTTGTGTTTTACAAATGTTTCTAACACCGTGATGATTTCTTCCATGACCATTGCATTGTGCATAAAAAAATTGACAAATTTTATTATTAAGAATCTGAAAGGAAACGGACTTGTAAAAGTTGTGGTAAATGATGTCAATTCCACTTTGAAATCAAACTGACACATTACCATTACTTGTTACATTACAACAAAATAATAAAATCAACCAAATGATTAATAAACCACAAAATCTTTGCCCACTAAAATTGTACTCTAAACTTGTTACACAATTTCAAGTGATGCACCCATATGGCATAACCGTTACTTGAGAGAGTAATATCAAAATCACAATTACAATAATAATACAAAAATTATCCAGTTAATCACGCATAAACATAATTAAGACCCTGTTTGATTCTCATTTTTTTTAGAATGGGAATGAAAAATATAGCCGTTATGAGCCCTACCAAAGAGATAAAAATTCAAAAATGGTGGTTGGATGTGATTGATAACGGTCATATTTTTCATTTTTATAGATGAAAAATGAGTTCCAAACGGACTCTAAATATCCAAATTAGCAAGCACGTAATAATGGAGATCCACACAAGCAGTCATTGTGGGCAAATGATGAGGCCTCGAGGTGATAGAATGGCGACCCGAGTGGAATTGACCGACAAAGACGATTGTGACTTAGATCCAAGTGCCCGATGTACTTAGCCGAAGACATTGATTATGGAATCGAACCCCTCAAATTATTGTACGATAAGTCGAGTGCCGTGAAGTAAGTTTTCGGACCAAAAACATTGGGCAAGTAACCTTCTAATGAGTTTTGACTCAAGTTTAGAATGTTTAAACCCGAGTTGCTTAGCAAACTTGTCGGTATCTCGCCCGAAAGTTCGTTACTGTCTAAATTTAGAGTTGAGAGGACCGGCATTGACCCAAACTCGGCCGGGATGGTACCCGTTATTTGGTTCATTGATAAATCTAGATCGGCTAGCCTATATAGTTTGGAAAGAGAAACCGGGATTGAACCGGTGAGTTGATTTCGGCTCAGTAATGGATGGCTGATCATGGATAATTTGCTGACTTCTTATGGAATCGTCCCGACAAGTTTGTTGCTGTTGAGATCTAGGTGTATTAAGTTGTTGAGGTTAACAATGGAATTTGGGATCGAACCTAATATTTGATTATCAGCCAGGTTTAATACAGCGAGTCGACTCAACTTGCCAATATCCGCCGGAATGTTGCTGGAGATTTTATTTCTGACAAGGTCAATAATAATGCAGAGGTTAGGAAGTGAGGTTAAGCAAGCCGGGATTTCGCCTGAGATGTCTTTCCAGTCGACAACGACGAGGGTGGTGAGCAAGGCCGATTTTGGGTTGAGGCGGATGAGGCTTGGGCCTCGGGCCCAAAATTGAAAGGGGCCTCATTATTTGCCCAATTTTTTTTTTGGTCATACAAGCCCATTAGCCGTTAGCCCAATTTACCCAGCGTCCCCTAACCGGCCAACCCAAATATCAAATCCCAAATTAGCCCCCAAGGGCACATCCGGAGTGGCAAAGGCGGCTGGAGGGTAAAACATACATGCTGGGTGATGAGGGTTCGAATCCTCAGATGAAGCCAGTTGAAACGCAAGCCAACCCTGGCCATTTCCGGGTATATCTCTCGATTTACCCTTCCACCAAAGCCTAGGGGCGGGCAGGTGGGGGCGCCAGTAATGAGGCGTAATCCAAAAAAAAAATAAAAAAATCAAATCCCAAATTTACAATCCCAATCACAATTGTCTTCCTCTCAGGACTCAAACCCTTCGGTTCTTCGGAGTTTGGCCTTCGCTGGTTCGCCCTTCCCCTTCCGTGCGTGGACTGAACTACAACTACTGCCTACTGGAGTCGTGGACAACTGGACAGTTTGGATTGAGCCCATCTCTGCTCGTTGTCGTTGCTCCACGAACAGTTGACCAAGGTCCGTTTGTTGGAGTATTATAGTCTTTAGGAATTATTCTTGTTTGTTGCTATGTCAATTCTCGTTCTGTTAATAATGCCCTGATTTTTAGGGTAATCTGTTTGTTTTGAATTGGTCTTAGAACTTCTCAGATGTGGTGAAACCGTGAAAGTGGACTGTGGACGGTGGACCTCATTATGTTTTTATTTCCCTGTAAAAGGCATATATAAAGCCAGTGCTTTCTTTGCAATTTAATAATGTTGTTAGGAGCCTTTAAACGCTTTGAGTTTTTTTAAGTTTGTTTTGAGTCCTAACACCGTCTCTGTTTGTTCAATTTTTCTTGCTGGGTTTTGGTGAAAAGTGTGGATTGGGTATTAATTTTCTTTCTTGGTTGTGAAATGTGTGGATTTTCTTTCTTGTTCAACTGTTCAAGTTCTGATTCTTTTCTAATTTCTAGTTTAGCATCTTTTATGCAATCCCCACAAGCAATTTCTTGTATTTTTCTGATTTGGATTGGATCGCAATTCGCATGTATCTCTATTTGTTTGTTCCTCTGGAGAGAAAGAAAGAAAGAAAGAGTGGGGTTGGCATTTGGCTTTGGGGTTCAGTAGACAGTAGCTAAAAGGCCTTCGAGGCATCAATGACAATTGGTGAGATTTTTTACCTTTTTGGGGATCTTTTTCACTGATTGTGTTTTTGGTTTGTTCTAAGTTGTAACTCTTTGGTTTCTATAGTTTTGCATCAATTGAGTTTTAAATTAATGGTTACCTCGATTGTATTTCCTATTGAAATTTCAAAGCTTTTGCTTCAATTGAGTTTCCATCTACTGGAATTATTTCACCTTATTACATCATTTTAATTTTTATTCAACAGATTTGTATTTTTCTCTCTACAAGTTCGATTTCTATGATTTTGATAATTGATCAGAAATTCATTGCTGCATGGTTGCTGTCTTTTGTTACTATAATTTGTGTTGCCATGGTCTTGTCTATTTTTGAATTTTAGCATAAAAATTATGTATGCTCAAGATGTTCTCCATTGAACAGCAATCAGATTAAAAAAAATCTTTCTTTTAGCTTCCCCTGATCCATAGTTGACTGAAAAGCATGAGCTAGAATGATTGATATTTGTAGATGAACTTGTTATTAGAATTTAGTACTTCCAATGCACATTTTCAATTTGGTGTATTGTGAAAACTTTTTGTGCTCAAATTGTGGATGTGGAATTCTACTTGAATAACTTTTGTTCTTAATTAATGGATATAGAGATAGATTAAGATTAAGATATAGATAGAAATAGAAATAGAAATAGAAGTTAAATAGGATTTTAAAATAAAAGTTCAATTTACATTATGATTGTTTAGAAGAGATTAAATTAGATTTAATATTTCGATAAGATTTAGTTTATTATAAGTTCTTTTAGCTTCTTTTAGATCATTTGTTCTATAAATAAATGGCTTATTCATTGTAATTTGTTTCAGGCTCGTGAGTTGTGACGGCGGAATTTTCAAAGGTCTGATTGTGATAAGTGTGCTTTTACACACTTATTTAGCACTTTTTAGGGATTTATTGTTGATGAAATTGAGTATATTTCTACACATAATTATGTACTATTTGCATTTTTAGGTGAAAACCCCTATTGGATGTCAAACGAGGCAAAAAGAGTGAAAAAGGGATTTAAAGTGCACAGTTTCGTGAATTTGGGGACTAAAGTGTACAAGTCTGAAAGTTCAAGGACTTGGAGTGCAATTTATGGAGGACCAAATTGCACGAGCCATAAAAATGAAGGACTTGAAGTGCAATTTACGGAGGGCCTAAATGTAATGAAGATCAAAATTTGAGGACTAAACTGTACAAGTTCAAAGTTGAGGGACCTAATGTGCAAATATTGGAGGACTTGGCTGCAATTTCTCATAGGATATTTTGATTACTTAATGGCTAAGAAATCCTTTTGCATTAATTTTGAATTTTTAATTGAAAAATATCTTGGGGACTATTTTGTAACTTTCCAAAAGTTTGGGGGCTTATCTTGCAATTTTCCCTAGATATTTAGAAAACTTAGGGGCTAAGTTTTTGATCCTATAAATATCCATTTCTCTCTTTTCTCTCCTCTCTCTCACGTTTTTTCTCTTTATTTTCTTTTTTATTTTTTTTTCTTTTTTTTTTTTTCTTTTCTTTTCTTGCTCTCTTTATCTTTTTGTAGTTGTTTCATTGTAAATCTTAGCTCATTTGTGGAATTAAACTTCAATAGCAAGGAGATAGATCAATGAATACTTGGAGAAATATTGGAGAAAGTCAAAGCTACACTTGAAAGGGTTATATCTACATCTTTGTTTTTCTTCCATTAATTTTCTATGTTTGTAATGTAATGAAAACATTATTTTCTTGCTTATTATCTTTTATAAAATGAGTTAAATATATTTGTGTTGGAGTTTATGTTAAATCTTAACTTTAATTTCATTAATATTGATATATGTTGTTAGAAATGCATTTGTTATCAAAATAATGGTGTATTGATTATTAGTTTAAAATTACTTCATTTATCTGATCAATAGATGTTGTAGTTAGGTGTTTTGTGTAATTATTGAAAAATAGTTGCACTTACTAGACCGAAATAATTGATACCATAGGTTTGTATGGTTCCGACTATACGCGTTTAGATGATCTAGAAATAGACATCTACCTTATGTGACCCGTTGAGTATTCTCACAATAATTTAATGCTTTGGTTAAGTTTTTATCTGCATATAGATTTGCGGATAACTAAATCAATAGGGTTGATATCACTCGAAAGAGGTTATTGACTAAAATTGGAGAATCGGGTCTAATCATTTATTTTGGTAATTTGCATGTACGTTATTGAATTGATGTTAATGAAATAAAGGTTAAGTGAAATCATAAATTCCAACCGCTTTTCAAATCAAAGATGCAACTACGTCTTTTTAGTTTGTTAGTTTAGTTTTATAGTTAGTAGTTTATAATTTAATTTGACTATTAATTGTGTGTGTGTGTCAGTCGTTGTTAGAACTAAAATCGATTAGAGTACGTAACTTCAAAGTAACATTCCTCGTGGGATCGATATTCGGACTTAAAAAGTCCACTATATTACTTGTTCACGATCCGTGCGCTTGCGGTACAATTTTCAGCGAACAAGTTTTTGGCGCCGTTGCCGGGGAATGTTTTCACTTTGATTACTGCTTTAGTTAATTTTAGTTTTAGCAACTTGTAATTATTTGTTTTTATTTATTTTTACTGTTTGTATATTTTGGCTAACCCCGTATTACTAATCTTTCTTGTATCTGTAGTCTTTTTCCCGCACCCTGCACTTGTCTGATATTTGCAGGTTTCTAACCTTGGTAAAGTAACAAAATGTTGCACTATCGAGTCTCTACGGTGACTATACAAATATTCTTGGAGGTTCAAGATGTGATATTTGTTTAGCGGAGCATTGTACAGGGATGTGCTTGTATTCGTGTACCGAAGCTGCAATGTTGAAACTTCTAAAGTTTCGATATTATTTGAAATGCCGGAGACAAGCACTGGATAATTTAGATGAAAGTTACATGCTCCCGGGAGACTATGTACCTGATGATTGGGATGAGGACATCAAATTCCTAGGAGATGGTCCTCCATGTTTGAATGAGAAGGTACTTGCAAAGTATTACAATGAGCTTGCCAAGTTGGATGAAGAAGATATGCTGGTAGGAGATTACAAATATTGGGATGGATTTAGGAAATGGGGGTCTTATCCACTCGAGGAAGTCATTGAGACCGACTTCTCGTTGCCCGTAGCATTGGATTGCGAACCGGTCATTCAATCCGAGGAGATATCAATAATTGTAGAAGAGCTTGAAGTGAATGATGATTTAATCACAAATGAACTGATTGAAGATGTAGAAATCATTGAAGATCATTCGGCCGACTTCAGTGATTGCATAGAGTTTGATTTTGTGATTAACTCCAATGAGGAGGTGGAAATCTACAGTGTTGAGTTTGAATCGGGTGGAATGGATAGGTTTTATCATGTTGAAAAGGGCACTGATAAGTTTTGGCGATCGAATGAGGAGTGGATCCGAGCCAAAAGAATAAAGCTGGGCCGAGCATCCAGAGCTTACTTTTTGGGCCCATAACATTTTGTATAGTCGAGCTAAGACTATAAAACAGCGCTTGTTGGGAGGCAACCCAACTTTTTTAAACCTTTTGTGTTTTTATTTACTTTTCTGTCTTTTTATTCTTTTAGTTATATTTCTGTTTAATAGTTTAACTTCTTGTAGGTAATGCTTTTTGGAAGTCCAAAGTTGCATGATTCCTCACGAGTCTGAGCTGAATTGGAGTACAATGAGGTCTATTGCCCGAGCTACTCAATTGCATTCCGAGTCCAGTTCATGCATTAGTTCTTCTTCACAATGGATTCAGGGAAGTTTCATTTATTACTCTTTGCTTTATATGTTAATTTACACATTGAGGACAATGTGTGAATTAAGTTTGGGGGTATTGAGCCTTGCCGGCTATTGTATGCTTTAATTTGATGTTATAGCCTTGCCGGCTGCTTTTGAGCTTACATTGGTGATTATGATTGGTATGTTAGATAGCCTTGCCGGCTCAGGATTGCATGAGTTGAAATTGTTATTGATTCATGAGCTATGCATGCGCAAATCCAAATATGCTATTGGTGGCGAATTTTTTTCAAAAATGGCTTATTCATTGTGAGATCATACGTTACATTGAGCACATGGTCACGATTGATTATCATTTAGATGCGGAAATAAGTGTTAGATGTGAAAGTTTTGAATTGGTAGAACTTAGGTTGTGAGTTGTTTTGAAAAATTTTATCAACCTATACTCTTATTCTCTTTCACTTTACCATAGTCTGAGAAATTTTGGATCAGCTAGTTGGTTGTTTTCATTGAAAATGGTAGTAACTGAATAGTGTGAACACAAAAACTGGTGAGACTTTGAGCCTATGGACTGACATTTATATACAGTCTTATCATTTCTTTCTTGTGTGACATTGTTTCATGATTTTGTTTCTCTAGAACTTGCGTTGATTCTCGTCAAGATCACATTGACACATGTTTGCATGAACATGATTAAGGCCATCTTTGACTTACCACATTATCCAAATAGCTTACCCTGATATTACTCTTTCCTTTTGATAACCCCTTTGTGCCTTATTAGCTTTTTCTTTGGTTACCCACATTACAAGCTTTCATATACTGAAAGACAATATTCTTAACCAGCCTTTGAAGCTAGTGGAGTGTTGTTGGGCATCTGAATGTTGGATAGCGATAGAAAAGAAGTTTGGGGGTATCAATTGTTTTTGAGGTACTCTGTTTGGTGCAGTGGTTGAAAAAATGAGAAAAAAATGAATGAATGAAAAGAAAAAGATGAAAAAAAAAAATGAGTGACAGGGAAAAGTATGTGGAGGAGACTGATTTGTATGTCTATATGTATGATTCCTCCTGATATTCAAAAGAAAAAGGTGATTGAGTTGATTTGATGCTGATTGAGAAGTTATTATTTTGGAGTGATAGGATTGTGTACAGATCCTATCTCAGTTGAGCTGATTTGAATATATGTTACTCCGCTGATTTATTTGAGGCTTCTTAGTCACTTATCCATATATTTTCACACCTTTACCTTAAGCCACATATTAACCCTGTAAAGTCCTTATGATTTATGTAATGCATGTGATCTAAGTGGTGGCGATTGAGAAAATATGCAAGCTTATGGTAGAACATTTTCATTGGAATGATATTGAGCGAAACAGTACCTGATCTTATACACTTGAGAGTGAGTGTTCATACTATACTATTTCTGTGAGGTTTTACATGTTTAGTTACTCTATTTTCACTTGAAAATGCATGCTAGCTGATTATATTTTTGAGCTTTTAAAAGAAAAAAGAGTGATTGAGAGCAACCTTTAGATTTACACTTGGGGGATTGAGATGAATTATCTATTTTAGTGTGAATCTTACGAGCTTGTAAGGATATATTTGACCACTGAGGGTCGGGTTGTGACCAATTTACATACTTCTCCATCTTGACATTCTTTTCCTAGTTTAGATAATGATTGAAAGTGGCTTTGCACACATACACAGATCGATCATTGGATAAGCTGTAAATATTTTTGATAGTATTATTTGGATGCATGGCTGTGAATAGATATACAATTTTTATACTCATTGATATATTTTTGGCAAGTATCTAATATATTGATTATTTTCATATTTGCATGATTATGTTAGAAGTAATCTTGCTCGAGACGAGCAAGAACTCAAGTTTGGGGGTGTGATAAGTGTGCTTTTACACACTTATTTAGCACTTTTTAGGGATTTATTGTTGATGAAATTGAGTATATTTCTACACATAATTATGTACTATTTGCATTTTTAGGTGAAAACCCCTATTGGATGTCAAACGAGGCAAAAAGAGTGAAAAAGGGATTTAAAGTGCACAGTTTCGTGAATTTGGGGACTAAAGTGTACAAGTCTGAAAGTTCAAGGACTTGGAGTGCAATTTATGGAGGACCAAATTGCACGAGCCATAAAAATGAAGGACTTGAAGTGCAATTTACGGAGGGCCTAAATGTAATGAAGATCAAAATTTGAGGACTAAACTGTACAAGTTCAAAGTTGAGGGACCTAATGTGCAAATATTGGAGGACTTGGCTGCAATTTCTCATAGGATATTTTGATTACTTAATGGCTAAGAAATCCTTTTGCATTAATTTTGAATTTTTAATTGAAAAATATCTTGGGGACTATTTTGTAACTTTCCAAAAGTTTGGGGGCTTATCTTGCAATTTTCCCTAGATATTTAGAAAACTTAGGGGCTAAGTTTTTGATCCTATAAATATCCATTTCTCTCTTTTCTCTCCTCTCTCTCACGTTTTTTCTCTTTATTTTCTTTTTTATTTTTTTTTTTCTTTTTTTTTTTCTTTTCTTTTCTTGCTCTCTTTATCTTTTTGTAGTTGTTTCATTGTAAATCTTAGCTCATTTGTGGAATTAAACTTCAATAGCAAGGAGATAGATCAATGAATACTTGGAGAAATATTGGAGAAAGTCAAAGCTACACTTGAAAGGGTTATATCTACATCTTTGTTTTTCTTCCATTAATTTTCTATGTTTGTAATGTAATGAAAACATTATTTTCTTGCTTATTATCTTTTATAAAATGAGTTAAATATATTTGTGTTGGAGTTTATGTTAAATCTTAACTTTAATTTCATTAATATTGATATATGTTGTTAGAAATGCATTTGTTATCAAAATAATGGTGTATTGATTATTAGTTTAAAATTACTTCATTTATCTGATCAATAGATGTTGTAGTTAGGTGTTTTGTGTAATTATTGAAAAATAGTTGCACTTACTAGACCGAAATAATTGATACCATAGGTTTGTATGGTTCCGACTATACGCGTTTAGATGATCTAGAAATAGACATCTACCTTATGTGACCCGTTGAGTATTCTCACAATAATTTAATGCTTTGGTTAAGTTTTTATCTGCATATAGATTTGCGGATAACTAAATCAATAGGGTTGATATCACTCGAAAGAGGTTATTGACTAAAATTGGAGAATCGGGTCTAATCATTTATTTTGGTAATTTGCATGTACGTTATTGAATTGATGTTAATGAAATAAAGGTTAAGTGAAATCATAAATTCCAACCGCTTTTCAAATCAAAGATGCAACTACGTCTTTTTAGTTTGTTAGTTTAGTTTTATAGTTAGTAGTTTATAATTTAATTTGACTATTAATTGTGTGTGTGTGTCAGTCGTTGTTAGAACTAAAATCGATTAGAGTACGTAACTTCAAAGTAACATTCCTCGTGGGATCGATATTCGGACTTAAAAAGTCCACTATATTACTTGTTCACGATCCGTGCGCTTGCGGTACAATTTTCAGCGAACAGATTGTATAGTTTTCGTGAAATTCTACTTCTCAGGTAAGCAATGACTTGCCCTATCTTGTTATTGAAGAGACTGAAAATGTTTGAAACCTCGTCGGCTTATATAATTGTGGTCTGGTCGGCATATATGATTGATTATTGTAGAATCAACAATTGCACAGACGCACATAGACGTAGTAACTATATTGAAAACTCTAATTGTGAGATGATTGAGATATTTTGTAATTTTTTTAGGTTAATCATTGGGCATTGAAACATTGTTGGTTTTGTTATTTTATATAATATATTTGTTTATTGTTATAATGTTAAGTTTTAAGTTAGCAATATGTTGCATAACACACCGTTAAAATTTGCATTTACGTTGATTTGGGGCCTAGGGGCCTAATTTCTGGACTTCGCCTCAGGCCCCAACAAACACAGAACTGGCTCTGGTGGAGAGACGGTCGAGCTGGCAAAGGGAAGGAGAAAGTGAATCGGCCATGTAACCAAACCGACTGGCTTTTTTGAAAATCGGGTCTTTCGATTCGCCCTCGTAGGGAAATGTCGATGACCCATTTAATTTTTGGGTCGCAACTGATGTCGTACCAGCCGTTGTAGCAGTCGGTGCCGGTCCATGTGTTGAATATGCCCAAGTATGGCTCGCCAATTTGCTTCTTGAATGCTAGCAATGCTAACTAGTCTGCTGGTGGGCAGGCATTGACCGTGAAAGCAACAACTAGCAGAACAATAAGTTTGACCAAGAAATATCCCATCAATTTCATATTTCTGACTCTCTCTCTATTTTGTATACGTAGATGTAGTTGCGTCATGTGTGTATGTAGGTGGTTCTGACTTTTGAGCTGAAGTGTGTGCAACTGTCTTTAACAATGGAGGGGATGAGTTCGTACTCTGTACTGAGTTAACATAAGATATGTAGAGTTTCATCTGTGTTACATCAGTAGCAAATAATTTCTTTTGTGGGTCCATAGCCTGCACATGAACTGTTAAATGATTTTTTTTGTTGGAGATACAGTAATAAAATTTACTGCTTGTCTAATTTTATCTAAAGACAATTTTATATGTTTTAATCCATTTTTTACGATCAAATTGATAATGTGGCATACACAACGTTGATAAAAAAATTAACTTCATGAGAATATTTTACATGTCTGAATAAAATAATTCTTTTATGTAGAAGTTACAGATCATCAATGTAATGAGTCGTAACAACAATATAACTTTTTTTTATTATCATCGATTCATAAATCAGAAATAAACGAGATTACACTATTAAAAGTTTTCAATTGTTCAATAACTTGTTTTGTTTTGTTATATAATTTTATAGTATCTGAAAGAAGAGTATTTCTACAATAAGAAGTATGTGGGTTGAAGATAATTCTGGAAGATTCGAGTAAAGTGTATTGAGTCTATCATCGTAAACGACATCTCTACTGCAACCACGTATACAGTCATTCATTCAGGAAATATTTCCTGTGAATATACAAGATGGAAAGAGTAGAACCAGAATCAACAAACACTAGTTCGATCTGTTTCGGATCGAGACCGACAAATTTCGCTTTACAACTCCTTAATACTTGCCTATTTAAATGCGTTGTGTTTGAACCGAACTTCCAACTAAGTTTTTCACTATAGTAATTGCAAAATGTTTTTCAAATATCAACTTCATTTTGAACACTAACTTTTTTACGTGTCATATGTTACTAACAATCAGATAATTCTTTTTTCGAACTTTTAGTCTTGATTACTTCCTCCTCTTCAATATCCTCTAAATTAATTAGAACATTTTGGGATACATCGTTGCTAGTTGGAGTACTCGAACTACTATTAAATTGATTAATCTTATCA
This sequence comes from Osmanthus fragrans, assembly GCA_019395295.1. Lineage (NCBI taxonomy): Eukaryota > Viridiplantae > Streptophyta > Magnoliopsida > Lamiales > Oleaceae > Osmanthus > Osmanthus fragrans. Next base: position 8,853,844 of record CM033356.1, read on the forward strand.
CTAGTAAAATTCATCTATTGCTATTATGATCTAGTCCAGGAGTTGAGTCCGATAAAGTCGAGCTCAGAACGAAACCCATTGATTATCGAAGGAGGTCCGATGACGCGATCAAGGGCAAAACAGGTAAATCAAGCAATGAGACTACTTGTGCAAGCAACGATGGACGACGTCATGATCTACACGCAAAAAGAGACAAGTGTCATGTTGGGGTCGAGATCGGAAACCAATTGGGTCAACACGATATAAGCAACGAAAAATGAGACAAACCGGACTTCTAAGCAACCGCTTAGAAGAAATAGGCAAGCGGTCGCCCAGCTACCTACTGAAACTTTATGGAAGTAGAACTGACCTTCTAAGTGACCGCTTAGAAACATATCAAGCGGTCGCTTGGTACAAAACTGAAGGCGAATTTTCTATTTTTGGCGAGAATCCTAGTTTCCTTAAAATTCTAATTTTGTTGATGTTTTACCATATTTGGGAGATTATGTACGAATTTTATAAGTTTTCTAGCATTAGTATAAATAATTTATTTCATCATTATCGTAAGGATCTTTTGCCAAATTATTAATTACAGTGAGGTTATGTGCTTTCAATCTTGTTCTTTTTAGAAAATCGCGAACTTATCAAGATCTTCTTGTGACGTTCAATATCGAGTGAAGATCACGAGTTTTGTAATCAAGAGGTTTCTCAAGCGTCATTCTTGATTGGTTGTTTGGTTCAACGTTCTTGGTTGAATATCCAAATCGGGTTATCTTTGGGCTTTTTTGGGATAGTCAATCTTGTTGCGGGATTGCGTAGTGCTGTTGCTACATGGTTCTTATCAATTGGTATCAGAGCTTGACTCCAAAATAATCAAGGTTATATCTTTTAATGTTTTGAGTCTTGTATTTTTCTTTATTTTATTGTTCTTCGTGTTCTTGTGTCCAATAAGTTTTTGAGTCTTTGATCCAAAAAAATTAAAAAAAAATTTTAAAAGTTGTTTTTAGACTATTTAAAAGTCCGGATTAAGTTTCGTTTGTTTTACTAATTTTCTATTCAAATTTTCAAGAGTGAAAAAAAAAATCCGAAAATAAAAAAAAATTATTATTATTGTTACGAGAATTTTTAGCATAATTAATTTTCAATTTTTGAGTAAAAAAAAAAAACTTCAATTCAATTCCTACACTTTCTTACTTTGAATTCTTAGTTCCAATTCATATACTTGATTCTTGTTGAGTCTTTCTTCGTCTTTTTTATTTTTCTATCAAATGCATTATTAAACTCAATTGGATACACGAGATTATATTTGCGAATTCATCTTATTTTTTTGAAGATATTTGAGCGAAAGTATTGAGTGGTAAAAGTCAAGAGTGGTGAGATTATTAAAGGGTAAAAGCCAATACTTGAGTGATACACGAGTGAATATTTGCGAGGTTAAAATTATATAGAATTAGGATGTCAGATAGAGAAGGTTCAAATTCAATTAGGCAGCCAAATCAAATCAACATGGGAGACGATGTAATAAGGCGGTGTGAGAGGGTGCTTGGGGATGTGACTGAAAGGTTTAGTAGATTAGAGGCGTCGGGGTCGAATAGTCATAGGAGACACTCAAATACAAGGAAATTGGGTAGAAGAGAGCCTAGGAGGGAGTGACATGATGACTATGAGTATGGTAGTGATTGGATGATATGATGCATCAATGGCAGGTAAAATGGGTAGGATGAGGAATAGAGGTGGTAGGTTTGAACGAAGGGGTAAGAACAACTTTGGAGATGATGTCGATGGGAATATGGGTAACATTAAGGTGTCAATTCCATCATTTAAGGGAATGAGTGATCCGGAGGCTTATTTATAGTGGGAGAAAAAGGTAGAGTTGATATTTGAGTGCCATAATTATTTGGAGGAAAAGAAGGTTAAAATAACAATTCTTGAATTTGTTGATTATGCCATAACATGGTGGGATCAAGTGGTAACATCTAGGTGGAGGAATCAGGAGTAAGCGGTTAGTACTTGGGATGAGTTGAAAACTATTATGCGAAAAAGATTCATGTCTAGTCACTATTACAGGGAGTTGCATCAAAGATGGCAAGAATTGTATCAATGGTCGAAAAGTGTTGAGGACTATCATAAATAGATGAAAATTTTGATGATGAGGGCGAATGTGGAGGAGGATCGGGAAGCCACCATGACTCGTTTCTTGAATGAGATGAATAGGAAAATTGGTAATACTGTGGAATTGCACTGTGTGGAGATTGAAGATATGTTGCATGTGGCCATGAAGGTTGAAAAACAGTTGAAGAGGAAGTGGGCAGTTAGGCAACCATTGGGTACTTCGGGTTCTAATCCAAATTGGAAACCGAGGTGGGATAACAAAGGAAATGAAGCTGTCTCGAGAGGGGGAATTGAAGTGCCAAGGGGGAAAGATGAGAGTGTTAGCAGGATCGTACCAAAGGCAGAGTCACAGCCAACCACGAATCGGGACATTCAGTGCTTCAAGTGCTTGGAGAATTGACACATTTCTTCTCAAAGTCCAAACAAAAGGACAATGATGTTGCACAATGGAGAGGTGGTGACTGACGGTGAGGATGAATTTGAAGACATGCCAGAATTGGAGGAGATTAGTGATCATTGAGACAAAGTGGAGTTTGGTGTTGGAGGAGAATTACTGATTACAAGACGAGCTCTCAACACTCAAATCAAGACAGATGACTTGGAGTAACAACAAGAAAACATATTTCATTCACGATGTCATGTCAACAATAAGGTATGTAGTGTAATAATTGATGGAGGTAGTTGTACGAACGTAGCTAGCACAACACTTGTGGAAAATTCGGATTAATACTATTAAGACATCCTAGACCCTATAGGCTACAATAGTTAAATGATTGTGGAGATATTAAGGTGAATAAGACGGTGTTGATTAATTTTCAATTGGTAGTTATCGGGATGAAATTATGTGTGATGTGATACCTATGCATGCGAGACATATTTTATTGGGTAGGCCATAACAATATGATAGGAAAGTTATTTATGATGGGTACAAGAACTGGTATAGCTTCATTAAGGATGTGAGGTCCATTATCCTTACGCCATTAACACCAGCACAAATGTATGAAGACCAAATCAAATTGAAAAATGCGGAAGAAGAGAGAGTGAAAGGGCTGGAAAAAGGGAGAGAAAATGGTGAGGTGACTAGTAGAGAAAAAAAAGAGTGGAGTCACATGAAAGAAAAGAAAGTGAGGTGTCTGAGAGGAGAGAAAAGTCTAAAGTGAATTTCTTTGCAAATGGGAGTGAGTTGAGAAGAACGAGAAGAGCGATAGAGGATAAAAAACAAGTGCTTTTGATAGTCTATAATGAGTCTTTCCTCAATTTTGAGGAGCTTAACCCACCCCTCCCTAGTTTAGCAACATCTTTATTGCAAGAATTTGAAGATGTCTTCTTGGAGGACATGCTTAGTGGGTTACCACCCATTCGAGGCATTGAGCACCAGATTGACTTTGTTCCTGGAGCTGTTATTCTAAACCGACCAACTTATTGAAGTAACTCCGAGGAGACAAAGGAGTTTTAAAAGCAAGTGGAGGAGTTGATGAGCAAATGATATGTGCGGGAGAGTATGAGCCCATGTACCGTTCCAGTGCTACTTGTGCCAAAGAAAGATGAAACTTGGAGAATGTGCATGGATTGCATAGCCATCAACAATATAATGGTAAAGTATCGTCATCCTATTCCTAGGTTAGATAATATATTGGATGAATTATATGGTGCTTACATGTTTAGTAAAATTGATCTTAAAAGTGGATACCACCAAATTTGAATAAGGGAAGGTGATGAGTGAAAAACTGCATATGGCCTATATGAGTGGTTAGTAATGCCATTTCGACTCACTAATGTACCGAGCACTTTCATGCGATTGATGAATTATGTTTTACGCGCTTTTATAGGTCAATTTGTTGTTGTGTATTTTAATGACATCTTTATTTATAGCAAGAACCTAAATGAGCATGTAGAACATCTTAAGAGTGTACTTGTGGTCTTGAAAAGGGAACAACTTTATGGTAATTTTCAAAAGTGTATATTTTGCATGGAAAATGATTTACTATGATTTGTGGTAGGTACTAGTGAGGTAGAAGTGGATGAGGATAAAATAAAGGTTATTAAAGAATGACCAACACCTAAAAGCATAACTGAAGTTAGGAGTTTTCATGGTTTGACTAGTTTCTATAGGCGTTTTGTGAAAGATTTTAGCACAATCACCACACCATTCACAGGAATTGTTAAAAAGAGTGGGATTTCATTAGGGTGGTGAATAGAAACATGCATTCAATACAATTAAGAATATGTTGTGTAAGACACCAGTTTTAGCACTCCCTAACTTTGATAAAGCTTTCGAAATTGAGTGTGATGCATCGGGAATAGGTATTGGAGCAGTCTTAATGCAGGATAAACGACTTATAGCTTATTTCAGTGAAAAGCTAAGTGGAGCAGCACTCAATTACCCCACATATGACAAGGAACTATATTCACTTGTTCGAGTTTTGTAGACATAGCAACACTACTTGTGGTCTAAGGAGTTTGTGATACACACGGACCATGAATCATTGAAGCACTGTAGGGTCAAGGTAAGTTGAACAAAATGCATGCAAGATGGATGGAGTTTATGGAGACATTTCCTTATGTCATCCGGTACAAGCAAGATAAGGAAAATGTTGTGGCGGATGCATTGCCTCGAATGTATGCGCTATTAACTTCTTTTTGTTCTAAATTGCTTGGTTTTGAACATATGAAAGACATGTATGCTAGTGATTTAGATTTTTCAGATATTTATTCATCATGCAGTAAATGTGTTATATATAAATTCTTTAAGTAGGATGGATATTTGTTTCGGAAAAATAGGTTGTGTGTTCCTAATTGTTCAATGCGTGAAGTATTAGTTAGGGAATCAGATAGTGGTGGATTGATAGGTCATTTTAGAGTTAAAAAGACTTTAGATATGTCAGATGAATATTTTTATTGGCTTAGGATGCAAAGTGATGTTGAAAGAGTATGTAGTCGATGCATAACTTGTTAGCAGACTAAATCTAAAGTTTTACCTCAATGTTTATACACATCATTACCTACACCTAGTGAATCTTGGGTTGATATTTCGATGAATTTTGTTTTGGGTTTACCTAGAACTAAGAAGGGACGGGATTCAATTTTTGTGGTGGTAGATAGGTTTAATAAGATGACACACTTCATTGCATGTTATAAAACTGATGATGCCACTAACATAACGGAATTATTCTTTAAGGAGATTGTGCGTTTACATGGGGTATCTAGGACTATAGTGTCAGATCGAGACGTTAAGTTCTTAAGTCATTTTTGACGAGTTTTGTAGGGTAAGTTAGGCACTAAGCTTATGTATTCCACAACTTGTCACCCACATCGATGGTAAAACTGAGGTAGTGAATAGGACCATGACACAACTTTTGCATACTGTGGTTAATAAGAATTTGAAGAGTTGGGAGGAGTGTTTACCTTTCATAGAGTTTGCATATAATAGGGCCACACATTCTACTACTTCGTTTTCACCATTTGAAATTGTTTACGGTTTTAATCCACTAACACATTTGAATTTATTACCTTTACCTGTGAATGAATGAGATAGCTTAGATGACACAAGAAAGGCCGAGTTGGTGAAGTCACTTCATGAAAAGGTAAGATTGCAAATTGAGAAGAAAAACAAACACTTCGTGTCACAAGCAAAAAAGGGTTGAAGGAGCGTGATATTTGAACCTGGAGATTGGGTCTGGGTGTATTTCAGAAATGAGCGTTTTCCAAAGCAGAGGAAATCAAAGTTGCAGCCACAAGGGGATGGTCCATTTCAGGTTTAGGAGAAAGTCAACGACAACGCATATAAATTGGATCTTCCAGGTGAATATAATGTTTCAGCAACTTTTAATGTGTTTGATCTCTCTCTCTTTACGATGTAGGTGCAGATTCGAGGTCGAATCCTTTTGAAGAGGGAAGGGATGATATGATCCAGGAGTCGAGTTCGATGAAGTCGAGTCCGGAACGAGACTTGTTGATTATCGAATGAGGTCTGATGACGTGATCAAGGGCAAAACGGGTAAATCAAGCAATGAGACTACTTGTGCAAGCAACGATGGACTACGTCGTGATCTACACGCAAAAAGAGACAAGTGTCATGTTGGAGTGGAGGTCGAAAACCAATTGGATCAACATGATACAAGCAACCGAAGAAGAAGGCAAACTGGGTTTCTAAGCGACCGCTTAGAAGAAATAGGCAAGTGGTTGCCCAGCTACGTACTGAAATTTTATGGAAGCAAAACTGGCCTTCTAAGCGACTGCTTAGAAACAGACCAAGCGGCCGTTTGGTACAAAACTGAAGACGAATTTTCTATTTTTGGCGAGAATCCTAGTTTCCTTAAAATTTTAATTTTATTGATATTTTACTATGTTTGGGAGATTATGCACGAATTTTATAGGTTTTCTAGCATTAGTATGAATAGTTTATTTCATCATTATTGTAAGGACCTTTTAACAAATTATTAAATAAAGTGAGGCTATATGCTTTCAATTTTGTTTTTCTTAGAATATCGCGAACTTATCAAGATCTTTATGTGACGTTCAACATCGAGTGAAGATCACGAATTTTGTAATTAAGAGGTCTCTCAAGCATCGTTCTTGATTAGTTGTTTGGTTCAACGTTCTTAGTTGAATCTCTAAACCGGGTTATCTTTGGATTTTCTTGGGATCGTCAATCTTATTGCGGGGTTACGTAGTGTTCGTTACTACGTGGTTCTCATCATATTATAATAAAAGATACTGAATATTAGAGTAAAAGAAACAGAATATTAGAGCAAAAAAATTGGAGATTAAAGTTGAAGCTAAAATACTGCAAGTTAAAACTAATTGAAGTGAATTGATATGAAACTAAAATAAATTAACTCATTTTTATAGCAAAAAAATAACAATTTCAACTAAATTTGAAATTGAAATTTCAAAATTTAGCAGCTTGTAGCCTGTTTAAGATAGTTGTGTTTGGGGTGTCGGCTCGAGCCCGGACCAGCAAGTGTTACGGGCCATTTTGGGCTCGTAACAAGTCAAACCTTAGGAAAAAAATCGCTTACAAAACTTTAATAAAAATAAAAATTCAAATGAAAAAAGCTGCTAGGCAACTAGGGAATGCTACTTTGAAATTCAAATTTAATTGAAACGGTTATATTATTTGCTATAAATATGAGTTAAATTTTTGAGTTTCATATTAATTTATTTCAATCAGTTTCAACTTGCAGTATTCTAATTCTAATTTCAACTTCAATCTTCAATTTCTTTGTTTTAATATTCAATTTTTTTTTACTTAATATTCAGTATCTTTTATTATAATAGCTATAAATGAATTTTACTATTTATGAAATTAATCAGTTTAATGGTAGTTTGAGTACTCCAACCGGCTACGATACGTCTCAAAAAATTTCAATTGATTTGGAGGATGTTCAAGAGTAAGAAGTACTCGAGACTAAAAGGTAGAAAAAATAATCATCGGATTGCTAGCAACATATGACACACAAAAATTAGTGTTCAAAATACAGTTGATTTTTGAAACGCATGTTGCAATTACTGTGACAAAAAATTTGGTTGGAAGCCCAGTTCAAGTACAACGAATTTGAATAGACACGTATTAAGGAGTTGCAAAGCGAACCAGTTGGTCTCAATCCCAAGCGGACTGAACTAATGTTTGGCGATTCTGTTCTACTCTTTCCACCTTTGCATATTTAAAGGAAATATTTTGTGAAAGAATGTTGCAACAGAGATACCACTTATGATGATAGCCTCAATACACTTTATCCGACTCGTTTAGTATTATCTTCAACCCAGGTATACTTCTTATTGTAGAAATGCTTTTCGTTCAGATACTATAAAATTATTTAACGAAAGAAAACAAGTTGCTATTGAACAACTAAAAACTTTTAATATTGTTATATTGTTTACAACTGATTTGTGAATATGTAGTAAAAAATGTTATATTTGCTGCTACGGCTCATTACATTGATCACCTGTGACTTCTACATAAAATGATTATTATATTTAATTAATTTACTACAATTACGGTGTTGAAAAAGAATCTGTACTCTAATATTAATGTAAAAAATAATTAATAGATAATTGGTAATATTATTTGCTTGAAGTCATTTACTAGCCATTTTTCAAATTAGAAATTGGATTATGGATAACAGTGGATTGGAGTTGATCTAAATGTTTTGGGTATTGTGTGGTGATATTAGTGGTACATTGTATGTGACCAAATTTGTGATTAATCATGTTATAAGTGACCATGTATATTGTTTGTGATCAAACCTGTCTTTAGCGTGATCGTTTGTGATCAAGTCCATCTAATTTGTGATTGTATGTAATCAAGTCATTAACTTGTGTTATATGACTAATTATGACTAAATTCGTCTTTTGTGGTGACTATTCGTGACCAGACCAAGTAAGTGTGATAATATGTGACCAAATCACAACTGGTCACAATTGACATTGAATTGGTCACAATCAGCCACAATTCATACACAGAGCAAGCCAACACCACAACATATATAATCACAGACGGTCACAATTAACACAGGGCTTGGTCACACCTTGTCACAATTAACATCGACTTGATTACAAAAGGTCACCACAAAATAAATCCACACACACCGCAAACCAATACCATTACTTATCACCACCGTAACCCAAAATAGCAAGCTAAACCTTGTCTAGAATTTTTGGATGCAAAAACTCCAAATTTTGCCCAGTCCGGGAAACGGCCAATTAGGAACCTCAAGCAAAATTAAATTCTCAACCTCACTACATAATCCATTTGGCAAGGTATGGTCATTTGCCTCTTCAATAACTTGTCTGGCTACTTCATCTGAGGATACAACATTTCTACTGTCTATAGCAGCTGCAGACCCACTATTAACACCATTTTGTTCCTCGCTTCCCACATCAAAATCTAGATTTGACTTATTATTCACCAATTTCGAATTATTGAAATTATATATTTTGTGAACCTGCAACGCCTATCTTGAAGATCATATCAAATTCCTCCAACTCCTTTACTTTTCACACAAGGTAAAAGAAGGTAAATGGAGTTTTCAACATTCTGTATGATTAGGGGCTAGAGTAAGCTCCTGATTTCTTATCTTACACAAAACAAATATGGAGAAGTGTTGCTCTTGCGATTACCGTTACATATTGAATTGGCGGCGTCGCCAAAGGAGAAGAATCTGGGAGTGAAGGGGTGATTGTGTTGTGAAGATGATGGTTTCTCTCTAAGTTGTCATATGCTTCAATTTCTCTCTCTACTGACTATTTTTCACAGAAGCTAAAAAGTAGGGTATGTGATGTAAAAAAGGTTGAACCCCAACTTTGAGGGCCCCCCACCGATCCTGCTCTGGGCCATTGTGGAGGAGGTAAATCGCAGGATGTGCCTCTAAGGAGCCAGGGTGGAGAGCTTATGGATAGGCCATGACTATTAACCCAATGGTAACTCCCGCTTGCAACAAATCCAGGGTATGTGATGTAGAATGGCGTTGGAGTGGCGTAGGTAGCATGTTGTGTAGCTGGTTATTATACCTGAGTTTTGGAAAAAAATAAATAAATTACAATCTGATGAATGAAATTGAATCTTTAAAAGTATGTTATGAAGTAGTTTTCCCCGAAAAAAATCATAATTAAGGTATATAGTTTAGACCAATTCAAAAATCAGGTATATATTTTAAAAATTCAAAAATAAGGTTTATTATAATTAATTAAATATAATAAAGTCACAATTATACAATTATTGATCACAGATTTATAATTAAGGCCACAAATTATTTATTGGTCACATATTATCAAATTAATAAGTCACAGATTATTTTAAGAAAATTTTTATAGGTCACAATTTATTTCCAAGTCAGTTTATTTGTTGGTCATAGTTTTTCAATTAGCTGGTCACATAAATTTTTCGATCACACATCAAATTTTTAGATCACAAATGAGTACGTGGTCACAATATTTAGGTCACGGTTGAATGTTTGGTTACAGATTAATAAATAATTGGTCATGTACACCAGAAACCCCGAATTTCTTCCCCAATAATTGGTCACATATCGACTAGTATGAGAAACTCGTCGCTACCTATGTCATCACACAAGTAGCGCCACCGTTTGATAGCCATAGCAACGAATGATCGGTGGTGAAAAACGAACACAAACACACCGCCGCCATCACCACCTCCACCGTTCCCTGCCACAGCCAAATTCAACCAAACCCAGCCCAACCGCCGAATTTACCACCACAGTCGCGACACCAACAACATCCAAACCCAATCCAATCGTAGGATCACCACCAAATCTGCTTTTGATCAACGCTGTAACTTCGCAACCACGGTAAAGAACTCACAAATCGACCAAAACCAATCCCAATCCATGGCAAGAAACTTAACCACAATTACCATCCCGGAGGTTACCTAGTAGCACCAGAGAGGCCACCGCCACAGTCTCCACCATCACCACCACACCAATACCACCACAATCTGTATACAAACACACCACCGCCAACTGCCACCGCCAAATTCAATGAAACCCACCCCAAACCGCTAGATCCACCACCACCAAAAAATGCCACCACACATACTATTTTTTGTGAAGAGTCGATCGCGGTGCTTCGTCTGTGAAGAGTCACCGGAGTGAATGGGTAAATCTGGTTGCATGTGAAGAGTCACCTCCACCCTAATCGCCGCCACCAAATCCACCCCATCCCCATCGCCGCCAACAACACAGACCACTCCAACAAAAAACCCGCCACCATCTCCACCTCCACCCCCACCCCCGTCGTTGCCACCAAATCCTCCATCATCCCCGTCGTCGCCAACATGTGTGCAAGACACTATAATCTTCAGATCTGATCCACACATGCAAACCACCACTTGTCTTCCTATATCTTCATCATCGTCGCAGCGGTGCGTCGATGGTGGCCTTCGATGATGAGAGACGTGGGGAGCATTGTCGGTAACGAGAGGCGTGAGAGAGAAACTGAGAGAGAGAGTGAGAGGATAGAAATGAAATGTTGGTTTTAATTTTTGATTGAATACCTGAGATTTGCATAAAAAAAAATCTTTGGATCTGACTTTTGCACTGGTAACTTGAAATAGCCGTGCCCATCTAAAATTAAATCCAACCCAATTTGTGCAAACCACCCTATCCAAAATTAATCCAACCCATTAAAAATTCATTTCAACCCAATCCAAAATTATATCCAACCCAATTTATGCAAACCCAATCCAAAATTAAATTGAACGATCCAAAACAGCACCAGTTTTCTGTTTTCAAATGACAATTTCTTTCAGAATCACCAGAACAGTGGTGGTTTAGCTCGATATCGTTCAGCTCCCAGTTTATTTTTAGATGCCCTTTTGGATTCTGGTAATGAGAATAATATTAATAGCAGTCGTGAAGAATCCGAGACAGTATTCTCTAACTTGATGAATCAAAGGAGGGCTATGCCTGTGACGCTAGAAATTTATGATTCTTTTTCTCTGAGGATGAATTGTGGGAATCTTGCCAGGCAAACTACTTCCCCACCTGGATTTTTCAATGGTAAATGCATATTACTTGAAATTTGTTTGTGCTGGTTTAATTAGTTAATTAGAACTATTTTTGTTTACATAATTTGTATATTATCTGTGCAAAAGGATGTTGCTTTTGGTTGGTATATAGGGTTGACTTTCAGCTTTATTTGGGTATAGAAAAAGACCAGAAAAGGAGGGAGAAAAAAAGAATGAAATTTTACACATACATTTCTCCGTTTTTGTTAAACATAAAGAAAGCTGAAAAAGAGGAAATATCTCGGGAAGTTTTTTTCTACATCTTTCTTCTTCTTTTTGGGGTTGGTAATGTTAGTAACTCCGGAGGAGAAGAAGGTAAATCTTACATTATCAAGCCAATTCTGCAGAGACATGGACACCATTATGTATCAAAAGTTGCACTGCAGGATTTGTTTGGTAGATTTGCGGCACTCAAGAATTCTCTTCCATCCCATAATATAAATAGAAATTGATTCTTCTTATATTGTTCGTAGGCAGCAAGAAGAAGAGAGTAATGTGGAGGAGGCTGAAGTTGAAAAGATAATAAAATAGGCTGTTGATGACTACAAATGCCGTGGCATATTTAGATCAAGATGATTTTGAAGAGTAATTGCTGGAATTTACTAAATTAGCATTCTAATTTTCATTGGTAGAGATTTTGAAGTGTATTAAAGAGAATTTCCCTTGATTTTAGCTTTTAGGAGTGGACCATTTGTCCTATTTATAGGCATTACAACAAGCATATTGACCGCCTAATGTCACATCAGTTATAATGTCGACTTAAAGTGTATGGCATTACCCAAATTTGAGAATTTTGATTGGTTGTTGAGGTCGGTCATGCATGTCATCATGCTACCTAGGTTGTAGTTGTGGCTTTGGTCATTACTTATCACCTAGGTAATTATGATTTGCTTTTGATTGGTAGAGGATAAGATATTGATGCCAAGTGTCACTCATCGCTTTGGGAGTGATTGTTCAAGTGGTGATGACGTCATTTGGGAGATATGTGTTTAGAATTGCAATGATGATGTTTTTGGATGATGGCGGTAATAGATTGAGCTAAACGATTTCCTAGTCCATCATTTCTGAGATAGTTAGCTTCTTTTTTAACTCTCTTTAATTTGTGGTAGGTCTGAGTTGATTGTGAGTTTGGACACAAACAAATATCTCCCAGGATCTGGACGTTAACTTTTCGTAAAGTTTAGACTTTTATTTCTCAGCTCAGAGTCGTAGTGTTCCATTATTCGGAAGTTGTTTAGACACAAGTAGGTTAATGAATGAGTTGTTGGGTTCATTGAATGGCACATGACAATGATTAAAGGGATGTTTAATTTATTCTCTTAAGGTGGCTTATGAAGGAAGTTTTTATTTATGAATCTCAACCTTTGATTTTTCCTCATTAATTTATTTGGCGGTTAATATCAAAACCCTCCACTATCTTCTCCTTTAAATACCCAACTTTTTTCTCGGTCTACCCCACATTTCTCCCGAACTCTTTTGTGTGATTTTTATATTTTTCCTCAAAGAGATTTTCGACCTAGTTTTTATCGTTTCCAACTCGTCTTCTAAAACTTTCATAATAGGCGCTCTCATGTTTCCCATTAGCTCTGTCATTTCTCCTTTTTCTTTAATGTTTTTCTTCTTTCTTTGAGCAATTATGAGTTTGGACATAAGTATATTCTTGGGAGAATAATCAAGAGGAGTTCATCCCCAATAAGTGATCCTCGTCTAGTTTGGACATACAAGAGATATTGTGTCCTGTACCATTGTCAATAGTTCGTGTTGATGTGGTAGTCTTGCCATTAACATAATAGCATACCCAAGTCAATCCAATTGTCCTAGGGGTGAGGCAACTTCCATAAGAGTAGGTTAACTTAGAGATCCCTTGATAACGGTACTGGAAACAAGACCCCCCTATATGTCCGAATTAGATGAAGATGACTCATTGAGGGATGGATCTCTTGGTTATTCCCTAAAAGTGAACTCTATTATCATCCGAACTCAAAGCTGCTCCAAGGAAGAAGTAAAACAAGCAAAGGAATAAGAGAAATGACTGAGTTGAGGGAAACATGAGAGTACCTATTATGGAAGCTCTAAAGGATGAGCTAGGAGCGGTAAAAAGCAAGTTGAAAATCTTCTTGAGAAAAAAGATGGAATTCGCAAAAGAGAGAGTTAGGGAAGAAGTTTGGAGAAATGTGGGGGTATGGAAAAATGTGAGTACATAAAGGAGGAAAATGTGGAGGGTTTTGATCTCAACCTCCAAATAAATTAATAAGAGAAACTTAAAAGTTGAGATGCGTTAAGTGGAAACTTTCCCTATAAGCTACCTTAGAAGAATAAAACACACAACCAATTAATCATTGTCACGTATCATTTAATACATCTCATTCATGAAACTACTTGTAACTAACCGACTTCCAAAAAAGGAATCTTATGACTTTGAGTTGAGAAATGAAGAATCGAACTTTACGAAGTGTAACTGTGTAGATAGTAGGGAATATTTGTAGGTGTCCGTACTCACGATCACCTCTGACCCACTACAATTTAAGTAGAGCTAAAAAAGATGCTATCTCAAAGAAGATGGACTAGGAGATCGTCAGGCTAGCTCGACATTGTCCCCTTCATCCAAAAATATCATCATTGCAATCATAAACACATGCTTCCCAAATGACGTCATCACCATATGGACGACCACTTTCAAAGCGACAAGTGGCACTGACATCACGACCTCATCCTCCACCAATCAGATGCAAGCAATGATTATCTAGGTGATATTTAATCATGACCTAGGCACAAATATGACCTCATTAGTATGATGGCCGATCTCAGTAGCTTATCATAATTCTAAAATCAGGACAGTGTCACACAATTCGAGGTTGACATTGTAGTTGATTTGACATTAGGTGGCCAATTTGCATATTGTAAGGCCTATAAATAGGGCAAATGATCCCCTCCTAAAGGCCGAGATCAAGGGAAATATCTCTAATACACATCAAAATCTCTATCAATGAAAATTAGCTTCTATTTAGTAATTTCTGCAATTATTCTACAAAATCATCTTAAGTTGATCTAAATTTTCTACATCATTTTTAGTCATCAACATGGACAATTGATCCTGCCAAGCTTGACCTATCTCCTACTTCTGAAGATGAAGACGATGATGAAAGCACTGAAGAATTAAGATGACAATGGTAAGGGTGATAGAAAGGATTATTGAAAAAAGGGTAAAAGGAAATGATTAGTGCTTGAAAAAGGCATCTCAAATTATGCCATCATGTTATTTTCAATACTAGATTATAGAAGTAACTATATAATTAATTGTTTTCACGGATGTTTTTCGTGATTTCTTATAGGCGAAATTATTTTGTTGATGTAATTAATGGACATATATGTTCTATGATTCTGCTCAGTTGCGGACTCGTACTCTGATGCCTAAAGTTAGTTTAGCTAAGAAATAAACTTAACAGAGATTAGAGGGAGTGGTGCTAGGTAAGGGAACTATCCTTCTGCAATTGTAGAGCAAGTAGCCTTCACATCCTTTGAATTATTGAGACTCTGTGTGCTGTTGCATTTTAAGTGAGTTTGGCAAGTTGACTTTAACAACGTATGTTGAGTTGACCTAATGCTTTAGGCTTTAGCCCTTGTTTGATTCCCATTTTTAAAAAAAAATACATTTTCCCTCTCTTGTTTTCAATCATACATTTGTCAACAAAATAATATTACACGTAAATTCAAAACTTTTCCTTATTTTTTAACTACACATTCTCCATTAAGAGTGTGTTTGATAGGCATTATTTGGAAAAAATGAATTTTGAAATAGTGATATGATGGGAAATGTGTAGTTGAAAAAGAAGGAAAAGTTATTGATGTGATGGAAAACATTATTTTATTGAAGAATGTGTGGTTGAAAATGAGTAGAAGAATGAGAATGAAAATGAAAATGGGAATCAAACAGGGCCTAAAACACTATTCCAAAATACATTATTTCCAAAAAATGGGGCTCAAACATGCTCTTAATCGCTTTTGGCTCCAACTGCACATCTCGCTTTATGTTGGCCTCATTTGAGCTTAGTTGAGCCTTAGCTCTGGAATTAGGCTTATGTTTCAAATCTTCTTGGCTTGGCGTATGAGGTGTGCGCATTGTCTTAATTTGTTCATGCATTCTTAGTCTTCGTTAGGCTACAACTATGAGCTCAGTGTAGTTAACACCACCCCCATACCTTTCTGAGCTGATTTTACCTTTTTATCACTTCTGGATGGCCATTTTTCCATTGACAGTTCTTTGCCACGTCAGGTAGGTTTGATCTAAATAACCACGTGGATGACATGTATGATCGGGTATAACACATTACAACAACAAAAGGTTAAGTCTTATTGCTCATGAGTTTAGGTCAATAGGTTATTTTTGAAAAGCAAAATCTTCTCATTTATTTAGGCTGAGAAGCCATTTTTGAATGCAACATTGAATTTCATTACTATCCGATGGTCGAGTGACTTGAGTCGTATGTTTAATGTTTTAATTTCTCCACCTGCCACTATTATCCTACACCGGCTATACGTTCGAAAACCAAAGGACTCTACCCTTTTTCCCTCTGATCCTCTTTCAGAAAATGTTTCAGATTAGAAAATCTTCATATTTTTTTTTCAATTCAGTCCTAAATCCACAGCAACGCATTGCCAAGTCTTCTAGTTAATGATGGTGGCGCCAATGATTAATGATTAGGTTTCTGCTCAAATGATGGATAAACGAAAAAGGATCAATCTGCATATGTCATTGTACATTGGTGTCTGTAAAACTGACAATTCGTTATTCTGTTTGACCTGTTTCGGTTGTTATTGATGTCATGTGATGATGGCTCGTGTTTCTTAGATAAAAAGTTGAGACCTTTTCTTCTAGGTTACACATCACGTTGATTTTCAGACAATGAAATTGTACTACCATAGGCTAATGCTAATTTCCCTCATCTTTTGTTCATCCACTGAATCTATTATCAAGCGGGGTTTTGTGTTTGCAAAAAAGAAAGAAACATTAGTTGACGAATTCTCTCAAGTTCCATTTCAAGTCTTAGATACTTGAAAGTATGTCAGCCATGATGGAATAGCGTGTACTAAATCTTTTACAGAATTAGTTTACTTCATATGGCCTCGGAATTGGCAGAAAAATATATATAAGATTTGAATTTTTCAAGTTCTGAATTATAATTATATAAATGTCAAAAGCACTTTATTCATGTGGATTATTTTATAATTAAATAGCCCGCCTCTGTAAATAATTCGTATTACAAAATAAGAACAGCTTAAATAAACGTTTGCAGAATTTTTCTGAGTCTAATATGGCATGGATTGGCACAGAAGCTGGGTTCCCGGGGTCGGTCTTGAGATGGTGAGGGCTTTGCCGCTTTGGCTTTAGGAAAAGGATTGGTCCCTGCACAAGAAGGTTGATCTTGTTCCTCTGTTGAGATCTCAATGTCATATTTATTGTGAAGAATAATTCAGAATTCTGAAAAAATTTGCTTTTGGAATGATGATGACGACGGCGACGACGACGACAACAATGCTGCAATGTCAAGAACACATCGACATGAACTTTTTTGTTTAAGACCTTTGTTTTATTGATTTAGTGTTAGACCAATGAACTTTTTTTTATTTTTTATTAATCTTGTAATTTAATATTGCTACAAGTACGCGGTTTCGTAATAACGAATCGAACCTAATTAGAGCTTGAATTATAAGGATCTTGAATTTCCTAAATAACTCCATTTACTTGAAAGGGTGCTTAATTTAATCAAGTTAGAGCGAGCTACCCCTAACAATTGAATTATATACAAGACAGGCAAAAAAGATAGAGACTATTTATACAATAATAGGGGATGTCTTCAAACCCAACTCGCCTCATTTCCCTCACATATAAAAAGAGCAGGGATGTATGCTACTGTAGAAACTACCAAACTTAAAAAGGCAGGCAAGGCAAGTACCACCAAATATAATTAAAAAGTCAGGCAATCACGTATATTTCTTACTGTAGATGCTACTGTAGAAACTACCAGAGGTAAGCTCTTTAACCATTTCTCCACTCTACTGGCCATGCCTTTTGCTCCCTTCATCTGCTTTCTCCAAGATGTCCAGTGACTCAAATGACGAAGGCAGTGCACGACCATTAGCCTCTTACTCTCGTCTCTTTGAGCCCTAGACGCGACGACGCCCCGCTGCCTTCCTTCCGTCGACACCATCAGCGGGCAGCGGCAGCGGCAGCGCAGCAGGCTGCAGCGATCCCATTTTGGAAGAAGAATGCGTGAACCACTTATCACTGAAACGTAAAGTTGCTGAACTGGTGAAGAAGAAGAAGTCGATTGGCAGTCGGCAGAAGAAGGTGAAGCCCGGAAGTCCTCTCGTTTCTCTCTCTCTCTCTCACTCTTTTTTTTTTTCTTTATTTGTTGTTTTGATTTGAGCCTTGTGTTTGGTTAACTTTTTCTCGAGTCTCGTATTTAATTTAAAATCATGTATTAATTTTTGGATTCTTATGAAATTCATTTGCAAGCAGAACTCAAAAGTTGCTGGAGCCGGGAGTTAATTAGATGCCGTCCTTGAGGCTGAGGAGAGGTGAACTTAATTCAGTAATTGGATGTTGCTTTAAGGTTAGACACAAGCTACTGATTTAAAGTGAATTTGAACCGAGCCTATGCATGCTGGGGGGAGAGGGGTACCAAAGTTATTAATGAAATCCTGTTGTCATTGATAGGGGCTATCTCCATTAAGCATGGAGATAGCATACTATCTCCATGCTTAATGGAGATAGCATGGCTATCTCCATAGAATGGAGATAGGAATCTCCATTCTTAATGGAGATAGCACCCCTATTTCCATTCTTAATGGAGATAATAAAGTTTTTATTCTTATTTGTCATATGCAGCGATCCCGTTTTGGAAGAAGAAGGCGTGAACCACTTATCACTGAAACATTCAAGCTTAGCAGCCTCTTTCTTCCTGCAAAGAGTGAAGAGATTTCCTACTGTAGAAACTATCGTTATGGCGATTGATTTTTTTTCTTCATTTTACTTTAATTTTTCTCTTCCACCTTTCTTCTATACATTTCTTCACGCCATCAACATTATTCCTCATTTTTTCACGCCATCAACCATTCTGATGTATTCCACCCACTCACCTCACCTCACCTCACCTCACCCAAAATCACAACCACACATATTTCCTATCAATCAAAACGTAATACATCCAGATTCCACCATTCCAAAACTGGATTTCAGGTAATTTTTTATACTCATTATTTTAACCTTCGTCTTTCCAATCATTCTTCCTCCATTTTGTAGGTTTTCTTCTTGGTTTGGCTGACAACTTTGGTGATTTTGTTGCATCAGACTTTTGGTAAATTTTTATTAATTTCATTAACTCCATTAGATGGAGTTTTCTTCTATTTGCATTTTTTGTTTATCCGTTCAATATGGTGTGATAGCTTTATTGAAGTGTGTATATTTTTTGATTTTTTTTTTTAGAACACGCATATATACTGCAATGACTTGGGTTTCAAGATTTTGATCTCATTTTTTAGTAGATGGTTTTGCTTTGACAAAAAGAGTGCATACTCATGCCCACTTTGTTCTTCTCATACACCCACATATTTACTGCGACCTGATTTATTATAGGATTGTTAGATTAATATACATTTGCAGAAGGCTTGAAGCAAAGCACAAAAAAAAGGAAAAAATCTTGTTGTGCGTGAGTCTCGCACGGTGCGAGACGCACGGTGTGAAGTGCGAGTCTCACACCCTGCAGAAGGCTTGAAACCTTGAGAGAGCACGGGGCACTCGCACTGTGCGAGAATCACACCGTGCGTGAGTCTCGCACGGTGCGAGACCGAGAATCACACCATGCCTGCGTCTCACACCGTGCGAGAATTACACCGTTCCTGAGTCTTGCACGGTGCGAGATGCGCGGTGTGAAGTGCGAGACGCACCATTCGTCTCGCACCACCAGTCCGGAGGCAACGAACCAGATACCTTCTTTCCCAAATTCCAGCGCCGACGGTTCGAACTGTGGTCGCGCACCACCACTCTTGGCTTTGACACGTCATGGAAAACACGATGCACATATGGGTATTCATCAATTTCCTTCTCCTATCTTTGAACATTTGCCCCAAAAGAAATTGTGTATTGTTCATAGAGATTTCAATTTCTGGATTCGTTTGGTTTCTCAATTTTCTGATATGCACGTCAGTAATGAAGAAGATCAGGGAGCAAGTGGTACACTCTTCAAATCCTTAATCAGTCCCATGTTGAAGGTCCTAGATGATATGCATAGTGCCCAAGATAAACTCGTAAAGTGAGCAATGAAATTTATCTTACCTTCTCTTTCAGATAAGTGTGAAATTCACATTCATCACTATTCGGGAAGACTTTTTCTTTTCGAGAAAAAAACCCTCGAGGAAGCTCCAAGTAGGTGACGGGTTCAATGGTTATGTATGAATTAGCAGTGGTTGCCTTATGGTTTAGTGATCATTTAATTTGTTTGGTTGTGCAGAGGGAGTTAGGTGTGATTTGGGATGTTGATTTATATGGTGAATTGCTCAAAATTGGGGGGAGGAAAGGAAAGGTAAATATATGTAATTGCTTTGAATTCCAAAGTTTCTCTGCTAAAGAAATTCAAAAATTAGGTTAATTTACATCGGCCTTACAGAGGGTAGATTTAGGATTGAATAGAGTGGAAATTTTCTTTAGTTCAGATGTCAATTCATGTTGAAGATTCAAAATAAGAAATGTAGTATTTGTTAGCTAATAAAGCTTCTTGGACTAATTTTTTTAAATCATTAATACAGTTTGTATGGGTATTCCAAGATAACAGCCTACTTTAACAAGATGGGTTGTGCTGAAATATGTTTATGAATTTGGAGCTGCTTCATTCAGTCTTCCCTTGATGATGTTTTCAATTGTTACTCTTTTTCCTTTCAGCTGAATGCAGAAAAGAGTCCATACCAGCGAATATATGCTAATCAGGTAAATTTTTAAGTTTTGTTCTGGTTACGCAGTTGGGTGAATCGTTATTGGAAGTTCATCAAAGACTACAAAGTAACAAAATATTACAATATTAAAAAAAAAAAAAAACCAGGACCACGAAAAAAATTCCAACCTATCAACGAAACTCAGATTGCATTAGAAGCCATTTCACAATGCATAATACCCATATAAAAAGTACCTCAAGATTGAAGAGATTTGTATAAGAGTATTTCCTCTTGAAATATATCTACCGTGTGTTGATGTTCAAATTACCATGTTAAAGGTACTTTTTTGAAAAAGCACTTTAACTCTTTGTAGCCTCAGCCAAACATGCTCATAGCCTGGTTTTTAAGATCCATTCTCCTCAGCCATTGCAATGGCTCCATGTGCCTCATTAGTATTGCTTTTCGTAAGTATTGTCGTGTTAAAAATGTGCATAAGATGATGATTGGTGAATGCAATTCTGTTCCAGCACTTCTAAATGTCCCCTTCAGTTGCTTCTCTAAAATATTTAAATGGTCTTTAATTTCTATTGCAGATTATTTCTCTAAGAAGATGCATTAACATGGTGGTTGTTGATTTGAATTTGCAGGTCATCCAAACAAGTCCAAGAAATCAGTAAGTCTGTATGGAATGTGGAGTCAGCCATTTCATCAAGCACTTTGATGGACAATTCACGTGTTCTGCCTATAGCGGTATATTATTCAGGAACTGATTGCATATCTGTCTAAAATTAATTTTTACCATGATTAGAGAAGTCTGTAGAATGTGAGTATGAATAAATAGTCTATGGGTGCATAAATACTGGTTGAAGCATATATTTGTTAAAAATCTTAAGTATATCGTTTTTGGACCATGGTATTTCCACTTATTTGATATATTTTCATGTATCTACCCTCTGCTACTCCTCAACCAATAGAAACTGGGAAGAGAAAGGGGATGAGGTAGGGGAGCGCATCCTGTCGATTTTTTGATGTTACGAATTGGAAGCAACATTTAATTGACTAGAAATAAATGAACATTTATATTTATTATCTATAAATGGATTTCGACAATCTGATTTGGTTGTACTTATGAGGACGCCAAAATTAATTTTTTCATAGATGAAAAACTTCTATATTATTAGTTTTTTATATAAGTTGTGTGACTGCTGTCTGCGCTGAGGCATGATTTGAAAATGAATTACTCCATTTTTTTTTTCCTTTTCCACATATGGTTGTGTTGATAAACAAGTTCATTGAATTTTTCTCACATTTTTTGATTATTTTACACAAATGTTTTAATGTTTTAATCACACTCCAACACAACAAACGAAACCAAAGTCCTTCAACCTGCTTTGGTAGAATTTTTCTCCCACCCTCAGAATTTCTCCAATGCCCTTCAAAGATATTTTATGTTTAGAAAATTTACAACTGTGTTCTTCGTCGATAAGAAACTTGAGGTTGAATATTCATCATAAATTTTAAGGTATTTGTAAATCCTTCATCCTCGTACACGTGAACCAAGCAGAAGTGAGGAAAGTGAAGGACTACAGCCATCTCATTTCAACATCGTTTGAAGCAAGTTAATAAAATGGTTGGCCATTGACATTAACTTTTGACTGATGAAAACTTATTTTCTATATGTTTCATAGGTTTGCTGCTTGATCGAGTTTTACTGCACAGGTAAATAAAGTTTGGGAAATAGGAAAGGAGAGAGTTAAGACACTATATGGACGAGAATATCATTCGTTCACTTCACTCGCTTACTAATAGACAAGTAGCCACGAGAACGGTAGGCTATTGGTCAGGGGAGATAAACTAAGTTTTATAGTTTAATGGTTGGTGGTCGGTACCTAGCCGTTTAATTGGACTTTTAGAAGTATATGACCATATAGTTGTCGGAAAAGGAAGTGAATTGTCAGTAGAATTGTTGTCATTATATGACACTTGAACAAAGGGAAGAAAGGAAAGAACAATAGAGAAGAAAAGAGTTTGGACACACTTAATATACCAATTTTTGAGTGGGTTTGGGCCTTAAGAGGGACCCAACTTTTGGGCAAGGGAGAGGTCTTACATAGTGGAGGACTTGACCAACAAACAAGCACATCTTGTCACCATTGGCTGCCCTACTCGATTCAACTCAACTAGGCACCACAACCAATATGCTCTCAGGGTTAAGGATCGGGTTTTCGTTAGATCAAAACAAATATTTTTTGCAATAATTTTGTTTGGAAATTTATCCCGTATTTTAATTTGTGATCTTTTCTAAAACCCAAATGATAAATCTTGCCCCAAACCTTGTCTACTTGTTCAGATTAGCACATAAAATTGTGATCGTCCATGTAAGAATTTTCTTCTCCTGGAAATGTCACTCCCTAATCCCTATCATGTATCATCTCAAGTCTTTATTCAAACGTTGCAACATTCTGGAAAAGTCACGGTGATATGAAAAAGAGTCATGCTTCTTGATTATTGTGGAATAGAGGTGTTGCTTTTACAAAACGAAAATATGCTAAATTCTTCGAAGTCCACTAGCAGTTTCAATTTTCTTGACAAGTCAGCCTGAAGTCGTTGAATTTGAATTTCTGAAAGTTTTTCTGGTTTGTGTTTAAGCTTCTGTTTGGCTTAGATAAAAATCACATTTTTAGTAGATTTTGTAAAAAATTGAGTGAATGGTGTGATTAAAAAGTTTCCACTAGCAATTCTGGAGGCGGTCAAGCTTCACTCAGCACTTCTACATACACGGTGAGTTCAAAAATCAGTTCTCATTTACTGCCTTTTGTGGTAAGAGGCTGCTTTATGACATATGAAGCATACATGGCTTAATTCGGCTTCTATGCACTTGTTCGAGTGGCTCTCCTTTAGGGGCAAAGTCATTACTACTACTTGGAATCAGTGGCATTCTTAAAGATATCCTATTTGGTTATGGCCTTGTATCCAGCATGTCTGTTTCACCTGCCTTAAGTAAACCACCAGAGCAGGTATGTCCTATATCTTTGCTCACTTTTTGGCCTAACACTATTCCCAGGTTCATTTGTCCTTAAATCCTTCTAAAAAATTGAATTTTTACTTTGGGTTAATTTCCTTTTGCCTATGCTTTATTTTATTTTTTTCTAGCATAGATCTGCTCATAAAATTAGTTCAATGCATAGTAGGGTGATCTTCATGAAAATAATCTTCTACCTATTGAAGAATTCTTAAATAAAGTAATGTCTCTTTGGCCAGTGTGAGCCCTTTCTTGATCTCTATATAAAACTAATGTGATTCTCCATATCATCAGATTTTTGAGATTGTGAATCTGGCTAATGAGCTTCTTCCCCGGCTGCCTCAAGGAACAATCTCTCTTCCAGCCAGCAGCAATCTATTAGGTAAAAGTTCTTTTTCTAAGAAGGGTTAATTCCACCAAACAGGAAGATTTGAATGGGAACGTGCTAGAGGTTTCAGCTCGTGAGAAATTGTTGAATGATCATCGTGAACTGCTACAACAAGTTTGGAATGGATCTCCTTCCTGTTCTAATCCAGGTTGGTTTTTAGAAGGAATTAATTTTTCCGTGTTTTACTGCCCTATATTCTATAAACAATTTGCCTATATTCTATAAACAATTTGTTGTGTTACACCGATGATTTAAAATTGAGAAGTTGTATTTTTTTTTGAACTCCAAACCCCATTCATGTATGCTTGATACGTATGTTAACTGCTCAAGTAGCTAAATGATTGACAGAAAAATACTCATCGTGTAACAAATATATTTTGTATGTTCTATTGAAGTATATTTACTCTGTTAGTTTCTTTATTTCTACCAACAGTTTCTTATTTCGCCTGTCCTCTATTTACAAACATTTCAGTTTTAAGTACTTATAATATTCAAAATGCTTTCTTTTTTCTTTTGCAACAGGAATTTCTTTTTCACTTACATGTCATTCATGACTTTATTTCCATCTATTTATTGTAGTATACATATACAGTCCCAACGCTAATATGTACAAGGAGAAAAACGCATGCACGTGCATCGCACGTGCCTTCACTAGTCTCTCAAATAAGAACATGGATTATACATGAGGTTGTATCTCCTTATTTTTTCTTTCGTATTTTCACAGGAGTCCGCACTTCCCCATTTTCTACTTTTGTCATTTTGCATGTATTTGATTAGAGGTCAATTTTATGCATCTTTATTGTATTCATTTATGGTCTATTTAAATCGTGGTAAGATAATCCTATTCTTTTTCATTTCGTCTTTGGTGGAGTCTAAAAAATACGCTGGTAGCATGGTGTTTTATTAAAATTAAAAATAACACAAATTGTAGTATTAATGTGTGTTTCTTAATTCTTCACGTGCCTCAAGGTTCGATAATTTAGGGGGCGTTCTCTTTACTATTTTCGATCGTTTTCTGTTTTCGATTTTTCAAAATATTGAAAACGCGTTCTCTTTTCCATTTTCGAAAACAAGTTTTTGAAAATTGGCTGAAAATTTTGTGAAAAAACAGAAAATAATTTTTTTACGTTTTGACTGTTTTCTTCACAAATCTGCCAAAACTAAAAAAAACACGGATTGAGAAATATTTTTTCAAAACGATAAAAAAAAAAAACAAATTTTCAACAATTTCAAAATGAACATCTAAAACACAAAACGAATTTAAAACTCAAAATACAAAATTAAAATACGAAAAGAACGCTCCCACCATGGATGAAAATAAAAATAAAATGTTGAACATAAAAAGGATTTTTGTGTTTCTTTAAATTAAAAAATGAAATTATTAAGCTGGCTATATACGCGGATGAAAACATTAGTCAAACAGATTCAAACCTTGTTCTTCTTTGGTCTTCTCGACATGATACATACAGTCACGCACGATCATTTTATTTGATACAATTTTTTGTGCCTTTTTCAGGATTGATTGAGGGGGATTTTATGAGAGATGTCGAATCTATACAGAGGGGATTTCAATTCCAAAATCGATTACGTGTTCAAGATCGTATTGATCGGCGATTCAGCAGTGGGGAAATCGCAGCTTTTGGCGCGATATGCAAGGAATGAATTTAGTTTGGACTCAAAAGCCACTATTGGAGTTGAATTCCAGACGCGAACTCTTGAAATTGATCACAAAATTGTCAAGGCTCAGATTTGGGATACAGCTGGCCAAGAAAGGTAATTATTTTGACAGTTGATTTGCAGTTTCTGTTTGCATAATTATGTCTCGATTTTGTTCAGTTGAGACTTGTATTTTCTTCGTCAGGCCGATACATGGATAATTTTACTTTATTATTTACTTTTAAGTAGTTGATTAGATACTTATTGTGATGCATTTTGATTTTTGAGCGACTTCTAAGTTTGAAAAGTGATTGGCGATCGGGCCTGTACTTCTACAATTCGTTTAATTAACATATAAACCAAGTGCATGTTGAATCGAGCTAAATTTGGTTGAAAACAGAACACTGCAGAGTTTTCCTTTGTGATCGCCTGTATGGGATAGGAATATCATCTGGCTACATTTATGTAACATGTATAGACAGTCTGCAGTTGGAATATAGGAAGGGAGAATTGAGCCTATGTTTTAGATCATTTTCTTTTATGCAATCCATGATATAACCAAGCTAACTTTGTTGAAGCATTTTAATCGATTTTTTACCCTTCACTTTGGTTTAATTCACGTCCTTATGCTCCTTCACAAATTTCCATTTTTTTTTTTTTCGGAGTGAAGTGGGGTGGTGGTTTGGAATTTCTCACTAATTCAAACTTTCTGTCAAACTATATATACATCTTTTGAGTTCCTACTAAATATACTAAAAGCTTGAAAGTAGTTATTTGAAGATTAGCTGAAGAAATTCTAACACTTCCCAAATTTTTATCTGTTATATTCACTTTTTGCTGCCAAGTTCAGCTATGAGTCGCCATCTTTGCTGATAGTATTGTTTCATCTTATGTCGATTATGATGTCCAAATGCCACAACAAATGCTAGTTGTCCTTGTGCTATGTAGTTGGTCAACGAGTTCAGTATCATTTAAAACATTTTACCTACAGTTTATGATTATGCTGATAAAGTTGAACTGGTTATTATAGCAACATGGAACTTGATGTTTGTCTAGGTTGTATGTTTTCATTATTTATTTAGGAACGAGGACTTGTAGAAGATGTTGCACAGAATTAGAGCAGACTGAAGGAAATAAAGAAGTGGAATAAGGGTTTTATGTGATTGGAAGATACTCGTGAAGGTAAAATGCAAGTTAATGAGAATGTTAAGATAGATGTCTGGGTATCCTAGAATGAGAGAAAAAAGAATGGCATGAATGATCGGTAAATTAAGGTACTCATGAATTAGGTGGCATGCCTTACGCAGACACTTTAGAAGCTCGGAATAGTGAAATTAGACTCATGCAATTGACCCCAAGTCATGTGGAATAAGGCTTAGCTTGTTTCTGTAATGGGGGTTGGGGGGGGGGGGGGAAGACTTCAGTTAAATTTATATTGTTGTTTGTTTCTCAGAAGAATGAGACTGAAGATTTACAATTCTCATAGTAGAAGGTGCACAGATGATGCAGTGGGAAGATATTCTCTTTTAGCTAGCTCTGTTAGGACAGAACATAGAAACCTCTGACTTCTTGAATTCAGCTGCAATTGTAGTCAAGAATATTAGCAGTGAATAAATATGCAGTGGAGAATGAAACAACATTTCTATATTGGTTTGGCAATTGCCTACTCCAGTCCCAGGGACAGGATTTCTTGTTTACATGTCAACAAGATGGATGAATTTACTGAAGAAGTTTTAGGGCAAAAGAAACTGTTCTGCCTCTCCTGTATCTGGGTTGTGCATTTGTTTGTGTGTTATGTTTTGTTGGTGAACTAACTGCCCCTTTTATCACAGAAGAAGACAGTAAAGGGAAAAGCGTGTTTTCATATCACATTTTTCTTACAATACAACTCAGGCCTTGTTTGAGCCCCTCTTTTTTCAAAAAAGAGTTTTTGGAATAGTGTTTTTTTGGAGAATGTGTGGTTGAAAAAGAAGATAAAGTTTTCGGTATATGTGTAGTATTATTTTATGGAATATTGTGTGGTTGAAAGTAGGAGAGAGAGAAAAAAAAAAGATATGATATTATATGATAGGGCTCAAACAGGGGCTCAGTGAAATCACTCACTAAGTCACTATCTAACTACCAACTGAAACAGAAAGCCCACAACTGACTTAATCCAATCGTTCAAATGTTTATTTCTCAAAAATATTTTATCACATAACAGGATGTGGCTTTCCCAGTTAACAAGGTCGGTGGTGGCCTCCTTCCTTCTTCAGTGCTGTCTATCTATCTTCCTGTCTCTATAATTTAAGATAATTTTGAATCCATTAACATTCTACGTTAAACTACTCTGCATTGGTGAGATTGTATAATCTAATGTGGATCGGGCTTTGGGGCCTTCTATGGAATTTTTTTTATGTAATTCACTAAAGCCTATTCTAGCCAAGATGCACAGCAAGCTTTGCGGCTAAACCTATAGCAACTGCAAGGCACAAATTAACATTTAAAGACTTCCGGCAAAATATTCTTTAAGAAAAAATTATCTCATTCTAAAAGTCAAATGTTAATTGAGTATCAGAAATAGATGCACTAATTGACCTATGTCGAGACTCATATGATCAGTTAAGTAGAATCAGATCCTTAATTTTACCATTTTAATGTGATGTTAAACTTGAAATGTTAGTCTCCTATCTTAATAAAGGAGTGCCACTGGCCCCTTGTCCCATTTGTGGCCCCATCATATTGGTTTAATTGTTTGTCAAGGCTTTGCTTCATTTTTGTATTACTTCTGTATTGACAAGACAAAGGAGCTTGGAGCAACAGAGTGGCGGTTGAGGTGTCTTTGGTCCTTATATTTTCCATTTTAAAGTTATCCTTCAACTTAAATGCTTATTATGCCTTGTGTTTTGTCTAACTTAGCTGTTATAGATATAATTGAGAGCACAGTGAGGTGCATGCTAGGATAATTTGGCATTCAAGGGGCAGCAGTCGGTGAAGTGATTTTTTTTTTGCAATTTTTCATTTATTTTTAAGTTTAAACTATCGCTTTTTGTTATTTGTTAAGTGGTGTTATTTTTTATTATTATTATTATTTTGCTTTTAGAAGGTGATAAATTGCTGAAATACACAAATTTTTTATCAAAGAGATAACTCAGTTTCTCATTTTGCTCAACTTGATGAAATCAACTGATATGTGCTGAAAATTAGGGCAATATCTGAATTTTTGCTAGAAATATTATGTGTTAACTAGTACTTCAGGTAGAGTTTTATGTTTTGCTACAATGAACTGTGCCTGGCTTGCAGCTGCGGCAATCAAACTTTTGTGCCTTCATTCACCAGGCGCATTATAATTATGTGAACCTCAATTTAGAGTAGTTTTCAACTCCCTCTGGCATCTTTCAAATGCCAACCTGATATTAGTTTCTCTTTTGGCATGTGAAGTTCAATAAATTTGACACATTGGAAGAGGAACCAAATTAATACATGTCTTGTGCTCTTTCCCATTGAATTTTTCTTTTCCGGTCTTCTACTCTTTTTTAGTTGCAGTTACAGTATGCCTCTTTTATTGTGCGTGGAGAGTATTTTTTACTAATGTTTTAATAATTATTCCACTTGATGTTGCAAATTTGGTGACTTCAGATATAGGGCAGTGACTAGTGCATATTACAGAGGTGCAATGGGGGCAATGCTGGTCTATGACATTACGAAGCGTCAATCATTTGATCACGTGGCTAGGTGGTTGGATGAGTTGCGAAGCCATGCTGACAAGAATATCGTTATCATGCTTATAGGCAACAAATCTGATCTGGGAACCCTTCGAGCTGTACCTGTGGAAGATGCTAAAGAGTTTGCCCAGAGGGAGAACCTTTTCTTTATGGAAACATCAGCCCTTGAGGCAACCAATGTGGAACCTGCTTTCCTAAATATCCTGACTGAGATTTATCGCGTTGTCAGCAAGAAAGCCCTTGTGGCCAATGAGGAAGCAGAATCTGGAGGAAATTCATCTCTTTTGAAAGGAACTAAGATCGTCGTTCCTGGCCAGGAGCCGGTTCCAGCAGAAAGAAAGTCCAGCTGTTGTGGATATTCATAGGCCCAATCCTTCACTCTTGGAGTGTATGCTGTTGTATTTGTTCCATCTGCTGGCATATCTGACATACGAGGTACATTTCTCTTTTGTTACAATCAGATTGTCCTTCCACAACATGGACTCCTGGGCCGATTAAACCTTGAAAAGAAGTGATTTCGGTGATATCTTTTGTGCGAAATTATTTCGTTTTGGTGTGTAAAACATTCCCTGCCTCAGTGATATGGAAAAAATTGAAACCAAAATATAAATATCGGGGAAAAACTTATCATTCTGATCTACATTAAGATATTGTCATGTGACTTCATTATCTAATCATCATCCTGCAACAGCATGTGATCGAGTAGTTTACTCCTGTGCTTGTAAAAGTACTGGTTGGGGGCGGTTGCATTGTCTAACCAATCATGCTACATGAACATCAAAATTGACATAAAGTTTGACATAATGCCACGTAGCATTTTATCATTGGATAGTTTAAAACGCAGTCAGCTTTTTCATCCGGTTATCTACTTCCACATGCAATTATGTCAAATTTTCTGTCAAATCCTTCTGTCAAAGTAGCTTTATCTCTAATGGATAGCTATACGTGGTTTGGCAAGCTTGTTTGAAAATTTGAGAATAATTTGTAGGCTTGCATGTGTGAACTATTGAATTATTCAGTCCAACAATATTGGGATTGATTGAAAGCGAGGCAGGTACTTCTACACGCCACCGTCGCCCTATTCCCTCCGGCCATTGCTAATTCTGGAGGGCATGTGCTTTTGGAATCCGATATGCAGTTTCCTGCGTAACAATTTCCCGTCCCTCCTGAATGGATGATGAAAATTGGCAAGTTATATCCATCCGTAAGGCTGACATCGTAAAAATCTTGTGGGCTGTTGAGGGTGAACTCAATTAGCGACGCTGGTGGCATAGTACCGGCACCAATACACTGCACAACGCCGCTACTGTCACTGGAGTGCAGCTTCCATTGCCGGATTGGTCGAAAGTGCACCCAGTACGAGCCCAGAAGAGATCCGACCACCCTGCAGGTGCATTGACAGTGGTGGTTTTGGATGGCCCGAGCTGGAAGCCACCATTCATCAGTAGCGGTTTTCCATGTCCTGATAAAGTCGTTGGCCATATAGTGTCTGGACATATGTTTGGCAACGTGAAAACTGCAGCATTTGCTCCTGGAAAAGATACAAATCATCGAAGAGTTAATACATAAAAAGCAGAAGATTTCGATTCAGTATAATAAATATAATTAATTTAAGAAATTCCAAACTAGGTGCCAGAATAATGCCACAACCAAATGTGAAGTAGATCAATGAATATAAGTTCAGAGAAGCGCAGGATCAACATATATGTATCTGTGTGAATTTTAGGTAACAGATTATATATTATGATTTGATAGGCAATCCTAAGGAGATTTCGCTAGTCATGGCAATCCTAATTATGAATCCAACGACCCGTGGCAATCACAAAACAGAAAATGTCACAACTGGCCATATTTGGTAGGTGATTATAATTGGATTTTAAATTATTAATAGATAAAAATGAGTGATCTTGTGATTGTGAAAATGAAAAGAGTGTGTATAAATTAAACAACTGAGGCGAATCAACAATATAATCAAGCATTAAAAAGTCTATTCCATTTCTACAATGAATTCAATATTATTTACTGTTTTGTGTATAAATATTTTGAAACCAAAAAACAAAAGGGAAAGTAAACTGGTGGTTTGTCAAACAACCTTAGTTGGGAAATGATGGAAAGTCGAGGAATCGCTGTTGGAGTTAAGTGACATTTTGTTGTCACATAACATATGTTTTAGTTTCTATTTAGTTATGTACTTTTGGTTAATGTCTAACTTATGTAATGATGTAAAATTAGACTATATTGAAGCTAGTACAAGTTATTGTCTAGTATGATAGAATGATGGTTGGTAGATAGAGCAACTGTTACAAATATCTTGTAAAATCTATCACAGGTTGGCTATATATAGAGCTGGTTATCACTAGAAAATGTAGTCTAATATTGTTGATGAAAGTTTTCTTCTCCTCTATTTGTTCTCTAAAATGACAGCAAAGTTTTTGCAAAGAAACCGGCAAGTTTAAATCCGGTTTCCATCTCCTCCTTGATATTCTAAATTCGAGCTTTTTTTATAAAGCTTTCGAGCCATTAAATTCCAACAATCGCCATTTAAAGGTGTAACACTTTTAAGTATTTCTCAATGTCGAGAGTGAATCGTGACCCTTATATCTGATTTAGCTCAGTGGACTAGAGTCCTCGTATAAAAAGAGAAAACCTTAGCCATTCACTAACTTTTTAATCTTTCTCCTCACTCTCCGAGTCTTCTTTCTTCTCTCGGCTGCAATAATTCCTTCGTGAAATTCCGTGTTTTCTTTAATTCTCTGTGAATGAATCTCTGCGGTTTCATGGTTATGTTTCTTCTTCTTGAGAAGGAAACAAGGCAACTGAATGACGTGTAGAATGCGGGTGACACTGAACCCAAAACTTCTTGTGTTCCAAAAATTGACGTTAAAATTAGCTTGTGTACTGATGTAAGCATGTTCAGTTTTATGTTTTTTGGTTGAAAACCAATTTTTAAGGGTTAATTTGTAACATAAGTGAAATAAATAAATCACCATATCCAGTTGAAAGATGCTACTACACCAGTAGAATGTTATATAATGTGAATTAAATAGTATTAACGAGATGAAAATATTAAACCTTGTTTATTGTACTATTCTACCATATTCAAATTACGTGCCAAACATTTCTCTAAACTTGTAAAATAGGCAGTAAATTGAAGAGCTCAAGGGCACATCTTACGGTATTTGTATATTTCTTATCTAATAGACGTTCTCTCACCGTATAACATCATGGATAACTATTTATAAATATTTACTATGGTAGAAAATATTAATCAAGAAAAAGAAACTAGATCTAGATCTTATATAATATTTTGTCAAACCGGACCAACCCTAGTCCCTATATATCTAATAGTAGATAACAACCATGTGCTCTCAGTTTATCTATATATATATATATATATATATATATATATATATATATATATATTTTCATGTCTGTCCCAAAAGTAGTGGCCAAGAACCTTTGAGATTTCAGGTGGTGTAAGAAATGTTACTATTAACGGTCAACATCACCTCCATCAAAAACAACATGCTAAGATTTGAATTACTCTCTCAATAAGATTGATTTTTTTTTAGGATCCAATATGGTATTAGAGTTCATTAAATTCAAACAATGAGCAAATCGATCGATTTAAAACTCAAAACAGAAATCTAATTCCAAGTTGAATTGTTTATCTTAACAACGTCAGCATTTTAAGGTGGAAACCAAGTCTCAGGAGTTAACTTGAAAATAACATTTTCTTTAATACATCAGACACGCCCTTAATATGAATTACAACATTCCTTAACAAAAACTGAAATATTATTCATTATTTGGTACATATTTCTGTGAAATTGCAAGTTTATTTCATGACATAATTTCAACAGAATGTGATCAAGTAATTAGCTCCAGTGCATGTGAATGTACTGGTTGCATCATCATATGGATAGCTGTACGATGTTGGGCAAGCTTTTTTGAACACTTGTGAATAATTTGAAGGCTTGCATACCTGTGGATTATTGTATTCTCCACTGCAACAATATTGTGGTTCATTGAAGGCAAGACAGGCACTTTTACAAGCAACCGTCGCGTCATTCCCTCCGGCCACCACCAAATCTTGAGGGCATTCCTTGTTCAAATCCGATAAGCATTTTACTTCACTACAGTTTCCTGATCCCCCCGAAGGGACGATGGAAATTGGCATGTTATATCCATCTACAAGGCTGACGTCGTAAAAATCTTGTGGGCTATCGAGTGTGAACTCGGCCAGTGACACTGGTGGAGCACCTCCAGCACCATTGCATTGTAGAACGTTGCCACAGTCACCGGTGGTGCACTTTCCCTTGCCGGATTGGTCGAATGTGCATCCACTACGAGCCCAAAAGCGGCCCGACCACCCGTTAGGTGCGTCGATGGTAGTGGATTCGGCCGGTCCGAGCTGGAAGCCGCCGTTCTTTAGTAGCGGTTTTCCACTTCCTGATAAAGTCCCTGGCCATATAGTATCTTGACAATTGTTTTGAAATGTGAAAACTGCGGCATTTGTTCCTGAAAAAGATGGACATCATACAAAGTTGATAAGCATAAAATAAATAGAAGATTAATTCTATTTTAACCTAAGAAGGTTGATAAGTTCAATAAAATGAAAAACAAACCTAAGAATGTCCAAAGTAGGACAAAGGAAATTATATGCCATAATAATTCCATGATTAATTCTTAATCAAATATGAAGTAGAATGAACTATTTCAGAGAGATGGGGGATGTATATATATGTGTGGATAATAGGATTACAATTTTTATATTTTATATTTTTTGGCTGCTTTTACTTAGAAGCATGGCTTTTCAATTGTGTGAACTCTATGGTTCGATAAAGCAGTGAAAATGATTGATCTGATAAGTTTCAACCCTGCTACTCGTACAGAAGAGATTGACAGAAGGAGCTCCACTTTTTTTTGGACTTTTTTATTAATGCGGGACCCACGTGCATGTAAGTGGATGTCACCTCTTCTGTACAAGGAGGTTTATTCGATAAGTTTTGTCTTGTAAGTCGTTTTGTGTAAAGGGATTTTTTCCCCCTGGAAACCTTAAAGAATTTTGAGTTGACAGTAAAAACTAGGAATAGTCTGTATTAGAACTTTCACCCAATAATCATTTGCAATTAGATTTGTCAACTAGTAAGAAATAATCACACCCCTTAAAAAATTCTACAATTGCCAGTTAAAAAAGATTAAAGGGCGTTATCTTCTTGTTTCAATTTTGTGTTTTGGGTGTTCATTTTGAGATTGTTAAAAACTGGTTCTTTTTGTCGTTTTGAAAAAATATTTCACAGCCTGTGTTTTTTGAGTTTTGGTAGATTTGTGAAGAAAACAACCAAAACGTAAAAAAGTTGTTTTCTGTTTTCTTCACAAAATTTTCAGCCGTTTTAAAAAACCCATTTTCGAAAATGGGAAAGATAACGCGTTTTCAATGTTTTGAAAAATCGAAAACAGAAAAGAACCCGAAAACAGCAAAAAGAACGCCCCCTAGTTCTTCACTTGATTCATGATTATAGAGTATGTTTAGTTCTAATTAAAATTAAGTTATTTATTTTACCAAACATAAATCTTAATTCACTTTTAGAAAAGTAATTTTTAAGATTAGCCAAACACAAACTCATGTTGAAAAGCAATTCAATTCCGGACATACCTTGTGATTGTTTTTAACAAAACATTGATGTTGGTCTGAAGTAATAATTTCTATGTTGTATGCTATGGGTAAACAATAAAAGAAGGGTAGGATTTGTAAACCTTTTGGTTTGGCAAAAAGGCCTAACTAATAACTTCTTATTAAAAATGACAAAATAAGCCAAATTACTTGCAACATGGCATATTCATTTTCCTTGAATACATAATACTTGCATGAAAATAGTTTGTCTTCATGTGCCATGTCTTTTAATTTGTATTGACTCAATAGCTATCTTTGATCAATTAAAAAAAGTTGTGGACGATAAAGTAGAATAATTTGATAGTTTGATACATGGGCGGGCTGAATTTTGAACAATATCTTTGTCGTAACTAATATCATGTTAAATCAAATCATCAAGAAAAAATTAAGCACCCTTTCTCCCGAAGTTACGGGGCCATTTTGCCGAGTTCCTTAAAGAGAGTTATCTCGCGCCCCTACGTATTCTCTATCTACCCACCTGGACCGTAGGTGCGATGATTAACTTCAAGGACGAGGTCTCTGGTTCAAGTCTAGGATGGTCCAGCTGTGCCAGAAAAAAGAATAGAAGAATGATCTGACTACTTCGTGCTCCACTTGACTCTGAGGGATATAGCTCAGTTGGTAGAGCTCCGCTTTTTAAATACCGTAAATTTCTCCAAGTTATTTTATTCGCATCAAGAAATATTTAGTCGTATTAAAGCAAATACTTTCGAATTTGGAACCTTCCTCGTTCCCCTTTTTTGTCCTCGGATTCTTTCTTAATTGAGTTGATCACTCATCGTACACTATTAAATTAAACAAAGCAATATCTTTGTCAAACAAGAAGAAAATTAGGCAGCAGCACCGCTAAATTTCCCACGGATCACGACTTTGTTCAACCACCCCCACGAAATGATTCTTCCGAGTTCTGAATATCGCACATAAATAAAAAAATAAATAAATAAAAAGACCCACAAAAAGGAGTTTACGCAAGCAATCTTTCATTTCGTTTGATAATTTTTTCAAGATTAAAGAGGGTAGAGTTTAATTTCAAGACAAAAATTACAACATGGGAAAGTGCCCTTATCACGACCTCGTTTCAATAATGGCTTTGTTACAAGTATATCCGGAATGATATCCCGGATGACAAACCCCCTTACAATAGGAGGGTCCATGATTTTTTTATTGGAGCGTGGACCCCCCTCTTGTGAGGGGGTCTGTCATCCGGAATATCATCCTAGATGTACAAAGAGCAAAATTCTTTCAATAATTACGAATCTTTTTCATATTATTTATTTATTCTTCAAACTTGGTGAATTAAATCCATTCTTAACTGTTCCACTTTTTGGTTTCATCTCATGTTCATCACATGAATTGCTAGCTATAAACGCGTTCTCTTAGTTTTGACTTTCACAAACTACCACTTAAAGACATGTGGATAATAAACTGTACAGCAATCCACCTACTGCAATAGGAGACGGAATAATTAAATAAATAAATGAAAAAGGAAAAGGAAAAGGAAAAAACTTGTGTAGACTTTGGAAATAATGTAGAAAACCAATGGAATTCCAATTGAGATATGTGAACTGCTTTAGTTAAAAATCGTTCAATTGGATTTGAAGGTGGGAGTGAAACAACCAATGATGTTTTATTGTGATAATAAATATAGCGCACAATCCAATTCATCATGACTAGAAGAAGCATGATACACATTTCACCAAGAGAAACTTGAATAAAAAATTAATTGCATTCGTCATAATCCACTTGTAGATTTGCTCACGAAAGGATTGCCAAGTAAATACTTTCAACAGATTGTTATAAGGCTCGGGATTAGGGCTGGGCATATATCCCGAACCGAACTGAACCGAACCGGACCCGAACCGAACCGAACCGAACCGAACCGAGCGATTCTTCGTAAATGAAATACCCGAACGGGTATCAGAATCAAGAACCGACGGGTACGGGTCGGTTCTCGGTTCTAGACCCAGAACCGAAGAACCGAATAAGAACCGAATTTTTTAAAATTTTTTAATTTTTATATATGGAATAAATCAAATTATTTAATTTTTTAAAAATAAATTAACAAATATAGAGTTTGCAATGGAGAGACAGGGTTCTATGATGGCATTGAGACATGTAATAAAAAATATATTATATTTTTTCTTATTAAATTTTATTAGTTGAACAATTTTTTGTTTATTTATGTTTGTTAATTGTGACTTTTCAATCTTTCTTGCATAGTTTTTTAGTATCTAGTATGGTAAGTCAAGTAATTGATGGTTAAATCAAATAGTTGTTAAGTAAGTACTACTGTATTAGCAATACTTTAAATATTTTATCTCTACGAGTCTATGACTTTTAATTTATATGGATCACCGATATTTAGTATTACTAATTTACTATCTATTTTTTGTTATTTGTATATATTGATAAATTAATCTTATTGGACAACTTGTTATTTATATCTTATTAAATTGGAATACGTTAATTTGTAAAAGTTAAGATTGAACATGTCAGACTGTAGTATTGTTATAAATGTTAAAAAAATTAATTATACTATGGAACCGAACAGAACCGAACCGAACCGAACTGAACCGAATGGAACCGAACCCGAACGGTTCCAAAATTATATTTGGACCCGACGGTTCCATTTACTAACTACCCGAAAATTTTCGGTTCGGTTCGGTTCTCTTCAGAACCGAACCGAACCGACCCGTGCCCAGGCCTACTCGGGATGTAAAATATTTTTGCACCAATTTGAAGAAGAATAAAGCTTTGAGTACAGGATTTATTTGACAGAAATGCCACAGAAATTCAAAAAATCCTATGTGGCAGGGCCCACTTCTGTTCAACTTAAATAATAAATTAAAACACCTAAAACCTAAACCATTTTCACCCAAATTAGAAAGCACCGGCGGGACTTCACTTCACCAAAGGGGCGGGAATTTGTACGAGGAAATCTCCAGTGAACATCCCGGTGACGACGTACCTAGCCCATTCTAGTGCTTGCGGTTAAATGGTGCTGAGGGACATTGTAGTTGAGTTTTAGGATATTTTTCCATTAATAAATATAGGTGTTTTATTTCTTTCAAGAACTTCCAAATTTTGGACAGCGATGTTTTATCATTTCAGTTCGAGAATGAGGCTTGATGTTTTAACTCTGCAACAGGGATCTAGCTGCTGCATCTGCTGCTTATCAAATTGCTGCCTACACTGCCTCAGATTTACACTCTCACAAGCACAACACTTTGTGTTCACAGTAGTAGTAGATGCGAAGTTTTATAGTAGAGCTAGCTGCTTTTCATATTTGTTCTAAAGAATCACGCTTATACTGATTAATGAGAGTGGAATTCAACATGTAGCATAATCTATCTACCATTAAAATACTTAATTATGCAACAACTCCACAACCTCAACACTTGATTTAAATTCCATGGAAAACTTAACAGTTTATTCAAATGCTATAATCCAAAACAACATAGTAACCTCGCTAAGGAAATCTCAAGAATATGAAAGTAAGAATTGATGTTTTTTGCTTAATTATGTGCACAATGGTTGGAAGATCTTATCGAAGATGTGTTCTTCAGTGGTGGTTTTGCGCCGACCGAAGGACATATCGTTGCTTCGCCTCAGTGAAAATGTTGGGTAATACAAGATTAGGTTGTTCGTCACTGGTTCGTCACTGGAGGTGTTGGGTCACCGTTGTGAAGAGAGTTGCTCCCTTCGCTTTTGGAGATGGAGATGAGGATTTCGACATTGGGGAGAACTATGAGAGAGAGAGAGAGAGTGCGTGTGTGTGTGCACATTTTGGGGATTTAATTTGTTTCATTTATCTTTTGAAGTAGAGAGGTGAAGTGCCACGTAAACCAATTTTAAATCCCTGTAAAAGCCCTGTGAAAGTTCCCTGTACTTATAGCATAATTGTTTGAAGAAAAGTATTGGAATAATTGATCCATACTCTCCATAATACATATCTATGTAGAAGATCAAACGTCTTTTCCTATATTAGCTCCTAGAAAGAAAAGAGACAACACTATACACATTAATTAAAACGCTAAGCTTTCAGGATTCGTATAAGGTTTTTAATACAAATTTGACTGTTATACGATCACTAGTTATAGAAAGCTACATAAAGGCTTTATTATTAGCCATTCAATAAACAAGAAAAATCCACTGATTAATTAACCAGCACCCAATATTATGAAGAAAATTCAGATTTGCAGCTTATTATCATTATGTGCATCCCCTGTGGATTCCAGTAAAGAAGTCACATTTTGATATGCTGACAAGGCAAAAGGCAATGTTATTCAACGGTATCGCATTATATTGGAATATCAAGTATGCACAAAATCAGGTGGGAAAGAAGATAGGGCCAGCATTATCCTTTATGTCACAGTTCTGCATTTCAACATTGGAAAGAAAACTAATAAATTTTTCCCTCAATAATTGTCCTAGTGTAAAATCATTGAACATGAATTCATACCTGTCCTATAAAAAATTTAGGAAGACAAAGAAATCCCATGACTTGATTGAAACCAGAATTCCTGCTATCTGCCCACAAAATACTGGTGAGAATGAACTTTAATTTGCATCGATATTTCATGCAACAATCTCCAAGTGTTATTGGCTTCAAAAGAACATCATGGAAGTTAATAAGTTCTCAAACGTCTCCATTACTGCCCTTTAGATTAATTACAGCAAGCTCTTGTTCGACAAACTCTCCAGCACACATGGGAGGATAGTTGCAGGCAAGGGGCGATTCCTCAAAATGGCCTAGAGGTTTTAACACAGCATCCGATGCTATGTGTGCAAAAAGCTACAAATGACCAAGAGAATAGTCAAATAATAGCAATTATAGTCACCTTGACCATGATAAACAACAATACAAATA
Source organism: Osmanthus fragrans (assembly GCA_019395295.1). Classification (NCBI taxonomy): domain Eukaryota; kingdom Viridiplantae; phylum Streptophyta; class Magnoliopsida; order Lamiales; family Oleaceae; genus Osmanthus; species Osmanthus fragrans. The sequence goes on from CM033356.1 coordinate 8,893,706, forward strand.
ATGAAAAGAATCAAATGATTGTTATCTCATTGGCGCTAAACTCACAGTTGACGACACTCTCCACAGACTGCGGTTTTGCTCCGTAGCTAGCTTGATTGCATCAGTTGTGCGGTTAGTCACAACAACCTCATGCATACCAGCTATGCAATCTCCTGCAGTCAACCACTCTATCTGCATATACATTCATACAAAGTGAATGCTCAAAAGATCATTGATCATCTCCACTGATGAAGACTTCTTTATAGCACAAAAGATGAAAGAAAACTAAAAATTCACAAACTCTTTGCTCAACAGTTATATTGGAAACCAAAGAGGAAAAAAGGTGGGAAGGAATTATTAGGTCAAGCATTATTTCTGTTTATGTACTAATCTAATCACAGGGAAACAAAAAACTTCACTGAACATAAACGATCCAAAAAATGACATCTTTCACTCACATCTGGTACATGGTAAGTATTCTACAGTATTATTGAGGGTATGATTGGAAGCTAAAATAAATTAACCAAATTATCTTCTCATATATGGCCAATTATATAAAGGAATAAACAATAAAACAGCCATATTAAACACGTGATAAATCAATAACCAAAATATCTTTTGTTGTTAGTTGAGGATATGATTGGGGAAAAAATAAATTAACCAAATTATCTTCTCATATATGGCCAATTATATATGATCAATAACGCAATGAACAACAAAGCGGCCAGATTAAATCCATAATAAATCAATTACCAAATTATCTTCTGATATATGGCCATTTACATATGACAATAACGGGATAAACAACCAAACAGTCAGCTTAACCCCACTAGTAAATTATTAGAAATTAAAATCATCTTATCTTAACAATAAGATCGATAGTCAAACTGAGGGAATCCTACCTGCTTTCCTGTTTGAATGAGGAGACATCCCATAGGAACCTTCACTTCCATTTTTTGCCCATTTCTTAGCCAAATATTTAGACCTGGGAATCTACTTCTGCCATGAATAGTAAGGAAGTTGAGGTCATAGTGATATCCAGCAAACACAGTACCTACTTGGCCATGATGTCTTAGGTTACTTCCTGTTGGACCAAGCAGATGAGGTCCCTGGAATTTGAGAAGTGAAGATACTTGTTAAGAGTATGTCAAGCCATAAAGAAAGAATATTGGTATGAAAACAAAACCGAGAAATTCTGGAAAACCAAAAATGAGATCTAAATGCAAAAAGGCCTAAAAAGGTTTTGCCATTGAAGCAACAGTGTGGATGGCTTAAGGCTTGGTATGGATAAATATTGGAGAGGATTGATGTAGTAAAGTATTAGGGAACGGGAAGTGAACTTGATTTCATCTTTGGAAGGATTTATTGATTGACAATTTTTCAAATACAATCACACAACTCTGGTGGATGAATAAATATTCATTGCTCTAGTTTTCTGTAAGTGAGAAGGCACAAAGTTGAAGGCAAGGAAGAAGGGTGACCTTTTACATAAAGAGAGTTCAACTTTTGATTTTTTTACATAAAATTTTCTCCACCTGTTATAATGATCATCCATGTTGCAAGCCCCATTTCCAAATTGTATTAATTAAATTCTGAAGATTGCATAATATGAAAGGAATACACTAGAAACTTAAACCAAGACTCAATTGATAAAAGAAGAGCTGAAAGAACAAAATGGCAAACAACTGGCAGGCATAAATCACACACGTATTGAAGCTCCTCCAGATTGACTATTTGACAATTCATAAGCTACAGTACTCATATTTGATGCATTACATATCTTTTTACCTTTGATCTTTTACTATACATAGTACAATAACAAACTATACCTTGTTCCCAATAAATTCAGGGTCAGATATATAATTCTTTTAGTGTATAGTAAGGAAGAAAATGGTCAAGAAAAGAATTAGAGGCACTTCAATAATACAGAATCAAATTCATACATATTTTCCAATTCCAACTAAAAAACTTGTACAAAGACAAGAAAAGACAAGAGATCACATATTTTCACCCAGGAAAGAAATGCATCTGAAATCTCACATCCTTCTAAGGTAACTCTATTCTGCAGAAAAAATACTTTAGTTGCAGTTTTATCAGACAGCCTATAGGCAAGAATTTTCTGAGATGGTGGGAACAGGACTAGAACTTATTTGTATTTTTATTACAATCAGATAGAAATGTGTCTTACTGGGAAAGAACTGAAGAAAGATGAGGATGGATGATATAACAATATCAGAAAAAATAAAAATAACCTGCTTCATAAGAGAAGTGAATGCATCCTTCTGCAGGCCAAAGCCAATGGCCGCCATTTCAGAAACAGCCTGAACAAGAAACAGTATCAGATGAAAGTAAAAGAATTTGTGTAACCTGCTGCAGAAAATAAGAAACACACAGTGCTGATGATTCACCTCTATCGCAGATATCATCTTATGTCCCCATGAATTCATGGTATCTTTCCACTCAGGAAAACCCTCGGGAATTACAGGCTCGGAATTAAGCTCCTACAAGATGGACATTTTTATTAACAAATAGAAGCCCAACAGTCACAAAATCAGAATGAAAGGAATTCAGTCAACCTTAAAGCGGGTGTTTGATGGTCGTGGACCAACTCTCCACATGTATCGCCATTTAGGATCCGGTCCAGTGGGAGCTGATGGCTGAAACTCCATGGGCATTGCTCTTAGCTTCTCTTGGATTTCTTCATCAACTAAACTACGAGGTACTTCAACTCCTTCAGGTGTCACTCCAACCTGTAAAAGTATGAGAGCAAAATTGCAATTAGATTAAGTACCCTCGACCATCAGACTATCAAACCCCTCCTTCATGGAATATTATTAATTTCTAATCTTTTAACTATGTGTTTCCCTTCTAATTAACTAACTATTTTAGCTCTCCACATTAAAAATGTAAGCTGAATAGAATGAAAAGAAACAGAAGCAGTTGCATGACTAATGATATTTTCTTATTTGCAATGAAAACTCAAGCTAGAGCATGCTGGGATAACCAAGCTGCACCTATATATCAGGACAACATGAAATTTGCAAGTGCTTTTTCTATCACGGTTCATTTCATTACATCAGCCTCTTATTTAATTTTCAGGGAAGTTATCCCCTGAAATGAAATTTCCTACAAGTCTTTGTTAAGTACGATAGCACTATTTACTAGATAAGCATCAAACTGAAAAGCTTACCAACAACTCACTTTTACAAATAGAACAGTAATTAACTAATTGCATTTATTTTTGTATGTATATTTTAGTTAATGAAAGATGAGCTCAGTTGTACTTGTTAAAATGAAAATGTGAGTCACCTTTAGTTTGTATAACCTCTTCTAGAAAAAGGAGTACACCAAAATGACATCACATTATTGGTTCAAAATTTTGCTCATTAAAAGGAAAAACAGGGACTTCAGTATGATTACAAGATTGAATGAGGCAGAACAAAACTGCATGGAGAAGGAAGTTGATGTTCCTAAGACAGATTTAAAAGTATGAAAGTGTAGGATTGCAGCTTCAAAGAGTAGTAACTGTATTGTAACTGTAATAATAATGTCCTGATACTACTTTCTGCAGCAATGACACCTTCTGAATCATGCTTGTCTCATATGGCCTCTTAATGTGAATAACACTTAATACTGGGACAACTCTAGCCCAATTATAGCAATTTAGTCAGCAAGAAAAAGAGATTAAAAACATCACTTGTGAAAATCTCACTATAATGTAGAGTTCAAGTGAGGATATTATTAGTACTAATCCAGTCTGGATTTTCGTTTCCAATTATAGCAGTATGGTACTGATTTATTCTGGCATCAATTTTTGCTTTGTTTAACCATTTGAAGAAGCAAAACTTGACCTTATTTCCAGGTTCTTTTTATTTTATGAAAAGGAAAATCCACCCAATTTTCAATTATCTTTCTCAATTCCAAGATCTCAATTCAAATTCTGCTTATCGAGGCATTCGAACATTAACTAGTTACGTATGTATTAATATGATTAAAAATATAAAGTAACATACATTTAAGATATTTTCTACTCGACATTGGAGGAACAAAACTCTCAAACACACTAAATCGCCACAATATTGGAGTCCAGTAATCTCAACTATCCAGTTGAGCACAATCTTGAACATTAAACACTAAAACCAATCATATGCATAGAAACGACTAAATCAGCACCGAATTGGTGGATTAGAACTATAATATACGATACAATTTACATTTTTATAACTGATTATGCTATAATCCGAATTAGAGACCTCAAATACACACTGCAGAATGCTGCCCAAACTAAAATAAAACTTTAAGAGGGACCTGATAATGGAGGTGAGGGCGTTCTTGTAGTCGTTTGAAATCATCAGGCATTTCAAAGTATTTCTCCATCATATCGATAAACAGATCATTGTCTTGAGCTGTGCATCGCGGATCTTTGACTAGTAATGCTCCCGTCTCCCTTAGGGTGCGACTCACCTCCGAGCACAGACACTTCAGCTGTGGATCCAGCTCTTGTTTACCAGAATCTGAGAATTCCAAGTATGGAGCCAGATCGATAACCGGAATTTCCATTTTCGTTTTTTTTTCCTGGAGAATCGGAGCGTTGGTGAATGAAACGAGGAGAAAAGGCGTGGCGGGACAATGAATAGTTTTGTGTTTCACGTTAGTAGTGATATTCATCCTTGGTCATTCTTTCGAGAGGAAATACCCGTGAATGGCCTGTTGAAATGGTATTATTTTCACAATGACCTTGACCAAATAATAGATAAATAAAAATAAAGAAAAATGCTAAAACTTAAAAAAATCATCAAAAAGCCAAAAATACCCTCATAATTCATAACCAACTGACTTCTCTCTCTAAACCGACCATTTCTCTCTCTAAATCGACCCTCTCTATCTCTCTCTAAACCGACGGTCTCTAGGAAGCGAGAGCAGAAGACGACGAAAGGGCCGACGATGCGAGGATCCAGATCGACGACAATACGGGTATAGGTTAGTTAAATAATAAATGAGAATGGACCTATTTTTATTGGTATAAATTTAAATTTTTGTACATTTAGTTGAATTAATAGTTCATTATGAGGTTAGAAAGATGGAGTAGATAGATTGTGGACAATTTTTGGAATGCAAAAATGAATTTTTGGCACGTTTTAAGCATCTCAGTCGTCGAAAATGACGTTTTCCGGCGACTGAGGAGGACAGCCGAAAACTGGCTGTTTGCAGCCGGTTTGACCGGGTGTTTAATTTTTTTTCAAATTTAATTATTATTATAATTAAATTATAATAACAATAAACAATTTAATTTTTCGACTTTAATTATTATTATAATTAAATTATAAGTGAAAAGCCGGTCAAACCGGCTTTTCACTTATAATTATTATTTTTTTTTAAAATAATAATAAAAAATTTAATTTTTCGAATTTAATTGTTATTCTGTATATTATACCTAAAAGAAATTTAATAAAAATTAATTTTTTATATAATAAAAGAAATAACTTTAAATTTATAATTAGGAAAATGAAATAATATTAATTTTTTAACATAGTATATTCCAAATATAATTAAATAATACTTGTATTTTTTCTTCAATAATTTCCTTTTATTTTAAATTGCATATATAAAATAAAATAAATAATTTTTTTAATTTAATAATTTAATATAAAAAATAAAACGTAACGTAATTAAATAATATTTGTATTCTTTTGTTACTTTAATAAACAAAGAATTCAAATTTATTTTGTTTTATTTGTATATATAAAATTAAATACACAATTATTTAATTTTAAATATTATTTTTTAAAAAAATTTGCACATTCTTATTTGATTTTCATTTGAAATTTTTAACAAATAATATAAAATTCTTGAATTTAATATTATTTGTTAATAAATATTTATGTTATTCAAAGTTAAATAAATAGTAATAAATTTTTTTCATTTAATTTTATATATATATATTGATAATTACCAAAAATCAAACGTAATTAAATAATATTTGAATTCTTTTTTACTTTCATAAATTTGTTTTGTTTTAATTAAATGTAATTGTAAAATTGATAATTACCAAAAACGAAATTCAAAGGGAAAAATTAAATTGATAATTATTTTGTCCATTTTTTTACTTGTAATCCTTTATGTAAATCTGTTTTGCATATAATTGTTAGAATTCGATTCACTTAATTTTTAGAGAATATGTTGTATTCCAGTATCTATTGTTTCATGTGCTAATAATTTAAATTTTTGCAGCATGAAGTATCATTTAGATGCTACATTGAGACAGATGCCAGGTAATGCTACATGGAACGGTAGCCTGAACAGTTACAGAGTAGTCCTGGTTCAGTTGGATGCAGAGCATCAAGATATGCTTTAGCAGTCCTTTTTGTGGCCCCTGTACAAGTTGAGACACTTGTAGTTTTCAGGGCAGATCATCGATGCCCTACTATGTCGATTGCTGAGTCCAGTGGACGACGATGCCCTCCATTTCGATCTCGGAGGCAAAGTCGCCAGTTTTTCTGTGTTCGACTTTGCGATGATCACTGGATTGAAGATTACGGGCGTTGATGCGGGTCATGCCGGTGCGCAGAGGGCCAATAGGCTGCACGACACATACTTTCAGGGACATGGGTCAGTTTATTTGACGTAGTTGGCTGAGGCGATTACCAGGTGTGACGACATGTTGATAGACTGAAGCTCGGCCTGATCTACATCCTGGAGAGCACATTACGATGTCACCACAGGAGGACTGCGATTGACCCCTTCCATTTGGAGATGGTCGATGATCTTGATACTTTTAACACAAATCCGTGGAGGCAGAGATGTTTTAAGGACACGGTGCACGTTTTCACGAGATTGCATTCGAAGCCGAGGGGGACCATGCGGAAGTATGATACATACAGATTGCCCCTGGCTGTGCAGGTATATTTTCACATAATTTAGTCTTAAAATATTGTTCATAATAGATATGAATGTAATAATTGTATTTGTTGCAGATTTGGGCGTACGAGACTGTCCCAGTCATCGGTGACCGGTATGCGACTCGACTGGAGACACGCGTCCCTCGGATGCATCATTGGCAAGCATCTCGAGCTGTCGGATATCCAACTAGCAAACAATTATCTGCCATCCTCGACGACGCTCAGGTGAGATAATACGTTTTTCGATTTATGTTGTTTGTAGCTCAGATATCTGAACACATGATTATTAACTAGTCGAAATGTGGTTATGTCAGGTTGAAATCATAACTGAGTTGATGCCATCGATGGAGGAGGAGGCTCACGGATATGGGCGTGAATTGACCGATCTGCACAATGAAGACGAGCCGACTCCCGATTCCATCCCAGACCCCGAGGAGGTACGTGAATGGAAAATATAATGTTCGTCGCTATGTGTTATCTGACTTTCGTTAAATAAAAATTAATTGTCAATGTTATCACTCGTGTAGGACCGTGATTTGGTTGATCGACGATTGTCTCCGGGAAAGGCATCACCGTTGCCGATGCCGTCACCGTCTCCCCCCCCCCCCGAGGAGATCACCCCCGCCTATGAGATCTCTTTCTCCTCCATCCAGGCACCTCCCCCATGGATCTCCTGCACCCGATGACCTGCATGTCCTTCTGACTGGATTTATGGTGGAGATGAGAGGGGAGATAGGGGTGATGCGAGAGGAGATAGTGGCGCTTCGAGGGGAGATGAGAGAGGAGGTGGGGGCACTACGGGATGATATAGGGGAGATGCGGACCGAGATCTCAGGCGAGATATCGAGCTTACGTCAGGATGTATCAGTGTTACGCACCCATATATCAGACCTTGACGTGGCAGTTGTAGCTCTTCGATGCGATATAGCAGGACTACGAAGAGATGGTGATAGACGGGGTGGTAGACGGGGTGATGGAGAGGGAGATCGAGGTCACTCACCATTATGGTCAGATGATGGATTACAGTCACTATGGACGGCGGTCCGTGGGATGCCGAAGGCGAGGGTGCAGGAGGCGGGGTCAGGGGGTGCCCCAAATGACAGTTGAGGTGGGGAGCATCGAGCTGACGATGGCGTGGGTACAGGAGGCGGGGGTGACCCAGATGACAGTTGAGGTGGGGAGCCACGAGGAGACGATGGCGGGGGTACAGGAGGCGAGGGTGTAGGAGGGGGTGACCCAAATGGCAGTTGAGGTGGGGAGCCACGAGGAGACGACAGAGACGGTGGCGGAGGCCGTGACCCCGACAACGGTAGAGAGCACGACCCCCGAGGTGGTGGAGGCCGCTAGTACACCCGAGGTGGACGCGGGGGAGAAGCGTGGCGCAGCCGACGTGGAGCAGGTGGTCGGCAAGAGGACCAGGTTACCGTCGCAGTATGTCGTTTCTCCATGCACAGTCGAGACAAAGAGGAGGACGTACATTGATGGGACGTACCCCAATCTCTTCAGGGAGGTGGATCCCGCGAAATAGAGACTGTTCGAGCCGGTATGGAGATCGATGAGACCCGGGTATGTACTGTATTAATTTATTAACGTGCATTACGTTTACTCTACTACGCGTCATTTAACATTCGTTTTGTATTGTTTTCAGAGCCAGTCACACGATATCTTCCAGGACGATCCCTGACGCATACAAATGGTTCCACGACATCAGCTGGCCTGGAGCATGGCTCGCTGACGATGTAAGTGAATTAGGCTTATTGTTATTGATATTATATACTCACCGTTGTATATGAATTGAAATAATTTTTTTCAAACGTAACGTATTGATTTTTCTCGGTGCAACACATTGACATGGCCATGGATTTGTTGCGTGATCGTGCTAGACGATTTTCAATATCGTTTGCCCTTCCTAGACAACTCATACTGAACATCGAGTTTTCACGCGCTATTGTCATAGAGTACGATTCACTCCAACGAGTGGGTAACACATACACGATCCCCGATTACATGATGGAGTGGGTACTCGAAGTGTGGCCGAGTGTCGGAGGGAAGCTTTGGGAGGAATGTACACATCTGTACATACCAGTGATCGCGAACCTGCATTGTTTTGCCGTAGAGATCATATTCGCGGACTCCACTATCTATGTGTATGACTCCGATCATTCGTGTCTAACACAAGGCCAGCTCGAACAGGTATTGGAGCCTCTAGCTGTGATCGTTCCTATGATGGCTAGACGAGCGGATGTGATTGTGCGAGATAGACTAGCCATCGTGCGGAACATGACAACAACAAGACAATCTGTATCGTAAGTGTTTATACTTCTGTTATTACCTAGAATATTTTTTTTTTTTGTAACTGCACGATTTCTGATGTAAATTGTCTAACACATTATGATATTAATTGCAGGGACGACTGCCGCATGTTTGCAATAAATACATAGAATTTTTGAGTATAGGACAGAAGGTTGATGGAATCAACCAAGCATGGATTAACATTTGGCGTCGAAAATTAGCTGCCGACTTGTATTTTTTCAATTGTGATCCGTAAATATTCCGACAATTATTTTTGTAATTGTAAATATATGCATATTTATAAATGTATATGAAAGTTTCTTTGGAGATCAATGATTATAAATATAATATATATGAAATTTATAAATACTGACATGAATATAAATATTATTCATTTAACATCAATGACATTACACAGCCAGCTAATTGTCACTCAGAGGAACCTGACTATTACAATTTACACGAGTATGACCGACTTCTCTACATCTGCCGCACCTACGCGGTCAAGAAAATTCTCCAGTGGAGGGTATTCTAGAAGTACGTGGACGTCCAGGGCCACACGGTTCAATTATCGGTGGTGACAAACTATTAAACGAGAGAATACGGTCAGGAACTTCTCAATCAGCTTCGTTTGGTAGGGGAAATATAGTGTCTACATACGCTGCTCTCCAATACTCAGCCGTGTAATAATCAGAGTATAATGTACTCGGTGCAAAACCTTTGTGCATAGCTACTGCGACTGCATGCTCGCATGGAAAACTCTCCAGCTGAAATCGATTACAAGTGCATGTGTTGATTGTCAAGTCCACCATGTATGCCAGATGACGTGAACAATGTACAGAGAAGCGCGACTCATTCAACGGTTCCACAACCAACCTTCTCCCGACCTTCGCAGCCTTGAATAATTTATCCTCTTGAGCCGGGGCTAGCATACTCGTGCAATTATGTGATTCCGCACGTCGGTCGTGAAACCACTACTGCAGCTTAGTACGGATGTTCTCAATCATTGCAATGATTGGCAACTCTTGATCCTTCTTGAACAATGAATTCAGAGACTCCACGTTGTTCGACGTCATCAAGTTGACCGACGTCCAGGAAAATGTGATCGCGCCCAATGTTCCATCCCCATTTTGGTAAGATACTCCCATGCCGGGTACAACTTATTTCCTATCTCGACCATAAACATATTACAGTCCTCGACACTGTAAGCTTCCGTCGCACTCCTAAACAATCCAACTATGCCCTGGCCCCTATACCTAGTCTTTAGATTACCCTGTATATGGTACATGCAGTACCCGTGATGTGCTTCGGGGAAAACTTCAGCAATAGCATTTATCAGAGATTGACCCCGATCAGTTATAAAGGCAAGATCCTCGACATCCCCGATCACTTCCCTAAGTTTCGTAAAAAACCAACACATTGCCATATCATTCTCACTGTCGACTACGCCGAATGCAAGTAGCTAAATCTGGATGTTGGGATCTTGACATGTAGTAATAATCAGCTTGCCTCCGTACTTCGATTTCAGAGTTGTACCGTCGACTAAAATTACGGGTCGCATCGCATTTTTAAATCCTCTGACGCATTAACCAAGAGCTATGAATAAATACTTAAAACAATTCTCACCCTCCGTCGCAATGAAATAAGGGGAACCATGATTAGTTCTCCCCAAATTATGGCAGTACCTAGCCAATTTCGCATAACTTTCCTCGGCCGAGCCCATTAATTGCTCCAACGCGCATTCTTTGGCCTTCCAGGCCTTCTTGTAACTTAGTTTCACTCCGTAGTTTCGTCGGACGTCGTTCACGATGTCTGAAGGTCTATAGATCGTCTGTGGGTCCTCATACTTGTCCATTATTTGTCGACCAATAAACCATGACCGAGCTTGTCTGTGATCGTTTACACGAGTTCCCAATCCGCAAGTATGTTCTCGGGTATACTTGCGAACTACAAATGACTCATTCGTTTCCATCTTAGTCGTTCGCAACCGCCAATGGCAATTATCGTTGACGCAAACAAGTGTCAACAAAGACTTGTTTGATTTCTTTACCTTGAACTCAAAGTTGAATTTCAATGCCAGCTTGTGCACAGCTACCTATAGATCTGTCTTTGTGACAAACTGCTACTCGACGTGCAGATCATCATCGGGAGCCACACGTGAATAATTAGATGACGGTCCACTTGTTCCAGCCTCTGTGTTCCCACTCCACTCACATCTACACCGGGATAAAGCAGCCAAATCCTCATTCGTAAATTCATTTGCATTCATGTTCTCGCTATCTTGAACTACCGACTGAACTCTGTGCGGCACATCGATATCACGATCAGGTAAAACTGTCTCGGGAATATTAACCTCATCCTCGCAAGCTATTTGCACTGTATCCCAAAAACCTGTTGCACCATCTGAGCCGGCATTTATACCTTCTGTGTCATCCTTCCTCACTAATGTCACGCAAATAGGGGTCATTTGCGTTTTGTTCAACTCAAACAGATAATTCACATGAACATCAGATGTAATCTTTATAGGTGGAATAGAAAAAGGCAAATGCTCTCTGAATTGAAATCTTAATACCATATCGTATTGAGATGAATCGACGTTCAGACTTTTCTGAATATCATCAAACAATTTCTCGTCCGATGTACTCTCTGTTATGTGTTGGAACACTATCTTGTATATCATTCGACCATTTCCATACCCATCGATTACTTTCATCCAATTCGAAATCACCAAAGTAACAAATTGGGAGTACAATCCTCATATCTGCATGGCAAAATTTATTTATTCAAAAATTGGGCTCACAGCGTCAATTAAAACAAGAAATAAATTTAACAGCCGGCTGTAAACAGCCGACTATTTGGCTGTTCGGCTGTTCGGCCGATTATTCGGCTGTAAACGACGTTCGGCTATTTTGGTCGTGCGGTTTGACAATCGAAAAATTTAACTGAAGATAAAAAAATTTTCTCCTATTCGTGCTAAAAAAATTATATACAGATGCTACAAAATTTATCTGCTACAATCTATACATCTTAATGTTTTGATTTTTAATATACATTTAACGAAAATAAAATTAAACATATAAATATACTTACTGGTTCGAAGTTATTGGCAGAAAATAATTTTTTCCTTCAGCTATCGATATTTTTGAGATTTTCAGATTGAAGAAGATGAGAGAGTTTTTATCTGTGTAGGATCTAATTCTAAAATTTTTAGTAAGGATTGTTTGGTTTTTATTTGTTAAGTAAAAGGGTAGTATTGTATTTTACAAAAAATCATATTTGTAATTGTTTTATATACTTAGGGGTATTTTTGTCTTTTGATATTTTTTAGGCCAATGTGGAAATATGGTAGAATAAAAAGTCAATTTAAAAATTTGGGCCTTTGACCAGGCCAAACTTAGAAGAACCCCTTCTTTCGAAGACTTCTTTTCATGTTTTTGAAAAGTTCGGTCTCAGTCTTTGCTACATAATTGAAACAGTAGAATAAAGCTCATTATACAGAAGATGTTGACAGAAAAATTTGACATTCACTCACATGTGAGTGAGTCCCGTGTGAATAAAAAAATTCAAAAAAAGAAGTGGGGTCTTTCATTGTGAGTATTCTATTAACCTCTTCTGTCAACCTTTTCTGTACGAATAGCAGGATTGGAAAGAGTAATAATGTACACTATTCACTATCATAATCATTCTACGAGGATGCTTGACAGAGATTAAAATTATATTTTTTAGTAAATTGTGATGAAAGTTTTTGAAATGTGTGGTTAAAAAATTGTAGGACCCATGAAAGATGTGATTGATGTTGATTGTTTGACTTTAATTTAAATTAAAATAATATTTTAATTGATACCAAATAAGTTCTAAGTGTCATACATTATTGATTTAATGTATTAATTCGATAATTCAGAAAAAGATTGAATACATTCTTATTCTCATTATTCTACTCATTTTTAACTACACATTCTTCAATAAAATAATATTTTTCATCACATCAATAACTTTTTTTCATTTTCAACTACATATTCACCATCACATCACCCAGAAAAATGCGTTCTTTCCATTTTATCAAACAGGGGCTTATTATAGTGCAAAATGACACACTTCGGTGATATTCTTCCTTTCTTGACTGTTTTTAGTAGAAAACATTTGCCCTTGTTTGAGCCCTATTTTAGAGAAGAATGAAATTTTAAATAGTATATTAATGGGAAATATGTGGTTAAAAAATAAGAATTTTTTTTTGAATTTGCGTGTAATATTAATTAATGAAAAATGTATGATTGAAATGATATCAAAATATTGTTGAAAAATAAATTTTTTCAAAAGAATGAGGCTCAAACAAGAGCAAAATTTGCAATTCAAATTCTTAATCTTTGCAAAATATAATAAATATATCCTAATTTTTTAACACAATCCTTGATAATATTCTCAAAGTATTTTCAAAAGACTACATTTTTAGGATTTTGCTACAGCTACATCATGGTGTATACCCTTGTGTACATAATATCTAAATGACATTTCATCATTGGCTCGTGGAATTTAGGAAGTATTTATAAATTTAGACTTAAAATTTTTTAAGCACTTTAACAAACTCTCTGGCCCTCCATTATTCTATATTATAGTAAGAGAAATGATAATTTTTGAAGAATGTGTGGTAACAAAAGAAAGAATTTTTTTGAGTTTACGTATAATATTATTTTATTAGAGAATATATGATTGATAAGAAATAAGAGAAAAATGAATTATAATGTAATGGGAAATAATGAGAGCCAAATATGAGCTTAATATTTGATTTGACTACTCTCCTATATTTTGTTTTCATTAGTTCTCTTTCAAATCAATATACTATTTTACTTCATTTAAAATTGAAATACTTTGAATGCAATTAACTATAGAGTGAAATTTTGAAAAACATATTATGTTTAAAGAGTCTCTTGAATATTTTTTCAATCTTTGGGCTAAAAGAGGGAAATTTGCAACATGAGTCTCAAATTTTACTACAATATAAAAGTGGCTTATTTTTTGGCACTGTTTTGGGATAGGTGTCAGCCACACATATAGTCAACATAAACGGTATCGTTTGAAGTGAGTTTTACCTTAATTCATGCCATCAACGTTCGCCTCTATTATTTCTCAATTTTCACATGCAAACTTCACTTCATCCTATCAATCGACCAGAAGTTCTCATTTCTTCTCCGTGCCTTCCTTCTCCAATTTCCCAATTTATTTTTACCTTCTCTTATATCATATACTTTTTTAATCTCCATCTCTAACTAAGATAAAAAATGAAAGCAATGATTTTGGTTCGATTGGCAACGAGGAGGAAGAAGATGAAGACTTTCACCAGTCACAGCTTACGCAAGCATAGGCGGACCACTGGGACCCCCCATTTTTTTGTTTTTTGTGTGAAAAAAAAACCCAGATTATTATTATGTTATATTTGGTAAAAAATTTTGTCGATCATAATCTTATTTAATGTGTGGATACAAATTGTGAGTAAATTGTGTGGATAAAAAATGATATTGACTAGTTCATAAGTTTGAAAATACACTCCCAAACATGTTTATTATAAGTATTAGAATCTACTTTAAAAGTTACTGAATTTTGGAATTTCATCCTAAAATGTCAATTGGGTTAAAATGATCGAAAATGGTTGAATGATAGTTTGATTGCATATATTGAGAAAGATGTTTTTGCCAAGATCGAAAATGATGTAATTCTGAAGCGTTATCAAAGTATGAGAATACGTAGAGAACGATTGTAATAAAATATCTCTTACTTTAATTTTTTTGGTAAGTCTAAGACATTCATATATTGAGTTCTCTTACTGTTTCCATTCTTATATTTGAGTTGCACTGAGTTTATTTTAATTGTACAGGTTCTTTAATCATTATGAATGTTTGTGCTACCCTGAACTCTAAAAAAAAAGTTTCGGGGGCAGCCCCCGTACTTCTCCCTACTTCATCTCAACATCTTTCATTTTAGGACCCCCCAACTCTAACTTTTTGGGTCCGCCTATGTACGCAAGGACCTCCATTGGAGCTCGAGCCCGAGCCTCAGATTGTCGGACACACCACTTGTGCAAGGTAATTTATTTATTTATTTTTTCAGAAAATATGTTATTCTCACCACTTCTCCTTCTAAGAGTTGTTTTTTTTGTTTTTTTTTGGTATTTACGATTTAGTTTCTTCTTCAAATCCAATTTTTTATTCTATTTATGCTGAATCTTTAATTGAATTAGGTTCGTTATCTTCTCATTTTGTTTTGTAAATGGGTTTATGTTGTTTCATTATGCGAACTCGGGGTTTATGGACTGAATGTATAATTTTGTCTCTATGTTGCCGACCGTTTCGATATTCCAAGGCAGGAACAAGACAAAGCTGTCATAAGTATTATTATTTTTCTATCAAATCAGTTTTTATTTGGCTATTTTTGGATGAAAACATGTTAGTAGCCTAATTAGATTGTCACGTAAACTTGATGACAAAGTTTATGTTGTAGTGTTCTCAAATGTTAGAAATTTGATTTTCCTTTTCAATTTGGGGGAAGTGAATTTTTTTTAAGTGAATTAATCTTTTTGAAATGCTTTTTCGTTTGATTATAAATTAATTTTTTTCTCTTTTTTTTCCATTTATTTAATTTTGTTTGGTGTTGGTGGGGGCGTTTTAGAGTGAATGATTATATTGTATATGTGATACTTGTAAAGCTTATATGAATTCATCTGTTTGAATGTGGAAAGCTTAATTTCATTTTTCAATTTCCTTTTTTATTTTATCCTCGAAAGTTCATTTGGTGCAATGTTGGTGAGACTTGTTTCAACGGCAAGGACTAGATTTGGTCTTACAAAAAAAAAATAAAAAATAGACAGTTTTGCGTTTCTGAAGAAGACCAAGAAGCTTCAAAGCAATCGAATAAAACTCGAGTTTCGAAAATATCACCCTCGTGTTAATCGCTCTTCACTGAGGCCAAGATGAAATGAGTCGAACTCCTCTTTTCTCATTGAAGGAAGTATACAAAATCAATTAAATTGATTTTTCGATTGTGTGTTTCCAGGTAGGTCAGTATTACTTGCATTGAACAATTTCTTGGATGAAGTGGGCGAACATGACTATTTAATTAAAATTTGTCTTTATTAATGGTGATAAGCTTAGCTTATTGAAGGTTCCTTGAAATTTGTTTTTAGAACTGATTAGAGTGTTTTCTATAAGCAGGATGATATTGCTCCAATAGATGATAGATATTTTCCTTATTCTCTACGTTTAGTACATCTTTAACAACTCATTTATACTTGAATTTGGAAATGGATAGAAAATTTAGTGTCATAAAGCTTTCGCTCGTATAACCACCTTCTCTTTTGTATTTAAAATTTAAAGAAAGAGACTTGTGTCATTTTACAATTTCTAACAAATTTTAATTTAAAATGAAATGAATAATTGAAATGAATATTTTGTTTTTCTAGATTTTAAGTTATAACTCAAATTGACTAAATAAAAAAATGCTAAAATGCAGAAGATAATTCAATCCAGACTCCGCACTGTGCGGAGCACCATGCCTCTCCATGCAACATGGAGAGGCATTGTGATGTGCCTCTCTGTGTTGGGTGGAGCCCTGCTGGAGAACGATGCAGCTCTCGATTTTTGGAAAAATTTTGAGGTTGATCGTTTTTGGTGAAATTTTAGTCAAATTTGATAGGAAGGTTTCCTCTATTTTCCTTCCATCTTTGGATCACAATTTCTCATTCATCTAATTTCGAGACGTCAAATATACTTTTCAACATATACACGAAAATCAGAATTTCTTTTTTCGAGGGTGTTGCCCCCAAGCCCCCAAGAGGGACGCTGCCCTCGATCCATGCGGGCAGGTAATCTCTATTTTGAAGTGACAAACTATTTGCATAAACAAGATCACGTTTGAATATTTGGTCGAAGTTCACGTCAAGTCACACTACCCAATGTTTGATTTTCGATTTTTAAATAATTTTCCTCAAGTTTTAAACCTTTAAGAGCTGAACTCTCAATTTTAGTCATTATCTTATTTTTTTTTTTCTATTTTTGGAAGAATTTTTTTTTTTTTTTTTTTAGAATTTTCTTAGGTTTTCACTATATAAAACAAGCATGCAACACACGTTTTCCCTAATTATCAAAAAAGTGCAAAGCAAATTTTATTCGCCAAGGACTCATCATTGTCCCCACCTCACAACTCACTAGCCATTCATCACGGTCTTGACTTCAAGGCAATGGCCTTTACGATGACTTTCTGAAATGTGTGTAATTTAAGGATTATTTAAAATAAATGATGATTGGTTGACTTTAGCTAGTATTATCATAGAAAATTCATGATCTTTCCGGAATAAAATTGATGAAATTCCCTGTTTGTGCCCCATTATTTTACATTTTTGGTAGTTAAAATTTTTTGGAATAATGATTGATGGGAGAATGTGTAGTGAAAAAGTAATGAAAAGTTTTAGATTTGTGTGTAATATTATTTTATTTGATGAATGTGTGGTTGTAATGAAGAGAAAAAAAATTTAATGTAATGTAATTTAATGGGGATGAAACGAGAGCTTTAGATATGTTTTAGAATTGATGAAAATAATAATTTCTGGTTTAGAAGAACTATTCCTTAGTAGACCAGCTTGTGCAACTGCATCCATGGCAGAATCCGAAGAGAAAAAGAAACTTTTTACTCAATGTATAACTCCGGGCAGGGATTTCGAAATCAAATGAGAATAAATGAAGGGAAGAGTAGATTAAAAGTGTGTTTGATAGAGATTATTGGAGAAAAAATGTATTTTAAATAGTGATATGATGAGAAATATGTAGTTGAAAAAAAAGAAAAGTTATTGATATGATGAAAAATATTATTTTATTGAAAAATGTGATTAAAAATAAGTTGAAAAATGAAAATATGGCCCAAACGAGCTCTAAAACATGTGCTCAAGGGCATTTTGTTTCAAGAATTGAAATATGCTATCCAAAATTAATTATCTATCAATAATTTATTGACAAATCATTTTGAACCTATTATTAATTACGAGTGACAGTGAAAAAATGTTGAACATATTAATTTAAAGTTGTGTCAATGAATCATTGAATGAACAGTAAATTAAATAACTAATTTTGAACAAATTTTAACTCGTATTTGGAAGAATAATGCTTGTTTAACCAAGTTGGATGACAAAAGTTCATTACAAAGTGAGGTGTCGGCTTCTAAAAGGAGAGTGATGGATGGCTAAGATAAGCCCCCTTTTTTGAAAAATAGTGATTGAAATTGTCTGACACATTTCTGACCCATTTGACTTGCACTGCAATAAAACACTCTACATGGATTATGAATAGGGAAAACCATGTGAACGTAAGGGCGGTAAAATAGTGCGCCATTCTCCTTCTCCGTGAACTAAGCTCTCATCTTCTCCAAGGCAAAAAAATGGCAGACCGGCCATATTGTCCATCTCCGACGAGTTCACAGGAAATGTTTACTGTGATCTGATATCCACAGTAGAGGGACATATGGGGACGAAGTATGAGGTACGTGAAGACGTAGTCTGTGGCGAGCGATAAAAGAAAAAAATATTTCTGGTCTGGTTTAATAGAGAGAAATGTGAAGTGCTATGCAGTTGTCTCTTGTTCGAGTTCCGGGGTATATTATGTCGGCATGCGATCTCCGTTATGATACGTAATGACGTTACTGTAATGCCGGATAGGTATATATTGTGAAGATGGAGAAAAGATGTCAACAGATCACACACGAGTGTCATCGTTAACTATAATAGTTTGATTAGTACTCCAGCACAAATGAGGTATGACGACATGTGTAAGTCATTCGCGGAGGTGGCAAACCTTGCAGCAGACGACGAAGGGAAGTACGATGCGATCAAGGGTTGGATAGACCTTCAGAAGACATAACTCAGTTCGACAAATTACAGTTGTGGCAGTAATCATATTTCGCAGTGTACTTCAAATCAAAAATTAGGAAGCGGGATTATAAGGGATCCAAAAGCATCAAAGACAAAGGGAGCTCCGAAGACAAAACGAAGAAAAGGCCCATTGGAAGCGAGCTCGAAGAAATCGAAGGTATATTCGTATTTGATGCTCATTTATTCATATTTTGTTATACGGTAATTGATATTTGTAGTTATTGCACATGCAGGCACGAGCAAATCAAGTAAACAGAAAGAGTCCGATACTGAGACATGGTAACATCCCAAATGGAGCGCCCGATGTTCTGCCAAGGGAAGCGAGTTTTATTTCGCCAGATCCATAAGGGGTTTTACGTTCTCTACTACTTTGCAAATATTGTAAATGAACAGTATTAAAGTTTTTGTAGGTGTGAAAGTGTTGAGTTGATAGTTATGATGGTTTTATTGCAAAAATATGGATTTTATGTGATTATTTGACTTTTAGTTGCATTTCATTTGGCACAGGATCTTTGTTGGTTTAGTATTCTACTTTGAAACAGATTTATGGTGAATGTTACTGTATGTGTGATTGTGATGATTAAATTAAGACCAATATTTTGCAACTTTTCATAGATAAATTGTGTATCCCAAATGCTGAGAGGGGTTTGATGCTTCATCTGTCACTTTTTTCTTTCTCTGTTTTTGCTTTTCCATGTTTGAAGGGAATGGTATTTAATGTAGTAAGGTATTGTTGGTTCATCAGATGCAAGGTGCCGAATCAAATTCACAGGATCTTATAATAAAACAACATTATAGGATGATCTTCTACCCATACATCATCTACTACACCCAAATGTTGATAGTTTAGTATTACACACAAATAACCAAGGACAGGTTCAAACATAGAGCAAGGAGCTAAAAATTGAAGGCGGTTTAGCTAAAAATTCGTCTTTCCCTTCGGATCTCGTTTAGCAGGTGGTTTAGGGCGGCTGATGGTAACGTTCACATTCATGGCAAACTCCGGAGTTCTTTCCCAGCATCATCTTTCAGCATGCTAAAACCAGTAAATGCCATGGATTAAAACTAAAAATAAACAATAAGGAACTTCGAACATATAGATAACACTGAATCTATTGTACATTGAAGCATAATCCAGACAGTTGTTACATTGCACAACTTACAAATAATAGAGGCCAAATCGCAAGGAATTAATTTCACAGAACACAAAACCCAATTTCATTTCTAATTCATTCAAACCAGTAAATGCTATGGATTAAAACTAATTTCTCACTAATCGAGTCACACTGTAATAAACTGCAGCTGAAACCAAAACAAATAAACTGGAACCAATTCGGGTTGATTTTAGCAATGAAACGCAAGTCAAAACTCGTTCCAGTCCCACATTTCTGAAACCCAAACTGCAGCTGAACCAAAACAAATAAATCGGAACCAAACAAGTCGATACTTTTAGCAATGAAACGCAAGTCAAAACTCGTTCCAGTCCCAAATTACAGTTGTAAACGCAAGTCAATATTAGGCTCAAAATCGAACATAAGCGAACAAACAATGGATGTGGTACCGTGCAATTCACACTTCAAATCAACTACAACTGAAACCCAAACAATTCCAATTCCAAATTTCTGAAAAAACGCAACTCAAAACTCATTCCCAAACTAAAACCCAATTTCCATTTCAGAATATTGCGCTATAGTTACTCTGAATCTAACTAAAAATCGAACATAAGAGAACAAACAAAAATCAATAAATCATACCTCTACAGTTTCTCTGGATCTAACTTCAGGCGGTTCAGCTGATTTAAGTCGACCAACGGTATGGCTGATTTAAGGCGACGAACGGTAATTTACATTGCACGACTTACAAATAATAGAGGCCAAATCGTAGGGAATTAATTTCACAGAACACAAAACCCAATTTCATTTCTAATTCATTCAAACCAGTAAATGCTATGGATTAAAACTAATTTCTCACTAATCGAGTCACACTGTAATAAACTGTAGCTGAAACCAAAACAAATAAACTGGAACCAATTCGGGCTGATTTTAGCAATGAAATGCAAGTCAAAACTCGTTCCAGTCCCACATTTCTGAAACCCAAACTGCAGCTGAACCAAAACAAATAAACCAGAACCAAACAAGTCGATACTTTTAGCAATGAAACGCAAGTCAAAACTCGTTCCAGTCCCAAATTACAGTTGTAAACGCAAGTCAATATTAGGCTCAAAATCGAACATAAGCGAACAAACAATAGATGTGGTGCCGTGCAATTCACACTTCAAATCAACTACAACCGAAACCCAAACAATTCCAATTCCAAATTTCTGAAAAAATGCAACTCAAAACTCATTCCCAAACTAAAACCCAGTTTCCATTTCAGAATATTGCGCTATAGTTACTCTGAATCTAACTAAAAATCGAACATAAGAGAACAAACAAAAATCAATAAATCATACCTCTACAGTTTCTCTGGATCTAACTTCAGGCGGTTCAGCTGATTTAAGTCGACCAACAGTACGACTGATTTAAGGCGACGAACGGTAATTTCTGCGTGGAAAAATGGTGAGGCCGCCGTGTGAGGAGACTCCTGACGCTGACGCCTACCAGATGTTAGTGCTTCCCGAGTGGTTTCGATTTCGGGTAAGGGCTGTAGTGGTTTCGATTTCGGAGAGGAAGAGAGACAGAGAGAGAGAGAGAACGGGGAATGGGGGAGAGAGAGAGAAAACAAAGTGATATGGGAGAGAGAGACTAACAATTTTAAAATCTGATGTTTTAATTTTTTTTTTGCCATGTCAATGCCACGTCGGCGCCACGTCATTTTGTAACCCATCTTTGTCAACCGACTTGGGTAGTATAGCGCGATTGTTTCAATTATTAAGTAACAATAAATAGGAGATATCCGGTGCACTTGGATAGACCTAAAACTATGGCATTACATCAAAATAATTTGTAGAACACATTACAACTAGAAACAAAACCCATGATTCAATGTCACAACCACCAACGGAAAATGGAGTTAGGCTAAAAACAAAAAAGTACTACACTTTTCTTTCTTTTTTGACCATTCTCCAAAAAATACTATTCTAAATTATAAATTAAAATAATTGAAACCAAACAAGGACTAAATAATTGATTTTTTTTTTTTTTATTATATAAATGTAAATACTTAACTTAACCCTATTAATTTTAAAAAATGTATTATGAAATAGAGATTGATGAAAAATATATAATTAAAAAAAAATTGATTTACATCTAGACCCTGTTTGATTCTCATTCTCATTCTTCTACTCATTTTTAACCACACATTCTTCAATAAAATAATATTTTTTATCATATCAATAATTTTTTAACCACATATTCACCATCATTACATAAAAAAAATGCATTTTCTTCAAAATAATATGCATCAAACGAACTCCTAATATTATTTTAATAAAACATATGTAATTAAAAATAAATACTATAGAAATAAATGTAAAATAAAAGATGACAAATAGAAGCTTAATAAAAAATAAAATAGAAATCAGGAGTATAATTAACATTTTATGCAAAACCTTTACAATTTTCATTTCCTACTCCAATTTAATCTTTTAAAGAATTATGTTGATAATTTATAAATTAATATCTTCTTAAAAGTTTTATCACTATTTAATTTCAAACCTTGTATATACATAAATACACATTTATAGCATGTTTGATTCCCATTTTGAAAAAGAAAATGCATTTTAAATAATTGATTGGTGGAAAATGTATGATTAAAAATTAAAGAAAAATTTTGAGTTTGTATGTAATATTATTTTATTGAAAAATGTGTGGTTAAAAAGAAGAAAGAGAAAAATGAAATTTTATAAAAATGGAAAACAAACAAGGGCTTAATTAAATGTTTCAAATATTGAATTAGTATTTGTTAGATAAAAAAGGCAGAGATATTGGATATATAATTTTCAATTCATAGATAATTAAGAAAAGCACTGAAAGGAAATTCACAATACTAATAAACCAGTGGTTTAAACTAACGACCCTACATGTCCCCAATTTAAGCCCTTTCACCCCTAATCCTCCTAGCAAGCTGGATGTCCTTTGGCATGATTGTAACCCTCTTAGCATGAATAGCACAGAGATTGGTATCCTCAAAAAGTCCAACAAGGTAGGCCTCCGCCGCCTCCTGCAACGCTGCCACGGCGGAGCTCTGGAACCTCAGATCAGTCTTGAAGTCCTGTGCGATTTCACGGACCAGCCTCTGGAAAGGTAGCTTACGGATAAGAAGCTCAGTGGACTTCTGGTACTTACGGATCTCACGAAGTGCGACGGTTCCAGGGCGGAACCTATGAGGCTTCTTCACTCCACCGGTGGCCGGGGCGGACTTCCTGGCGGCCTTGGTGGCAAGTTGCTTCCTTGGAGCCTTGCCTCCGGTGGACTTGCGAGCAGTTTGCTTAGTACGAGCCATTTGTTTGAACCAAAAATTGATTTTCACTAGAAAATTTGGAGCTATAGAATGCTGCTAATTGAGGTGATGACTTTGTTAAGCAATGGGGGATTTTTATATACTAAGATGGAAGAGCGGGAGGAGAAAATTTCAGGGGGGATTTGAATTTGCGGGATTTGGAGGGCGGTTGATTAATGAAATGAGCGGCTGAGATTAGAGGAAAGAGAGGAGTTCAGATTGTGATCCCGTTATGGGTCAATAAGCCAATGGTCATTTGCCACGTCACTATCCGGATTTTGAGGTTGTTTGAGCGCGTTTTGCATTTCTAATTGTGCGATTATTTTCATTTTTCCCGCTTTGGCGAGATCCGCCTCCAATTTCAAGTTTGAGAACTATTTTTAGTTTATTTTTGATCTAAGAAAGTTTCTGTAAAAATTTTTATTTTAGCTATGTTAATAAATCTGTAAGATTAATTTTTTCAACCGTGCTACTTTGTTGCAGGCGCCCTCCAATAGGGGGCCGTCATGTGTTTATTATGGCACCCATTCGATACACCATTGTGTACCATAAGAATATTTCTAATTTTTTTATATGTCAAACAAGTTCTATACAATTGTAAACGAATTAGTCTCAACTATGGCGGCTCAAACTTAATGAGGGCCTAAAAATTCTAGGATTGCTTTTTGATAAAATTACCTGAAATTATGTTTTTCAGTTCAATAATCAAGTATTAACTTTAAGTATATTGACTAATCTAAGTGTATGTTTGGGAAGTGGTTAAATTAAAATTTAAGTGATTATAAGTTATGAATCTATGAAATGTATAAATAAAAAGTAATTTTGACCATAAATGATTAAATTGTAATCACCTTCCAAACATCCTATATAGTATTAGTCGATGATATAGTTGTGATTGGAAAAAATAGCTCAAATGCAAAATTTGAATGATACATTGACGATGTATTTGAGAATGAGAGCGTGGGAGATATGCGATTTTTCTTATTGTTAATGCTCAACACGATCATGGATTTGTATGCTTTTCAACAATTTGTATACTTAAAAAGGGATTTTCTTATACAATGTGTCGTTGAGTACACAAGCCTCAACGAATGTGCAATCATCTGCGCCATTATTGACTGGGTGGAATCCTTCAAGGGGCTGTCTCGCTCTTGAGTCCGTCGAGATGCCACGTGGCGGACCCTTTATCAAAAACTGTTAATAGGTTTTTACATGATAATTCTTGATTTTACGTTCCACTTGATTTTTCATTTTTAAATGTTCTCACTTTTGATATTAATGAATGAAGTTAGTTTTCTCGTTGAAAAAAAAAGAAAAAAAAAAGTTCAGAATTTATCTCCCCTTGTGCCTTGGGAGATAAGGTACATATTTTTTTTTTAATTAATAGATCAGATAGTGATTAATGTTAAAATCCCTGTCCGAGTATAGCTAAGAACATAAAATCTTCACCCGAATAGATATGAATATAACTAAAAACATTATATTTAAAGTTAATAATCCAATTGACTATCATTTGTGTATATTTGAGTCTGTATAACACTGAATCTAGGGATGTCAATTTGGTTAGTCGACTCTGATTAGCCCTCTGTGCCTCATTTTCGAAAATTGGCCCAAGTCCTAGTCGGACGACGAGCCACACAGACTGGCCCATGCCAACCACACCAACACGGGCCATTTTGGTCCGTGCCTTGGTAATAAAGCAGCTACCTGCTTGTAAAGGCAACAACATAGCTACCTTTGACCCAAAAAAATAAAAAAAATTAGAATTTTAGAAAAAATAAAAAACGAGTCAGCTTGGCTTGCTCAAGCAATAAAGAGCTCGAACCACCAACTTTGGCTTGCGAGTTTGGTCGGTTCGTTTATATCTCTAATTGAATCTCTTTCAGTCACACATCAAATTTTATCAAAAAATGTCACATATGCAACATTCATGTAAGACTTAGGCCAACTCTGACCATTTCACACGTTTCACTTTCTATTTTTATTTATGGACCCAAGGGAAAGAAAGAAGCAACTTCATAAAATTTGACACATGACGATTTAAGGAACATTTCGATTGTTGAGACTAATTGTGCAACTAGAATAAAAAGTAGATGATGAATATACATTGTTTTAAAGGTTGGTGACCATTTTTCTACTTAGACAATAGGTTGAGGACCAATGGTGAAATTCTTGCCACTGCAGTATGCTATGATGAACCATGAACCCATTTGTATACCCACCAAAAACTTGTCCACAAAGTAGAAACTCAAAATTAACATCTGATAATCATAAAAATATAGTCCATGGACAAAGAATTTATCGATAAACGGAAGATTAAGAAAAGAATAAAGCACAAGAAAGGCATCTTTAGAGTATTACAAGCTTCTTGAAAGTTCAAAAACACTTTTGCTTTTGTCTCAGTTCCATGCTTGACTACTAATTAATTCTCTCCATTTTCTTGCGCTTTTTCACGTTGGCATTGCTCCACTAGGAAGAATAGAATGTCCTTTTTAAAGTAAAACATGCTTATACACAACAGTTCCTCAGATTCAGCAAACAAATTCTCCCACCATCTGTTTAAAACTCAAGTCAGAATATACCATAAACACACAAAACTTTTTCAAGGCACATTTGGTACTCAGTTATGGACAGGACTAAACTATACATTTGAGTAGAAGGCAACAAATAAGCTTGGTTCTGAATGCTGAATGCATAAATAATGAAAGAGACCAAAAACGTACAATGTCACGACGTACGCCTATCTATCTGGTTTATCCTTTATGATGCTTGCTTGAGAAAGGAAGAAGGTAAAAGAGAAGCTGTAATTGCAGAAGAAGCATTTGGAATTTTTTTTTCTGTTGTACTGTACTGCCCAAAGCACAAAGCCATGATTCTGCTTTTCACCTGTCACATGGATTGATAACTCTCTTTTACCACTTTACTGCAAATTTTATACCTTCCCTCCAATTGTGTATCCATAATTTCTCCAGCAGCATTCATATAGAGCTTCTTCAGCAAACCATTCTTTTCTTTTGCCGTCAAGCTGATACCATATTCTTCAGAGAGAGAGAGCTCATTATTCCTTTCTTCAGTTTATTGCCTTTGCCACTGCTTTGCTTCGGAAAGAGTTAAAAGATTTCTTGAAAGGAGCCACTACCTAAAGGAGCAAGACGAGAAGAAAAGGAGCATGAAGCTAGTAGTAGAAGTAATAGATGCTCATGATCTTATGCCCAAAGATGGTGAAGGATCAGCTAGTCCATTTGTAGAAGTTGATTTCTTAAACCAGATTAGCCGAACTGAAACTATCCCAAAGAATCTCAACCCCATTTGGAACCAGAAACTTGTCTTTAATTTCGACAAAACCAAAAACTACCGCCACCATTTTATTGAAGTCTCTGTTTACAACGAGAGGAGACCGATTCCAGGCAGAAACTTTCTTGGAAGGGTCATAATTCCTTGCTCAAATATTGTTAGGAAAGGAGAGGAAGCTTATCAAAGTTTCCAGCTACAAAACAAATCCTTTTTTTCGTTTGTCAAAGGTGAAATTGGCCTAAAAATCTATATCTCACCAGAATCCAAGCCAAAATCTGTGCCACCTGTTCTACAGTCATCACCAGCACATACTAGTCCTCCTAAAGTTGCCATTTCTGAAAATACACACCATACTGATACACCTTTTGCTCTTTCTCCTGCTCAAGCATCTATTGTAAAAACCGTCAAAGCTAAACAAGTAAACGATAATTGTGCAGTTTCCTCACCTGAATCTCAAAGTGACAAAACTAAAACTAAACCAGGTAACAATTCTGAAGTTCAGAATCCCAAGGTTGTCATTGAAAACCTTGACGAAATTAAAGCAGAAACTATTCATCACGTTAAAAAACATCAAGTTATGCAGCAACCGCGTCTCTCACTTAGGAGGAGACCAGAAGGTGTCCAATCAACAATGCAGCGTCCAGTTAATCCACAACCTTATCCAAGTCCTGAAGAAGACTATGAGGTGAAAGATGCAAGTCCCCAGCTAGGTGAGCAATGGACAAATGGTGGAGGTTATGGTGGAAGAGGCTTGATAAGTGGTGAAAGAACGACAAGCACATACGACCTTGTTGAGCAAATGTTTTATCTTTATGTTCGAGTAGTTAAGGCCAAAGATCTTCCACCTAGCCCTGTCACTGGCAGCTGTGATCCTTATGTTGAAGTGAAACTCGGTAACTATAAAGGAAGAACAAAAAATTTAGAAAGGAAGACGAATCCTGAATGGAACCAAGTATACGCATTTTCCAAGGAGCGTATCCAATCATCAGTATTAGAAGTTTTCGTGAAGGACAAAGAGATGGTGGGAAGAGATGATTACTTCGGGAGGGTGGTTTTTGACCTGAATGAGGTGCCAACAAGGGTTCCACCTGATAGCCCCTTGGCTCCTCAATGGTACAGACTGGAGGATCGACGTGGGGAACGGAAGGTGAGGGGAGAAGTCATGCTTGCAGTTTGGATAGGAACTCAAGCTGACGAAGCATTTACAGATTCTTGGCATGCTGATGCTGCTTCTGTCCATGGAGAGGGAGTTTTTAACATCAGGTCCAAGGTTTATGTCTCACCAAAACTTTGGTATCTAAGAGTAAACGTGATTGAAGCTCAGGATGTAATTCCTAATGACAGAAGCCGTTTCCCAGAAGTATTTGTGAAAGTCCAGGTGGGAAATCAAGTGCTCAGAACTGGTATATGCCCAACTCGAACTGCAAACCCAATGTGGAATGAAGATTTAGTTTTTGTAGCTGCCGAGCCATTTGAGGAGCAGCTTGTCCTAACCATTGAGGATCAGGTTCACCCTTCAAAAGATGATGTGTTAGGAACAATAGCTCTACCTATTTTTACTTTTGAAAAGCGACTAGACCATCGGCCTGTGCATTCTCGCTGGTTCAACCTTGAAAAGTACGGATTCGGTGTCCTGGAAGCTGATAGGAGGCACGAGCTCAAATTTTCAAGCAGAATACACTTGCGGGTTTGTCTTGAAGGTGGATATCATGTACTGGATGAATCAACAATGTACATAAGCGATCAACGCCCAACAGCAAAGCAGCTTTGGAAGCCACCAGTTGGAATACTGGAAGTTGGAATATTAGGTGCACAAGGGCTTCTCCCTATGAAGATGAAGGATGGTAGAGGAACTACAGATGCTTACTGTGTGGCCAAATATGGCCAGAAATGGGTTAGAACACGAACTATTCTCGACAATTTTAGTCCCAAATGGAATGAACAGTACACTTGGGAGGTCTATGATCCATGTACAGTCATAACATTGGGGGTCTTCGACAATTGCCACCTAGGAAGTGACAAGCCTGGAGCTGGTGGATCACGAGATTCACGGATTGGGAAGGTACGCATAAGACTATCGACCCTGGAAGCTCACCACATCTATACAAATTCATATCCTCTTCTTGTATTGCACCCGTCAGGGGTTAAAAAAATGGGTGAGCTCCAACTTGCAATTAGATTTACTAGCTTGTCCCTGGCTAACATGATATATGTTTACGGGCACCCCTTATTGCCCAAGATGCATTATTTACATCCTTTCACTGTAAATCAAGTAGATAACTTGAGATACCAGGCTATGAATATTGTTGCTCTGAGGCTTGGTCGAGCAGAACCTCCATTGAGAAAAGAGGTGGTGGAGTACATGTTGGATGTTGATTCCCATATGTGGAGTATGAGAAGAGCAAGGCTAACTTCTTCCGAATCATGTCACTTCTCTCCGGCATGATATCTTTGAATCGATGGTTTACCGATGTTTGTCACTGGAAGAACCCGATCACATCAGTTTTAGTCCATATTCTATTTCTGATATTGATCTGGTACCCCGAGTTGATACTTCCAACGGTCTGTCTCTACATGTTCCTCATAGGACTATGGAACTACAGGTATCGACCGAGGCACCCATCTCATATGGACACAAAGCTTTCCTGGGCAGAAGCAGTGCACCCTGATGAGCTTGATGAAGAATTTGACACATTTCCCACCTCTAGGCCACACGATACTGTTCGAATGAGGTACGATAGGCTAAGAAGTGTAGCAGGAAGAATTCAGACAGTAGTGGGAGACATAGCCACACAAGGGGAGAGATTTCAGTGTCTGCTTAGCTGGAGAGACCCTAGAGCAACAAGCCTATTCATTCTATTCTGTCTTTGTGCATCGGTGGTTCTTTATGCAGCTCCATTTCGAGTCATGGCTTTAGCTTCCGGATTGTATATGCTGCGGCATCCCAGGTTTAGAAGCAAGTTACCATCTGTTCCCAGCAATTTCTTCAAGAGATTGCCAGCTCGAACTGATAGTATGCTCTGATACAACATATCAAAGTCTAGTTTGATAATGTCTTACCTTTTCGGTTGATTAGCTATTTCCCATATTAAGCATATATACATGTACTAGTAAAAGTTTGTTCCAATAAATGAAATCGTGTACTTTCTTGGTTTCTAGTTTAAGGTCTGTCATTGTATTTACTCTACTTTGTAACTTTGGGGTATATAATATTGAACTACACTTCAAGAAAAACAGAGAGCATTTTAACTTCCAAAGAAACAAAGATATAAATATAAACAAACAGACAGAAGTGAAAACTAGGATATGTGAAAAATAAGAACAAAAATGCTAAATAAATTTCGAAGGACATGCTTACAGCAGTTCATAAGACATCACATGAAAGACTGTCAATCATAGTAACTAGCAGGTACAATGGGAAAATCATTAGCCCAAGTAAAGATGAAGCATTGAGAAACAACATGGTTCAGCATTCAGAATTTTATGTGGTTCAGCAGAAACAATCATTCATCCATGTGAGCTCAGGTTAGTGCTATCTGCAATGTTTATGGTGATTACTCAAACTCTATCTGAGAACATAAAGAATTAAACCCCCAATTCTTGCAATTACATTGATGGCAATATGCCAAGACACAGATTGCCAAAAAACTCAAGAAATTTTCAAAATTTTGGCAGAATTTTGGACATGTAAAGTGCTTATAATTCAAACCCGAATTTCATCTGAAAACAGCGATCTTCAATTAGTGAGCTTCAATTAGGCACAACATGAGCATTTCATCAGACCTCTACTGACAATTTTGACACAATCAACATATCAAAGCAACTGACATTGCAATAGACTTGGTATGGGTGAAATATGTTGAGAAATCACATGTTCTACAAACATCAGCAATGCATGATAGTTTGACTTATATTACCCACGTAACTAACATATTTCATAGGGAAAATAGCAGAATGCAAATAAGTAATAGAATTTAAGACAGAAAATTTGGGAGAGTTTGAAAGAGAAAAAAGTTTAAGAACAAAGAACAAAATGGGATATAGAGGGCCTGCTCATTATTTTTAAATTTTGATTAAAAAAAAAAAAAAAAAAAAACAGTTATGAGTTATTGTCTTATTGTTGACAATATGAGTTATCGAGAAACAATTTCTGAATTTTGGAGATTAAAGTTCAATTTTAAGAAAACCTCCAAAGGCTGTTTTGAGTCTTCTCTCATCTTGTGTTCAACTTGAGCAAGATTAAAATTTTCTTGATATCTTAAAAGGAATTAATCCTACCATTCGAGGCTATTATACGCTCAAGATTAAGGACATGTTTAGATTATCAGAAAGAGAAACTGTACTATGTGTTGTCTCTTTACATTGATCTCTATTTGTATTCTAAGTGCATTTTTATCTGATTGGGATTGATTTCAACAATGTAGACGGAGTCACAATCTCTAGCATATTTACTTCAAAATTTCGAGCAGAATGTGGCAATGTAGGATTTAATTTGTCGCCGCACAAAGAAAGGGACACTCTCATATAGCTCAAGTACATATTAAACTGCCCAAGTCAAGAATAGATTTAAAAATCGATGTATGAGAAATGGCTCGTTTGCACTTGTAGATGGCAACTGAGATGGCTCAGCAAGAATTTGCATATATAGCAGTCTAGAACTATATTATAGCCGTAATAAGAATCAGGGCCGTCTCCTTCAATTCAAATCCTCTCAACAATTGGGATTCCGAAGTTGGTCACAAAAATAATTTCAGTAAGAATCGCCAGTATTTTTCAAAATAACCATTTTGCGAGTAGAGGCTCAAGAAGATGTCGAACTCAATCTAAAACATGGTGCAAATGTGTTAACAAGAAGAAATGAACAAAATAATTCCAAAAGTCTTGCACATATTGCAGATAACTATCTTCAAAACACAAAAGGAAAAAAACAACTGATTTTATGTCTGCCTAACCACAAAGGAAGAGTTTTTCACAACAGGCTATCAGTTCTTGCAGGCAATCTCCTCAAGAAACTTATAGGATAGCAGGGAAGCTCGTCGCGAAACCTAGGATGCCTCATTGCGTAAAACCCGATGATGATAACCACAGCTTTGGGAGGTGTTACATACAGTACGATAGAAGCAATCAAACAGAAGATAAGAAACAGAGCCGTAGCTCTTGGATCCCTCCAGCTTAGTAAATTATAAAACCTCTCTCCCTGAGTAGCCAAGTCCCCTGCAACAGTTTGAACCCTCGAAGCAACAACTCTTAGCCTGTCGTATCTCATTTTTACAACATCATTGTTCTTTTGAGAAGTTGGGAAAGTATCGAACTCTTCATCTAGTTCATCGTTGTGTGCTGTATCGGCTTGAGATAACCTAATGTCCATGTGAGGAGGATGTCTAGACCTCCCTCGGTAATTCCATGTTCCAATCAAGAAAATGTATAGAAATATAGTGCTTAAAATCATCCATGGAAAACAGACCAATGTCAGGAACAAGATGTGAACAAGGATTGTAATGAAAGGGTTCTTCCAAGTGCAAACCTTATCAAACCATTTGCAAAATGCTATGAAGCTAGATAGGATCCCAGCAATTCTATAATGATTGGCTTTGCTTCTTCTTATGCTCCACATGTTCGAGCCCACATCGAGCATATACTCCACTACCTCTTTCCTCAATGGCGGCTCTGCACGGCTCATCCTCATGGAGACAATTTGAGTAGCCTGATACCTCAAACTATCAATCTGGTGACAAGTGAGAGGGTGAAGGTAATGAAGGTTTGGCAACATTGGCTGCGAGTACATTTGTAGCAAGTCAAACAACGAACAACAAGAAAACCTCACAGCCAATTGAATTTCACCCATCTTCTTCATGCCACAAGGCGACAACACTATAAGAGGGTACAAATGAGTGTAAACACGATCAGTCTCGAGTGTAGACAGCCGAATCCTTACCTTTCCAATTCTTGAATCATGTACTCCTCCATTTTGTCCTTGTAAATGGCAATTGTCAAACACACCAATTGTTATAACAGTACATGGATCAAAAACCTCCCACGTGTACTGCTCATTCCACGTTGGATTGAAACTATTGAGAATTGTTCTTGTCCTAATCCATTTTGGGCCATACTTGGCCACACAATAAGCATCTGTCATTCCTTGGCCATCCTTAGTCTTCATTGACGACAGATTTTTGGCATTTAAAATTCCCAATTCGAGCATCCCAATGGGAGGCTTCCATAGTTGCTTAGCCGTTGGCCTAAGATCACTACTGTAGTGTGTTAACTCGTCAAGAACGTGGTACCCGCCATCCAAAGTGATTCTCAAGTGAACCCTGCTATTTAACTTGGTCACATTACTCTTCCCATCCCCCGAAACTGTATGCTTGTCTAGATTATACCACCTACCAATAGGAGGCCTGAAATTCAACCTCTTCTCTACACCCTGTAAAGGAATCATGCACTTGCCTAAAGATTCATCCTTATTAGGTCCAATTTTAGCCTCCACGCTCACAACCAACTGTTCCTCGAATGGCTCTGCAACGGCAAACATTAAATCCTCATTCCATAATGGACAAACATTCCGGCTTTGAGAAATTTTAGTCCTCAATATCATATTCCCAATACATGCCTTCACAAAAATCTCTGGCTGCTGCTTATTCTTGTCACAAAGTTGCAATTCTTGAGCCTCGATCACGTTAACTCTAAGATACCATAGTCTAGGTGACAAATACACCTTGGACTTGATACTCGTGACACCATCGCCACTAATGGCCGAGGCATCCAATTGCCAAGCCTCTGGGAATGCCTCGTCCGCTTGTGTCCCCAACCAAACAGCTAGCATCAATTCTCCGGTTACCCTTTCGCGTTTTGCATTCTCCAGCCTATACCATTGCGGGGCCAAAGGACTATCGGGTGGAACCCTTTTCGGAACATCAGTGATATCAACTACAAGCATTCCAACCAAATCATCACCACTTCTATCTTTATCCTTCACCGATATCTCAATAAGAGGAACCTGAATTCGACCTGTCAAGATCGAAAAAACTTGATTCCACTCTGGATTAGACACGTTAGTAAAATGCTTAGTAACAGACTTAAACCCTCCAAGTTTTACTTCGACAAAAGGGCTCGGGCTGCCATTCCCATCCTTTGCAGGCACCTCCTTGGCCTTCACCACTCTCACATACAGATAGTCCATTTTCTCCACCAGGTCGAAGGCTGTCCCGGCACGGTCATTGCCGGAGACCCTTCCACCACCGAGGGCCGGCGAGGTCTCCCGCAAGTTGAAATCCTCTTCAGGGTTTGGATTTCTGCTAGCATTCGGGTTCTGATTTTGGCTCCTGTTTTGATGCTGATTAGTGTTTTGGTTTGACATTTTGCCAAAACCCGCAGTATCGTGTGTAGAAAAAATTGAAGTGTCCAACGATCAAGAAAACTCTTGAAATATGTTTGATTTTCAAAATCAAAACAAATAAAAAAAATTCAAGAGCGCCTAAAAAACGGGAACTGATATAAAGACTTAAAAACAGAGCCGTTACAGAATCAAGAGAATATAAATAGACACGGGTTTGAATTTTTCCTAAAATTTTGATAACGGGAACATAATGCCAGCGGATTAACGGGTCTGCATTGATTTTTCGGAGAAACCCACGTTTGAAAAAAAAAAAAAAAAAAAAAAGTAAATACTCAATGAAAAGGGATCGCCCTACTACTTGTGTAACCGCTTCTTGATTTTAATGATTGAACACAAAATGGGCAAAGAAAATATCAGATAAGAACCCAAAACACTAAAATGAATACATAATACATATAGAAGATTGTATATGCATGTGTATGGATATTAATATACACGGAACACTGCAGTTAGTGGGACTTAGCAGCTTACGCAGGTAGTGCCTGTGAGTACATGCAGACACTACACTACACATTTTCTGAGAGTGGAGTGGGTGGGTATGAAAAAGGAAAAAGAAATTGAAAAAAAAAAATAGAGGGGGAGAGAGAGGAAGAAGGGAAGAAATCACTGATTTGATTTACATTAATTACCTTAAAATTGAAATAATCTGTTACATATCTGCTAATTACTATATCAATGCATTATATTAAAGTTTTCAAACGATATGTTTTAAATTGATTGTTTAGAATACAATGTGTTTTAAGGGAGGGGTGTATTCAATTGAGACTTTTAATGATTTTTTGGAATTTAAAAAAGTTTAGGTGTATTCAATGTAGACTTTTAGAGACTCTCGTATTCAATTGAAAAGTTTCTAAAAGTCGCGGTGTATTCAATTAAAACTTTCTAAAAGTCTATAAGTTTTGGGATATTCAAATTTTAATGACTTCTGGAAACTTTTATAA
This sequence comes from Osmanthus fragrans, assembly GCA_019395295.1. Lineage (NCBI taxonomy): Eukaryota > Viridiplantae > Streptophyta > Magnoliopsida > Lamiales > Oleaceae > Osmanthus > Osmanthus fragrans. The sequence continues at coordinate 8,928,854 of CM033356.1, forward strand.
AAGTCTTTGGAGTACTAACTTTTAAACAGAAAGTACTCATATAAAATCTCAAAATTTGTTTCTCATTAATCATGAGATTTTGGGAGACTTTTACAAAAATAAATAAAATAAATAAATAAATAAATTATTTTCAATATTTCTTTCATTTTTCCTTCTACGAATATTAGATGCATGATTAAAATTTATTTTTTCTATTGATTATCTCTCTCTTATCGTTTATTTTCATTTTCTATGAAAAAATTAAATTGAATTCTTGTAACTTTTTTTCATTTTTTTTTTTGTGAAAAAATATCTATTTTTTTATTAAATTATAAATTTTTATATGATAAATTTATAATTAAATGTAAATATATTGATTTTTTTAAAGTATATTATATTATTGAATATTAAATTTATTTTTTATTATATATATGTATACTTTTGATTATTATTTATTTAATTAAGATCTTAAATTTTTTTTAATTATGTGAGAAGGAGAAGTAAAAGGAAAATTGTGGGAACTACAATCTCATATGTGATAATTTCACATTAGGCACTGGATCCACATGAATTCTATTTCAAATGAAAGTTTTTAAATTTTTTTTTGAATTCTGCAAAAGTCTACAGAAATTTTAAAATGAAAGTTTACAGAAGTCTACAAAAGACTTCCACTAATTCTATGCAAATTTATGAAAAATCCACGAAATCCACAAAAGTCATCACTTAAAAAAAATCCACCAAAGTCTTAAAAAGTTTCAATTGAATGCACCCCCCCTTAAATTGTTCATCGTTTATCACAATAATGATGATTTTTCTTTATGTACTGAGAAAGTGTTTGGTGAGGATTAAAATAAGATTTTTATTAGATTGTAATAGAAATTTTTGAAATGTGTGGTTAAAAAATTGTGAGACTCAAGAAAGATATTGTTGATATTGATTTTTTTTTTTTTTTTTTTTACTACAATTGCTGTAGAACTTTTATCACCTAGGGGTGGGGGTGGATATTACAAAATCATTAATCGTTTTTCATTCACTCATTTGGAGCAGGAAAATTTCCATCTTTAACTCATCGACGTAAAAAAGGAACTGCCACCAAACCTTGAGGGCCCTGATGCTTTCCCCTTAGCATCTGCTTCCTATTTCAGAAAAAAAATCATATTGTAATTGTACAAACATACAAATGAAAATAGATCTACCAATTCAGGCAGAAATCTCAAATATCAAATGTACATTAAAATCCTATAAACACACAAGCAACTTGCTAAAAGCCATAAAGCCCCACTCTAGTATCATCGAGTTACTTTGCTAAACAATGTCATATATGAGCTCTACGTTATTCCTCCATCCTCAATGAACATTGTCAAAGAGTTCATGCATAACATGTCATTGGCCATAAATGCAAGCTCTGCCATGGTCCAAATCGGATTTCTGTTATCTTAGCATCAAAATTTGTAGATGATAGACTTTCTTCCATTTCTTTTAGATCCCCGAAATTATGGAAGATGAAATAAAAAATTAAGTATACAACATATATAGATTTCAAACTTAGTTTTTTTTGCTATAGTATTCTTGAGATGAGTTGAGATGTATTACAGTTTCTATAAAAGATTCAATAGCTGAAAAGTCTTTCCAAGTCCCATTTCATCAGCAAGCAGGACACTCACTCCACGCTGCAATATAAATCTGGAAAAGCCCAAATTATCAATCCTCAAATTGCAATAGCAGTTCATGATAATCCAAAAGTCTAGGTCACCAGATTATCCAATTATGCATCAAATGAAAGCATCAACACATTTTAAGACAATGTGCTTACGTACCTAACACCTTCACATTGAAAAGGTAGAAGCTTTGATTCAATGAAAGTGGGAATCAAATCATACCGATCTGGTGAGGAGATTGAAATAAATACACTTAAACATGACAAATGGCCCACTAACAAAATACAAAGTGGATTTGATGACTGGAAGGCAAGATAAAATGTCCACACTAATTGATATTGTAAAGAACTTATTTTATTGGTTACAACCAATCCATTATATTAGCATAGAAGAATTACATATAATTACACAAGAGGATCTGAATCTTTAAAACATAGTTGTCCTATCCTACATGTAATTAAACTAAATATGGTACAACAAAATGCTTCCAATTCATAAAAAAATGATTCATAGTTTTGTGAAAGCTATCAATTTTATCGTGATCTTAAGAAATTTGTCTTCAATCTTCCATATGTTGCAAGTATAATTCATCAACATGTTCTGAAAGTTTTTATATCTTACTGCATATGTAATTCGCTCACAAATTAACATCACAAAAAAAAAAAAAAATAATAATAATAATAATTCAAGAAAGAAAGAAATTCAGAATTCAGAAACAGTATTCATTTAAACTTTTTAGTGCACAACTTTTGACATTTTTGATGACTATATTTCCAAGAAATTATATGTCAAATTTATTACACTACTCTACTCATAGTTGTTTGATCGAAAAAAATTAGACAACCAAGAATCTGTATAGACATAAGCATATATTCATTATTTGTCCTTTTCTGAAGTGTGCAAAAGGATTCTTCAACAAATGCATTATCACATACCATAAGCGAATGCTATAAAACTTTGATTACGAATTCAATGAAATTCTTCAATACAAAAAAACACAAGTATAAAATATCATAAAAGATTTTTCTATATGTGAATAAAAATGACAAAGCTAAAATGTACTTTGTGATGATTATTGGCAAATATAAATTAAAAGATAATGTCATGTATTTACCATTACTAAAATTTCATCGTAAACAACATTTTTAGTACATTTCACACACGCAATTGGACACATTTCTATTTGCAATTCTTTTTTTTTTTTCTTATTCTGTTTTTGGGTATATACGTGTCTTATGTTCATTCAATTTTGTTTGTAACCTAAGATGATTCTGATCAAGCGTAAATTATAATTTAAATGAAAACAATATCACGCATTTCATAGGATAGGACACACAATTTACTAACCACTTATTATTCACGAATTCCATAGGAGTCAAAGCTTATAAGCACTACCAAATAAGCGCAAACATACAACTTATTAATATAGTAAGAAAAAAGAGTTCCTGACAAAAAAAAAAAAAAATTACATTTAAACACTAACCTGCAACAAATGCTTTGAGAATGCAGCAACTTGCTTTATATTAACATCATTTTTCATTGCCCTCAACATGAGCCCTATGAACAATTCCTCCTACAAATAATATACATTGCAAAACAAAAAATGTTCAGCCATATTCAAATTGGAGTCATAGAGGAAAAAAGAAAAGAAAAGAGAAAGATAAAAAGGAGAACAGAATATCTATGAAGCAACACTCCTTCAAGCAAAATCAAGCAAAAAGATATTCGAATGCATGTAACTACCACAAATAAGCAGACTCATTTAGGTTATTAAATGAAGTATAAACCTAGTATTAGTAACCATCTATAAACACTTTCCAATCATGCTCATAATCTAGTTTCCTTTTCATCGTACATTAAAGTGAAAAGTGGTGATAAGAAGCTTTATACACGGGCAATGAAAGAATGCATTGAATTTGATGATTACTTTTTATAGGGGAAAATGGAGATTATGTAAGGTGGTTTTAACTTTCCTACTTTTTTTTTTTTGAACACTATAAATAGGATCTTTGTCTTTGAAATTCAAAGGACTGGTTATAATAAAATCTTATTCATCTGCCCATATTTTGTCTCAATTACTTGTTTTCCACTATGTCCCAAAGTCCAATCCATCCTGTGTAGAAAATCCTCAAACATAATGTCACTCCACTAAACTTTTAGCCGACCAAAAAACCTCTATTTCACTACCTTCCTTTCACTCTCCACCACCCCTGTTGTGTTGTTCATTGCAGTAGGCGAGAGGCAGAGTTCGAATCTCCAGTGTTCCATCCAGAAGACACCTCAAGTCCACTGCCAGTACTCCTCCTTGCCCTCTGAATCCCAACACGTAAATCCCCATTTTCTGCCCTATAGAACACAATCGAATCACCAGTAAGGAGCTTCTTTTGATTCACAAAATTATTCCACCATATTGTCAAAAGATGTCGACGGGGTGTCCCTCTATATATATGCCTAAATTTCCAAATCTTGCCTAAATTTCCAAATCTTACCGTGAACATCCTTAGCAAAAATTGTTTGAACTGGGGGCTCATCCGAATAATACAACCTTGGAAATATAGTCTTAGCACAATACCTAGGAACAGAGAATCCCCCGCCGTTGTTTGCATCAGACTGTGTCAGTGTCTTGGCAAATGAATTGGATTTTTCCTTTTCACCACTCTTATCAAAACCTAGAAATCCACACTCATCATTGACGTCACCTTCATTGCCTCTCAATGAGATTAATCTAATTTTTGAGTAAACCTCGTCTATCTCTGCATCAGCTAAGTATTTAATAGACGAAACTATATATAGAATAAATGGTGAAATTTTTGATAACCCCCATAAATCTACATTTTTATGGGCATGTTCAGAATGTCCCTAAGAAAATAATAGATTTTGGAATTCACAGGAGTCAGGAGGTAACTAAACCATCCCACCAGCATAGGCATGCCATAAATGGAGATCCAAGGATTTTTCCACTTGAAACTTAAAACAGAGTAACATGGTAAACTAAAAACAAAGGTATATTTGTTTAGTATTTTGAATTTAAAAATAGCAAGAAACTAAAAGGCCTATCACAAATTCCACCCAAAGCCAAATATTTTCACTCTTCAATCAACCTAATGCAACTTCCTCAAAATAAATAAATAAATCAAATCAAATTAATAAACAAATCGGTAAGGAAAATGATAGGCATGGTTAAATAGTACAAAAAATTGGTAGGAGGAGTACATGTACATAAGAGTTCAAAAGACTTGTAATGAGAGACCTGGGTGTGGACCACAAATGTATCACATCTATCTTCTCTCCCTTTTGTTTCACTGTTTGGACTCTACTTTGGATCACTGATGAGATTGAGAAAATAGGCCAGAATCGTCTGTGTGAGCAAACATAATTTGTTGGGAAAGCTAGGTTAAAGTCAGGTTGTTGGTTTGGGTTTATAGGTTATGGGCTCTTGTGGGTTTCTATTTTGGAACAACGATTTCAACTTCTTGCAGTGGTTCGAATTCACGACAGGTAAGACCACAAGCCGACGGGTGTAGAAACTTAGGAAAATTTGAGAAACCCTAGAGACGAATATAGAGAGAGGAAGAAGGTAGGAGAGAGATTCTAGAAACCAAAAGAAGACTCCCCACCCAAAAAACCAATGACTTAGCCGACTACAAGCCAACCACAAATTTGGCTTCTTAGCCGACCCAAAATGACTTGTGAACAGTAACTCAGAAACTGACTCTTTTATATTTAGTTAGATCAGAGATTAGATTAGATTATGTTAATGTGCATTGAAACCAAGGGATCAATATTTTGTCAAGCTTTTATAATTTTTATTTTATATTTTGATTATTTAAAAATATGAAAGACAAGTCTTTTAACATCCTCCTAGCAATTTTTTTTAGACAAAAACCAGCACAAGACATACAATTTAATAGAATGTTGTTATAAGAATTTGACAAAAAAAAGTTGAGGATATAAGTGCGAAAATGAGCAGACGTAAAGGACACCAACAAACTTACCCCCAAGTTCAAAATTACCCTTAAACCAAAATTATATAAGAAAAGAATAATAAAGAATTTCTCTTGATGCAGTGAAATTGTAAATTCACTGTTTTATACCTGCAACCTGAAAACAAATAGTCCATAACTAGAAGATAGTTCAACATTTTTCTGGGAATTGTCTTCCAGAAAAGTTATTTTCCAACACATTATTCTTACAACCTCATTTGAATCACAAGATTTACTTCCCAGATAGAAGGGCATCAATTTTGTGCTCAAGATGTGCTTCGTGATCTTCCAGACGACCCTTTATTGCACCATCTTCCCAGCGGACTAATGTTGGAACTCCTTTGAGCTTAAATCTCGAGTCAATTCTCCACGGGTGCTGGGGATTCCTCCATGTAGGTCTATCTCCGACATAAGCCTTCAGCAGTGCCACGTCGTCTGGTGATGATTCTAACTTCTTGTATATGACGGGCTCAGCTCTCACACAATCTGAATAAAGAAAACCAAACAGACATCTTTTTTGTCATAACGTAGGCGTAACAGCATCTTGAAGCAGAAAAAAAAAAAAAAAAAAAAGGTGGGCACAGTTACAATAATCCTGAAGCTTCGACTCAGTTTAGTAATTTGAAAGAAAGAGAGAGGGTACAAAGAACTAACAGATCGAGCAAAAAAATCATGAAATCATTGAGGTCACTTGCTAGCTATATTACGAGAATCATTTGAGCTTCAGAGACATCCAATGTCAAAAAAGACTCATTCGAGTACCAACACATTTTACTTTTATGAGGCGAAAGACAAGCCTCATCAACCAAAGCAATAAAAATAATTTCAAAAAATTATAAATGTTTAGAAACATGCTATAAAACATAACTTAAAATCTAAATTAAAAATAAAAATAAATTAAATCAATAGATAATAAATTGACAAATAAATAATCACATAATTAACTGGCCCAATACTACAATTAGGAAAAGCCTAAAAGCTTGTCATAACTTCTAATAAGATCTTCAAGTAAATGAAAAGCATATTTTATTTTCTTATCATTCTCTTCATAACTATGGGTTTTTATCTCAAATTTTCCCCATCCTCCCCTTCCCCTTCCTCTTCACCTTCCATATAAATGTAGAAAGAAGCAACAAAAAGCACAGGACAAATTTATAAAAACCGTGAAGTTACGCATCGTAGGTCTCACCATGGATCTTTTGCTGCTGAACATGATTATCTTGCTTGTTAATTTTGTAGTATAGATGTTTCAGTATTGTGCCAACAACAATACACAGTACAAATAATGAATGACCATCTAAACATCAAAACTAGGACTCCTTATGGGACTCAATCAATGAAAAAGCAAATTGGAAAGAAGATACAAAATTGATAAGTTGATTTCAATTCAACGTTTATGAGAGATGTTAGAATGGGGCACTATTACTCTTTTCCAGCCATCTTCTCAAGGAAAAGGTGAGAAGCGAATTAAGAATGGAATAGCCCCTTATTTCTGCCCAACGTTTGTAGGCACATTCTTAATAGCCCTTTCTTTCTGCCCGATGTTTGTAGGCACGCATGTTAATTAACGTGTATGAGGTAACCAATGAGATGGAAGAGATAAGAAGAAAGAATTGCGGTATAAACCATTTAAAAATACACTAAAAGGAAAAGTGCATTGTAAAAATGGGCATAAGCCAAGGAGTTTTGACATCTTCAGATATAATGTTAACTGGAAAACCAAAAAGTAAAAGTTCTGTAGAAGAAAATTCACTTATGAAATAAAAGAGAAGCAACAAGAAAACGGAAATTTAATTGTAGAATGTCATAAAAAAATTGTACCAATAAAAGGACAATTTAAATAACTGAAACATTTTGTTCACGACACCTTACCTATTCGATTTCAACATCGATATCTGGCATTTAAAAATGAAAAGATAAAACCTTGAAGCCAAAATAAAAATTCATACTGTTACGAAAATGACTTTTCAGAAAGACAAAGAATTCCAACAATATTAACCATGTGAAATCATCCTTTCTTTCAACAAAAATAAAATAAAAAACAAGAAACTTCTCTCTCTCTCTCTATCCAGCCATATAGAAGAAACAGAACATAGGGTTTTGCCCCTCTGAATCTGCATTTACTCTACATCATATGAAGAGGTCAAATAATCATAATGTGAAAGTGTAGGTCAAGCCTACCTGGTTGTGAAAAGTTGGAAAGAATGCCTTTTCAATTTAAAGCCCACCGGGCATGTGCATTTCTTTAATGGGGGATGAAAAAACACAACCACATAATGAAGCATATACCATGCTTAAATAAGAATCATATGCCTAGCACCTTGCATAATCCCCATAAGGAAAAATGGGAATGCCTCACTCAGGCATTTCATGAGGTGTGCTGCAGAAACACCATTAACTACCGAATTGTATGTTCTAATCAGTCCTATAATTGAATGAGAGAAAATACTTGAAATCTTCGACTCAATGACAAAAGTCAAAAGAACCCATTATTTATCCAAAAATATCTAAGAAGATTCATTTTCTTTTTGTCAAAACGAAGTTTGATCATTCATGTACCCATGGATGTTGTCATTGACCAGGCTACCTTAACATGCATATACTTCATTTCTTTGCTACGTCCATCAGGGATAGCATATATATAGTTCAAAGCAAAGTAAATTTAGGGTAACGTAGACACATCGGAACCAAAAACCAGGAAACAAAACAAAAACCAAGAGATATTAGTAGTGAAGATTTGAGATTACATGAGAACACTATTGTTATCATTTTGACTAAATCCTTTGTTTCTAGTTTGAAAGAGAAGGACAAACAGATGCAATCTAATGCATATTAAAAAATTCACCCAATACTAAGGTCAGAGTAAGGAAAAGGATGAACCTGAACATTAAACCACATTTTTAGTTATTACAGAGAAAAAACTACATATGAACTATGTTATCATACTAGTTTGCATACATGATATCCGCACCCCCGACACAAATTGACATTCTTAATTTCAATTATCAAGATTTTTTTTTTTGTATAATCATCATTTCATGGCCATGTTAGGTTAGAAAATTTAATTATATATACTAGAATCCCTAATATAGGACCTGGGCTTTTTTTTTTTTTTTTTTTTTTCTCAATTAAAACCCTATCCAGTAACCCTTCCTGCAATCAATTCCAGAATTATAACATGATAATCTTAGTGAGCGTCAAATAAACTGTCACAAAACCGTATACACATATGTCAAAATCTATCATATATATGGGCTGAATGTTACCAGGGCACCAACTAAGATTGGTGGATGGATCTTTGTCAGCCAAGAAGACGATGAAATTGGCTTTGTATTTTGGCGATTCAGTTGTAAATTTCTCAAAAACCCCATCAAATGTTGATATTGCTTCCAACGTATTCATCGGCATCTTTTTATCTCCTTCTCTTCTTACAACTTTCAGTAGAGAATCGAATGCTGTCCCTGTGACTTCTGGGATACAGATAGAAGAAGATATATAGAAGATCTCTAGGCCCAGCAAGCACAGTATAAAGGGAAGTCCATAAAGAATAGATTTGGTCATCGAAATAAATAAACAAGGCTCTATTTAGGGTTCAAAACATTAATTTCAAGAATGAACGGACATTTCCCCGTTGATCTATGCTATTGTGTAATAAATAAATGGTCTGTTTTCAAATTTCATCTCCAATAAATTTTGTCTATAATTCAAACATTATTTCTAATGTATATTTAATAGAAGGGAGAAAAAAATAATAAATATGAGAGAAGATAAGAAAGACGACAGAGTAACAGAGAAATACTAAATTCGAGCATCTATAGTACTAATATAGATTGCATTAAAAAGTTTTCACGTGATCTATAACAAACAATATGCCACAAAAGTTCATCCCTTATGCAACAAGGCTAGAGCTATGTTTAGCTGACATGGCCAAGGAAAAAAAAAACAATCGTACTACTTGTACATAATGGTGTACCGAATGGATGTCATAATAAATACATGACGGCCCCCTATTGGGGAGAACGTCTTCAGCTACAAGCCCCCCCCCCCCAATAGAGGATTGTCATGTGTTTATTATGGCACCCATTCGATACATCATTATATACTACAAAAATATTTCAAAAACAAAATGTAGACATTATCAAAAAAAATTGTCCAATGTAGAGACTGCTAAAGGGTTGAGTCACTATAATTTTTATTTATTTTTATTCCCCTTCTTTCTCTGTCTCGCTTCTTCTTTTTTTTCCCTCACTTTTATTAAATATGAAACTTGAATTATAATCGAAACTCGTTGGACATAAAATATGAACTAAGCCCCCTATCTGTTATATATTATTGTCAAATAAATAGAAAATATTTCTATTTAGATGCTACCAGATTGAAATTCATACAATGCATTGAAGATGATTTTATGGAAATGTACTCCATCTAAAAGAGCCTCTAATTCTAGCCAATCTTCTTGACAATGTTTACATTCTCTTGCTTCGTCAGTCTTAGACATTGCATTGGAGAAAAACTTTGTAGACATTGTCTATTTTAATTTATATGACAAATTTTGTTCGCACATTTCACATTAGCGTTGAAGAATTGTACTAGTTATTACATTGTATCATGTGTATGTGCAATTGATCGGATTAAATATTTTTTTCATCACCATTGAGTTTTCAAATTTAAAGTTAAATTTCAATAAATTTCACGTGATCCAATAAACTGAGATCACTAAGGGTGTGTTTGATAGGGTGGAAATGAAAAATTTGTGCAATTTCATCCAATTTGTAGTGCTTGATTGCCAAACAATTCCATGAAATTAATTTCCACCCAAATTCTAGGTACAACCTAGTGAAGTACTATTTTTCACCTTTATTTTTCCATGATTTTAGTGGGAAAGTGATTTTCCATCTTTAAAAAAAAAAAAAAAAATTTTTTTTGGCAATACAAACATATTCTAAATCCAATGGTAAAAAAAGTTATTCATTTAATTGAAATTTTGCATGAAAAACGAAGCCAAACGAAGACAAAAAATTTATCTCAAAAAGTAATAATTTGCATGAAAAATAAAGTCAAACGGATTAGGTGAAAAATTATACCAATCAAACACAATTAATTACAATTCCCAGTAAAACACATTCTAGGCAATTCAATTCCCTATAATTCGTTTTATTTCCACCCAAATTTCACCTTTGCAATCAAACGGATCCTAAGTGAAGATCAAATTCACCATTGCTTCACAAACTAATATTCGTCGCAACAAGAATATAAATTGTAAAACATGCTTGATAAAAACAAGAGTGAAATAACTTAACAAAAGAATACACAGAGTTCATTTTTTTCTCTGCATAACCTTTACGTGCAAATTTCAACGGGAAAATTAACATGAATTTGTGTCGACACTTGCATACGCCACTGCTCGCTGGTCAATGAAAAGCATTCTCTCATTATTTTTCAAACAAAATTTATTTGGATTATGCTAGTTATACAATCGGAATTGACAACCACGATTGAAAATCGCTTACATGGAAAGGGATCCACGATGAATAAAAAATCGTGGACCTCCTCCCATGTGAGATGATAATCAATCGGGGTTGTCAATCTCGATTGTACAACTTGCAAAATCCAATTTATTTACGGAGAAGTTACCTTCCAAGAGGATTCATGACTATATCAAAAGGTAATGTACACATCATCCTTGCAATTACTTTGAGAGATTTTGTTGTGGACACTAATATTTTCCAAGCCGAATATCTTGGCGACTTTAAGCCCTTCTCTTTTACGTTGCGTACTTCTAATTTTCTAATTAGGTTAGTCTGGAATCTAATTGAATTTAATTAAGAGTGTTTTGTACTTGTGTAATGTCTCTTTGTTACACTTTGTTTAATAAATTCTACCACGGTGATTTGATTGAAGTATAAATCCATCTTGCCATGTTTCATCATCTGAATATTGATGCAAAGTCAGTGAAATCAGCATACCCCAGCGGGAAACAGATGGGGAATTTTTAATATTGACTAGAAGGATCCGTTTGATTGTCAAAAGTAGAAAGATAAACAAATTTCATATAAGTTGGAAAATAAAAATCCACGTAAATCATAGGAAATCATTTTCCATGAAATTTGTTAAAAACAAGCTTAAAGTGATTGTACATTGAAATTCGAACTTCATTTTCACTTTCGTATCAAACATTCAAAGTAAAATTCAAATTCCTCAAATATGATATTTTTCATGGAATTCAATGCTATCAAACAGACTCTAAATGAACAAAGAACGTGCGTGCACATCACTTTTTCCCTTGAGTTTTGCTATGTGTACATCACTTTTGTCAGCCTTCTCATATGAGAGATGAGGTCTGCAATTAAAATCTCACCCCCTTGTGAAAGGACTGTCAAAAAAGAGTATACAAAAGTGGCGTATACGCAATTTTTTTTTCCTTGCCCATCAAACACTACGTTTTCCTCACCTATAAGACAAAACCAGAGAAAGAAAATGAAAAGTCAGTGAAATCAGGGGGTACTTTTAAGTTTAGCCCAGTCAAACTTTAAAAGATGGCCAAAAGATAAAAAGACAATATTACCCTTAATGAAATGAATTGAATATTGCAGAATATATCCTATCTTTTATAATCGATTTACAACCTAGTTTTTATCTTTTATCTTGAATTTCAAAATATAAATTCATTCTTTGATCTAATAAATTAGAATAATCTATAACATATTATTCATATTTTTCTTTAAGTCTATTATATTCTTCTGATGATGTATTAATATTTTCTAATTGAGAAGTAATATTATTTATTATCTAACAGTTTTTCTAATAAATTATCTAATCTTTCAATAGTATATCCAGGCATCAAACAACAAATATAATAAATAATTTTAGCGATTTTAGACTTCTAATAACAGTAATTAAAACATCATAAATAGCAGAAAATAATTATTAATGCAATAATATAACATAAATAAGAAAGATCTTACAGTATTAGAGCAGAAGGTAAAAGCAGATTAATATCAACGAGATTTCCCTCGAGCTTGCACCTATATGTTTGTATACTCAGATATAAGTGATCGGTATTATTTGAATTTAAGAAAGTGGGTTATGGTCCAACACGACTTCCGCACACTCACTGATTTTCTCTCTGACTCTTTTGCATACCTCACAATGGATCTCACGGAATCACAGTTTTCATTTCAACTCCTTGTTAAAACATCACCACGAATGGTAACATGGTTCAAATGGCTTTCTCTAACAACGCCAAAAATGGCAACACATCAACGAGAAAATGCACAAACCATCAAGGCTTTCACCGTTGGAGTATAAGTAAGATAAGAGTTTTCGAGAAAATAATAAGGATGAAAAAGAAATGTTTTGAAACAACTTTGATTTCATAAACACATCACACTAATATCTCTTACATAAGAGTACACATACATATTTCGGCTACACTCTTAGTACTTTCTCTAAGGAAATTAGAACTCCATAGAGATTACCTTATTACACTCCTTATTGAAGAAAGACTGAAAATATTACAAGATATGGAAAATTAGGTAGAGAGATATCTTTTGCTTAAGATTTGGATGCCTTCTTCTGAGAATTCGTCTTCAATTTATAGACTTCAAAAAGCTTCTACAGTTATCCTTTATTATTATTGCTTTAATTGTGTAGGGTCTTGAGAATAAAGTTCTTTTGTCTGGATCCTTTGAGAATCTTACTATGGCATAAAGTTCTTTTGTCATAATATGAAAATTATTGGGGTAAACCCACAATTTTTCTTTACTAGAATCTTTCTGATAAAGTAGTGATAAAGGGGTCCCTTCTACTTTTCCATATGTGACTCAAACCACTCATCCGGAAATTCATCTGGATCTAGAGAAATTGGTGAGATGTCACCTTCAGTGCAACAACATTCGCACTTATGTTTTGGATAACGTCAAAATTGTTTACACAGCTCCTCTCTTGTCTTCTATGTTCCACTAACTAGTCCTTCAAAGATATGATCATTCAATATGTCAAGATAGTGCCAATCTTCTTGTTTAGTGGGTGCCACAGCTTTACTGTAGATCATGTGATCTTGTGACTCGTACACCCATATGTTTTGTGTTTCTTCAATAATTTTTTGGATATGCTCAAACTGCTCCTTGTATCCCTTGGCTCTACGAAAAGTTATCATCTTGATTATATCTTCTGGTGTGGATTCAATAATTTCACTCTTTTCAGGCTGAAGATGTTTGGTAGTAGTAGCCATTCTGATGACATGGCTTGCTGGAAGCATCCTATTTTCTTCATCATCTCATTCAGGACTTGCAGTGAAAAACCTGATATAAATGTTCTTATGTTTAAGAACTTGACAATATCTTTCAATAGCACGGACTACATCTTTTGGTAGCATAGAAATTTCTTTTAAGGATTCTAATGGGTAAATACAGAGTATATTTCCCATTTCATACAGAGCACGACCCCAATAAGTTGGAGCCCTTGGATAGATATTAACTTTGTTATATGTTCCATACGTTAGAGTTTTCATTCATCCTCCAATACTAGTATACCAGCAGCAGGCAAGATTGAACAATACGTATGCCAGAATAAAATCGTTTTTATTTTTGATATCCATAACACCAGGAGTGTTACAGGCCTTGATAATATTTGAGCGATTAAGCTCTGGTATAGAGATACTTTCCTTCGTAAGTTTTTTCTCCAGTGAGGGAGACGAAATAATATACTCTTTGACAGATAGTTTATGAAGCTTTAATGCTTCTTGTTCAATATTGGCGTTAGAGCCTTCAGATTTATTGGCACTAGGGCCTTCAGATAATACAGTCTTGTTGGCCTTTTCCGATATTGGCTTAGCAACAGCCATCTCCATCATCGCTATCTTGGATTCTATTGCAGCAACTTTCACACTCATCTCGAATTTCAATGTTTCGAGTTCCTTCTTGATTTGCTCCATTCCTGGTTAAAAAATCTGGAATAAAATTGTCTTTCCCTTTAATATGAACAATATCAAAATTAAATGGCGCAAACCACATTTGCATTCTAATAAGTGGCCTTTCAGCTGCACTTGTTCCAAATTTATTAGTTAACAATGGTTTTACCTGAGTATTATCCGTTCTAATAAAAAACTTTTTAGGTAACAAATAAGGTTCAAATTTTGCTACTCATTTCTTGACAGCTAAACATTCTTTTCGATTAATATCATATCTAGTTTCTGCATCCTTAAAAGCACCTGAAGTATAAGCAACAAGCTCTTCCGGACATTTACACAATGAATTACAAAGAAATTCTCTATGATTCTCTTTTCTTTTGAGGATTGCTCCCCAGTGTAATAGAGATGCATCAGTTTCTAAAATAAAGAAATCATCATCATTAGGAATATTTAATTCGGGTAGATTTTCATATACTTTCTTTATTTTGTTTATCATTTCGATATCTTCTTCTGTACATTCCCAATCAACACATTTTCTAAGTTTTTTGGCAAAGTGGACTTTGTATTTAGAGCAATTTTTGATAAACTTTTCAGAGTAATTTAATAATCCAATAAAGTTTTGCAGCTCTTTTTTATCTTTAATTACTTCTGAAAATTCGATAATCTTCTTACCAATATGAGGTTGTTGAAGTATTTTTTTTTCTGTAAAAATATATCCTAAGAATTCGATTTCAGTTTTAGCTATTTCAGTTTTTCTTTCAAATAGGGTTAAACCATATTTTTTGGCAATATAATTGAACTTCTTAAGATGTTCGATTTTTTTAGATTTTTACTATGGATAAGGATACCATCTACATAAGCAATGAAGAAAGTTTGTATTGGTCTGATGATCTTATCCATTCTTTGTTGAAATATTGTTGGAGCATTCATTAATCCAAATGGCATAACATTCCACTCGAATTGTCCTAATGGATTAGGGGTTGTAAAACTAGTTAAAGGTTTAGATGCTTCATCTAGTTTTATTTGCCAATATCCTGATTTACAATCAAATTTAGAGTATATTTTACTTCCTTGTATTTTTATTATTAACAAATCTTTTATTGGTAATTTATAGCTATTATGTATAGTTTTAGAATTTAGGTCTCTATTATCAAATACCATTCTAGCTTTTCCTCTTTTAATTTCATTATGGTTTCGTACCATAAATGCAGGACATTATATGGACTAGTTGATTATCTTATCACTCATAATTCTAAGAGTTCTTTAATTTGTATTTTAAATTCCTTTTTTATCTTCTTCGCTATATGGAAATTGTTTTCCAGATATCTTAGTATTTGAACTTTTTAATTCAATTGTTGCAATAGGTTTATCTTTATCCCAATTGGTTAAGGGATGTTCATGATAACATTCTTTTAATTCTAGTTTAATTTTTTCTAACTCTTCTTCTAAATTGTCAATTCTTAATACATAAATTTTTTTTGTTTATGATTGATTTTGGTATAACATTCACCACGATTACTTGCAGAACTCTGATGTCTAAGCTTATGGTGTATTGGTTGATGTGCAATTCCAATGGCTTTATAAATTCTTGGTGTTTTAATTTTGTGATTACAAGGTGTAGTGAATTCAAAACTATCTTTATATTGCGTAAACAGGCTGTATGTATAGAGAAAATTTTCTCCTAAAAGGATATCACATCCAATTTTATCGGTTGCATATATTCTAGGAATAAAACATTCTCTATTTCCTATAACTATAGGAACATTTTCTACAAAATCTCTATAAATTTCAACAATATCACTAGCAGTTTGGTCATAAGTCATTTTCTTATAGTCTCTTTTATAATAATGTTTAGGAAATATATTTCTTTTACATAGGCAAATTTCAGATCCAGTATCAAGTATAGCATAAAATTTTATCATACAATAGTCTGGTAAATTGAGAGTTATCTCAATATATGGACTAAGTATACTAGTTTTGATTGATCTAATTCCTTGTATCATATAAATTGGTTCTTTGGTTTTATTAACTCTAGGAAGTATTTTCTGTTTATTTTCTATAGTTATTTGTAGGGTGTTTTTCTGGATAACATATGGTGATACATTTTCAAGAAAATTCATTCCAAGTAATATTGGGCTAGTATCTTTTCCTTTCCTATAATCTTTATGGATTTTAAGGTTTAATTTAAATTGTTCTCCTTCTATATCAGTAAAACTTAGTTCAAGATTAACAAATGTTTTGATTTCGTATTTAATTCCATGATAATCTGTAAGAGTTATTCCTTGTGGTAGGTTTTCTTCAGATAAATGATCAACTAAGTCCGCTCTTATATGGCTGGTACTAGCTCCTGTATTTACAAGGGCTATGATTTCTTCGTAGTTATTTTGATTATTGATATATTCTGTTAAGATAAAGAAGTTATCTTCCTTACACTTTCTTATGTCAATATAAGTTATCTTCCTTACACTTTCTTATGTCAATATCAAAACTATTTCTAGGTAATGTTGAGTAGTTTTTACTTGTAGATGGTCTGCTAGAACTTACGAGTTCTCTAGTACTGATACATCTTTCTATTCTTCTACTAGGCATTCTAACTACAAGTTGTCCAGAGTTACTCAAGGTAGCTAATCCTTGATTTCCTACATTACTGTCTATTCTTCTAACTCGTTGATGAAAATCAAGCAATATATCTTGTGGTAAGGAAATATTATCATCACTTAACATTCTTGGGGGAGTAAATTGTGCTAGGTTTATAAAGTTTTCATGAATTTCTATAAATTCCCCTGAAATTTTATTGATTTCCTTTTGGTGGCATCATTAATC
Organism: Osmanthus fragrans; assembly: GCA_019395295.1. Taxonomy (NCBI): domain Eukaryota; kingdom Viridiplantae; phylum Streptophyta; class Magnoliopsida; order Lamiales; family Oleaceae; genus Osmanthus; species Osmanthus fragrans. The sequence continues at coordinate 8,946,208 of CM033356.1, forward strand.
TATCGATTTTGTGATATAAATTTAGTCATAGACTTAAGTTTTCATCTGATAAAGACATGGCAAATCCAGGTCTTATAGTAAATATAATTTTCTTATAAACAAGATTTTCAGAGACCATTCCTAATAGAGCATCCATAGGATCATGAAATATTCTATTATCCATCAAGTATATCTGTATAGGAATATCCATTCCTTCTCTAAAATATCATTTGATCATAATTTGGATCCCTCCAATAACAATATTCTTTAATCTATCTCTAGTAGATTTTTTAATATTTGATAATTCTCTATTAATTCATTCTCTTGTTATAAGAGGTATAGTAGTATTACCTTTAACATTTTCGATATTAATAGGTATTTCGTCATACTTGGCAATGTATATTGTTTTGTTAAACCAAGATAGTATAGGTCTTATAAAAATATCTTTATCTCTTAAAGATATTTGTTTTTCTTTTATAGTTCCATATCTTTCTTCATCAAACACAACAGTTTGCGAAGTTCTTTCTTCATTATCTAAGTTGGTCTCAGTAGTATCAATAATTTCTTGATTCATATAAATCTGTTCATATTCAGGTTCTTCAATTTCTTCTATATCTAGTTCATAGATTAAGTCAGTTTCAGATAATTCATCTAAATCTTCAATTATCTCACATTCTGAGTCAGATTCTATTTCTTCCATTAATCTAATGGACTTAATATTTTCTCTTCTATTTTTATTTGAACAATTGAGAGATATATGTCCTATTTCGTTACATGTAAAACATTTACATTTTTTTATAAAATTCCTTCTTAGATTTTTTCTGGGGTTTCTTATGTTGGTTAAATTCATTTTTCCAAAGTTTTTCCTTCTTAAAATATTTCTTGTTGCTCTTAAATCCTCTATTTTTCTTCAAAGGTTTAAGAAATTTTTTAAATTTCTTTTTATAATATGGTTTTTTGGGTGGTTTGTGACAACCAAATTGTGGTACTGCTGCTATTTCTCCATAACAGCATAAACTAGCTTTCTTGTCATGTTTTCTAAATAGGTGTTGGTACATAGATTTTTTGCACCATTCAGATATTTTTCTCTTAGTGAATGAAGTTCTCATTCCTAGAGTATCAGCATTTTGATTAGGATCTTCTCATTCTATTTTCTTCCAATAAATTTGGTACTCCTCAAATAATTTCTGACCCCATGGTCAGGGTAGTTTAAGAAAATATCTATTTAATAATTTTTTATCATCTTCAGATATATTCCATTCTTTTATGGATTTGAATGCTTTGATATATATTTTTTCGAATTTCTTAGTATATTCATTTAATTCACACATATCACAGATTTTTAATAATTCCATTTCTCTTTCCGCTTGTAAGGTTTCTTGAGTAATCATATCAATTTTAGTTTCAGGTATAACTTCTCCTAATAGTAGATGTCTAAAGAAATTTTCTATTCGTTTTAAAATCTCTTTAAAATTTTTAGCATCTAAACTTTCATTACTATCTATAGTAGTTGTAGATTTTTCTCCATATTTGATTTAATTTTTGGTTTCTTCAGAAGTTCTTCTCCAGATGTCTGAAGTAATTCCTCTAAAGGTGTGGATTATAAAATTATAAGCTTGAGTAGTATTCTATCTATGAAAAGCAATGGCTAAATCAGTAGCTTTTGTCCAATAATCAATAACTTCGCTTTTATTATTGCTATCATCGATATCTAACCATATTCCAATTGTAGGAATGAGTTCAGTAAATAATCTAACAAGATTATTATCCCTAAGATGTATAGACTTAGTTGCAATAGTTTTTGGACCCTTTCTAAAATTATAACCTGCTCGCTCATTAGTTATTCCATGCTCTTTTATCCATTCCAAATTTCAGTCGTCAGATTCATCTTGAATCCAATCAGTAGTGACATTAGTTCCACTAGTTTCTCCGACTAACGGCCCAACTTGTTCATTTAGAGGCGGAGTATTAATTTCAGTAGTCTCCTCTTTAGGTGGAGGATCATTCATATATATATTCTCAGTTTGGATAGCCAATTGTTCTAGACTTTGTTTATAAGCTTCTAATTCCTCTCCAGTAGTTTCAAAGAATTTATTTTCTAATTCTTCTATAATGTATGCCGGTAAAGGTGGTTCGATTGAAGTATAAGAATTATTTTTAAATTTTAATTCTTTAAATTTTGATTTAATTTGTTTATATAGGATTTTTAGTCCAATCTTAATATTATCATTTACAATTTCTAAATTTGATTCAATATTTTTCACATGAGTCATGATATCTTGATTCATCATATCGATTTTTTCAAAAGGTAACGCATAATTATCATATTGTTCTAAAAATTGATTTATAATAATATCTTCTTCTTCATATTCGGGAGATTCATCCACTAAGATTTGCAATGCTTTATTTTTTACTTCAGTTAACTGTTGAGAATTATTTATTTGTTTTATATCTTCACTTAGAGATTTAAATTTACTACTTAAATTTTTCGCTCACTCTTGTAATTTAATTCTATTAGTATTAGTTAAAATAACGACATTCTGTAATTCTTCTAAAATTAGTTTATCTTTTCTATCCATTCTAAAAAATATTTCTAAAGTTCTAAAATTTTTTTTCATGTTCGTTACTAGGCTCTGATACCAATTTTATGAAAAGAAGAAAGCGTTAAAATAGATCAAAAATAGTTTGAGGACTAAATTGAAAATATTTTATAATAAGATGACAATGGGTGCAATTTTTATATTTAGAGGTATTTTAGGTAGTTAGTAATGAAAAAATTGGTCAATGGTTATTTTGAAAAAGTGAATGAGTTAATCGACTATTTGCCACCTACTCCTCGTGAAATCAGCATACCCCAGATGGGAAATAAGAAGGTACAGTGCACATCACTTTTTTCCTTGCCTAGCAAGCACTAAAAGCACCCACCTTTTCCTCGCCTATAAGACAAAACCGGAGAAAGAAAATTCCACAACATTTCTTGACCATTTCTTGATATTTTCACTATAAGTATCCATTAACTAATTATTTCGATTAACTCACAAATCAAGAATATAAAATAGCCCTACAGATTCATAGATTTTTTAGCATCAAAGAATATCCAAGAACAGATCAAAAATGGGTTTGGTTTTAGGGGTTTTTCGCTGCATCAGTAATTCATCTTCTTCTCGAATATCTGATGCTATTATCCAGCATCAGAAAGTGCCTTCTTTAGAAAAAACAATGACCAAAACTAAGTCAAAAAGAGCTCCGATCGTAGTTCCTTACTTCCCAATAAACTCACAGCTTTCGCGTTTATAATTGATCCTTACCGTTTTTTGAAACAAACGATGTCCTCTTGTATGCCACTTTTATCAAGTGTGGATATGGGAAAACTTCGGCTTCTGGCAGATCGTGAAACAGCGTCGATCCTTGCAACTTTGAGATCATTTGCTTCGGAAGATTCAACTTGATTACTTATAGTCTGCTATCTGTGTAGGCTTTTCAGTTTTGTAGAACAACATATTTGCATTAACTAATATATCGCTCAACTAACTATCATTTTACAGTCAGATTCTTGACATTACCTGTCCCTTTAGTTGGATATTGGCACACAAAATCTGGGTTCTAACACGTTCTTGTTACCGGAAAATATACATTATTTTGCAGAAATGTATGTATGATTTAAGAAGAAGGCCCTGGTCGTACGGATACATTAACGAGATATTAATTTTTCAGACTTCATCACTTGTTTTGTGATCGTGTTTCTACCAAGTGGTCCGGAAACAACAAGAAAAGATTATCAAATACAAAGTGAATCAAATCTTTCTGTAAGCGTGCTTTATGCACAATAATTTTATTATAGATTCGATGGTTTGATTTCTAGGCTTCAATGCTTGATTTGATTATTTGTTTAGTACTTGATGAAGACTTGATATTCTTCGCACTTTTATTTTTTTTTCTTTGATTTGATTAAGAATGATTTTGATGGAATTTTTGGGATTTGGACTTGGGAAAGATTTTTCTTCTTCTTGCTTCATGTAATTGTAAACCCCTGAAATTTTACAGAGTATCGTACGTAGTAAATTTGGAAACTTAAAGAAGCTTTTGGGTCTATCTAATTAGCATATTTTAGAAAGTTTAGAGACCTAAATGCAAATTAATATACTTATTTAATTGGTGGAGAAATACTATCAAAGCACAAATAATGATATCCCTGACTAATTATTTGGAGAAATTTGAGTTTTGGGCAGTTTAGCTAATTCTAAAAAGTTTAAGGATTGAAGTGAAAATTATGAGAAAGTTTAAGAATCGTGATTTCAAGTCTTCAGTAATGCTGCAATCATGTCTCGCATTGAGAGTAACGGTTTTTATGAGCTTAAACCCGAAATTGGACCCTAAATGCAAAACGTGTAAAGTTTAGGTATTAGGGTGAATGATGATGTTAAATGAGTTTGCAGATACTGTTTGAGGGAGCATTGGGAAATAGTCATTGAATTAGTATTAGGACTAGGGTTGTTTCCTATTCCTGATCCTTACATTTGTGTTGTTTGTATGTGTCTTAGTGTGTGAGTGTTAGTGTTGGACATGGTCCGATTTGATTGGATTTTAAAGAGAATCGAATCAAACTCAAATTTTCGGGTATTTAATAATAAGAACCGTAGGGTCGAAATTTAATTATGGAACCGATCGATTCCGTTCTGTACAATAATTAAGTTTTTAAATATTTACAATAATGCTACATTAATTCAACTAATGAAATATTTAATTTTAGCTCTTACAAACTAGCGTAGTTCAATCCCATGATATCTTTTTCACATCTCTTTGTTAAGTTCTTCATAAATTTGATTGTTAAAATCCTCTTTTAGTAGCGAGCTCACAACAATGAAGAGAGGCATAGTCGAGCTTCAAATTTGATTTCTTCAACACGACAAAAATGGTACTGCGGTAGGATGAGAGACTTGGGGTAAAATTTAGGCTAATTTGATTAAGTTGGGTTTGTGATGAAAATTAAAAATAGGAAAATCATATTTTGAATTTTGTCTAAATTAATTAGTTAGCATATTTATTTAGAAAAATAATAATAATTAGACTTATTTAACGTAAAAAAAAAAAAAAAAAAATTTAAAAATAGGAAGATTCGAATTTTATTCGATCTTTCAGTTCTTGGTCTAGATCCGAGAATTGAACCAAACCTGTTGGTTCTCAATTTAAATATTCATTCGGGTATTTAACTTAAAAAAAGTCGCTCGATTTGAATCAGTTCGGTTCGAGTTTGGTTCCGTTTGAGAGTTTTGTCCAGCCTAGTGCACGCACATACGGTTTAGGGGTAGTTAGCCATTTTTGGGCCTAGATAGATTAAAGGGTGAGCTAGGGAGAGCATACTACGAGCATCTTCATGTTTGTTGCAAGTAGAGATAAACCGAGTAAGATAAAAAAAAAAAAAGATCTAAGTCGTTCATCATTTGGATGTTGTTGAGGATTTTGTGAAGTTGGCATCCTTGTTAAGAGTTACAATGATGGTTCATTTTAACTTTGTTCTTATGTTCACAGCTAATTCTAATTTTACCGGATTAAAGTTTATCATGATATTTCTTATATAAGCGTTTTTTAAGTGATCAACGTGAGCTTACGTCCAGCACGACTCACTTAACCCAACTAGCACGAAATTCAAATATAATTTTGTAACGGTTATGTTACATATATATGATGATTTACATAATTGTTTACATATATATGATGTAGCGAAATGTGATTGTGACAGAATTTATTCAATCAAATTAAAGATAAAAACTTATCCACTCTCTTTTTGACACATCATGCATATGTAAATGTCAATAAGATGAACATAATGAAATGATGGAATTTTATGATTGATGTATAAGAAAAGAAAATTTACATGATTAATTGAAAGCTTAATTTTCAAATTAATTCTTAATATTCAATATTTGCTTAGAAACCCCCAAAATATTGATCAATCAATGAGTTTGTTTTTTTATTCTTTTATGTTTACGACAACATATTCTGATATAGACATATTTTTGAGAGGTGTACACGTACAACATCATCGATCAATCATGCAAGAAAATGGGATCATTTTGAAAATTCAAGTAAGCTCAATTTGAATACAAGTTAAGGATAGACCAATCATAAGTTTCGAATCACGTCATTTTTTTCTTGCCAGGCAATCACCGAAGGCTGCCACCATTTCATGGTCGAAATGACAAACTCAGAAGACAATTTCTTGATATCTTCATTAAGTAGCCATTCAAAAGTTATATTAATCACACATCCTCGTCCAAATCAAATGATCTTTTAGGTTATAGCCAGGAAGATAAAAAGAAAGGGTTTGTTCTTTTTCAGCTGCTTCAGTAAATCGTCTTATTCTCAAATATCTGATGCTATCATCCAATTCCAGAATAATTCGTTCTTCGAAGAAAGATAAGAGCAAAGACAAGTAATAAAGCGCTCCAACCCCAAGATTTCGTTGTTCATGTTGTGGAGTGACCCAAATTCCATGTGTTTTGGTGTTTGTTTGAATAAAAGAAGTCTAAGGAGTTTGGCTTTGGGAGTTCTAATTAATAAAGATCAAATTTCATCAAAGATTTGGAGTTTGGCTTGGAAAATGATTTTGAGATGAAGAAAAATACCTTGTAGGCATAATTACCAAAAGTGTGTACCGCAATGCCCATGTCGATTATCGGAGCTCGACGCCATAGCGCCAGCGCCCTTGCTAGTTATATCGCCCCCAAGGGCCTGAGAGCAGCTAGGTTTATCCCAATTGTTTCAAATTTTATGTTTTCTTCTTCATTTAGAACTCCAAAAAAAGGCTTATATATATATATATATATATATATATATATATACACACCACATTATTGTATCTCCATACAGACATTCAACAACATCTTGAGAGTTAGAGAGCTTAGATTTCAATTGATAGTATTGAGATCTTGATATTGTGAACATAATTATTATTGATTATAGTGAATTTCTTCTTATCTACTAGTGATTTTTCTCATCTTGATTTTTCAAATAAATCTCAGTCTTCTTATTTTGTTCATGTTTATTGTCATTATCTTACGATCAATTCATAACAAGTAGTATCAGATCAAGATTGATTATTCCGCATAACAACAATGAAATACGATATTCTATTATTGGATCGAAACACGAGATCTACTTTACATCAAGTGAATATGCGAGCGGTTCTCGCGTAGATAGATTTGGAGGAAACATTACTTGACTTTGATAAAATGCCTTCAACCTGGACGCAAGGTGAAAACAGTGTAAGGATCGAAAAATCCAATCTCAAATTCATCTACATCTATCAAATCAAATTCTTTAGGATGTTTTAAAGGAGAAAAGTGATGTTGCGTTGTAGTTGAAGTTGGAGCAACTTTGTATGAAAAAGAGCTTGACTAGTATGTTACACTTGAAACAATGTTTGTAATATCACGGGATGTCTGAAAGTACGTCATCGGATGATCACTTAACTATGTTCAAAGAAATTGTAGCTGATTTGGAGACATTAGAACTTAAGTATGATGAGGAGACCTTGACTTTGATGTTGTTGTGTTCGTTGCCGCTATCATATGTAATTTTTAGATATACTATTCTCTATAGTCGGGATACTCTCATTGTGGATGAGATCTATGATACTTTACTATCAAAATGAGAAGATGAGGCATCTTGCAAGTGAATCTGGGAGTCAAGCTGAAGGGCTGGTTGTTCATGTGAGGAATCGAGATAGGAAGTTTTGTAGGAATATGAGGGGCAGATCGAAATCTAGACATGCAGAGAAAGTATGTCATTACCGTAAGAAGAATGAACATATCAGATCTGATTGCTATCATTTGAAAAACAAAAATAAAGTTGCTGGTGCTACTGATAAAGAAAGCAACATGTTAATACATTAGAGGTCGATGTTGTGGAAGATGGACAAAGTGAATGAGAGTTTCTTGTGATTTCTAACATGTGTTCCAAACCTTGTGAGGAATGGATTCTTGACTCGGCATGTACTTTTCATATGTGTCCCGCCAGATATTGATTTACAACATATGAAAAAGTTTCGAGGAGTGCAGTGATTATGAGAAACAACGTGCCTTACAAAATTGTCGGAGTTGGTACAATCAGAATCATAATGTTCAATGGTGCTATTAGAACACTTACAGATGTAAGACACGTTCTAGAATTGAAGCAAAATCTCATATCTTTAAGTTCACTAGCGCAAGTAGAGTTCTGAAGGTGAGCCGGGTGCTTTTGTTGTCATAAAGGGAAATAAAATTTTTAAACAATTGTACATTTTGCAGGGTTCCACCGTTTTAGGCGATACATCAATTTTTACTTCTTCTTTGATCGATGAGGAAGTTACTAAACTTTGACATATGAGACTTGGGCATATGAGTGAGACTGGTATGCCAGATTTGAGTAGGAGAAGACTTCTTGATGAGCAGAAGCCAATAAGATAAAGTTTCATGAACATTGTGTCTTTGAGAAACAGAAAAAGTCAGATTCACAAAAGGAAGACACAACAAGAAGGGTGCAATTGAATATATCCATTCAGATTTTTGGGGGCCAATCAGGGTGCCTTTAAAAGGATGTGCTTATTACTTGTTGACGGTGATTAGTGACTTCTCCAGAAAAGTTTGGGTATTCTTCTTAAAACAAAAGAGTAACGTGTTTGGGACTTTAAAGGAGTGAAAAACATTGATAGAAAAGCAGGTAAAACGATTACGCATAGATAATGGGTCGGAGTTTTATTCAGATGAATTCAATAGCTTCTGCAGGGTTGAAGACATCTTGAGACACTTGACAGTGCTTGGAACTCCTCGACAAAATGATGTGAGAGAATGGATGAATAGAACATTAATAGAAAATGTTTGCTGTATGCTTTCAAATTCTGATCTTTTGGGCTGAAGCTGCTATTACAACTTATTTTTTAATTAATATCTCACATTCAGTTAACATTGAGAAAAAAGACACTAAAAGATGTATGGTCTAGTAAACATTCTTATTATTCTGATTTAAAAATATTTGCATGTCCTGCTTATGCTCATGTGGATAATGAAAAGTTGGAGTCAGGATCCAAAAAGTGTATTTTTCTTAGGTATAAATAAGGTGTGAAGGGCTATAAATTGTCGTATTCTGAGACAAGAAAGGTGGTGGTTAGTAGAGATGTAATATTTGTTGAACTTGCTATGGTTCATTCACTTTGTGGAATTCTGACAAAATTGAAGAACAGAATCATACAACTCAGGTGAAATTGGAAATTGATCTAGGAGAACAATTAGAGGTTTCAGAACAGTTTACTTAAGATCAATCTAATTTAGATATGAGAGACAATAATACTTTGCCTACACCATAATATTCAATTGCTAAGTATAGACCTCGCAGAAAGATTAAACCTCCATAGGAGTATGGAGAAGAAAATTTGGTAGCTTATGCATTGAGTCTGATTGAAAATAATGAAAGTCCAAGATTAGCTAACCAAGAGGGGGGTGAATTGGTTATTAAAACTTTTTCTTCAATGATTCAAGTTTTAATAAAATAATCAATCAAATAATAGAAGGCAACTTAGGCACAAGTATACAAATGAGTGGAGCAATATAATTTACACAAAGTAAACGATGCTAAGTAGAAGGGATAGAGAGTGCAAACGATATAATTATGGAGGTTCGATCCAATGCAATGATCTACGTCCCTCGTTACCAAACTCTCCGTCACGAGCAAGACCTTTTTCACTATGTTGATTGACTTATGGTGCAATCCAACCCTTTACAACGCTTCCGGTGACTTACAACCAAGGAGCACCGATCCTTTTACAACGTTGAGCTTTCCGGGACCTCAACACGACCCACAAGTTTGAGTTTACAATTTGAAACTATTCCTCTCAATAAATGATATATTCAAAGTTGAGTCCAATGAGAGAAAATAGGCAAACACTTTAATAGATGGCAATGAATGAAGCTCAAGTGTTTGGTAGGTGAAAAATGATTTTCAAAGGTTGAATCACTCAAAAGGTTTTTCAAGAATCAAATAATATGAGTAAAGAGTATAAAAACAATATTTGAGCTCAAGAGTATCTCACTTTAATGCCTTTTGGAAGTATTGAAATGAATGTGAAGTGAGATGGTACTTATAGTTGAAAAACCATCAAAGTTCTGCCAAATCGGTTGACCAGTCCGGTCGACCACCCCATTTTCGGTCAACCAAAATGACCGTTTGTACGAAAAAATCAGAACTCAGAACGGTAAAAAATTTGGACCGTTGGAACTTTCGGTCGACCGCCTCCACGGTCGGTCAACCGGCGCCGGTCAACCGCCTCTCCTGGCCGGTCGACCGGCCATACAGCCGGTTTGAAGAGTATTTTGAAAAACTTCCGAAATTGTTTTTATTGTACAAATGTTTCAATGACATGAATTTTTAACGTGCATAAGAAATTCATTTACTTGAGCTTTCACTATATTCATTGTCAATTGTTAAAGCGTTTTACCTTTAAACATGATGAATTCAAAAACATCTACGTCTAATGTCTTTAATGTTTGACTTGGCAAGTGCACTTTTCCTTCTTTCTTGACTTTCATTTGGTCGTTTCTTGCAAGTGTATGACAGCAATCCTTTTGTCTTTGTTTGATCGATTTTGCCATAGATGCTGTATCACTTAAATATGATTGTTAGAGAAAAGAGAAAGACGATTTGTTTGTTATAATCAAAACATAAAAGAAGCATAGGTCAACAATTTTTCCCTTTTTGATTATGACAAACAAAAGATGATTTTATAATAAATTGATAGTCGAAAGCACATATAATTGATTTTCCCCTAACGTTTATACATGTGTTCCCCCTTACTTTTGCAGAGTAAGCATGTAAATCATTTCAAATCATCTCATATCACCTCAAATCATCTCATATATTTTCCCCCTTTTGACATAAGCAAAAAGATTTGAAGCATGAAAATATAGGCATATAACCATAAGCATAGAGTGAATGACCATAAAAATGAGCATAGGTAGAAGCAAGAGAGAGTCAAGACATGTCCATAACAAATTCTACAAGGCATAAAAATAACCAAAGTCATAAGAACATCAAAGTAAAGTACTAATACTCCGGAGGTGGTGGCGGTGGAAAGTGGGCATAGACATAAGCATAAAAGGCATTTTGTTGTTCGTGCATTGTCGCTTGTTGTTGGAACATGGCATCTTGTTGTGCTTGAGCGGCGGCTTGTTGAGCTTGGAAGGCCTCTTGTTGAGCATCGAACCTAGCATAGAATTCCTCCTGACGAACATGCATGGCATTTTGTTGAACTTGCATTCCTCGAAGCATTTCGCCAAGTCCATCAACAGAAGATGTAAGAGAGTCGATGCGGCCATTGAGAAGGTTGTAGTGATCCTCGGTAAAATGGCTGGAAGGTGGAGGAGCACTGGATCCCGGAATGTCAGGAGGAGGACTAGGAGCTTGTGGGATGTCTTCCTCATGATTGTCTTCTTCAGTTTCAAGAGGTAGAGTTGATGGTCCAGATTCCGGGTCAAAACCTTTGGTTCGGGCCACCCACTGGCCATGTTCCTTAACAATTTTCATTCGTTTAAGAGTGTGAATGTTGATAGTATCAGTAGGGCGGAGTGACTCGAAGATCTCACCATTAAGAGGAATGTTAAAATATTTAAAGATTTTGGTGAGGAGCATGCCGTAAGGTAAAGCTTTGATGCGAGTGGCGGAGTGGACTAAATTTATGTGACCAAAGGCGATCGTTGGAAAATTCAATCTTCGTCCAACCAAAAAGGAATCGAGAAGGAATAGGTCGAAGTGAGTGACTTCATTAATATGACCTTTCCTAGGAAGAATACTGTGGGCAATGATCAAATGCAAGAGTTTACAAGGTAAGGTTAGTTGATTTGAACCAAGCTTGATTGGATGTTCAAAATTTTTGCCGGTAATTCTTCGACATGCAATTATAGGATCGTAACCTTCACAACTTGGATGAGCCATATGACAAAATTTTTGGATTGGACATTCTTCTAATTCAAGAAGGGAGCGAATAAGCGATGTATTAATAGTGATATTTTTTCCCTTTAACAAGCAAGAAATACTATGCCTACTAGGAATGTAAACCATATTTTTGTAGAAATCTCTCATGAGTTTGGGGTAAGCATATTCATTCATAGAGACAATAGACATCCATCCCATCCCTACGAAGTATTCCTCTATATGAAATTCAGGTGCATTAAGAGAAAAACTTGCAAAATCGACATTTTTACCTATAAGAATGAGAGATTTGTCAAAGTGACTTTCCGGCACTTCGGGCTCTTCCTCCGATGAAGAGGGACTTGGAATCCTTTCCCTCCTAGGTTTCTTGCTTGGCATCTTGACTCGTGGCATGATGAAAATGAAGAATTTTGCTATGGAAAAGTGAAAACGGAATAGGGAGAGAAAACTAAGTATAGTTGAAGAAAAATGGTGATTTTTGAAATTTTGGAGGAGAAGAAGTGATGGGTTTTTCAAATCTTGAGTAGATCTTGAAGTTTAATGGTTGATTTGAAGAATGAGAGGTTGGATCTAAGGAGAGGAGGAAGAATAATGAGAGAAGGAGATGAAAAAATGGAAGAAAAAGTGGCGAGATAATTTTTAAAACCCGTCGGTCCGGTCGACGGGACCCTAAACCCAAAAACTTTCTGCCTCATCGGTCGACCTGGTCTGGTCGACCGGACGTCGTCCGGTTCTTTTTTTTTTTTTTTAAAACACAAATAAAGATATGTAAAGTCAAGTATAGATATCTTTTTCATCCATTATGCCTAAACCTCTTCGAATATGGGAAAAACGATCAAGAGCAAGAGGCTTTGTAAAAATATCGGCTAATTTGTTGTCCGTGTCAACAAATTCTAGAATGGTAGCACCTTTTTGAATATGATCCCGAAGAAAGTGATGTCTTATTTCAATATGCTTAGTTTGAGAGTGCAATACTGGATTTTTGGACAAATTGATAGCACTAGTATTATCGCACATAATAGGAACATGATCGTAAGACAATTGATAATCATTTAAAGTTTGTTTCATCCATAGTACTTGAGCACAACAACTTGCGGCCGAAATATATTCGACCTCGACCGTAGAAAGTGCCACAGAATTTTGCTTATTGCTAAACCACGAGACTAAGGGGAACCCTAGAAAATGACAAGCCCCGCTAGTGCTTTTTCGATCAATTTGACAACCGGCCCAATCGGCATCCGAATAGCTAAGTAGGTCAATGTGAGTTTTCTTGGGATACCAAAGTCCTAAGGTTCGGGTTCCGCTAAGATATCTAAAGATTCTTTTTACGGCTTTAAGATGGGATTCCTTGGGATTTGATTGAAATCTATCACATAAACATACACTAAACATAATGTCGGGTCTACTTGCAGTTAAATAGAGAAGGGATCCGATCATACCTCGATATTTGGTAATGTCAACGGGAGTGCCTTGATCATCTTTGTCAAGCTTTATGGATGTGCTCATTGGAGTATTCATAGGCTTTAAATCATTCATTTCGAACCTCTTTAACATATCCAATATATACTTACTTTGATTTATGAAAATGCCATCATGTGTTTGTTTAATTTGAAGTCCGAGAAAAAACTTGAGTTCTCCCATCATACTCATTTCAAACTCCATACTCATGCTTTTTGAAAATTCTTCACATAGATGAATGTTTGTTGCACCAAAAATAATATCGTCCACATAGATTTGAACAATAAGCAAATCTTTATTATGAGTTTTGACAAAGAGAGTAGTATCCGCTTTTCCAATCGAAAAACCATTTGAAAGTAGAAATTTGCTCAAACGTTCATACCAAGCTCTAAGGGCTTGTTTTAGACCGTAAAGAGCTTTTCTAAATTTAATAACATGATTTGGAAACTTGTGAGTTGTAAAACCGGGTGGTTGTTCAACAAACACTTCTTCTTGAATGAATCCATTCAAAAATGCACTTTTAACATCCATTTGATAAAGAGTAAAGTTTTTATGACATGCAAATGCAAGAAGCATGCGAATGGATTCTAACGTAGCCACCGGTGCAAATGTTTCTTCATAATCAATGCCTTCTTCTTGATTGTAACCTTGGGCCACTAATCTAGCCTTGTTACGCACAATAATTCCATTTTCATCCCGTTTGTTTCGAAATACCCATTTTATGCCGATTACAGTTTGATTGTTTGGTCTAGCGACTAAATCCCATACATGATTTCTTTCAAATTGATTTAGTTCTTCTTGCATAGCTAGAATCCAAAACTCATCAAACTCGGCTTCTTTAAAATTTTTAGGTTCAATTTGTGAGATGAATGCACAACTACTAAGATGATTTCTAAGAGAAGTTCTAGTAATGATACATTTAGATGGGTCGCCTATTATTAGCTCTTTGGATGAGAGGAAACGAATTTCCATTCCTTTGGCAACGTGGGATCGTTTTGAGCTTCAATCGACTTTTCTTCATTAGCTTGATTGTTGGGCTCTTTTGATTGCTATTCATTGGACACTTCTTTGTTTTGATCTTGAATATTCATTTGTTTGAAAGGAGTTTCCAAACCTACATCATCATCAATACCTTTCTCACGATCAAGAAGGTTAGTTTTATCAAATGTGACATGCATAGATTCTTCAATGACTAGAGTTCTTTTGTTGAAAATTCTATAAGCCTTACTAGTCGAAGAATATCCTAGAAAAATTCCAACATCGAATTTTGAGTCGAACTTGCCCAAGTTATCCTTTGTATTCAAAATGAAACATTTGCAACCAAAAACTTTAAAATAACTTACATTTGGAATTCTATTTTTCCTAAGGAGTCTTAGTTTTCGTACGACTAACTAAAACTCTATTTACAATATAACATGCGGTGTTAATGGCTTCGGCCCAAAAGTATTTAGGTAAATTATTCTCATTTAGCATGGTTCTAGCCATTTCTTGCAATGTACGATTCTTCCTTTCTACTACACCATTTTGTTGAGGAGTTCTAGGAGCCGAGAAATTATGTTCATATCCGTTATCATTACAAAAATCGTCAAATGCAAGATTGTCAAATTTTTCACCATGATCACTTCTAATAGTTGTAATAGTGTATCCTTTTTCATTTTCGATTTTCTTACAAAAATGCTTAAAAACTTTTAAGGCTTCATCCTTTACATTTAAAAATATAACCCAAGTGAATCTTGAAAAATCGTCAACAATAACGAAGGCGTAGTGTTTACCACTTAGGCTAGCCGTTCTTGATGGTCCAAAAAGATCCATGTGGAGAAGTTGCAATGGCTTTGTTGTTGAAGAGAAAATTTTTGATGGTACCAAATGTCATGTGCTTAGAGCATCCACTATCCAAGAACCATTTGCTCTTTGATTTCTTTGGTACCTACAAGAACAATTCAATTTTTTATTTTTGGTACCCATACAAATTTGGGTCTTTGGTAGTTAGTTCTTGAAGATTCTCTAATCCACTTGTATTTGTTTTCAAAGAATACTTTCTTTTTAGCTAGGCAATCAAAAGCAACATGTCCACTTTTATTACAAAATGTACATGTGACATTTGATGCTTTAACAAATATGTTTTTGAGAGATTTTTGCTTTAAAGAGAGTTTGAATCCTATTCCCCCTTTGTAAAAAACGCATTTTTGATTTCCAAGCATTAAATCGAAATTTTTCTTCCCTTCGGTGAATTTATAAATGGTTTTCGTCAAATCTTCAACTTTTTCTTTTAGGGAAGTGTTTTCCTTAACTAATAAATCATAACCAACATTTTCTTTTTGATTTTCAAAAATCTTCTTTATTTCATTTTTCAATAAAGAATTTTTCTTTTTAAAAATAGAGTGACTTAATGCAAGCTTTTCAAAATCATCAAGTAATTCATCATAAGAATTAGATAATTCATCATAGGACCAATTTTCATTGTGACTTACCTCATCTTCAAGTGTCATGAAACATGTTGACGTCAAAAAGTGTAACACTCGATTTGAGACAACTTTTAGAAAAAGGGACGAGATCTTTTATTTATTTTCTACAAGTTGGGAAGTAAAATGGTATTTTTGGCCTTTTTTTCTCACGTCCTTTTCCAGCAAAAAGGGATGTCCTTTTATAGATAGTTTTTCATGCTCATGGTAAGGCAGTCGTCAAATCAATCACTTCATACATTGGGCCGAACTCAGATATGCGGGCCATAGTCCTCGACTGTGATTGGCTAATGAGGTCGGTGCCCATCAAATCCTCATAATTATGCTTTATCAAACAATCATTACTTTTACATAGAAGTTATCAACAAAAGTAGTTGATTGGTCGAAGAGGGCGGTGCTGCCGCCCTCACCTCCAAGTGTATGTGACTTGATTGGACAGATGGTGACAATAAGGTGATCATTATGTTTCCTGAATGACGGCGGCCTTCTGACAAATTTTATAGAGATATCCGAGCTGAGGTAGATAACCGAACTCCCAATCACCAGTCATTAATACTAATGACATAATATTTGACCTCGGACTTCGGTGGTCAACAAAACACATGTTTGCGATTTCATCTTGATCATCGCTTTCATTTTGATCTTCATCATCACTATCGTCCCATGTGGCTTGGAGTGTCATTTTCTTGATGTTCTTCTTTTTGTTCGGGTACTCGGTTCTTTTGTAACCCGGTTGGTCACAATTATAGCAAATTATTTTCTTGCTTCTCTATTCTCCTTTGTCATCCTTCCTTTGAAATTTTTTATTGTTTCGAAACCATCTCCATTTTTTGACGAGAAGGACTAAATCATCGAGCTCCTCATCACTCATGTTGTTACTTGTTGTTCCTTCATCAATTGCCGATTTTAGAGCAATTTGACGCTTTGGAGCTTCCTTTGATTCCTCTTTGCTTTTTCTTGTCTTTTCCTTGATTTGGGCATTGTTAAGCTCGTAGGTCATCAAGGTTCCATAGAGTTCTTCCAAAGGATATGTATTTACATCCTTGGTGTTCTCTATCAACATCCTTATAGGGCTCCATTCCTCCGAGAGTGACCTAAGCATTTTGCTTACAAGTTCACCGTTAGTATTTTTACGATCGAAACCTTTTAAACCATTTACAATATCGGTAAAACGAGAAATCATGTTAGCAATAGATTCATCTTGTTTCATAAAGAAATTTTCAAATTCTTTGACTAACATATTTATTTTGGTTTCTTTGACTTTACTAGTGCCAACATGAGTAACTTCAAGAGCATGCCAAATATCATAAGCCGAATCACATGTGCTAATCCGATTAAATTCATTTCTATCTAATGCACAATAAAATAAGTTTTTCGCTTTAGCATTTAAGGACAACTTTCTTTTATCTTCTTCATCGTATTCCTCTCTATCTTTAGGAATAGTTTGATCGGGTTTACCATCGATCTTAATTATCTTGGTAGTGCCATAAGGGCCACGTTCAATAATTTCCCAAATATTATAATCAATTGATTGAACATAAATCGTCATCCTAGCCTTCCAATAATTATAGTGTGTGCCATCAAAGAAAGGAGGTCGGTTTGTAAAATGTCCCTCAAGATTTTGAAACATGGGGTTAGCCATTACTCAAGATTGTGAAATCCAAAAAAAAAGTGAGTACCTAGCTCTGATACAAATTGAAAGTCTAAGATTGGCTAACCAAGAGGGGGGTGAATTGGTTATTAAAACTTTTTCTTCAATGTTTCAAGTTTTAATAAAATAATCAATCAAATAATAGAAGGCAACTTAGGCACAAGTATACAAGTGAGTGGAGCAATATAATTTGCACAAAGTAAACGATGCTAAGTAGAAGGAATAGAGAGTGCAAACGATATAATTATGGAGGTTCGATCCAATGCAATGATCTACGTCCCCCGTTACCAAGCTCTCCGTCACGAGCAAGGCCTTTTTCACTATGTTGATTGACTTATGGTGCAATCCAACCCTTTACAACGCCTCCGGTGACTTACAACCAAGGAGCACCGATCCTTTTACAACGTTGAGCTTTCCGGGACCTCAACACGACCCACAAGTTTGAGTTTACAATTTGAAACTATTCCTCTCAATAAATGATATATTCAAAGTTGAGTACAATGAGAGAAAATAGGCAAACACTTTAATAGATGGCAATGAATGAAGCTCAAGTGTTTGGTGAGTGAAAAATGATTTTCAAAGGTTGAATCACTCAAAAGGTTTTTCAAGAATCAAATAATATGAGTAAAGAGTATAAAAACAATATTTGAGCTGAAGAGTATCTCACTTTAATGCTTTTTGGAAGTATTGAAATGGATGTGAAGTGAGATGGTACTTATAGTTGAAAAACCATCAAAGTTCTACCAAATCGGTTGACCAGTCCGATCGACCAAAATGACCGTTTGTACGAAAAAATCAGAACTGAGAACGGTCAAAAATTTGGACCGTTGGAACTTCCGGTATACTACCTCCATGGCCGGTCGACCGCCTCTCCTGGCCGGTCGACCGGCCATCCAGCCGGTTTGAAGAGTATTTTGAAAAACTTCCGAAATTGTTTATTGTACAAATGTTTCAATGACATGAATTTTTAACGTGCATAAGAAATTCATTTACTTGAGCTTTCACTATATTCATTGTCAATTGTTAAAGCGTTTTACCTTTACACATGATGAATTCAAAAACATCTACGTCTAATGTCTTTAATGTTTGACTTGGCAAGTGCACTTTTCCTTCTTTCTTGACTTTCATTTGGTCGTTTCTTGCAAGTGTATGACAGCAATCCTTTTGTCTTTGTTTGATCGATTTTGCCATAGATGCTGTATCACTTAAATATGATTGTTAGAGAAAAGAGAAAGACGATTTGTTTGTTATAATTAAAACATAAAAGAAGCATAGGTCAACAAATAATGATTCCACTGAAGAGCTTGCTACATATTCAGAGGTAGTCAATTGCAATGATTCTAGCAAATGGTTGATTGTTATGCAGGAGGAGACTAAGTCATTGAATAAAATCAATATTTGAGATTTAGTAATTTTACATAAGTATAAAATGGTTGTTCATTGCAAGTGGGTGATCAAAAGGAAGGGAATAACATCAAGGATTGAAGATACTAGGTATAAGGCCAAATTGATTGCAAATGGTTATAGTCAAATTCCACGTGTTGACTTCACATATGTGTGATCACCAGTTGTAAGACATAGTTCAATTCGGGATTTTCTTTGAATAGTGGCTAAGAATGATTTGGAGTTTGAGTATATAGATGCCAAGACAACATTCTTGCACTGAGAACTTGAGGAGAGTATTTATATGCTACAATCAAAGAGTTTCATAGTTTTTGGAAAGGGGAACTGTGTATGCTTGTTGAAAAAATTCTTGTATGGACTGAAGCAGTCATTGAAGTAGTGGTATAAAAAGTTTTGATTCATTCATGACTACTCATAATTTTATTAGAAGTAATTATGATAGTTGTATGTACTTTAGAAATGAAGATGGTTGATTGATCACATATTTGTTATTATGTTGATGATATGCTTATGTTAGCCAAGGATAAAGTAGAAGTTAGAAAGGTAAAATCTCAACTTAGTAAAGAGTTTGAGATGAAATATTTAGGTGCAGTAAGGAATAAAGGCTAACGAATTATGATTGAGTAAGAAAATGGTATATTGAGAAGGTGTTTCAAAAGTTCAATATGCTGAATACTATGGCTGTTAATACTCTCTTGGCTACCCATTTCAAATTATCATCTAGATTGTATCTTTAATCAGATGAAAACATTGATTATATGTCTCGAATTCCTTATTCCAGTATAGTTGGTTCACTTATGTATACAAGATTTGATTTGGCACATACGATTAGTGCAGTTAGTAAGTATATGGCAAATCCTAGCTAGATATATTGAAAAACAGTGTAATGGATATTCAGATACTTGAGTGGCTCTACTAATGCTTACTCACAGTTTGGTAGAAATACAGATGGAGTTGTTAGGTATGTGAATTCAGATTACGCAAAATATCACATAAAAAATATGTGTTCAACCTTGGAAGCTGTGCTATCATTTGAAAAGTTACTTTGCATATACAATAGCTTTGTCTACAACAAAAGGCTAAGTACATGACTATTACAAAGGCATGTAAGGAGGTTATATGGTTGAGAAGATTGATTGGTGAAATCAGTGAAAAGTTACAGATTTCTATAGTATATTGTGATAGCCAGAGTGCGATTTTCTTGACTAAGGATCAAATGTTTCACGGGAGGACTAAACACATTGATCTGAGGTATCATTTTGTGCGTGATGTGATTGCTCGTGGTGATATTGTAGTGAGCAAGGTTGATATTAAAATAATCTAGCTGATATGATGACAAAATCACTTTTCATTGCTAAGTTTGAACATTGCTTGAACTTAGTTGTGTTTGTCATTGATTAATCCATTGGGGCTTGTTCCGAAGAGGTGGAGTGGTGTTTACTTGGATATGTATTTTTTGAATTCTTTGTGTTGGAATTTGGTTCGAGGTGGAGGTTTGTTATAGTGTGACCCAAACTCAACGTGACTTTGTGTTTGGTTGAATAAAAGAAGTTTAATGAGTTTTGGTTTCGAGAGTTCTAATTAATATGATCAAATTTCATGAAGGATTGAGAGTTTGGCTTGGAAAAGAATTTTGAGATGAAAAAAAATATCTTGGAGGCGTAATTATCGAAAGTGGGCGCAACGACGCTATGTCGAATATGGAGGCAAGAAGCCCGACATTGCAGTGTTGTGCCGGGTGCGGCTTAGTGCCACCATGACGAGTTTATCCATTTTTTCGGATTTTATGTTTTTTTTTTCACTTGAAATTCTAAAATGAGGCTCCTATATATATATATTCCACATTGTTATATCTTCATACAGACATTCAAAAACATATATTGTGAACACAATTATTATTTATTATAGTGAAATTCTCCTTTTCTGACTGTAGTTTTTCCCATCTTGAGTTTCCATATAAATCTTATTGTTCTTATTATTTCATTATTGTCATAATTATTTTAAAATCAATTCATAACAGTTTGTAATGCAGATAGAGAAAGTAACATTTTTTAGAAGACATTTTATTGTTGAGATCTTTTTCAGAATTGATGTAAAAGTAGGGCTGGATATGGTCCGATCCAGTCCGGTTCAGTTTCGAAGAGAACCGAATCGAACTAAATTTTTTTGGGTATTTAGTAAATGGAACTGTCGAGTCCAAATATAATTATGGACTCGTTCGGGTTCGGTTCGGTACCATAATTAAATTTTTTAACATTTATAATAAAAATAACTAATGACACGTTTAATCTTAATTTTACAAATTAACGTAGTTCAATTTAATAACATATAAATAACAAGTTGTACAATAAGATTAATTTACAAACGTATACAAATACCAAAAAGTAGATACTAATACTAAAATATCGGTGATCCATATCAATAATTCATTTTCTTCAAAGATTCAAATTTACATAAAATAAAAAAATATAAATTAGAAATCATAAAGATAAAAATATTTTAAAATATTGTTAATACTTACAAACAATTTCATTTATATAATATAAAAAAAATTTAAAAATGTTAAAAGGTTCGGTTCTTCAGTTCTTGATGTAGAACCAAGAACCGAACCAAACCTGTCGATTCTAGATTCGGGTACTCGTTTGGATATTTAATTTCAGAAGAATCGCTCGATTCAGTTCGAAACTTTTGTCCAACCCTATGTAAAAGTATCTTAAAGTCACATAATTGTTAATCTACATCAAGAATATGAATAATTAAACATAATATATGTTTTAGTATAATTTAATAAAGATGATTAAGAATTCATTACATTAATATGTTGCTTGTTTAATTAGCATTTTCTTTAATTTTTTTTTATACTCTTTTCATTTACGTATGCAATTTTGGAAAATTAAAGTATTATTATATTGATATTAAAATTTAACAAAGTTGGCATTGAAGGTTTAAAACTTAGCTTTCTTATTAAAGTCCATTTGTTTTTCATTATTCATCCGTAAAAATGAAAAATATGATCATTATCCATCACATCCAGCCATCATTTTTTACTTTACATATCTTGTGTGGGGCTCATGACGACTATATTTTTCATTCTCATTCTAATTCCTTGTTTTAAAGAATATTTTATATCAAATTTCATCAGATCTCTTCCTTTTCTAATTGAAAAAACTCAATATGACAAAAATACGATTAAGATAAAATTGCTTTTTTCCCAAAAGAGCAAAAAAAATAAAATAAAAAAATTCTTTAAATGATTGTGTTGCATTACCGGTCATTTACTATTAACATAGTTGCATTTGGACTATCCATCATTAATTTCATACAATCAAGCTATTCAACTTTGATTTATTTGCAAATCTGGCCAATCCGTCCACGGTCGTCAATCTTATAATGTAATTTGTTTATGATATTTTGATGGAATGACTACATTTGTAGTAAATCGAAGCAGGTTGAAAATTTGAAATCATATATTATTTTGACTAAGCTTAAAATTTTAATTTTAATTCTTATCAAACAAGGAATTAATCTTATAAGATTAAAGAAGTAGAAAGTTAGTACTTTGCTACTGACTCAAATGGGATAAGGACCCATTCGCTACAATTTTTGTTTTTCTTATATGTGAAAGAGTTTTTGGAGAAATATACCTTAATTTTTGTTTGAAAACTAATTTTTTAAAAGTACTTCTTATTTCAAAAGTACTTTTAGAAGAAGTTATATTGAATCAACTTTCAGTAGAAGCTCTTCTAATTGTCAGAAGCATTATCATAAAATTAGTCAAACGTGTTCAAAAACAATTTTTACCTCTCAAAAATTTCTTTTGACATTTCAAAAGTCCTGTCGAACGAGTCTTACAACTGGTGCATATAAACAATTCAAATGTTGTGTGTGTTGTGGGGGGGGGGGGGGGGGGGGTTACATTTGAGGTGTTTTAAGGCAATGCCAGTCAAAGCACGGAAGTTGATTAAGAATCCAAATGAAATCATCTTAACCACATTAAAGTTTAGACACAGTCAACAGAAATTATTGATGTAATCCAACCAATACCAAGCTTT
Source organism: Osmanthus fragrans (assembly GCA_019395295.1). NCBI lineage: Eukaryota > Viridiplantae > Streptophyta > Magnoliopsida > Lamiales > Oleaceae > Osmanthus > Osmanthus fragrans. The sequence goes on from CM033356.1 coordinate 8,969,175, forward strand.
TCCTTGCTTGCAAAGCTTATACTCATATACTAAGAAAGTCAATTCTGTTCAAACATCAATTCCATTAACTCTTACAAATAGTTTCCAAGTTTTCAATTCGATATGAGAGACGTAACTAATATTAAAACCTATATTATATATTAAAAATAAAAAATATGAAAATAACATCTAAATTATCATATCAACATTTATTACACAACGTCACAATCACACACCCATTGTTTGTTTTCTACTTTTTAAAACTAAACTCACTTCTTATATTAAGGGTGTGTCTGGTTTCGATTTTAATCCAAAAAAAGAAATTTTTTTGCTCGTTGGAGAGCAAAGTGCAGCTGCACTTCTTGACTTATAACTCAGAGTGGGCTCAGGAAAAGACAATCAATGGATTCGAAATTAATTTAAAGTTTATGAAATGTCGAAACTATCCTTTCTTATTTTTTCAATGTTAAAATTATAGGGACACCGTGGTCTTTTTACTGAAATTTAAATTCCACTGCATGCTGGAGTCAATAAATTTGCAGCAACGTTGTCCCATATATCTCCTGTAACGGCATCTTTTCTTATTGTAATTTTTGCCAAAAATCGGTACCAGACACACCCTAACTTCGAGTTGATTTCACACATGGTCTCCAAACTTCAAGCAAAATTTTAATCTAGTCCTTAAAATATTTTTTGTACTTATAGTCACTAAAATTGACTAATGTTACATAATTAGTCAATATTTCAACTTGATTAGTGAAATACCTATCGTATCAGCTTATAAACTTTGATAGGGACTAACAAACATTTTAGCATTCGATTCCAGCTAAACATCCTAATTCAGATTTGTTATGACAATTTTATTATATTAATATTGATGAAAAATAGAGTTACGATTAAGAATTAAGATGGTTGTAAAGGGCCACATTGGCCCTGTACAACTAGCATGGTTCTAAGATTAAAGGGAATAAATTGAAGTCGGTGACAAGATGGGCAAAATAAAAAATAATCTAAGAACCAATTTGAAATCTCAATTTAACTTAAGTGACAATTGTGCAATTAACTGCTTAACTTTACATGTTCCACAATATTGTTGAAAACTGATTAGTCAAAGCAACAAGAGTGATACTAGTGTGCCAGAAAGAGTTTGATACTCTAGTTGACATACACTCACAATAGGGGTGGATGTGGGGCATTTTTTTACATTTTTTATTTACGTGGATCTCACGCGGGTCCCGTACACATGTGAGAATAGGTCAACTAGGGTGTCAAACTCTTTCTGACACACTAGCATTTTTCAAGCAAACAAACCCCTCTGAAGAAAATAGGCGGGAAGCTCATAACCAACCAAGCTACACTACCAGAAAATCCTTGACATGTTACCGGACAGAATACTCACAAATTGGGAGGGCCCACTTTTTTTTTTTTTGGGAATTTTTGATACAGGTGGGTCCCACATGCATTGTATCCGTCAACATGCATGTGAAGGAATTTCTGGCGGAGATGCTTTTTTCAGCTCAGAATATGACAAAATAAAGTAAGAAGCTACACGTAAAGTTTTTCAGTTCCTTGCCCAACAAGCATAGTACACGATTACCTCACTAATAAAAAACAAAATCATCGGAAGAAAATTTCACACATTTCTATAATATCTCCACTATAAATGGCCATTTACAAGTTCCATTAATCATACATTCTCATACCATCAAGAAATCAAAATCATCTTCACAGCTTGCAGGTAAAAAATGGGTTTCTTTTCAGGGTTTTTGAACTGTTTCAGTACTGAATCATCTTCTTCTCGAGTCTCTGATACTATGAACCAGCATCACAAAGCCCCCTCATCAGAGAAACCCAAGAGCAAAATAAAGTCAAAAGGCGTTCCGACTCCAGTTTCTTACTTCCCGTTGAACTCACAGCTTTCGCGCCTATAATCGCTCAGTTTATGCAGATTTGATCGTGTCTTTGTGGGATTTCTTTGGCAGATAATGAAACTGCAGCAGTACTGAAACTTCTAGGGATGGCTTTTTGTTAGAGCTTGTCTCGTATGCATTTCTTGTAGTATGAATTTGGTCGAATTCTGCAATCATGAATCATGATAGATTTGCTTTAGTAGACTCAAATTGATTTATATATGTATCTTCTACCATCTTGTTATGCAATCTATCCTTCTTGTAAAATATGAAAGACAATGCACGTATTGGCCTCAAAATCAATCCAATCATCAATAATTTTTTTATTTTTGATGATCGTCAATGTCTGGGTCAGGTTAAGCGCACTTCGACTAATTCCACGGGACTCTGAAATTTATAGCCGGACACTAATTTCAGTGGCCATGAGGGAACTCGAGTTCGTGACCATTGAAGAGCAAACCCAAAGTCTGACCAATTTTGAAATCATCAATAAAATAAAGCAAAGTAACCTAGCTATCACTTGACTGTCAACATAGGTGTAGAGCAATATACCACAGTTACCAAGGCAAACTCGGGCTCAGTTCCTCCAATCTATACCAAGAGGTTCACAAAACCACAACTCCAATCAACCGGCTTCCCTACGTATGGTTGCTTCGAATTACCCACCTAGAGTCAACTCAATCAACCAAGGAACACAAAGGAATCAACCACAGAGGCTGCAAGAGAAAGGAGAGCACGGTCGCGAGAGAAAGAGAGGAAGAAAGGCGGCGGTTTCAATGTGTGTGAGAGAGAGGGACGGGTCCAAGCATAAATAGGAGAGTCCAAGTCCACCAAGGTAAGTTAGGTATAGGTAAAGTGGCCCAATAGAATAATAATGGCCCAATATTTCACACACATGGGTTGCCCTAGTGGGTAATCCATTATAGCCGTCCAAATACGCGGGTCGGGCCATGAGCAGCTCTAATAAATTAGGCTACTTCAAAGGGCCCGACCTAGATTGGAATTGGGTCGTTCTTCTCTTAGTATCGATATACCAATCAATCATTTGGCTAAGGCCGACTGAATACATAACTGAGTTTACATCATCGCCCGGGAGAGGTCATTTGACAACAAATTGCCTAACAACCTCCACCTTGGTGTCAAAGGACCTGCAAAAAAGAAACATAAACACTTATCAATAATAGTTCCAATATAAAGAGCGATAAAATTGAAAATTACTTACCCTCACCAATGTTTAGAAGAGTTTTACAACTTCTAAACTTTACCAATGGCAGCACCTTTGTGCTCATGTCTGAAGGATTATACTGTGTATGAATCTTTTCAAGTCTCACCACTTCTTGAGACACAATGTCTCTAATAAAATGTAGTCTAACATCAATATGTTTAGTGCGTTCATGAAAAACAGGGTTCTTACATAAATGTATTGAAGACTGACTATCAGAGTAAACTACCACGTAATCATTCAAAACACATAGTTCATGAAGTAGGCCCCTAAGCCACAGAGCTTCTTTAATAGCTTCAGTGGTAGCAATATACTCAGACTCTGTTGTGGATAGTGCAACAATATGTTGTAATTGTGATTTCCAACTAACACAAGAATTAGATAGGGTAAACACATAAGCAGAAGTCGACTTTCTACCATCCCTATCCCCTGCATAGTCAGCGTCTACAAAACCCTTCAGTTTCACGCCTTCTTTATTAACACCAAACCGTAGACCTACATTACTAGTACCCTTCAAATATCTTAGTAGCCACTTTAAGGCTTCCCAATGCTCGGGACCCGGATTAGACATATATCTACTAAGGGCACTAACAGCAAAAGCTAAATCCGGTCTAGTGCAAACCATCAAGTACATGATAGACCCTATCACATTAGAATAAGGAATTCTACTCATGTATTCTACTTCATATTCATTACAAGGAGCCTGATCCTTAGACAGCACAAAATGATTATCTAACGGTAATGAAACAGGTTTGCAATCACTCATACCAAATTTTTTCAATATCTTTGAAATGTAAGGAGACTGATGCAAGAACAATGCGAAGTTTGACCTATCTCTTTCAATTTTCATGCCTAAGATTCTTTTAGCTTTACCTAGGTCTTTCATGTCAAATTCGTCACTCAACTTTGTTTTTATATTGCTTATCCACTTAGGTGATGAACCAATCAAAAGCATATCATCCACATAAAGCAATAAAAACAGATAATTATTATCAGTACTACTATACTGAAAATACAGGCAATGATCAAACTTGCTTCTTTGAAAACCTATAGTGAGTACAAAAGAGTCAAATCTTTTATTCATTGTCTAGGTGATTGTTTTAAGCCATACAACGACTTTTTAAGATAACACACATGTTCAGGTTTCAACTTATCTTTAAAACCTTTAGGTTGATTTATAAAAATTTGCTCGTCAAGATTACCATGCAAAAAAATAGTTTTTACATCAAGTTGTTCAAGTTCCCAGTCAAAATGTGCAACTAATGCAAGCATGACCCTAATAGTAGTGTACTTAACAACTGGTGAGAAAATCTCATTATAATCAATCCCCTCTTTCTGTGTGAATCCCTTAGCAACTAGCCTAGCTTTGAATCTTAAAGGTTCAGAAGCACTCGTACCCTCCTTAACCTTAAAAACCCACTTACAATCAACGATGGATTTATTCTTAGGTTTAGGTACTAATTTCCAAGTTTGATTCTTCTCTAAGGAGCTCATCTCCTCTCTCATTGCCTTAAACCATTCTTCAGCTTGTTCACTCTTCGTTGCCTCCTCAAAGGTCTTTGGTTCTCTATCAACTAGTTCATCATAACTAGCATGAGCAAAAGCTATCTCAGATTCATATCCGAATCTCCTAGGCTCCCTTGTTTGTCTTCTCTCTCTATCCCTAACTAAGTTATAGTTGGTCAAGGGATTTTCTTCCTCAGGATGCTCCTCTATCACTATCTCACTTCTATTCTCCACATCGGGTTCCTGATCCTGAATCTCCACCTCATTCGGAGTATCAGGAACAGGTGTGCTAAGTTTTCCTAACTCCACCTTAAACTGACTTCCCTCTTCACCTTGTTCTGACTCGCTCACAGGCTCAGGTTCAGATTCACTCTTAAGGCAAGGCATTTCACTCTCGTTAAACGTGACATCTCTACTCACAATGATCTTAACCCCCTTCTGGCTTCTATCCCATAACCTATATCCCTTCACACCAGTAGGATACCCTAGGAAGACACATTTCCTAGCTCTAGGTTCAAGCTTTCCCTCACTCTGATGGGAAAACGCAGCACAACCAAAAGTTCTAAGGGCAGAATAATCACTTAGTTTACCAGACCACTTTTCATGAGGAGTATCACCATTTAATGCAGCAGATGGAGTCAAATTAATCAAATAACAAGCAGTCATAACAGCTTCACCCCAAAATGACTTTGGGATATCAGAACTTAACATCATACAACGCACTTTATCAAGTATGGTTCTATTCATCCTTTCCGCTACCCCATTTTGCTGGGGAGTGTAAGGAACAGTCCTATGTCTTGTTATTCCATTTTCTTTGCACATATTATCAAATTCAGTGTTACAAAATTCTAGGCCATTATCTGTTCTTAGGTACTTAATCCTTTTGCCAGTTTGGTTCTCAACTTGCCTTTTCCAGTTATTAAAGTTTTGGAAAGTATCGGATTTATCTTTTAGAAGATAAACCCATACCTTTCTCGTATAGTCATCAATAATCGACAAGAAATACCTATTCCCACCCGAGGTGGGATTACTAGCAGGACCCCACAGATCTGAATGCACATATTCAAGCATGCCTTTAGATTTATGAACACTTGTGGAGAACGATGTTCTGTGATGCTTACCAAGCACACAATGATCACAGAAAGACAAATCAGACACACAGTCATTACCAAATGCACCTTTTTCATTTAGAAATTTAAGTCCTTTAATGCCTACGTGTGCAAGTCTATTATGCCATAGATGAGTGTGATCAATCTTGGCAGAAGAGATAGAGTGTTTTAACCCTCTAATCACTTCTCCAGTAGTGACGTATATATCATTTTTCTTAGTTCCTTTAATGAAGACTAATGCACCCTTAATTATATTTAGCATGCCATTTCCAATTTTATCAGTGAAATCATCCTTTTCAAGCCTTCCTACTGAAATTAAATTCCTAGACAATTCAGGAATATATCTAACGTCTTTCAAAGTGTACACAAAGCCAGTGTCAAACTTTATACTAATATCTCCAATTCCAGCAATAGTGTAAGCAAAATTGTCACACAGCACAACATGCCCCGTATTAGATTCATGCAAGTTTTCAAACCAATCATTTTCAGACGTCACATGAAAAGAAGCACCAGAATCAAGTATCCACTCATGCATGCGAGAATTAGCAGTTAGATTTAATTCAGCAGAAACAGTAACAGGACTCGAAATCATATAGACTTCACCCACATCATCTTTGGGAGCAGAAGACAACACATTTACCTCATCTCTCTCCTTAACATTTTGATTATCCTTAATCTTACGACAATCCTTTATGAAATGCCCTGTGTTAGCACACCCATAGCATTTCCTAATCCTGGACCTAGACTTAGATCTAGACCAACTCTTACCCTTTCTCCTACCTCCATTACCCTTTGACTCGCCTCTACTTTGGTGTCTCTCATGACTGTTTTGTCTAAACTGAGTCTTACCCCGCATCATGTGAATCTCACCACTCCTCTTATCATGTTTTTCAGCTTTAAGTTCCATCTCCTTACTTCTAAGTGAGTCCATGAAAATTTCAGGTGTTAAAGTGTCCCTACCATACTTAATAGCATTTTTGACTTCCCTATATGAATCAGGCATAGAGTTAAGCAAAATTATAGCCTTATAAGTCTCAGACACTTTCTCGTCACAATTAGCAATGTCTTGAACAAGTTTATTAAAAACATCTAAATTGTCGTCAAGATCCTTTGAGGGATCAATTTTAAAACTGAAAAAACGTTCAAGCAAGTAAAGTTTATTCGGGATAGATTTGAGCAAATACAGTTCTTCCAATTTTTCTCAAAGTTCTTTGGTGGTTTTCAGTTTGCCCACCTTTCTTAAAACGGCATCAGACAAATGTAAAATTATTGAGGTATAAGCAAGCTCATCGGCTTCTTCTTTTTGATCTTTTGAAAAATCAGCTGAGTAATTGCCATCAATGGCTTTTGAAACTTTTTGTTGGACCAAAATACCCCTCATCTTTTGTTGCCAGATTGAAAAATCACCTTTTCCGTTAAAAATTCCCAAATCAAAGTTGTGACTTGTCATTTTATGAAATAATAAAAAAAAAATCACAGAATCACAATCACAAAGACAAACCACACAAAGTAGTCCTAGGGTCACAGACAATATACGCCGTTCTAGATTCCCAGGGTTTCGTAAGACTCGCGAGGTCTTAGATCAAGGGAATGTTCGAACAGGTAAGGTCTACGTATTCTAACAGAAATAACAATGCAGCGGAATAGACAATGCAACAAAACGGATATGTCCAATCACAGAAGATTCCAAACCGCGACAATTATATCACACAGCACAATAAGCCAATTCTATCAAAAGTTACGATACACAATCGTCAAGTAAGGGCAAGTAATCCTAAAATCTAGCACAAGCAATGGTTACCAAGCAATGGCAACCCCCAATCCTAATGATCACCCCCACACGATGATCTGCTAGTGCGATAATGTAAAGGATTCAGCAAATTTACCAGAGCGGACATTTCTACGTCCGTAATTTACGAGAGATGCGAATTTGCTGCCTTAGGGCCACCACTATTCGCCCTAGAGGTTCAGCAAATGTATCAACGCAATCAGCAACTAATGCAGACTGCAATGCAGGCGACGTCCAGGGGTAAAACCGTCCAACTTTTCCTGCGTAACCTGAAACACTAAACAAAGATTATCGATACGTTCAGGAGATTAAAATGAGTATTCTGCCTGAAGAGAGCTAGCCGGAAAACTGCCACACGCACCGCCGCCGGAAGAGTCACGCGCCGCCGCCGCCGCCGCCGGAGAGACGCGCCTCACTGCAGGGTGCGCCTGGACCTGCACAATCCAATTCCGGCGTTGGTTTCGCCGGGTTGTGTCTTGGTTGGCCGGAAATCGCCTTGGAAGCTCCGGCCGGTCGAAGAACTCGCGCAAGGACCTCCCTGTTTTGGTCGATTTCCACCCAATCACGAGAGCCCAGGCTCTGATACCAGATGTAGAGCAATATACCACAGTTACCAAGGCAAACCCGGGCTCAGTTCCTCCAATCGACACCAAGAGGTTCACAAAACCACAACTCCAATCAACCGGCTTCCCTACGTATGGTTGCTTCGAATTACCCACCTAGAGTCAACTCAATCAACCAAGGAACACAAAGGAATCAACCACAGAGGCTGCAAGAGAAAGGAGAGCACGGTCGCGAGAGAAAGAGAGGAAGAAAGGTGGCGGTTTCAATGTGTGTGAGAGAGAGGGACGGGTCCAAGCATAAATAGGAGAGTCCAAGTCCACCAAGGTAAGTTAGGTATAGGTAAAGTGGCCCAATAGAATAATAATGGCCCAATACTTCACACACATGGGTTGCCCTAGTGGGTAATCCATTATAGCCGTCCAAATACGCGGGTCGGGCCATGAGCAGCTCTAATAAATTAGGCTACTTCAAATGGCCCGACCAAGATTGGAATTGGGTCGTTATTCTCTTAGTGTCGATATACCAATCAGTCATTTGGCTAAGGCCGACTGAATACATAACTGAGTTTACATCATCGTCCGGGAGAGGTCGTTTGACAACAAATTGCCTAACAATAGGCACAATCAGAAGATGAAATATAAAGGAAAGAATCAATTGTAAATATTGAGTGAAGGGAAAAAAATATAGTCCCACTTTTGTTGTCTTGCCACTAAAATGACACCTTTCTAATTATTTGAGATGTCAAAACAATTTTTTTTACAGTGTCTACTTTTAAAATTTGACACCTCAAAAATATTATGGTGTCAAGATTTTAATAGCAAAATGAAAAAAAAAAAGAAAAAGAAAAAAGAAACTTGGCTTGACACATTCGCACAACATTATTTAGTCATTATTTGGTGGGGATTAAAATAATATTCTTAGTAGATTTTGATAAAAGTTGATGGAACGTGTAGTTGAAAAGTTGTGGATCCCATAAAATAAATCGTTAAAAACTGTTGTTGATTTTGACTTAGATTAAAATTAGAATTTTGATTTCTACCATATATCAACTTAATAACTCCATCACGTTTTAGTTGAATGAAATGTCCCTAAACTTTTAGAGCTTTACTTCACGTACAGATAAATTTGTACAGAAAAATTACAGAAGAGACACATGGGTATTTTTTGGTATTATTTTATTTCACTTGGACCCACTTCTCTTGTGAGGTTTCGGTACAATTCTGTAACAAATATTCTGTACACTCAGAATTTTTGAAACTTTTATGTCACTGACTGTGTTCATCACAATTTATTTTAAAATTAAGTGTACTTGATGAAGATTTCTGTTCAAAAATTTTGTTAACGTGGCTTGAGTATAACCACCCAAAACTGGATCGCCAAGCTGAAAAATAATAATAGGCAGTGGCAGGAAAGAGATGGAAAGGTGGTCCATGATATGGGCAAACTCGCAAACTAGAAATTGCCTAGCAGGTGGACGCCCCCAAGGGCTGGGTTGATCAGGCTGTATATGGATACCATAGTTCACGAGGGTGTTGGACATTTTGGAGTCGGGAAGATCACTTGGGTGATTTACTTGCAGTCCAATCGTAAAGAATCAGGGAACAACTTTCCGTCAATGATACAGTTGCAGTACCTATTAGCTAGAAAGGGTGGCGCCAAGTAGGACTGGACATGATCCGATTCGATTCGATTCTGAAGAGAATCGAACCGAACCAAAATTTTCGGGTATTTAGTAAATGGAACCGTCGGGTCCAAATATAATTATGGACCCGTTCGGGTTCCGTTCGATTCCATTCGATTCCGTTCGATTCCGTACGATTATTAAATTTTTTAATGTTTATAATAAAAATAATTAATGACACGTTCAATCTCACTTTTACAAATTGACGTAATTCAATTTAATAACATATAAATAACAAGTTGTACAATAAGATTAATTTACAAATGTATACAAATACCAAAAATCAAATACTAATACTAAAATATCGACGATCCATTCCATATCAATAATTCATTTGTTTCAAACATTCAAATTTACATAAATTAAAGAAATATAAATTAGAAGTCATAGAGATAAAAATACTTTAAAGTATTGTTAATACTTACAAACTATTTGTTAATTGAAAATAATTTATTAATTTATTTAGAAAAAGTTAAACAATTTGATTTATATAATATAAAAAAATTTAAAAAGATTCGGTTCTTCGATTCTTGGTATAGAATCGAGAATCGAACCGAAACTTTTGGTTCTAGATTCGGGTATCTGTTCGGGTATTTAATTTCAAAAGAACCGTTCAATTCGATTCGGTTCAGCTCGGTTCCGATTTGGTTTGGTTCGGTTTGAGACTTTTCTCCAGCCCTAGCGCCAAGGTTCTTGTTCGTAACACACTAACAAATGTTTGTTCGAATAGACGTGAAATGTATTTGAAATCTACTAAATAATGGAAAAAACTGAAATATCTTATTAATAAACAAAAAAACATGTAATATTTTTACAATTTTTACATGTATTTATAGACTCAAAATGAATCTTGAGTTTTTTCCCATCTTGAGTTTTCACATAAATCTTGTTCTTATTATTTCATTATTGTCATAATTATTTTGAAATCAATTCATAACTGTTCGTAATGCAGATAGAGAAAGTAGCATTTTTAGAAGACATTTTATTGTTGAGATCTTTTTTAGAATTGATGTAAAAGTAGGGTTGGATATGGTCCGATCCGGTTCGGTTCGATTTTGAAGAGAACCGAATTGAACCAAATATTTTTGGGTATTTAGTAAATAGAACCGTCGGGTCCAAATATAATTATGAACTCGTTCGGATTCGGTTCGTTCAGTTCCATTCGGTTCCGAACCATAATTAAATTTTTTAACATTTATAATAAAAATAACTAATGACACGTTTAATCTTAATTTTACAAATTAACGCAGTTCAATTTAATAACATATAAACAACAAGTTGTACAATAAGATTAATTTACAAACGTATAAAAATACCAAAAAATAGATACTAATACTAAAATATTGGTGATCCATATCAATAATTCATTTGCTTCAAAAATTCAAATCTACATAAAATAAAAATATATATAAATTAGAAATCACAGAGATAAAAATATTTTAAAGTAAGTACAAACAATTTGATTTATATAATATAAAAAAATTTAAAAAGATTCGATTCTTGTTCAGTTCTTGATGTAGATTCAAGAACCGAACCGAATCTTCGGTTTTAGATTCGGGTACCCGTTTGAGTATTTAATTTCAGAAGAACCTCTCGGTTCGCTTCGAAACTTTTGTCCAATCATATGTAAAAGTATCTTTAAGTCACATAATTGTTAATTTACAACAAGAATATGAAATAAATAAACATAATTTATGTTTTAGTATAATTTAATAAAGATGATTAAGAATTCATTACATTAATATGTTGCTTGTTTAATCAGCATTTTCTTTAATTTTTTTTTATACTCTTTTCATTTACGTATGCAATTTTGGAAAATTAAAGTATTATTATATTGATATTAAAATATAACAAAGTTGACATTGAAGGTTTAAAACTTTCCAACCACCATTTTTTACTTTACATCTCTTTTGTAGGGCTCATAACAATTATATTTTTCATTCTCATTCTAATTCCTTGTTTTAAAGAATATTTTATATCAAATTTCATCAGATTTCTTCTTTTTCTAATTGAAAAAACTCAATATGACAAAAATATGATTAAGATAAAATCGCCTTTTTCCCAAAAGAGCCAAAATAAAAAATAAAAAAAAATATCTTAAATGATTGTGTTGCATTACAGGTCATTTACTTTTAACATAGTTGCATTTGGACTATCCATCATTAATTTCATACAATCAAGCTATTCAACTTTGAGCAAATCTGGACAATCCGTCCATGGTCGTCAATCTTATAATGTAATTTGCTTATGATATTTTGATGGAATGACTACATTTGTAGTAAATCGAAATAGGTTGAAAATTTGAAATCATATATTATTTTGACTAAGATTAAAATTTTAATTTTAATTCTTATCAAACAAGGACTTAATCTTATAAGATTAAAGAAGAATAAAGTTAGTACTTTGCTACTGGCTCAAATGGAATAAGGACCCATTCGGTACAATTTTTGTTTTTCTTATTTGTGAAAGAGTTTTTGAAGAAATATATCTTAATTTTTGTTTGAAAACTAATTTTTAAAAGTACTTCTTATTCCGAAAGTACTTTTAGAAGAAGTTATATAAAATCAACTTTCAGTAGAAGCTCTTCTAATTGTCAAAAGCATTATCATAAAATTAGTCAAACGTATTCAAAAACAATTTTTACATCTCAAAAACTTCTTTTGACATTTCAAAAGTCCTGTCGAATGGGTCTTAAAAATAATTACACCTTATAAACATTGACAACTGGTGCATATAAACAATTCAAATGTTGTGTGTGTTGGGGCCGGGGGGGGGGGTGGGGGGCGGTTTACATTTGAGGTGTTTTAAGGCAATGCCAGTCAAAGCACGGAAGTTGATTAAGAATCCAAATGAAATCATCTTAACCACATTAAAGTTTAGACACGGTCAAAAGAAATTATTGATGTAATCCAGCCAATCCCAAGCTTTTCCTTGCTTGTAACGCTTATACTCATATACTAAGAAAGTCAATTCTGTTCAAACATCAATTCCATTAACTCTTACAAATAGTTTCCAAGTATCGAATTAACAAATATGAGAGACGTAACTAATATTAAAACCTATATTATATATTAAAAATAAAAAAATATGAAAATAACATCTAAATTATCATATCAACGTCTATTATCACTCTAATTGACATACACTCACAATAGGGGTGGATGAAGAATATTTTTTTACATTTTTTTATTTACATGGATCCCACGCGGGTCCCACACACATGTGAGAATATGTGAATTAGAATGTCAAATTTTTTCTGGCACACTAGCATTTTTCAAGCAAACAAACCCTATGAAGAAAGAATTAATTTGCAAGTACAGATTTTATCTACAAATTTTCGACAGAAATTTGAATTTTTAGACACAAGGAATGAGACCCATGTATAAAATATTGAAAAAACTCTCTTCCCATCCAATGTTGTCTCTCTTATGTAGGTACCGAAATTTTGAATTTCTGTACCCATACCACAACCAATCTCGCTACTCGTATAGAAGATGTTGACAGAAGAAGTTGACAGAATACTCACAATGGAGAGTTCCATTTCTTTTTTTTGGACTTTTTTATTCACATGGGAATCACTCGCATGTGAGTGAATATCAAACTTTTTTGTCAACTTCTTTTGTACAAATAACTTTATTCATAGCACAACTCATGAAGAAAATAGGTGGGAAGCTCATAACCAACCAAGCTACAATAACAGAAAATCCTTGACATGTTACTGGACAAAATACTCACAAATTGGGAGGGCCCACCTTTTTTTAAAAATTTTTAATGCAGGTAGGTCCCACATGCATTGTATCCGTCAACATGGCGGAGAAGCTTTTTTCAGCTCAGAATATGACAAAATAAAGTAAGAAGCTACACGTAAAGTTTTTCAGTTCCTTGCCCAACAAGCATAGTACACGATTTCCTCACTAATAAAAAACAAAATCATCGGAAGAAAATTTCACACATTTCTATAATATCTCCACTATAAATGGCCATTTACAAGTTCCATTAATCATACATTCTCATACCATCAAGAAATCAAAATCATCTTCACAGCTTGCAGATAAAAAATGGGTTTCTTTTCAGGGTTTTTGAACTGTTTCAGTACTGAATCATCTTCTTCTCGAGTCTCTGATACTATGAACCAGCATCACAAAGCCCCCTCATCAGAGAAACCCAAGAGCAAAATAAAGTCAAAAGGCGTTCCAACTCCAGTTTCTTACTTCCCGTTGAACTCACAGCTTACGCGCCTATAATCGCTCAGTTTATGCAGATTTGATCGTGTCTTTATGGGATTTCTTTGGCAGATAATGAAACTGCACCAGTACTGAAACTTCTAGGGATGGCTTTTTGTTAGAGCTTGTCTCGTATGCATTTCTTGTAGTATGAATTTGGTCGAATTCTACAATCATGAATCATGATTGATTTGCTTTAGTAGACTCAAATTGATTTATGTATCTTCTACCATCTTGTTATGCAATCTATCCATCTTGTAAAATATGAAAGACAATGCACGTATTGGCCTCAAAATCAATCCAATCATCAATAATATTTTTTATTTTTTTATTTTTGATGACCGTGGATGTCTGGATCAGTTTACACGCACATCGACTAATTTCACGGGACCCTGAAATTTACAGCCGGATACTCACCTCAGTGGTTCTGAGGGTACTCGAATTGATGATCATTGGAGAGCAAACCCAAGACCTGTCCAACTGAGAAATCATCAATAAAATAAAGCAAAGTAACCTTGCAATCACTTGCTGTCAACATAGGCACAATCAGAAGATGAAATATAAAGGAAAGGATCAATTGTAAATATGGACCTTGCTACAAAGTCAGGGTTAAAAACAGGGTCAGAAACATGAATTTGAATTTGATGACGTGGCATAATTAAAAAGACATAAATATTCTTTTCTTGTATAACTTTTTGTATATTGCACAATATATCCTGATTTTTAGAATAATCTTTCAATCTAGTCCTCTATTCCTTCTATCTCGAATTTTAGCGTATAAATCCATCATTTGATCTAATAGATTAGCATAATCTGCAATATATCTATCAAAATTTTCTGCAAGTATGTAATATTCCTCGGATGATAATTCATTTAATCTTTCCATTTGATAAGTAATATTATTTATCTTTTCTAATAAACTATCTAATCCTTCAATTGTATATCCTGACATCTTAAAATAATTCTAACAAAATAATCATTAAATATTCAGATAATTTAGACATGCAAAATTCAAATGAGTAATCCCGACGATTCTTTAAAATTTCAGAAGATATCTTTCTAAATTTAACAAAAATAATAGTTTTACCTTAATTTTGATCTCTGATATTTATTCTTAGAATCGAGTAACTTTCAGACTCTGGATCTGCAAATGACTCCCTTCAATGGCCTCCTGCCTTTATGGGACAAGTACAATTCCAGTTTCTTGCCTTCACTGTGTCAATTCTATGAATTCGGACTATAAATCTTAACTAAAAAAAACTCTTTTTTTGTTAAAGTAAGAAATAAATTCTTCTTTAATCTTTCAAGAATCTATGGGATGAAATGTTTAGAAACTCATGATATCTTTTAAGACAATTTGGATATGAAATAACTTGAAATTTTATTGATATCTAAAAGTTGTTTACAATGAAAGATAGAAGATTGTTTGGCTAACTCACAACTCAAGTGCTTAACCAACTCTGCATTTTTTATCAGCCCGAAGGCCTTTATTTATACACAAATTTGTAGCCAAGTTACATCATTGCTTACATCATTATATGTATTTCGTCCGTTATGAAATACAATTATAAAGGATTCCGGTCTTTACACATAATTTGGCCAACACTTTATTTAGATTCCCTAAGCCAAATAATTTAATTCTTTATTAGATCACTTTAATTTTGGACTTAATTTTAAGATAGTCTTATACACAATAAATTACATATGTCGGCCTACATAACAAATTAATAATTTCTCAACATATTTATTTCTTTCCATTTTTATCTCTACTCTTTTTATTTATATTTCCAATAATGGGTGTAAATAGATTTAATTGATGGAGTTGCAGAATGTTTTTAGTGAAGAAGTTATATTTGTAAAAGCATTATGATGTGTTTATAAAAAAATTCCTTTAAGTGGTGTTGTTGTGACAACCCGCCCTCCAATAGGGGGGCACCAAATATTTTTGCCCTGTCCCTAAGTCGGGATAGGGAGTTTTTTCCAAATAAATTTACCCCTTCCCTTTTTATACTAAAGTTTTATTCATTTTGTACTTATATGAAACCACAGTAGTCTAGATAAATGTTATTTATTTTTAACCAAAATTATTATCCTTGAATATTGAAAAGTTCTTTAAATTTTTCATTTAAGGTTATCAAATCGTTAGAACCGGTTTTTACAACAAATAAGTAGAAATTTTTACTTTGCTACTTCGTGAAAATGCATATGCAATAAGAATCACAAGACGTTGATAATACCACACAAACGGAAACTACAATGTCATTTGTACACTCTTTTTTGTTAATCGTTGTTGACATTACACGTGTTGTCAACAATTGATTGGACGAAAAAATTGTCCAAATTTCAAATTGTTCAATAATGTATTATTATTTGACAAAGTGTAAAAGATAGGTAGTGATATACACCTAACTTGATTCAAATGAAAATTAAACAGCATGTACAGAAAAAGCTTATCAAGAAGCCAAATGGGACAATTGATGTAATCCAACCAATCCCAAGCCTTCTGTTTATTGAAACACAGTCAAAACTGATCAAGAAGCCAAATGGGACAACTGATGTAATCCAACCAATCCCCAGCCCTTTCTTGCTCATAACTCATAAGAATAGGTCAACATTTTTTAGTCTTCCCGTCAACGTCAATTTCAAGGGTGTTGGCCACTCGCTACACATCTTGCCACCTCAGCAAAATAAAAATCTGATATAAGTAAGTCGTGTTTGATTCTCATTTTTCTACCTCTTTTTTTCAATCATATATATTTTATTAAAATAATATTACACACAAATAAAAAAAAATTCCTTCTTTTTTAATCACATATTATCCATCAATCTACTATTCCAAAATACATTCTTTAAAAAAATATGGATCGAACACACTAGACTCACCTCACCAAGTGGGCTTCAGAGTCAATGTTGGCTTGCCGTAAATCAATATTTCAAACTGCGCTAGTCCAAATCATTTCAAGATAAGCGAATCATTTTTGATGAAAATGATGAGCTTTCTTAATTTACATATTAGATATTAGTCAGAACTTTACCATTGATGTAAACAATACATTATAGTAATTGTTAAAACCCTTCTAATGGTCAATAAAAATAAATTGAAATAATTTATGCAAAAAAGTATTAGGTGCTAGTAAACAAATGAGTTCATAAGAAATTTTTATTTTACATTTCATTTCTTGTCATGCAATCCGAGAAAAGGGTGGAATTTTGTAGTAAACAACAAAATGAAACTTGTTCAACTAACATAAATTCAATAAATGATAAATATTTACTTGGAAATTATATAAGCCATAAAGCCAGTCAAAGCACTAATAGATAAAATTGATCATCATAGTGGGATAAACGATCCTTGTTCAGCAAGAAATTGACTGTCTAATATGGATGACCTTTTCGATTGTAGTAATCTTCTCAAAAAATTTCTTTTCGAACTCAGTCAAAAAGCCGCCAGTCAACAAGAAACATGTGGGGAATTGGTAAGAGAGAAGGTTTAAGTAATACTCTTACCTTGCCCAGCAAACATGAAAAAGTGTCACTGTTTCATCACCAAATAAAAAAGAAAATTCCACACCGCGTTTCTTGGATATCTTCAACTATATATAAGTAGCCATTCACAAGTTCTTATACATATAGCCAAGACCAGATAAAAAAAAAAATGGGTTTGTTTTTAGGGTTTTTAAGCTGCTTCAGTAATTCATCTTCTTCACAAATATCTGACGCTATCGTCCAACCTCAGAAAGTTGCTTCTTCAGAGAAACAGAAGAGCAAAGTAAAGTCAAAGGGCGCTCCGATTCCAGTTTCTTACTTTCCAATAAACTCACGGCTTTCGCGCTTATAACTGATTCTATTGCTCAGCTTATCATAACCTCTGATTTTGCCACTTTATCATGCATGTGTGGATGCAATTTCATTGGGAGATGCTCAGAAAACAGCTAACATTAAAGACGGCTGTCCAAGAGCGTCTTGTTAAGAGATAAATCCCACATCAATTCTAGATGAATTGTCAAGTTTTAATCTTGTGCTTTCTCCTTTAGATTATGATTTTGTACTACAGCAAGGTCCTTGAAATGTTTAATTTATATATGAATGTCCTTTTTGTGATCATTTGCATTCTCCATAACACAATTTTACAGTCTTTTTTCTTTTTCTTTTTTTTAAAAGGGGGTATTTGCCATCCATCTCGAATTTACACCAAATCTTTACGACGTTTTTGTTAATTACTGAACATTCAGATAATTTTAAACTTAAAAGATATCTCAGTTACTCCTTGATAAAGGGTGGTGCCATATGGATTGTTAGTGATATGAACAATAGATGCTTTTAGCTATATACATGGGGAGATCAATGAGAATTTGAATTTTCCAATTGGATTTGATCCATAGTTATTAGACTTGGCTCGACCCGATCCAAACATCGACTCGTACTGGTTGAATCAGTGGGCCATTGCATAAAAATCTATAAAAAAAAATATATAAAGTATAATATTTTTAAGGCAAAATTAAAGTTTTAAAGTTATTTTTTGCTAATTATTTAGGTCTATAAAATAAAGTAAATGGTTGGACGAAACTGTTTTATAAAAATATCATAAGAAAACCTATAAATGATTCATTTGATACATACAAGATATTGCAAATAAATAATTATAATAAAGCAATCTGTGCTCCATTGGTAGGAACCAATTATTTCCCTAGATGTTGAAAGGGGATTTCAAACCTCGGTCAATCAATCTGGCCAGGGACAGAGCCAGACGTTTGATGATGTGGGGTCAAAAATTGAAATACAATTTTTTTTTTTTAAAACAACATATCATTAATAAAAATAAGTTAGTACACTACTACAACTGCAGTCTACGTGTTTTCATACTCTGAAAACGCCATATAATTACATTATTATTGTCGAATACATCGTTCTCGATATATATAATCATACTATTACTTAACCATATATCTCCCATCCGATTACGCAGTCGATTCTTAACAATCTTCATTTCAGAAAATACTCTCGAATATATGCATAAGGCCTCGAATATATGAATTTTCGCTTAAAATAATTCTCCATGACTGTTACAAAATAAAAGTAAATACATGACATAAATATCTCAGTTTTCATCAAAAGACAACATGAAATTCATACCTCATAATAAACAACAATTAATTTTATAAACAATTCTAGATCATCAAGTTATATATTAAAACAGATTTTTTATAACTATACCAGTATCAAAACCTAAGATTTCCAAACCCAGCGAATTACATAATTAAGTTGTGATGTTCTAAATTGAACACAAATATATCCTTATTCTACGAGTGACAAAGTATTCATCCTATAAGAATTGTTCAAGACAACAAGAACAAATATAAAAATGCCAACGAAATTACAAACTAAATCAAGCGAAATCAAGTTTAGATTTAAAAATCCCCATTTTTCGGGTACCGCCACAAATGATATCAGTGGCAAATAATTTGTCCGAATTTTTGTACACAAAACTTCCACAATTTCTGGGTTTAGATTTAATGTTTAAATACAACATACATGTCTTCTTTTTGTGGAAATTCATCTTGCATTTTCTTGGAGGAACCCTTTTTTTGTGTGTGACAAAAGAGGGAGATCTTTCACATTCTTTACAGCTTCAAGAAAATGGCAGGTAGATGGGTGAAGCCTGAGGTAATCAATTTTTCATTTTTTAAACATCAATTAATTGATTTATTTTTATTGGATAGATAGGACCTGTTAGCCAACGTCTTTTGCTGTGTTTGTTTGGTAGTAACATATTCCTCATTTAACCATAAAAATTGGCAAAAAAAAAAGTGGGGTCAAATCACGTGGGTCCGTCCTTGAGCCTGGCAATTTAATATTAAAACTGCCGGTTAACTTGATCAAAGTCAATCTTTGATCGAGTCATTTGTATTTCTATCAAATTAATCTACCCGACCGATCAGTCCGAGCCCAGTTTTATAACTATGATTTGATCAATTTGATTTAAACAAGGACTCTTATAAGTATATTGCAAGACAAATGAAATTTTGATGGATGAAGTCACGTGAAATTTGATTGTTCAATTATTTTTTGAATTATCATGTACTCCCCGTCTTCTAACGGGTTAAATTCTTTCATTGTCCCCTTGCTAGAGCCGAGTTAATCCTCTCTTAATTGATTCGTACTTTACATCTTTTGCTATTAATAAAATACGCACACGTGATTTAATAAAATTTATTATTTTTACTAATGAGAGTGTTCTCAACTAAAATTTTGATAAATTTTAAATGATTATAAATCTTAATGAATTTTTTGGATTTGAATAGATTTTCATAAATTCCATAAAAATCTCGTCAAATAACGTGAAATTTCAAATCTTTTAAAATCCATTCAAATCTTTTAAAATTCATATATTAATGAAATATTAATAAATCCACTAGTTAATGAAGATACCTAAATTTTAAATAATTTCATTAAAATCTCAATTGATGACACCTAAATTTAGAATAATTTTTAAAATATATCACAATCTCAATTGAGGATATCCCTCTAAATTCTCCTTTGTTTCAAGGCTAGATTGCATGCACCATCTTCAACTTTGACTTCTTTAACACGTTTTCCCTAAGCTTCTTATCTTAATATTAAGACCATCAACCTTTCATTTTTAAGAGCTCTTTGCCCCTATACTGACAAATTTTGGCGAAAAAAATATAAATTAAGGTGAAGTGAAAAATGAATTTGCCCTCAATCTAAAAAAGCTAATACAAATAAATAAACAAGAAGGACGAGAAAAAGGGAAAAAGGGCAAAAAAAAAAAAAAAAAAAAAAAGAGAAGGAATTTCAAGTCCTCTAATTGTTGGGATGTATGCTAAAATGTATTATTCGATATTATGTTTTGAATAAATAAATAATAATTTATGTTATTTAAATATTTTTATAAATTGAGTACCTAAGTTGTCAAGTACATATATATTCAATTTATAAAGTGGTAAAAAATAATTATCCGCGGTCAACAAATAAAGTCGCACACCTTATTTTGATAAGGTCATGTCATCTTCATTAAAGTTTATCTAATCTTTGGTAATAAGGATTATAATTAGACATGGACAAAAAAATCAAAAAATCGATCAAATGAAATCGATTTGGTTTGGTTTGAATCGATTTGACATAGATAATTGATTTGGTTTGATTTTCTTTTAAACAAAATCATGATGGATTGGTTCGGTTATGATTTGAAGCCTCAAATCGTTGGTTAACCGAACCAACCCAACCCATTTACATGTTTACCTTTTTTTTTTAAAGAAAAAAATAAATAAAAAAATAAGTCATAATCTCATAACTATATCTCGATTCCCTCCAATCTATAATATTGTTAGTAAGTAATAGTATTGAAAATTTTCTTTCACAAGCTCATTATATTATATTTAGTTTTTTTTCCTTACTCAGACAGTCAAACTAAATAATGCATAAAAAAACAAATTCTTAATATTTTTATTGATCTGTCTTTATTAATTTGATTTTATTTGTTAATCAATAATTCTTGTAATATAAAATTATTTAGTTATTTTAGTTCTTAAAATTTAAGTGGACCCAAAACTCAAACAATTTTTTTAAAAAAAAAATTTAATTTGAACTAAAAGTCCAAACTGACTAACCAAACCAAACCAAACCGATTTGATTTGGTTCGATTTGATTTAGGAGTTAGAGTGGGTTGGTTTGAATTGAAATTTATTAAAACCGACTAATTTGGTTTTGATTTCGGTTTGGAGTCGAAAATGATCCAAACCAAATCGCGCTCCGACCTAATTATAATGTCATAAATATTATTGGACAATGTCAAGTAACATTTAATATTTGATGACCATACATAACTGAATGTTATTGACAATCAAACAAATATCTAAATCCTAAACGGACTATGAACGTTATGATAGCCTAAGAAGAATTAATCAATAGGGGGTAAATTTGTTTTTAAAACTTTTTTATAAAATTATTTCAAATTAATAATTTACAAACACTTTGATTAATCAAATAATAATCGTAAGTAAAAGAGTACAAATGATACATTTATGGGTGTTTGATCCCAACCAATGATCTACGTCATCTTTTACCAACTCTCCATCACGAACAAAGTATTTTCAATATATTGATTGACTTATGGTACAATTCAAACATTTACAACAATTTTGGAACAAGCTTTCAAGGGACCTCAATATGACCCGAAGATTTTTTAAAAATATATAGTTTTACAATAAAAAAAATTTCTCTTAATAAATAATAAAAATAAATTAGGTACCAATAGAGACAAACACTTCAAATAATAACAATGAATAATAGTTCAAGCGTTAGATAAGAAACTTTGATAAATATTATGATAATTTAAAAGTTTGATTCAATCCATCAAAGTTTTCAATATAAAGAAGTAATAAGAAATAAATGCAATATAAGTATAAAAATTTGTTCAAAATATTTATCTCTTTAATGCACTTGAAGTATATTGATTGCAAAAGAGAACCTATTTGTGAAGTCAATTTGCAAATCTTTTGTAAGTTTAGATGATAGATCGATCCATCGATAAAAGTTTGGATGACCTAAAATATAATCATTGAACAAAATAGTGAGAAGTCATAACAGTCAAATTTTGAATCGTCGCATTTTGGTCAATCGTTTGCCTCCTTAGGTAGATCGGCTTCGATCAATTGATTGGTTCGTTAGATAGGTTTTATCGACTTGACCCGTTTGGTTTGATTTGAATGTTTTGAAAAAGATGAACTTTTGAAAAGTGCTTTCAACTAATTTTTCAAGGTATATAATATTTTAAAAATATGATTTAAGTTCAAATATCATTTTAAAAATTAATTTTACCCTTGATCAAAATATTTATGTAAGTGATATCAAAATAATTTTTGATGCATAACATAGTTTTTGAGCTTTTATCATTCTTTTCTAAAGATTAAAGTTTTAGTATTTTTACATTTGTTCTAAAACCTAGTCTTTGATATTTTTTTGAAGTTTGGCTCCTAGCTTCTTATCTTAAAGTTTGACTTTTAAGAATGCTTGGTTCAACTTTGATATTGATATTCTTTATTATGAGTTCAATTTGTGATGACAGTCTTGATTACTTGGACGACTATCGATCAATATATTATTGAATGTTTTGGAAACTATGATAACTTAAATTCAATTATTAGTAAATAAGATTAACTTATTTGTTATAATCAACGCTTTAAAGATAAATTCAACTATAGATCAACTCATTGATTATTAATTCGAGTTCTTTGAGGAAACAAAGAGCGAGATCAATTATATAATCAATGCCTCGTTACTTTGAGAATTAAAATGAACTAATTTACGAACATATTTTCGTAATATGAAAATTTTCACTTATATTATTGGTTAATTGTTGGGACAATTATTTTTGTAGAGCAATTGAATTTGAGCTCATAAGTCCTTGTGATATTATACATAAATAATTTAAAGTGATCGACTAATCAAAATAGTCATTTATAATTATTTTAGCTATAGACGTTGACGTTGTATCAAGAGGAGTTAATTAAATAAAAAAATCGATAATTTTAATTAATTTAAGAATGTAATATTTTTTTAAAAGGTGAAAAGTTGACTGGTACAAGAAATAATCGATCGGAGTTTAAATCAATCGTGCCTGATCAGATTTTTTCTAATGTTTCAAAATAAGAAAATTGATTAAATTATATAAGAGTTAAAATCTAAAGAAGATTACACAATTAAATATTTAGAATTAATCTACAACTACAATATATTAAAAGTGTGGATTGATGAGAAACTTTTGAATTACCAAATTTATCCTTACATATTTAACTATATGTCAAATATACCCTCATTTATCCTTATATCTTTAATTTTCAATTTTACCCTTACATTTTTATGTTTATAGTCAATAATACCCTTAAAATTAAATTTATTTGAACTAAATTCAATTATTATTAAAATTAAAATTATTTATTTTAAAATTAAGTCAATTAATTTCCACTAAACACTATTATTACTAATTATCAATACATGATTAATAAAAACTTATATAAAATCAAAATCAAAATTATAATAATACTACATATATAATTAACATGAAATGACATAAACTATTAAATCAATTAATATTAATATATAAAATTTATAAATATAACAAAATTATATATACAATTAATAATGTAGTTAGTGATTAATTTAGAAATTTCTTATAAAAGAAATAGTTATAATTTAGTGAATAAATAATCTTCAAAATGACCATCATATCTACATTGTAGATAGTGTATTGATTGATAGAATTTTTCAATTACTTGAAAATTGATGGAGATCTCATGGAGTACAATGATAGGGATTGACTGCTAAAATGGAACCATTGAAAAGATGAGATTTTGTAGTGGCCATGAGCGCTAAATGTACAGATCGCTGGGATATGTCGTACGAACGAGAGGTTGAATTATTTACTAAATTCAATGTCTTCTCCTTTAACAATATCAATTACATCAATTACTTTAAAAAAAATTATTATTACTTAAAAAATATTACAAATCATTGTTCGATACATAAGATGCAACGCACGTACTTACTTCTAGTATAGACAAATTACGTGATATTGTAATTCTCAAATGTCTATATACATTCCATATTTTTAAAAGAATGAAAAATGTAATGAAAGGAAAATTGTGAAAAAAGAAAAATGAACATTTCCTTTTCTATTTCAATTTACTTTTATTACGTATTCTCTCTATATGTAAGAATGTGATTTCTACACATCATTAACGATTGAAAATTATTCATTCATTAGTGCCCACACATTAGAAAAATCAAGAGAAAAAAGTATAATAATTTTTGGAGTTTTTGAAAAACATTGATAAATACTTAAATGAAAGTCTATTTATTGCAAGAGGTTTAAATTACGCATCAAGGGCAATGTACTAAACATTTATGTGTTTAATTAAATACATATTATAGAAATTCAGTTACTGCTCATTGACAATCGATTCAATTTTGGTCCTTTAGTATCCCATATTCATATCAGAAATTCTCTAAGTACAGAGAATTTCTACAAATTTTATACAGGATGCTGATGTGACAACATTCTGTCCATTTGTATTTTATCTGGGCCCATATATATTTTAATCATGTCCATTGAATTTGATATAAATGTCATATATCCATAGCACTGTTCTATTCATATATGGTGGTGCTTTTGAATCCAAATCTCAACACTAGTACCTTACATTCCTTATCCCTTACATAATCAAAAATCAACTTTAGAATCCAAATCCCAACACTAATACCTTACATTCATTATCCCTTACATAAGCAAAAATCAACTTTAGAATAAACATCACTAGTAAGAGATTGAATATCAAGTTTGAAAGTGTTTATTTTATGAGAGAAAAGGAAATAATTGATCATTGAAAATCGAGATATAACCAATTTAAATGTTTAAGATATTTGGATTGACCATGCACATATATCATTCGAGTATAGATAAGTAAAACAATTATTTTGGTTGCATGAATTAGAAATCTTTTATGAATTGTTTGAACAGTTTCAAAACTTAAAGAGAACACATCAAACTATCTAATGAATTCTTTTTAATTTTAATTTACTTGTGTGTTATAGTTAGGGGTGGGGGTGGGCGTGGGCGTGGGCGTGGGCGTGGGTTTGGTTGGGTCGATTTTTTTCCCCCTCAACCCAAAGCCAACCGAACATGATCGATTTAATTGAAATCAATAAAAAACAACCCAATTATTGATTTAAACTCAACTCAACTAGGGGCGAATCCACGAAAAAATTTAGCACGGACTAATACGGGTAAAAAAAAATTACACAAACAAAATTTTAATTTGTTTTTTTATTATTAGTATTTGGGCTGGCTAAAGCCCGACCTGAACCCAGCTCAATTCAAACTGATCAAGTTTGGGTTGGGTTGGGTTGGGTTGATCGGTTTGGGTTTCAACCCAATTAAAGTTGGATTCGATTTATTTGTTAAATTTGAATAATTTTTTAGAGTTTGAAATTACTTGAAAATCTCCGCTTTTTAAACACATAAATAAGGCATTCTTTCTAAAAGTAATGTATAAATAAGTTTAAAATTTATGTAGCATTTTCTTTTTTTAGATTTTTTTATAATTCATTTATTTCATCACCATATTTTTAATTTTTACTTTATCGTCAAATAATATTGCATTTGTACATAGTGTTCATGTGTATCGGCCTGTGTGAAAAAATAGTCGTTTATAAATTATAAGTCATTCTCTTATTTTACTATTGTGTATATTTGATTTTTTTTTTCCAATCTTAGATTTTAATTTTTTAATTCATTGGGTTGGGTTGAGTTTTAATTCATAACTCGAGACCCAATATAACCCAACTTCAAATTCAATTTTTTCAATCCAACCTAATTGAATTTAAAATTCGACCCAAATCAATCGATTTGATTTGGGTTGGTCAGGTTGAACAGTTTGGATTGGACTTTGCCTAGCCCTAGTTTCACTAGATAATCTTTGTTTGAGATGTACAATTTAAGTTTGTGCATAATAACTATATGATGCTCTTTTACTTTATATAGTCTTTCAGTCAAAAGATCGAGATTTAATAACTTGATGTGAAAAACATCAGAAACAAGAAAATATATGGATGGCTAGCTACTGAAGACTATTATAGATCCATAATAGGTTGTTACTTGAGCATTAACAAAGAGGTTGTCTTTGAACAACAAATATGAAAAACAAAGTTATTAGTAACATATTAGTATTGATTACTTTAAGCTTGTTTGGCACTCATTTTTTAAAATTTATTTTTTCTTAAACTTATTTTTAATCATATATTTTATGAAAATCACAACTTTTATCAATTTTTTAATCATACATCAACTTTTATAAAAATATATTGAAAATCTAGATTTTATCAAAATCAAACGAGGCTAAAACAAAAAGGAAATTCAATGTTCAAAAAATCTGAAAGAACCAGAGACGGAGGCAGGGGTACTGGATTGGGCTGGGCTATAGCCCGGTCCTTCCCCAACCCATTTAATTTTTTTAAGGCAA
The DNA here is from genome assembly GCA_019395295.1 of Osmanthus fragrans. Taxonomy (NCBI): domain Eukaryota; kingdom Viridiplantae; phylum Streptophyta; class Magnoliopsida; order Lamiales; family Oleaceae; genus Osmanthus; species Osmanthus fragrans. The sequence continues at coordinate 8,996,198 of CM033356.1, forward strand.
GAAAAAATATTTTTATGTAAAAAAAAAAATTTGTGTAATTTTTTTATTAGCCCGGTTTGAAATTTTGTAACCCGATCTTAGATCCAATCCTAAATTCGTCCTTGAAAAGAACCAACAAGAAGAATTATTGTAGTGCCTAATCGAGAGAATAAACACACATGAGGTATTATTGTTATTTGTAATACTCTCAATCCCACAAATATAGGCTTGTTTCCATTTTTACGCAGATTAAGAAAATGTAATTCATATAGTTGGAAATATAAATTTTTCTTTCATTTTTCCTAATATATTCACAAAATTGTACTGAATTCACTTTTTTTTGCAAGTTCAATTAAATTTTTATTTTTCTTGAGTAATTATGTTGTGTATTCGCACGATATGAAATGGGATTATTCAACATAATATTAGAGCATATAAAAGTTTTAGGTTCATATATCACTTGTATACAAAAATGTTTCCATGTTAGACCTTTCATATTATTGTGAAGGGGCATATTATTCTTGAAATATAAATAAAATAAAAAAATAAATTTTGCTCTCTTTAACATTTTTTTTTAGGATTAGGATTGGTAGTTTCTTTAATGACTGGATGATATAAATAGTTGGATGCCTACCCACCTTATATAAGACTACATTCAGCTCAATTTATTAGTTTTAGACTTTAGTATCAGTATAAAGGATTTTACATTTTTATAACCAAATTGGGGTCCCCCCCCCCACCCCCCTCTCTTTAAATAAGATTTAGTTGATCTAACCCACTAATAATAATGTTAGGTGCAACCAATTTAATTATTTACACTTTTCCAAAATATTTTGTACTTCGATCAAAAAATTCATCAGCAACAACAGATTCTGAGCTACCAACAAAAACTATCTTTCACGGATATTCTCGAATGACGGATTTCAAAGCATCAACGACAAACATACTATAATTGCTCATAGTACCTCATGTTCTGAAGTTAAGGGACTTGAATAATGTTCTGCATTTCCGTCGCGAGTTCATTTTGTAGCTTTAACTTTTTCCTCACTTTATATCATGTTTCTCAACTGAAAAATGACTGAAAACTGAGGTTTAAAGTTCATGTAACATGCAAAAATACACTGACAACTTGCCACTCACCAATCAGCAACCTTAACTGTGAAATGAATCAAGAAATTAGAACAAACTTCATCAAATGAATCTGTATGTGTGTATATATCATTAATGACATTGTACATTGATATAGTACTAAGAATCAATTAAATAAAAAATTACATATTCATTTCCTGAATAACTACTCGAGGAGTCTAAGAAACAGGCCGGAGGATTCTGTGAATCTATACCGCGTATGTCACCATAGGTTTAATAGGTCTCTTCCTGGTGCGGGTTGGACAAATACTCGAGGATAAGCAAATATGTACGTACTAAACTATGTGGCCTCGGAGTGAATTCCCTGCTTTTAACAAATGGCAGTGCATCTCTAAGAAGATGCGCATATGCTGAAAGTGAAGGCCTTTTCGAATATCAAGGTACTTCGAAGGACTCAGCCAGTCAGCCTTAATGAATTTGTCAAATACATCCTCTTTGGAGCTTTCTTTATGACCTTTATTTATCAAAATGATGCCAGATTTAGTTCCATGAAGAGTAATACCATAAGGGGTTAGAAAGAGGAATGTGTCACTGAATTATTGCACATGCACTCTGGGACAGGATATTTCGTCACGTCCCTTCTTACTTTGCTAGTCCTAAGTTCTGGCTGTCCCAAGGAATCTCGGTGCAAGTCCATCATAATGTTGTTGAACTCGGCTTCAGGGAGAGAAGAATTCATAAAGTATCGAAGCATCTGTCTTTTGTTAGGTGTGATGGTCTTTTTGTGCCCTGCATAGGCCCTCTGACCCTGTTTCACAAGTTAAATTCGACCAATCCAAAATAAGCGATAATGAGTCGATAAGAAGTGATATTTTGCAGATGATAAAAAGGCTGGATGCGGTACCTGAATTGCATGGCCCATATTTCCACCATGAGATGCCATGAATACGTTGCTATTCTCAGAAACTATGTGATCAATAGCAGCCATTAATGAAGCTTTCTTTTCATATGGTTCAAGCTCCCTCGGCAAGGCAAGGTCTTCCTTGTTATAGAAATGAGAAAATTCTCTAGTCAAAGGTTGCAAGGCTTCTTTTCCACCCAATGGAATCCCTCCGGCCCAGTAAATTCTTGTACTTTTTGGTGCTCCCAACGATTTCAGCAATCTAAACGCAGAAGACATATCACTCAGAAAAAGTCGTCCTATCCTAATGGTTCCATTAATGAGATTTTCGCAATTCAAAAGCTCACCGTGTGACCTCCAAGGCATTTAAGGGGCAGAGGCCTGCAAGTTTTCTATCGTGGTAGGTCATGTTATTTCTTGAAGTCAAGAGCTTCGGCCGTGACTTCCTCTCATTATTTATCATCACGTCATACTCTTGGCTTAGACCAGGAAGACACCCTGTTCTCACCCATACATCCTTCTCCATACGCAGATGAAGAGCAAGATATGGTCCTTTCCTTCTCATCCTCTCAGTAAGTTTGTTCCCAAGTTCTGAGATATGTGGGGCGAATCTTAATGCGTGAAAAGCCACCTACAATTTGAAAGAGAACTCGATTAATGGACGCTAAATTTCAAGAAAATAGCCAAGGAGAAATTCCAAAGTTAGTAGGGGTCACGGCTCTGTATGTCAATTGTATCAAGATGAGTACGCTAACTACCTTGCAGCGAAGCTTTTGAAGATCGGAAGGAAGATCCTTGGAAAGCCTAGAATCAAGGCCACGTAAAAGTAATACACCATCCCTTTTAAGCTGCAGGGTTCCAAAAAGACATACAAATCAAAATTTTCAACTACAAAATACTTCAAAATATCAAAATGAAAAGAAAATAGGCGGAAGACAAAACATATCTGTTCAAATACGTCACTCACTTGAATTTGTCCATAATTTTGAGACGTCAATAGATAAAATTCAAATATGAAATAACAATCTACCAGACAACTACTTTAGTTGTTTATCAATAATTTCAAGGTTTTGGTGACCAATCCAATTGGATTGGGAGGTCATAAGCAGATTGACAATTGATGTCAATGATCATGTACTGAAGTTAGCTGCCAATGAAGCATCCAGTCCATTTCAATAATTTTTAATCCTTACCATTCTGCTTGAGTAACAAACACCCGAGAACACAGGCATGGCAATATAATTTCTTACCCGTTTAAGGTAGCGTGCGCAAATCCATTCTGGAGAAAGATGAAGAGGAGTCGTCTTCTCCCCCGTATGCCTTGTCATCAAATGTGTTGAGGGAAGCGATGAAACTATTCGAACATCATTCGCCAAAACATTCTTGAACTGATCCAAATCGAAAATATCAGAAAATTCACTGCAACAATCACAAGAGAAACAGAACAACTTATCCATTTCCTCCACGAAATCAAGATTTCAACCATTTTCAATGAAAAACAGAAATCTTTCATTGATTAAAATGAACCAAAATGACTTAGTTTACTAAAGTGGAAAGATTAAATAACCATTATAAGATATGGTCAAATTGAATAAAGACTTCGTATGCATGGCTGAAAAAAATCAAGAAACGGTCAGAAGAAGGAACCTTTCATCACCCCATATGACATTGACTTGCAAGATAGGAACAACTAGAGCAGCTCCAAGAATTCTTGCAATCACCACAGCATCAACAATTTGATTCCTCTGCTGATTCAGTCCACCAGCAACCACCACCATTAAATACCTGGTCCTGTCCTTCATAATTTCAGCAGTTTCCTCTCTATATTTTGCACTGAAATCCAAACAAGGCCTATACCCCATCCCCTCCGGCTGTTTCCAAAACTCAATTTTGTCATCTGTTTCTTCATTTTCCACAAGATGCAGCTGAGAACTTGACAGCCCAGTTGATAATAGTGTCTTTTCTTGAGGAGTAAAATATAGGTTTTGGGTCAGGGGAGTTACTGGATCAAAGTTGAACCACATCTTCAACATACAAAGAAAACACAGTACAAAAATCAAGAAAACCCAGAATCTTGGATTCTTCAAGAAAGGCCTTAGCTTTGGGGAAGAAATGTGCTTTTTCTTGGGAGATTCTAGCAAACACTCGAGTGAAGATTTTGAGATTGAGCTGATAATTTGAGAAGACACTGAAATATAACTCTGGTGCTTCTTCCTGTTGCTCTTAGTCACAGCCATTTAACACACACTTAAAGAGCCCTTTAGAGTTAGTACGATGCTCTACAATTATATAAGACAGTTTTTGGCTTCCTTTGGAAGCTCTGGAGAGAGGGGATAGAGCGAGAAAGTGCGGACGGCGGGAACCAGTTATGCTGTCTAGCTCTCGCTCGCTGTCGTGTAGTTTATGGTTTTGTAAGAAATGCTTGTGAATATTTATAGTGATCTTGTCTTAAGGGGAACTATTTGGATTGGAAGGCCAATTCTTTTTCTTTTTCAAACTTGTTACGTGCATCAATTTGGTGGCTTCAAATATAAGCCTTTTTATCTTTGTTAGAAATTCTTGGAGTTGAAATGATACTAGCGAAAGATTATGAAAGTTAATACCGCATGAAGGGAAAATTTTAGGCGAGTTAAATTATACTAACTAATTTGCTATTATCTTTGTTTGAAGTTCTTGGAGTTGAATGATATTAGGGAAAGAAAGGGAATATGATATGAAGTGGAAAAAAATTTGGGAACACAACTCACTTTTGAGACTAATAATTATTAATAATTTAAAGTTACTTTTAATAATCTATTTATCGGCGATTGAAGTGTTAACAATTGATAATTAACATGAGTGTTTATTAATATTTTAATATTAAATTTTGGAGAAATATTGTATATTTATTTGTATATACTATCAAACGAAGATTATAGGCATGATTAATGGCCTATTGCATTAAGAATTGGTATTTCTTTAAGAAACTTTCAATTTTCACATGAATGAATGTTCATTTAACCAATTTCCACCTTATTATTGAGTTGATAAATATTGAAACATTGCAGTTAATAATTTCGTATGTTAATCAATTATAGATTACGTGAGATTTACACTTAAAAATACATAGGGACACTACATATTATTACAATTAACACTTGACAATATGTGCATTTGAACAAAATTTAGTTGAGTAGGACGTAGGGGTGTCAACAAATCGAGTCGAGTCGCCTCATGGGCCGGAATTTGAGATTCGGGCTCGACTCAAACCAGATCTATGGGTTTTTTTGCGAGCCCGAGTCAAACTTTTGCTCGCTCAGAAAAATGAGGTTCGACTCGAGCTTTGGTTCAGACTTTTTTCTAGCCGAGCAGGGTCGACTCGTTTTTTCCTCTCTTTTACCAATTTTTTTAAAATTTATATATATTTTTAAAAAATTCGAACCGAGCAGTCTTGGCCCGTTGCCCTAAAAGAGGGCTCGACTCGAGCTTAGGCTCGATTCAATCGAACTCGAGCCCATATTGAACTTTTTGCGGGTCGAACCCAAGCGGTCCAAGCCAACGAACTTTTTTTGCCATCACTAGTAGGACTCCACTTTGTTGTAAACATTTTTTCACAAATAATATAATATAAATCAATTACTTTTCAATATTTTTAAAAAGTAAAAGCTGAATTCTTCTTAAATAATAATGATTTGATTAGTATGCAAAGTTGGGAGATAGAGTTGATGGGGTTTACAATCTCAGAATTCCAAGCAGAAAGCTGTCCATTGGGTACAAACCAGCTGTCAATAAACAGTAGACAGCCTGTCTTCTAGTATTGATTTTGCTTTGCTTACTCCAAACTCCAATTATATTTTCTTTTCTTTTCTTTTTTTTTTATCTACAATTTTAAAAAAAAAAAAAACTGTTTTCAATTTTTGATAAAAGTTAAAAATAGGTTGTATTAAAGAAATTATTACGTATTCAAGGTATATTCCAGACCAAAATTCTCCACATAGCATGAATTCGGAATTTTATTCGTTTTGAATTTGTCCTAATTGAAATTATTTAATTAATATGTGTAAATATTTTTTTTTGTATCGAAAGTCGGAACTCGGAATATGTCTATCAAAAATCGAAATTTGAAATATCTTAAAAGGACAAAATTATTAAGATGGATAACTCAAATATTCATAATAGAGCCAGCTGGCAAGATAGTTTACATGCTGGCATATTTTCCAACGTGGCGGACAATGCCTTCTGATTACCACGGCACCCAAAAAGAGAATGTTCCATTGTGGGTCCCGCGAGGAATACGGTTACTTCATTTTTGGTACAAAAATCGGCCCGACTAATCGGGTGGGTCTGTTTGGTTTTGACATTTTTTTATCCCAACTTGGAGAATTTGCCTAACTTGCGATTGCATTTTGTTCAAGAAAAATAGAATGTCATCTTCAGTATAAATAAATTGGTTGATAGAAGTTAGCCAAAACCAAACCAAACCAAAACAAAAGAAAATTAGGGATGTTAAAGTTCTTTTATTATATACATCATATTTATAAATATAAAAAATAATTAATTAAAAAATTACAATAAATAAAGATATTTTTATCTCACTCTGTCTCTCAAAACTCCTCAATTGGAGTGATCGCTTTGGCCCCGTCCCATCCCGTTGTCATCTCTAAAGAAATATTGTCATAAAATGTTCCGTTTGATACTCATTTTTCTTCTATAAAAATGAAAAATATAACAATTATCCATCACATTCAACCACCATTTTTTACTTTTCATCTCTTATGTGGGCACATAACGACTATATTTTTCATTCTCATTTTATAAAAAATGAAAATCAAACGGGGCATAAAAATGATTTATTGAAGTTAGTTATAAATTAGTAAGTAAAATTTTAGATGATAAATAATTTAATAAGCACCCATACTTAATTTATGTTATGCATTAATATTATTACACATCAATAGGTAATAAATTTAAGTCAAGTATTGAGGCTGGTCATAAACTTACTTTAATGAAACTATATGTCGTATAATCAATCTAGTAATCATTCCTCTCATGTTTAGATATCAATTAAAGTGAGCCTCCTTTCCTTGGTTATTTTACTTTACATTTAATTATTAATTTTACAAACAGCAGCCAGCATGTGTTCTATAGTATTTTGCTTACACCAAACTCAAATTATCATTTTTTTTCAATTTTTTTTTTTTTTTTTTTTGGTCTCCCTATGCTAATTCAGTAATTCTAAAACAAATCCAAGTTTTAATAAAAGATGGAAATTATAACGGGTGTATGCTAGAATTATTATTTTTTTGGTGTACAAAAATAATATATATATATATATATATATATTATAATTTTATCAAGATAAATATTTTTTACTTTGTGTTTATATATTATTTGTTGACATTGTTTTTTGTAGAGGGAGATATGGCCAACAGATATGGGTCATCGGGTCAATGTAAACCTTTAGTTCTACACACTATGACAAATAGTTAGAGCATGTCTCCGATGGTGGTGGAGGTGATCGAGAGTACTATGACGGTCAAGTCAATCTATGTCGGAGTATGTATTTGGGTGTTGACATGCTAAAGACATGAACCACCTAAATAAAAAGGGATTAAGGTTCGAGAATTATAGAGAGTAAAGAGAGATTGCAAAAGTTGTATGTTGAGAAGATGAATTTGCATTACCTTTGAATGTCACAATGTATGAGCTTTTATAGTAGAAAGTGATGAGTAAAAATTGTTGGATGGAGATAGATGTGATCTCATCCCAACGGTTGAGACACCTTGTCAAAGGTGTCAATTGGTCCGTCCTTGGTTCAAGCACATTTAATGTTTATGACATTTTGCCGCCCTAGGTCTCACGTATGGGGGATTAGACTTGACATGTTAATTTGGTAGAGTGGTTCTTGCAGTGAATTGTCACAAAAATTAATCTTAAAGGACCTTATTCAAAAGATCCTCTACGGAACCTCTACCTACCTCGCTTCATTCATGAGGATTCGGCCCTAGAACACAAGTTTGGCCTCTCCGTAAGGGTTTGACCTCTTAATAGGGGGTATGGCCAACTCTTTGAAATTCCTACGTTCTCTCGTTGTGTGATTGTCACATGGTCATACTTGAAATCTTGTTTTAAAGCGGCGTAAAAAGATTCTTAGCAGTAATATAAAAGGAAAGTATGATTCCACTGTGGGTCCCTCAAGAAATATGTTAACGCTAGATATAAATAAATCATTCCTTGATTTTCGATTCATTAGATCATTATGAACTTTCCTGATTAGTACAACAAGATGTGTTTATTTATCTATATCTTAACTTGAGATGGGAACGGACCACATTTGTGCAAAATGGGTCCGACCCATTTGGTGGATCAAGTTTGGTTTTGCAAATTTTCTCCCAAGTCAGTGGACAAAAATCATGTGAATAATCAAGGACTTGATCTTAATTTTCAACAAGTGTTATTAGGGAGTTGGATCGTTCAGAATGGAGCATAGAAAATATATGTCAATGGCGTGGAGAAATTTGATGGGGGAATCGATTTTGGCTGGTGCTATGTACAAGTCAACAGTGTGTTGGTTCTGTTTGGATTGCAAAAGGGTTCCCAAAAAAAAGAAGATTAACCTATGATTTTGACAAACATAGACAATCTGGACCCCTTAAGAAAAAAATGTCCGAAAAGGTAGACAAGGTTCGACTAATTGCTGAAAATTAGTACAAGAAGATACTGATTATGTTGCAGAAGTGTGTTTATTTTCTCCATGAGAGGCAGGAATATTCTTTGAAAGGATATGGTCATACTTTTAACATGTATTTGACCGTCAAGTTATCATGATAGAAGATGTGTTATTGTTAGCGGGTCCACAAAATTGCAAATAGCCATTGACTTGGCATTCATGCAGGGTGTGTGATGAAATTAATGTCGATATCTAATGAACTTTCGGGAAAGTCTAACGTATGGGTTGCCCATAATTTTTAGCAAGGTTGTTAGACACGATCCAAATTGAAATTCTTAGAATTGGTTGATTCTAATGTGTATACATTTTATGACGTGATTATGGTAATTCTATGTTCTGAAAATTGTGGCCGTATGAGAAAAAGTTTACCGAAGTTTTCAAGTGGAGCTACCAAGGTGGAAGAGACAAGACTATGGTGGAGGTAAATTATTCGAATTGGAGGAAACATGAAAGAATGTCTATTTGGAGACCTTAGATAATTCAAATTCAAGTTGGAGATTCTTAGAGTTTTGATTTAGTATTTTCTAATTAAAATATAACTATCCCTAATTTTTCTATTTGTAATGGACCTGTTGTGAATCTCATGTTGAATTGAATTCAAAAATCGATCCTTTTGCGTCCCTATATAGTCTTCATTTTAGTTTTTTTCTTGGTCCTAATTTGTACAATAGTCATGTATGGTGGGTGAGACCTTGAGATCTTTCGTAGTCTCATCCTTTGTTAATATTTTGGTGGTGTGTAAGAGATTCTATATGAATGTACAAAATTTATCATTAAGTGAAATATTTACATCTTTGACAATTCGTGGTTTTTCTTCAATTTGAGAGTTTTTTACATAAGTTTGTATCATTATTCTCCGTATATTACACATCCATTTCATAAAGATAGATTTGCTTTCTTTTTTCATTTTTCCCAAATTATAGGTCACTTTCCTTATTGAGAACTTGTTTGAGCCTTATTGTTCTGATGAAAATGCATTTTGGGATATTATTTTGATGAAAAATGTGTGGTTAAAAAATAACAATTTTTTTTGAATTTGCGTGTAATATTATTTTATTGAATAATGTGTGGTTGAAAATAAGAGAGAAAAATAAATTTTGAAAATAATTGGTTGGTACAAGAGCTGAATATGTAGCTAATTTCTTAATTTTCCAATATTCTCATATTTAATGTACATTATTATTAACAAAATAAACGAGAGTCATTCAATGTAGGGACATATTAGGAAAAACGTTTAAGTAAAATTTACAATTTCAATTATATGAGTTAATTTTTTTTTTTTTTTATTATTATTATTTTTTTTTTGTAAAAATGAAAGTAATTAAGTATATGTTCGTGGGACAGAAATCGAATTTGTTTTCTAATTTCTAAATAAATTCACCGAACAAAACCATGTGAATAAATCAAGATATTAGTCTTGAACCGTCCATCCATCCTGCAACATACACCAACTAAGTTAGCTCCTGAGACATAATTCAGTGGTGTAAAAGACAAGAGTAATGTAATCTCAGTTGAGCTGACAGCCGCAGAATAATGGTTCGATTCCTGCCTTTTACAAGGTATGAAATTAGACTCTTTGTGGGCGTCAGTATGACAGTTCTTGTACTCTGACCTGTTGAGGCACATCTCGCGATTTACCTCATCCACAATGTTTTAGGAGCGGCACGGTGAGAAACCCTCAACGTTGGGATTCAACCCTTTTTTGATCAACTAAGTTTTACAAACAATAAAGGACTAATTAATGAATTCATGATAATGGATTAATCCTTACGCTAACACCTAATTTCACACTAAACAAAGATTCATCAATATATCGGCGACTTTATCATATGCAACAACAACTAACGACTTTGACATGCATAGGACAAAACATCGTGTTATGCGTCTGTAGCCCGCTTTTTGCACTGAGCCACTTTCACTCAATTATTTTGATTTCATTCACTTGTCAAGAAACTATGCAATTATTAGTCTTTGAATGCAGAGGTTGCTTTGAGTCCTACGTTTTTTGTTACCAATTCCCTATCATTAAAAGTCAAAGGTTTGATTACATAATTGCCCGTGAGAGTTGGACTTTTTTGTTTAGTTTTTGACAAATTCAATCGGGAGTTATTTTTTAATTATGTATAAATATAAAAATTTAATGAAAAGAAAAATAGCTTTAGTCATATTTAGATAAGCGTTTAACCTTTAATCGTGTGTTTGATATGCTATTTAATATTAGTATTTGGGGTTTCATTTTAAAAAGGTAACTCAAATTCTTATATATATATATATATATATATATATATATATTCATTTTTACTTGATGTATCATTTGACATGTCCTGTAAGATAGTGACTTGTTGGAGCGGACCAATTTTAAATTCATTTGCTCGTTTGAATCTTAATCGAATTGAATTGTTTGTTAGAGTTTAATGGACTATGATGTTATACTCAAATTTGTGGTTCATTTTAAAATGTCAATATTATGAAAAATGGCCATACTCTGTATGGTTTCTAATTATTATATTGTTGTACTGTGAACTTGCTAGAAACTTAGAATTGTAGTTTCAATTTTGGGAGTGATGGTAGAGTTTTAATCAAGAAAAGAACCTATAAAAGGTGTATCTTAAAGTGCTGTGAGAATCATGACATAAAATGATCAAAAGTCCATTTAGTAATTGGGAGATTGAGTGAAGTTGTAAAAGCGAGAAAATTTTAATTGGGGTGGTGCCATTGGGATTGTTGATGAATTTTTTGACCTTGCTTGATAGTTTAGCATCTCCCAATAATTTTAAACCTTGGCTTGAAAGCAATTGCAAATGAAATTGAAAATATGCACAATATTGCAATCATACAACATAATGTTTGTAATGCTTTTATTGGGAATGGGTAGGGGCGATATTTTGAGTATAAATCACTCGTATATTATGAAGAATATATAGTTGACATTGATAAGATTAACGAGTTCTGGAAAAAAGTACTGAACTTCTGTATTAAATGATTCAATATGCTCATACAGATGCTCTATATGAGTTCAATTTTTGACGAAAAACGATTGATTCGAGTCTCATGTTAGATGATCTTCTTTGAAAATTTGAACTTTTACTGATGTGAGTCAACACAGAAATTTCAAGAATCTCGGATTCGAAGGACTTGGTGTAGAAGGCGTGTCCTATTTCGTCCATCATAAAAAAAACTAGTATCTAAAATTAAAACTAGGACTATATTGATTGGGCATGGTAGTAATTATCTAGTGGAGAGACAAAAAGGCAATTGAGTTGATCGTATATAATTAATTGAATTTTTCAGTATTTTGCTCTTGTTTGGTGGAGCTTAAATAGCGAATTAAAATTTAAATTAAAGTCAATAATTAATTTTAATCATAAATTTCATTAGACTCGCAATTCTTATCAATTTTTCAACTACAAATTTAATTAATTTTACTAAAATATACTAAAAATTCAGTGATGAATTTAGGGGGATTGGGCTTGTCCCCCATCCCATTTCAATATTTCATAGGGTCTTTTTTTTATTATTATTATTATTTAGATATTAGTTTGGCTTTAATTTGTTTTTACTTCAATCCTGAATTCAACCCTATAAAAATCTGATTTCTTTGCTATACCAAATAGAGGTTTACTTCACAAGGGAGGACATAAAACTTTAACATGACATTCCAAGTGTATTTCACAAGGAACATATTTTCCGTAGTTGCATTTTGTGTACTAAATGCCCTCAACTGTTCTTTCATTAAATGATTATATCGTACGTTGTTAAGTTCATAGTGTTAGTCCAATAAATTTGATTGGATGCCACCAGAATGTATACACTAGTCACTACATATAAAAAGAGAAAAAAAAAAAAAAAAAAAAACTTTGCTATGGTAACCTTTAGCCTGACAGATGGGGTGACCGAACCCCCCCAAATAGGGGGTGGAATGTCAGGCCTTCTAGCCATTCAGCAAAGTTTAAAAAAAAAACATTTTTAGAAGAAGAAGTTGTATAATCATTTGTAGTCACACACTTGTAAAAAAATATTTATAATGAAACATAAACAATAAAAGTAATAAAAGAATTTATATTAGTTTTTATGTCAAAAATTATATATATATAAAAAAAAAAGACCTTATATATTTGTAGGGCTAAAAAAAATAAAGAAATAATTTATAATAATTACATAATTAAAATTATTATGAAAGATTTATTCTTGATTTCTTCCACGCAAGAGAAACAATATTTAACTGCAGTCGGTAATTAATTATAAATATTTTGTGAAGAGTTTATTGAATTGTATATCACTAACTACTTCAATAATTTTCTTGGTTTAGTTGTTTAATCTATACATTAGTGGATGAATTAATGTGAAAACTAATTGTACCAAACTCTACCTTAAACATTATAATCTTTCTATTAGGTGGACATTAGTTAATTGTCATTATTTTTGAACTGTCACTGATTAAAAAAGGCAAGTTGTTAGATGTAATAAGACTTCAGAGCTAAGTTTGCAGTTGTGTGTAACATCAGGACAGATCCAAAATTGAATCGGAGACCGGACTACAAAATTTTTGATCGAGCTAATACGTGAAAAAAAATTTACACATAAATTTTTTTTTACATAAATTTTTTTTTTTACATAAAATTTTTTTTTTGCCTTAATGGACTGTGGGGGGACCGGGCTACAACCCTGAGCCCCCCTACATCCGTCTCTGTGTAACATTCAAATACAACTATTTCATGTTTGTTCATTAGAAGATTTCGAATCGATGTAATAAGACTTGATGTGCTTAATTAATATTCATTGGATGATTAAAAAAGGCAACTTGATAGATGTAATAAGACTCGATGCGCTATCTAAACGAAAGATTTTATTTTTTCCACTTCTTTAATCTTAATTCAGTATACAAAACATATCCAAATTATTAGTCGTTATTAGAAACGATTACAATAAAAAAAAGTATAAAATAAAACATGTTCATATATATTAAATGAAGCAGTTGAAGGTTAAAATCAACAACAAGAGGAGTTGAGCTAACAATGCAGTTGGTGAAGTGTATTATCTTATAATGAAGTAATTAAAGTGACAAATACAGAGCAAGCCAATATATATATATATATATATATATTATGATCGTGAATGTTCGAGTCAGCTACGTACACCTCGATTAGTTTCACGGAGCCCTAAAATTTACAGTTGGATACTCACATCGATTGCCTTGAAGTGACTCAAACTGGTGATCATTAGGGAACAAACTTAAGGCCTGATCAACTGAGCTATCCCTCAAGGTTGAGCAAGCCAATATTTTTGAACAAATGATATTACGATTTTTTACTATTTCGTATTCCTATCATTTTTTAATTTTTTGGTCATTGAGTGAGTGATGAAGAATGCAAAGGACTAGAATGAATATTTATATCATTTTCATATTTCGATATAAGATATTTTTAAATCGAAATTGACTGACTTAATTACACGAATTAAATAGTGATTCCAACTCCGTTGAAAATTTACCCCAATCTTCATAAACAACTCTCCCTAAACATGCGTTAAAAATAAAAATTAAGGAAACATCCTTGAAACCCAAAACATCAAGGTTAAATATATTCACACAACAGTTTTTGTTAACTACACCACATTTTAATTACAATAAATAACCCCTAAACTTTTCTTATTTTTACATTTATGCTCTAAGCTTTTATTTTAAATCATTAACCCTCTATTAATTTTTACATCTTGTTAGTAGAGACGATTTTTGTCCAATAGAACTTCATATGGATCTCATTTTAAGGACGTTTTTAATTCTTTTCAGCTTTTGTTGTTAACTTGTTTTATAATTTCAATAGGACATGGGTTAATTTTTTGTTAAGGGGTTACGAAATATAAACTAATATATAAGGGTTTGGATCGCTTTTCTTAATAAGGTTGATATTTTATGATATAATTTCAAATCTCAATAATTTTAAGTATTTTATCCTATTTAAAAGCATTTTTTCAGTGTTTATATAGACAGTTGAAAAAATGTCTCATGCATATAGTGTAAAAAAAATATCTAAGTTTTTCGTACGTGCATATTCATAGAAGATTTTGGATATAAGTAAACATTGATAATATAAGAACAGATTCCATAAGCAATATCCAATGAACAAGATTTTAACCAATTTAGTATGCAAAACGTACCCAAATTATTAGCCGCCTTAACCTTTTTTGGAGGGAACGCCTTTTTATTAGCAGGACTATAATAAAAAGAAAGTATTCAATAAACCATGTAATTACTCATACATAAATAAATTAAAATAAGGCAGTTGAAAAATCTAAATCAACAAGATGAGAAGTTGAACTAACAATGAAGTAGGTGAAGAATATCACATTAGATTCCTTGTCTTAATCTTGAGCAGTAGAGGACTCAACCATCAAGGCTCTTAGGCATTAAATAGTGAGATTATAGTGTCACCAATATCTTAGGGGGCATTCTCTTTGTTATTTTCAAACCATTTTCTATTTTCGATTTTTCAAAATGTTAAAAATGCGTTCTCTTTCCCATTTTCGAAAACGAGTTTTTGAAAACGATTGAAAATTTTGTGAAGAAAACAGAAAACAACTTTTTTACGTTTTGGCTGTTTTCTTCACAAATCTGCCAAAACTCAAAAAAATGGGTTGAAAAATATTTTTTCAAAACGACAAAAAGAATGAGTTTTCAACAATCTCAAAATAGACATCCAAAATACAAAACATAAAACTGAAATACGAAGAGAACGCTCCCTTAGATCTTCAAGAGTATTGATGAAAGATGTTTATTAGAGGAAACCAATAATGTTCACTAAGGCAATTTTTCGTTTAATGAATAAATATGGGTAATTTAGGTTCTATTTGATGTAGATTTTGTAAAAATGAATTTTTTTTGGAGAATGTGTTATTGAAAATGACGAATTGTAGTCACGGTACCAAATCTTACAATTTTATGCAGACCTGACCCAAACCTTAAAAAATTCACACTTGGAATCCAATTTGATGGATTTTGTTAGTTCATGCGTTCGTTGACCAAAAGTCAACTATTTGACCAAATTTTGATTAATTTTAGATGGTTAAAATGGTAAAATTATATTTTCTATAAAGAACAATTAAAATAAAAAAACCTAAAAACAAATACACTTCATCTTCTCCACATACCCTACACGCACCCACCCCAAAACCAATACCAGGAACCGGAACCACCCACTAGCACTCTCCTCATCATCCGCCACCACCACCCCGACCTACACTTCAGCACTATTTGCCTCTCTTTCGATGTTAATTCCAAGATTTTGCAATTGACTATCCTAGACTGGTTTTATTTCAACTGCAGCGGTCGATTTATAGGCCTCTCTTTTGATCCCAATCAAGAAAACCAAATGTAGCATTCGTCGTTATCATTATATCCATAATCTCTACCCGGTACTCACAAAAAGCAGAGGAATTAGTGGCAGACGGCCGATTTACCCGGCCATTTTTCCAAAAAAGAGCATTTGACAACTATTTTAAAAAAAAAAAAAAAAAAAAAAAAAAAAAGCAAAAATGCCTAAAACCTTCAAAACTAATATATTCTCATTTATACCCTCATATGTAAAGAGAGAAAAAAAGTGAAAAGAAATAGACACACCCAGAAACTGTCGACGACCCAGAAGTTAGAATCTCCATCTCCTACCTTGAAGAATGTAAATTTTGAAACCATTATATACAATTAATGTTTAAAATAAAACATACTTTTATGAGATTTCTTGAGTAATCCATGCCAAAAATATTTCTATATGTGATATTACATGTGAAATGTGCTGAAAACGATAATTTTTACGACAGAGATCGCTGGAAATGGCGATCTCCACCGATAGAAGGCGCCTGCGTTTTTGGAGAAGTTGTCTGGATCCAGACAAATTCGTCCCAGACAGGCGTTTGAGCCCAGTCTTTTTTTTGTTCATTTTTTTCTTTAATATAATATTTGATTAAATTTTTATTTTAATATTTCATTAATTATTTTAATTAGTTATGTATTATAATATGATATTAATTATTTTAATTTATTAGGCTTTGTTTGATTCCCATTTTTACCAAAATGCATTTTTCTCTATTTTCTTTTCAACCACACATTTTTCATTAAAATAATATCACACGTAAATAAAAAAAAATTCTCATTTTTCAACCACACATTCTCCGTCAATCTACTATTTCTTAAATGCATTTTTTCATAAAAATGAGACTCAAATACCCTCTAAATGTTTAATTTAATTGTTTATTCAAATATATTAAATAAATATATTTTATTGTTAATGTATATTATTTATTTAATATGTAATAGTTATTTAATTTACTTATTTAATATTTATTTTAATTTATCTCCGCCGGTAGAAAGCGAAAACGCAGGCGCCTATTCGGAGAAGTCGTCTGGATCTAAACGGGCGTTTGGGCCCAGTCTTTTTTTTGTTCATTTATTTTCTTTAATATAATATTTGATTAAATTTTTATTTTAATATTTCATTGATTATTGTAATTAGTTATGTATTATAATATAATATAAATTATTTTAATTTATTATTAAATGTTTAATTTAATTGTTTATTCAAATATATTAATTAATTATTTTTATTGTTAATGTATATTATTTATTTAATAAGTAATAGTTATTTAATTTACTTATTTAATATTTATTTTAATTTATTATTTAATTTTTCATTTAATTGTTTATTTATATTTTAATTGTGTATGTATATTATTTGTTTAATATTTAATTATTAATTTAATTGAGTTATTTAATTTCTTATTTTAAATACGTATTTAATATTTGATTTGATTTATTATTTTAAAATTATATTAATTAGTTATGTATTTATTAATTACTTATTTTAATCGTTTATGTAATATTTAATGTATTTGTTTATTTAAATATATTAATTAATTATTTTAATTGTTTACGTATCTTATTTGTTTAATATGCAATTAGTTATTTTATTTATTTAATTTAGTTATGTAATTTAATAATTTAATTAATATTTAATTTCTTATGTTAATTACCTATTTAATTTTTAATTTTAATATTTCATTAATTATTTTAATTGGTTTTGTATATATTAATTACTTATTAAATGTTTATTTTAAGTTTTTATTTAAATATTTTTTTAATTTCTTACGTATACTATTTATTTAATACGTAATTAATTATTTAATTTAGTCATTTAATTTAATTGTGTACTTAATATTTAATTTATTATTTGAATTACATATTTAATAATTGATTTAATTTATTATTTGAAAATTATATTAATTATTTTAATTGGTTATGCATTTATTAATTTGTAATATTTAATGTAATTGTTTATTTAAATATATTATTAATTATTTTAATTGTTTACGTATATTATTTGTTTAATATGTAATTAGTCATTTGATTTATTTAATTTAGTTGTGTAATTTAATTAATTATTTAATATTTAATATATTATGTTAATTACCTATTTAAATTTAAATTTTAATATTTCATTAATTATTTTAATTAGTTTTGTATATATTAATTACTTATTTTAATTTATTGTTAAATATTTAATTTAATTGTTTATTTAATATTTAATTGTTTATTTTAATATTTAATTGGTTATTTTAATATTTCATTAATTATTTTAATTGGTTATTTATATATTAATTAATTATTTTAATTGTTTCTTGAATATTTTATTTAATTGTATATTTAAATATCTTATTAATTACTTTAATTGTTTATGTACATTATTTAATTTCTTATTTTAATTTTAATCGCATGTCTAGTCATTCATTATCTGTTGATTATTGCGTATAGTAGTTACAGTTCAGTTGGTTTAATTTTCTTATATTATGCTTCATCCATTATCTTTTGTACAAGGTCCTAACAGTTGAAATTTAAAATTTTTGCAAATGGAATATCATTTGAACGACGCCGTTAGAAAAATCCCCGACAAAATTACTTCGAATTGTTACTTTGCTACCTTTACGATGATTGTAGATACAATAATTCAATCTTGGATAGATATGTGGAGGTTGAAGTTAATCTGTAATATGTATGAATACAATTGTGATTCTTAGTATATTTTATTTGAAAATTATAAATATTGTTTACTTGATTATGATCGTGTTCTAACTCAAAAATATAAATATATAAAACGTCCATTAATTAAATATATTAAATGACCAATAAATATCATTAATTCATATAATTAATTAACAATTACAAAAATTAACAGTATTAATTATTTATTTAATTACCAATTTAATTAATAGTATTAATATTTAATTTAATATTTTAATTACCAATTTAATTGTGCATTTAAGTATTTAATTTCTTATTTTAATTACCTATTTAGTTATATATTTTAATATATATTTATTTATTTTAATTGGTTATGTATATATTAATTACTTATTTTAATTACCAATGTAATTTTTTATTTTCATACTTCATTAATTATTTTAATTGGTTATGTATTTATTAATTACTTATTAAATATTTAATTTAATTTTTTATTTAAATATTTTAATTGTTTATGTATATTATTTTTTTAATAATTGTAGAATATTTAATTAATTATTTAATTTACTTGTTTATTTAAAATTTAATTTCTTATTTTAATTACATATTTAATATTTAATTTCTTCTACAACATAGTAAATATTAAATAACTGAAAGAATATGAAAACAATAAATAAAAATTAAATTTTATTCCACATCCATTGTATTGTTATGTAGATGAATCTAACTTGAACAAAATGTTCTAATTTGTCCTGTTGCGCCGCATCTACCACACTTACAAGGTTGAGAAAATTCTCCGATAGATGGTATTCTAGACGTACATATACGCCCAGGAGTACGTGCTCTGACGTCAGGTGGCAACAATTATTCGATGGAAGAATGTGATCGGGAATTTTTCACTCGGCTTCATTTGGTATAGGGAATATTGTTTCGGTATACGCTGCTTTCCAATAATTAGCAATGTAATAAACACTGCATAAAGTGTGTGATGAAAATCCTCTATGCATAGTTACTGTCACTGTATATGTACATGAAAAACTCTCTAACTAAACTGTCTACACGTGCACGTGTTATCATTCAAGTCCACGATGTATTCGAAATTACGTGCACATCTCATGAAAAAACGAAACTGATTCAGTGGTTCCACACATATCTTTCTTGCTACATCTAAAGTCTTGAACAATTTATCTTCATGAGGTGGGGTTAGCACACTTGTGCAACTTTGTAATTCCTCACATCGATCATAAAACTATTGTTGTAACTTGTTACAAATGTGTTTAATCCTTGCAAGAATTGGTAACTCTCGAGATTGAACTTTTGAGCATTGGAGCTTGAATTACAAGAGTTCATTGAGTCCAAGTGTTAGTGTAATATGGAACTTGGACAAGTTTAGTTTGATTCGTTTTAAATAAAATCATGGGTTATGACGTTTATTAATAATAAAAACAAATAAAGTATAAATTAAGATGGTATTCAGTCTAACCTCCATAAAAAAGTAAACTTACAAAGAAACGTGGATATTGACGTAGATCACAGACCATATCAATTCCTATACATTATTGTCTTTTTTGTTGATTAACGCATTCATGTGTTGGAAATAATGCTTTCGTTCATAAACAAAGAATGGCCCATCAAGTTGTACAAAACTTATATTATTCGGGCATGGCTATTCATTCCGAATCATGCTATAGGTACAGAAAATTATACAGAATGAGTACAGAAATTTGAAATGGAGGGAGTAGATTCAAAATGGGTGAGAGAAAATTACACACAAATGAACAAGATTAACTCATTTCAAATTTCTGTCAAAAATCTGTATAATTTTACTATATGTAAGGAATTGTTCATTCATTCCTTAAAATTACTCGTGACTCGTCTCCATACGTTAATCCACGTGCCCTATCCACTTGAACATGAGTGACCAATGAGCATGAGCAAACCTATGAAACCAATAAAAATTCATTTGTCGGTCATTTAGAAGACATTTTTAGTTCTTTTCTGCTTTTGTTGTCAACTGTTTTAATAATTTTGATAGGAGTTCAGTTTATTCCAAGTATATTTCTATCAAGATTTGAGGTTCAATTTTAAAATTTCAATCTCGTTAAAAAGAGTAATAAGTTCTTGTATGTTATTTATATTTCGATTTTAACAGATATAAGATTTACCTCTTAATATGTTTACACACGATGATAACTCGTTTTAGCCAACCAATCTTAAAATTCATATGCTCATTTGAATTTTAACAAGATCAAATTGTATTATCCAATAAAAATAAAAGATAGAATGCTACACCCGTAATGCACAAAAAATCCTCTACATACGTTTCCTCGTACTAAACTCAAACTTGAATAAAGCATGAGCAATCTTTGGTATACAACTGACGTAAAATTTTGTGTACCATGAAGGCGTTCCTTACTAGCGACAAACTGCATTGAATTTTTAAATATATCCAATCGTAAATCTAAGAGCGATAAAAATAAATTTATAAACTCGATTTTAAATTTAATACACATACAACTTGATTTGTCGTCTTTATACCTTACTCGAAGATGAGAGATAGTATGATTAGATGAGTAGACATAGGACATGTTATACGTTGAGGAGGCAAAATAAAAGAAGCCCCATGTTTGATTCATGTGAGTATTGTCCCCATCCCATGTGCAATTTTATCACTCTTCTCTCAATAGTTGATCCACTTTGTTTGCCTTCGATTAATACACTTTTTCTCATAAGGGGTGGGTTTTGTCCTTCCATTTTATTTTATTTTTTTTGGAGGAAATTATTCAATGTGGTATTAAAAATTGAAAATTGTACCTCCAACAGTGCTCGAAATAAGGGTAAATTTCATCCACGGTCACTAAACTTCCAGTAAAATCTTAATCGGGTTTTTCTGTTGTAGTCTGAATAAAACTTTGAAAATGTTATATCCATTATAGTGTTCAAACTAATTATTATCTTGTTAACATTTTTAAAAATGAAACGATTGTAATTTTTTATTTACATATTTATCGACACTTATGGCCCTAACACGGGCGCCACTTAAAGAAAATGACATTTACAACTAATAAATATTTCTTGTAACTATTTAGCGAGTTTCTTAATTTAATGGATGGATTAAAACACGATGAGTAACAAGAAATCAACGACTTACACGATATAATAATTTATATCCATCTCATTATGTCATAAATACATTAATTTTTCGTAACATAATTTACGAAATATAGGACATTATTTGGTGAGTTAAATAATTATAATTGTCCAAATTAATCAATTCCGCTATTTTTAATTATTTCCTATGATTTGACAATTAATTACAGCTAAATTCAAGCACTATTTCTAAAATTCATATATATATATATATATATATTTTTTTCCATTGGCGATAAAATAGTGTCTGTTATCAATTTTGTTATTACTTAGTGTCGATTTTAATATTTAAGTATCATACATAAAGTCATGTTCGGTTTAGCTAAAAATCAATTTTTTGTAGAATTTGATAAAAGTTTATGAATATGTGGTTGAAAATTCATAGAAATTGTCGATCTTGATTGAAATAATTTTGAGAAAAAATTGAATTTTAAAAAATGGGAGTCCAAACCAAACAAGGCAAAATTATATTTAGCCAAAATAAACAAACTACTTAGCAGCTTCATCTTTCGTAATGGACTTGATTTTCAAAATTTGCATCCCAAAAACTTGTGGATGTAGGCTCAGTTCAGATACGTATGGGCTTGAAACAGCCCATCTAAAAAAAATGATTTAAACCTGTCCGAAATGTCTTCAAAAATCAAAATGATACCATCCCACAACATTTGTAAAAAGTATTTAGTGGGGATTAAAATTAAATTTTTAGTAAATTGTGATAAATTTTTTTTGGAATGTGTGGTTAAAAAGTTGTGGAACCCAAATAGAGATGGCAATTCGAACCGTTAAAACTGAAAATCGTGGCTAACCGAATTGAATGGAGCGAAAAAATCGAACTGATGGTGCAATGGGTTGGTTGTGGTTTTGATTTTAATGACCCGATTCGTGGTGGGGCGGATATGGTATTTAGCGACAGTGCCCCGAACCGAACCAATTACCCGTTTAAAAAAAAATTTAACTGGACAATTGGGCTTCTTTTAATAATTCTTTGTATAATTACGGCCCATTATCTTACTGACCCGTTAACATGACCATCACACTAATCCAATTTTTTAGCTTTAACTTAACCCTACTCACACTCTCACTCACTGAAAATACACAAAAAATAGGAAATATTAAAGCGATGGGCAACGACAAGGAAGAAAATTCGAAATTGGAATCAACTACATCATCTCCACCTTCTGCCGTATCGCCGCTCCAGATTTGACGCTATAATCAGATTTGAATTCGAAAAGGTATAGACTGTGTGTCATCATAGTGTGCGACATTCAGATCTTATTCTGATATCTATATCTTGATTAGTTCACTATTATTTATTTTTTATTGTAGTTTTAAAATGACATTTTAAATAGGTTATATTTCCTTATATTGTATTATGTAATGGAAGTATGTGTGGAATGACTATGATTTAAATTTGAAAATGCCTTCTATGATTGGGATGGAGATATCTATTGAATTAGTCTTGACAAGTCTATTTTATATGACGCTCTCCTTCCCTGAGTCGTCCTGTACATTTTCTTGGTTAGCGAATGCAAACGCAATTTTCTTGATTATGATCTTTTCCCCTTTCTTTTACTGCTCGCGGGAGTTGAGTTCATTAATCTATTTGGTTCTTCAATTCTATCTCTCCTTTTTGTTACTTAATACAATCTTTACTTGGTTTAGTACTTTAATTTTATTGTTAGCAGTTTTGGTATGTTACTGGTTTTTAATTATCTGTATGATATTAAATTAGTGCTTTTTAATTTGTCTATAATTCTCTTATTTTGGGTTGTTTTATCTTAACTTCTCAAAGGTCAAAGAAATATCCTTTAAATTGTTTGCATTTTCATTTGGGATATTGTTTGCTAAATTGACTTAGTATTGTGTTTTTATTTTTATTGATTTTAATTAATAATTATTTTTTTCAATTTTACGGTTGGACTTATAAAAAATAATTTATTTTCGTGGTTATTAATTGAACCGAATAGAACCGAACCGAGTCAAACCGAACTGACTTTTGTGGTTATGGTGCGGTTATGATATGTCAAAAAAATTGGTGGTGCGATTATGGTTTTGGCCGAATCGATCCGTTGCCATCCCTAGACCCAAAAAAAGTGGTTAGTATTGATTTTTTGACTTTGACTTAAATTAAAATCAGATTAAAATCCAGAACAAACGGGCAATTATGATGCCAATCATTTTTTTTTTTTAATTTATAATTGAAGAAAGCTAAATATTTTCATTGATATATTTACAAATTACATCGTTAAAATGAAACTAAGCACTTTACAAATAGAACTTATTGGTAAATGTACAATTTTTAATTAAATCGAGCAAACTGAGTAGGTCCTTGTGGATCGTTGGGCTAAAAATCTATTTCATCACGATTAGCAGTAATTAACGAACCAACTTGCGAACTGATAAAAAAACAAGTTGGACTGATAACAATTTTTGTTTTTTTTCAACAAGTTGAATTGCCTCAACCTTGAGTCGTATGTCGATTTTGACACTACTAGTTAAAACCCACTATATAAAGAGAGCTCGTACAATTTGGAGAATTTAGAAACTTGATACCATACATCCCTTTTACTTTCTCATATTCTATGTATGTTACTTCGTTTCCTTATATTGGTCATATTATAGCACGACCTACACCTCGATTGACCTTCTTGCTGTTGCAGAGTTTATCATTTTAGAGAACATTTAGCTAGAGATTGAGGGCAACAATTCATTACACTCGAATGTAATTTAACAATTTAGCTACAAAATGGGCTCAAAACAAAGCCAAAAAAATTTACATTAATAACAATTGTAATTTTTCCAATTCACTATAATACAGACTTACAGAGGACCAAAATTAACTATCCAACTTTTTCCCCTTTAAACAGTATAAAGCATTCTTCATGCAATCTCTCCTTCCTCTAGCTCTTCCTCCATAAGGAAGTCATCTGGATTATTTCCCTCGATAAGATCTGAATATACGTCGACCAAACCTTGCTCGAAATCAAAGTTCATGTCCTCCTCAGGAATACCTAACTCCTTGCCTATATAGTATTCTTCTTCTTTCCAAACACTTCCACCACTGCTTAATACAGATTTGTCTTGCTCATCACCTCTTACCACCAATGGGCTAAATACAGACTCTTTGGATTCAGTCTGAGCTACCATATTTTGATTTGAATGGTTCATAAGATCTGAAATGAGAGGATTCGGGGAGGCACGGTCTTCAAATTCTTCCTCTCTGAAAGTCACACCTTTGGGACTTGGATAATCAGTGTCAACAGGCTTGTTAAGCTCAAATTTATTAGGAATCACGTCGTTGATGACTTCAAAATCATAGGTGTGTGAAGGTAGAAAAACATGGATAACAGGGTACTCCAAGATCACTAAATTTGCTAATTGCTCACGTATTGATGCCTTAATGTTTAACTTGCGATAAGGTGATCTGGGCCCCTGCAGTAAAAATAACGTTTAGAGACCAAAATGCCAAATCTAAATGTAGTATATCATGCTACAGTCATAGCTTCAACAGGATACCAGTGAAAAGTAAATTCTATATCATAACATTGGACTGGCCATCAGATATGGAATAAGAAATATAAAATGTAAAAGCGAAAAACCTTTGGATATTTGCAGATGAAAAAATTGAGAGAATCAAGAGACTCGTTACAAAATTGTCTCAACTGGTGATTCCATGGACCATCTTTTAGATGATTTTCAATCACGGAGCAGAGATTTGCATTTTCATGTACTCTGCAACACAATAGTTAGAAAATTGCTTCTTGTTATATTGAAGTGTCACAGTATGTAGAAAATTTCCTGGAATATAACGCAACATTTGCTATTGAGCTTGCAAAGATTTTGCAAGTATCAGCATATGATGAAATACAGATAGGTACATAATCAGTCCATTGAACATTGACCAGGGAAAAAGCAGCGAAAGAGGCAAGGTTACAGACACCAACCATATTCCCATCACTAGGCATATGGCATCGTGGGTGATGGGTCACACCCAGCCTCCTCTAACAACGCTAAAATATCTGAAAATAAAAATGTTTTGGGAGCCAGATAATATTCCAAATTCAATAGTTGAAGTCCATTGCCAACTGCAAACTCTGAAGTTCATAAAGGAGATCCATAGTTATTAAGAGCTTACATTCTACACAAATAAATTATGAAAAACAAAAACTAGGGTTTTCTTAAAACTAGACAACTAGTAACGACGTTCGAAATAAATTCTTTTGGACCACTTAATAAAGTTGGATTGACCTGAAATTTCTACTGAAATTAAAGGATATAAAAGTATATTTTCATGTTTCAAAATTGCTTGGAGCATAGAAAGGTCATGATGGAAACACTCCAAGTCTTCAAGATAGGTTATACACTAGTTCGAGCACACTAGCTTAAGCTCAATAGGAAAATCATATTAAATAAAAAGTAAGTCGAAACTAATGGGTTCTAAATATCTAATAATCTAACTAATAAACTAATCGGATTAAAAATCATGCAAAAACCTTTGGATATTTGCGGATGAGAAATTTTAGAGAATTGAGGGGCTCGTCACAAAATTGACAACTGATGATACCATGGACCATTAGAAGATTTTCAATCATGGAGCAAAGATTTGTATTTTCGTGTATTCTGCAACACAATAATTACAAAATTGCTTCTTGTTATATTGAAGTGTCACAGTAAGTAGAAAATTTCCAAGAAGACAATGCAAAAATTGCAATTGAGATTGTGACGATTTTGCAAGTAACAAGTTGAATTACCATCTGTAGAGCAAGAAAGGGCTACTGGAAAAGTGTTTGATATTGTATTGTTGCAAATAAAACTACCAATTAATTTGAAGAATTACTCAACTGGAGTCCACTTGAATATGGCAAACATTTTAATTTCATTGGTCTTGATGATTTTTGCATGGTGTTTAATCCTTGCTTAGAGAGTCAAAACAATGAACGGATATCTCCTACCTTGTTCATGGAAGTAGTGTTTGATATGCTTCCAGGGCTTATGCCTCAAGGTGAACCACCCGAGGCATTAATTAGGAGCCTCAGAGATTCAACTTTGATTACCCTTT